>CM060932.1:437834818-439084818 GCA_030765085.1 Allium cepa
GGAATTATATCTAAGAACCATATCAGTCAAACATAGATCATTAACTCAATTGGTAATTTATAATCAATTTTAAATCCATTTTATAAACTCAGAGATTAATTGTTTTTTTAGCTGGTTGAGTCGAATTATACTTTTAAATCTGGACTATTTGTAAATTGACATAATTAAATATACTATTCTAAATAAATTTAGCTCTAGCAATTTATTAAATAATAAATTTATTAATTTACAAATAATTAATTTCTATGAAATTACTTAATCTTAACACAGACTTTTTAAAAACTTTAAAATTTACGTTGCAAAAAATTTAACAGTATTTAGTTGCAGATGATAGTGCTCTGCAATAGGTTCCCGATGCCACAAACTGTACGTTGTTTTGGTTTTAAATGGAGGAGAAATAATGTTTAAAAGTTATAGATTTTAAAATACAAAAGTTTATTTATTTCCTTTCAAAACAAAACCCAAGCCCAAAAAAAATCACGGCCCAAACCTGTTCAACCCGACCCAAACAAGGCCCCTAATCCTTTCTTCCTCTTCTAGCTACACCACTCTCCTCTCATTTATTTGAAAGCAAACTGGCACGAGACGTGCATGAATGTGTGGACGTACAAGTTTCCCCTGGCTACCCAAACTCGCCGCCGACTATCCCTGCACCTTACCCACGACCAACTCGACTTGTCCACGTGCTTGGAAACACGACCGATGCTCGCAGTTTAGAAATGAACTACAACCCAAAACTGGAACAAACCACAACCCTTCAAACACCTTGCCTCGCCAACCACCACCACCATCGACCATCCGATTTCGCCTGAAGCTTCACCGTCTCCTCCTCTATCATTTCCCCCTCGTCTGCATGTCCATCACGTCACCTCGTCGTCATCATTGCCACCCAACCGAAACTCAAAATCAAACACTAACCCTAGTTTGACCCTGATATGCCACCACAGCCCATGATAAAATGCCCCACCATTTTTCCCCAATTATCCATCGTCTGCTTCTCCTTCCCGTCCAACGACTAGCCATGAAATTGTGTGCGTCACTAGAATTTAACCGAAGACCCAAATCAAATCAACTCCCCATTTCTCATTCCACATGCTATTAAACATTATACAACCACTCCTAAAAATCATGTTTTTCAATGATGAATTCAACCGTATAATCCGTTGATCAAAACTTGATATTCAAAACTCGACTCTATTCGAGTCATCTACTGTAAAATGGGTTTTTCTACCTCTATGGTCTATACTTAATGAAATTTAAAGAAACAAAATTTAAAATAATCTATGCTAAACAAAAAATCTTTTATTTTGGAGTCGAGTTCTAAAATTTAATGGTTTTTGAGTTATTTCATTTTGAAATGAAGAGGCATACTGTTTTATCTCAACAAACAAGAACAAAGCGATTGTTAGGAAGAAGAACAGTGATTTGGTGAACTGATCATATTGGATTCACATATACAGGCACAAACCCTTAAAAACGATCACATATTCAATTTCTTACATCAAATATTTTTTTCAAAATCCCATTATCAATAAATATAGGTGATAATCAGTGAACAAAGAAGATGGTCTACTCACAGTCGTAAAAGAAAATGGACTGCTGCTCTGTATCTTGCTCTTGCTTCAAGCTTTTGATTTAATGGTAGATTTTTTTAAATTTTGAATAGTATATATGAACCAAAACAAACTGTGGCATATATATATATATATATAACGAGCCAAAAAGAAGAAGCCGAGGCATATACCTATGCAGGCTTCTTCCTTTTATTTTTAATTTTTTTTCTCTTCTTTTCTTTTGATTTGTGAGATGATGTTGTTTTGTGTTTTGATTTGATTTATAAGTTGATTTGGTATTTTATGGAGATTTGATTTATTTTGTGCTTGAATTTGTGAGTTGAGAGTATTCTATATATGAGAAAATATTTGTAATTATTACAAAAACATGTTGTGCTAATCGGTATGTCGAATTGTTTATGAATTCTGGTCGAGGCGTAGGATGCCACAAATGTAGATGGAGATTTTTAAACATTCAAACAAGGCAAACGAACACGATACTAATTTTTGAAAATTTAGTAAACAAATATTTTACCTAGGATTATATATATGAGAAGTAATTTTCAAATTTATATAGTTATTTATAGTGTGTTTATTTGTTAGAAGAAGATAATATTTCTTTATTATAGTTGTTGTTTAATTTGTCATGCTCATGTAGTTTAGGAGCACCGACTATTGTTTATTAATTGTTAATTTACGCAAGACCCATTTATGAGCGTTTATTGTTTAATAATTGTGAGTGCATTAAAAAGAACCCCTTATAAATTGAGTTTCACTATTTGACTGTAAGATGTTTGGTAAAAATGTTAAATTAAAAGCCATCTTTTAACATAGTTTTTTTCATCTATTTTAAATCGGAAGATAGTACTTCTAGGGGATAAATATTTGTGAAAATTTATTATAATAAAGGAAAGTTATTATAATATAAGGTAATTTTAAAGGTACCTTTTATATGAGTATGTTATATAAAATGATTAATATGATTTATAAAGGGTGTTTTATAAGTAAAAAGAGTTTTTGGGAATTTAAATCCTTGTATTGCTTGAAAATTTTCAAAAAGATTTTTGAGAAATGTAATGGTAGTATTGCTTGGAAGTATTTATAGTATAAATATTTCAAGGAGAATTTTTAATAAAGATACATTTTCTTTCGATATTTTGAGGAAAACATCTCAGTTTTGTGGTAATCTAAATATTCTTCTAAGTGACGATCGAATATATTCTTAGGCAAACGTTGAATTGTACTTAGTAATTTATTCTCTTTGTCATTGTACGATAAAAATTAGTTCAAGTCTGAATGAACCCAAAGTGAGTGTTAGCGAATAAATTGGTAAAGTTATTACACATATATAGAGAAATATATGTTGTATGATTTCCAAAGGGGTTTTGAACTAAAAACTGAATATTTAGTTCTTATGTTTCCTTAATGGAAATTGATTTAAAATAAAAGTACTTTGGAAGAAGAATGTTTTGATAAATGAATTTTTTACTCTTGGATAGAAATGAGATAATTTAAGAGGAAATTAATTTAAAGGACAAATCTTTTTATATTTTTAGCTGTAAGGACACGACCTCAATATTTTAACCACAAGGACAAATATTCTCCTAAAAATTATTCATAAGGACAAACATTCTTTCAAAATTATTCATAAGGACAAATATTCTTCCAAAACTGCTACCTAACTAAAAACTGATACCTAAAAACTGCTACCGATAACTACAAACTGATACCTAAAAACTGCTACTGATAACTACAAATTGATAACTAAAGAAAGTTGTCCTTCAGCCTAATATACTGAAGCTTCGTCCTTGAGGCTAAAACGCTGAGAAAATTTTCCCGTGACAATAATTTCTTGATAATTTAACTCAAGTTTTTAAACGGTTTGAATTGAATAGGCAGGTTTTAATAAGCATACTTTTATTAAAACCATTGTTTTTGTTTAAACATCTAAGTCTCATAAACTATTTGATGTTGTTGGGTCGACTAATAAACATCCTTAAATTAGGGATGTCTAAGGAAAGTAGACACTGGGATTGAGTTCGAATACCAGCATCCTACTCTTCTTAGCTACTTACCGGACCTGATTGGTAAAGAAGTCAGAGTAGTCAACTTAATTTTAAGACCCATTTTATGTTTGGGCCTCCATCTGAATTTTAAAAGTACAATGAAATCAACATTTTGTATATATACTCTTTGAACGTAGAAAAGTATTATACGAGTGAATAAAAGTGGAGTAAGTTTTTAATTTGTTGTTTTATTAAGTTATGTATTATAAATTTAGGTGAAAATTTATGAAGTAATCGTAAATAATTTTAGTATTGAATGAAATACTATAAAAGATTGGTGTGGTTAAGAAACCAATAAGGTTATGTATGCAAGTTAATACATAGATCATTTTAATAGCACAGTTCTTGATCTAGAATTTGAGTATATAACTTGGGGAGATTCACACTAGTCCGAAATAGGATCTTTCACTTGATTCTTAACAGTGAATACTTGATTCGGATTCTTGATACGATACTGAGATTTTCTGTCATAGTATATGACTTTGCAAAAAGAATAGAGGTTTTTAATCAAGGAACATGATTGGAGTTCATACAAAGGAGGTCAAGTGAGCGATATTACTTTGGAAGTAAAGTCCATGTATCCAAGCAAGTGGTCGGATAAGATATTGTGTATGGATGATTTACTACAACATATGGGCCTAAGTGTATTTGTATGCTTTGTTGTGTGGCTTAGGAAAGTTTGGGGAGCGACTTTAATTTTTTTTTTTAAGGGAGGTTAGATAATATTTTAAGAAATAACCAAAGACTAATGAGTGTATGGTATGCTTAGGAAATTTTCTATATCCTGAGACAATCGAGAAAGTTATGAACCTAAGCGAATTTCTCAATCTCGATGGTTAGCCATTTAACATTTTAAATAATGTTAAGTGTTAGTTTATTCCTTTATGGAATTTGATTTAATTAATAGTGTAATTATATATACACACACACACTATGGTTTATAAAGTTGTTTTTTATTAGGACTTAAATCCGGTGCTTTTGAAAAAGTGCTTTCGAAAGGATTTATGGAAGAAATAATAATAATAATAATATTTTGAAACCTTTAGCGAAGTACTCTTATTTCGGGACATTTGAAAGGAGTTTTTGTGAAGTGTTTTTTTTTCAAATATTTTTTTATGACTAAAGGTTTATGATTAAGGGTTTTTTGATTTTGAAGACACGCTAGGTAAATTTGTTTACTCTAATTATTGTTTTAGGAGGAACCGAAATACTACTGGATTCTCCATATTTTTTTGATTCTAGAGTTTACCATGCTTTGGTAGGAGGAGCCCATTCCTTGTCATTATTGATTTTGGTCTTGATATATTTCTCTTTAAAGGAATTTTAAAATATATTTTGGATATAAAAACCCAGGAATTTAGTTTTAAATTTATCTATTTAAAAAGATTGGATGCATAGCATTCTATTACAGAGTATTCTCTGTACTTTTGTTGCATATGATTATTATGTTGCTTTTGGTTGCATGTGGCTTTATGTCACACTAGAGTTGCATGTATATTTACATCATGCCAATTTTTGATATGTGGAATTCCATAATTATTATTGGTTGCATCATATTGCCATGTTGCATATGATAGTTATATTGTTTATAATGCTTGTGCTTATAATAGAAATAGCTAGTGTATTCCTTTTTTTCATCATGATTTTCTTTTGGATTATGTAAGTACAAATATGTACATGGAAGAAAGATATTAATATTTGATTGCTTGCGCACTTACATTCACATCGAGATAGTAAGTTGCTTGCCAAAAATCAATCGCAAAAGACGAATGTAGTAGATTTATAGATTGGTGATTGGTCGATGATTTTATGCCTCAAATGCGGAAGGCCATTTTTGGCTTTTGTTTTCTTTGTTGATTTGGGCCAGTTGTGCCGAATTGTAGTTTTTTCGAACCTAGCCACACAAAGAACGTGCTACAGAAATTTTTCGTAATATAACAAACTTTTAAAGCCTAAGGGTGAGAGATATTTTCTTCCTTTGGGAATTTTGGGGATGAAATTCTTTTAGGTGGGAGAGTGTAACATCTCGGAAAAATATAAATAACTTATATTAAAGAGAAGAATTATCTAAATATTTGAATTGTGAATTAAATTTAATTAAATGGATTTGATAGCCTTATTTAACTCGTTTTAATTAACAAATAATAATGGTGAGCTCATTTTTTAAATTTATTTACAATAATAAATTGTTCAAATAAATAACAAGAAAACAAATTGTTAATACGACTTGCTTTTTATTGATGTGTTTTTAAATGAATTAATAAGAGTTTTCAATAATTTTTAGTTTTGAAAATATTTCTATTATCATTTGATGTATTTATCGGCAAATGTTGGTATTTTGAAATTTCACTAAATAAGATAGCTAGTATATTTTATTATTGCTTTATGATCATGTCGCATTGTTGTGCGCATTGTATTTTTATTTTTGACGTTCGCGGTTCATTGGCGAACGCAGTATTTTGTAGCAACGTAAAATAAAATATAACCTTAAATAAGCATCAAGTGACCCCTAAAAAGGAAATCCGCTTATTCCTCCTCCCACTCTTTTCGTTTTACAAAGAACATAAACCTAGTTGCCGCCATTAAAAATATTAAAGTTCTAGCTATAATCAATGAAAATCAAAATTGTTTGATTCGTTAAACATTTAGGGAGAGGGGCTTCACATCCATATAGGCAACGCTAGGTGAGGTCGTGTCAGTGGTCGATCAACTATTAGGAGCCATGCTAGGGTATTACTATGGCGGTGATATAGCAGGAGTTAGGCCGCGAGGAGTGGAGCGTTGTACTTCTAGTGCGAAGGCGATGCTTTGGAGCTGGTCGGGGAAGGTGCGGCTCAACTAGGTAATTGGAGACCCGGGCATTGTAGTGACATGGGGCCACGGTAGCTTTTCAAGGAGGTAGGTCGAGATTCATTTCTTTGGGCACATCGCGGAGCACGGGGGAAGAGGAGTTGAACAGAAGCGGCAGCGTTCGATTTCGTGGTGTGTATGTGGAGAACGGTGAAGAGTGAAGATTAACGAAGTGGGTATCACTGTGCATTCGATTTGGAAAGAAAAGAGATTTATTTTAAGAAGGTGATTAAGGGGATAATGATAATTAATTAATTATTTAATTAAAGTATTAATTCGAAAAACTTTAAAAATTCATATCTTCTCCATATGAGGTACAATGGAGACACTGTCTTTTGCCTTGTGCTCGTAGAAGCTTTATCTACACACTGACAGTCAATTTCATCAAGTTTGGAGCAAGTAAAATTTTGGATTAAAATCAAATGCCGTTCGATTTTTGATCAAACTGGAACGCGAAAGCATCAACTAGAATTTTGTTGAGTTAACTCACCTTTAAATAAACTATATGATATCTGTGCTACTATAGATTATTGTTGAATTCTTAGATGGTAGTTTATATATTATTTTTGATTGTTTTTTTGAATTTGATTCCCTCTAGAAGGCGGATGACATAAATAACCATTGCTTTGCAAAGTACGAAAGCAATAGGTAGTCGAAGTGTATACTTAGCGAATAGGTCGTTACGGAGCACTTTGAAATACACATACATATATGTGATTTACATTGGACTTTTGTAGGGAGGCCATAAGGGATTTCTCGCCAATATCGGTTTACTTATATTCTTATGTTGCTTACATTGATATTTGGATGAACTATTTGTGACTTTTTTGAATTGTGTAAGTGTTGTTATAACAATTATCGCTACATCGACACTTATGAAATATCATCTCCTTAAACCTTTATGAGTGTATTGAACTTATTTATAATAAATGTTTGGCTGTGTTGTACACTTTGAAAGTTGTTGAAATAATATTTTCAAATATTTTTAAGAATTTTGAAATAAAGGATAAGTGTTGTTTAGAATTCATAAAAGGAGTTATAAATTCAATTAATTATCTTTTGGGGTAATTAATGTTGTTTTAAATTTATAAAAAAGTTTATAAATCTTCTTTCGAGATAATTAGTATGGTTTTAAACTTAAATTTTCTTCTTCAATCCTTTTAGTGACTTTTCTAACATATATTTAAGTGTTTTAAAAGTGGTTTGAAATTTATATATATTTTAAATGATTTAATACAAATTATTGAAGTTGAGGTTTTATTTCGAAATAAGTAATGGAAATGGTTTTAAGATTTTAATATATTTTTGACTTGAGATTTTCCAAGTAATATTCGAAATGGTTATGATTTAAGATATATTTCAAGTATTTTTGAGTTTATTAAAATGTGAAAAAGAAGCATGGATTACAACCATTGTTGTAGTAAATGTTTTCTAGGAATTGAGAAAAAATTCATGGATTATAACTCTTTTGTTATAATAAATGAATCCGTGAAGTTATTAAGAAAACTTGTTACTTGACTTAATAAATGTTGATATTCTTAAATCTTTGTAGGAGTTTTGTTTTAAAGATAATGATAAATTTCTCCATAAACGATAGTTTATAAATGAGAATTTTTTTTTGAAATGGAATGTTTAGAAATAAGGTTAAGTGTAAATTGTTTTGGGTTTATAGTAAGCAATGCTTTAGTGATATTTATTTTTTACACTTATTTTTATTACACTTAGAAATATAATTAGATACTTAAAGAGTATTTTAAAGTGTTTTACAAATATTTATGATGTAACAATCAAGCATAAGTGTGAGTCAAATGTTTTAAAAGTTTGATTCGTTTATTGAAAATATTCAGTCTTACACTTAGCGTTAAACGTTGAAAGAGCTCTTATGATTCTTAAAGTTAAGAATGTTATTGTGACGAGGAGGGAAGCAGCACTGCCTTTACTTGTTTGGCTTTAATGTTTTCCCTAGGGTAGTTTTAGTTTAGGATTAACGAGTCATGATAAGTGTAAGAGATTTAACTTTCATATATGATCATCCTTTTGTTCCCGATAGTTGATTTGTTTACTATTGATCCTGCTATCTTCTTTGAGTTTGTCAACTCAAGATGATTTTATTGCACATTTGGGGCATTTGAACTCTTGGTATTCTTAAAGTAAAGAAATCTGCCGAGTTAAGATAGAAAGCAACACTGCCTTTATTTGTCTGGCTTCATTGTTTTCCCTAAGGTAGTACTAGTTTGTTTCTGATATCCTTCTTTGTGTTTCGTCAATCTAAGATGATTCGTAGCTTGTTTTGAGCATTTGCGTCCAATACCGGAGAAAAGAAAACGAAAAGAGTGAGTAGGAGCCAAGCTATGTGGGTCACGCCCATTAGGTATGTTCATATCAATTTAGGAGGTTTTGATTGCATGCATGGGGTGATGTGAATATTTAGATTCCCGTGTTTGGAATAGGTCTAGCTTAGAAGTTCTCGAGAATGGCGGATGTGCTCCCAAGTATATTTTTTCTAGACGTATACTTTCAATGTAAGGGAGCTCACCCTCCTAGTCACGTTTAATGAATCCATTCTCCTTGTTTGATTCGAACATTTGAGTTAATCCTTTCTTAATTGCATCGAGAAGTGTCTGGTGCTCTTCTCGATGTTTGGTTATTTATGTCCATTCTTTAAGTTTGGATTTGATTTTGTCTGCATTCATCCTTTCTAGTTTGGATTGTTGTTCTAATTTTTTCCGTTCTTTTATGTATAGAAGTCGTTCTGGTGTGGTAAAACCGGTTCCATGTTTTGTAGTGTAGTCTAACAGATTATTATATATTCACCATATTTCTAGAGTATTCTCACGCTGATTTTGCAGACTGATCCGGGTGTTATTTTATTACAATGCTCGAGTCAGACTAAGTTTTTTTCGATGTTGTCGTTGGTGGTATGTGGAGCTCATGGAGTAGAGCTATATGTTCAGCTGTTGTAGCATTTTTATTTTCTGCTGTATTATTATGTATACCGATCAGAAATTTTAAGGCCGAGAAGTTACAACTATCCAGGCTGAAGATGTTATTTTTTAACTCCGATTTATAATGTATCTTAAAATAGCAAATTTTGTTGTCTTTATAATATTGTATGTGATCATTCTGTTGTAAGATTCTTTTTTCTTTGTTCTTTTTCTTTTTACCTTAATAATCTGTCTTTCCGACACTTGGATGCTTGGCATTTTATTACTATAGATGTATTAAGCGCCAACTTTCGAGGGTCGAAAAGGTGGGTCATTAAAGTTTCCTCTGTATTTGATAGATTTAGCGGCAATGTGGTTCAGACAACTGGAAAATAGGTCCACTAATACATGGACTAAGTTAGTGAATAGATTCATGAGGCAGTTAAGAGTGCATATTTCACAACCAAAGAACGTGATGACACTATTAAACATGAAGAAAAAGATCAAAGAGACCCAAAGAGTTATTTAACTAGGTATAATGCGACAATTGCTGCAATTCTTAGGCCAGATCCATCAGTGGTCCTGATGGTGTCAGTTTCAGGAGTTGCTGGTAAGACAGATTTTAAGATTGCTTTAGAAGGATCCACCGATGGATCTGGTGGAATTCTATTATGAGGCTGAGAGATACTTGCGTCAAGAGGATGATAAAACTTAAAAGGCAAAGGCGAATGCTTTGGATAATGGAGAACCGTCCGAGGTAGGATTTGAAAAGAAGAAAGGAAAGAGAAAGCCAAACGATGGCTTGAAAGGAGCAAAGTGGAAAAGAAGGGAACTGAAATTCTCTTCTTACATAGAATTGAACGAAACCCCAAGAGGATTTTCCTTGATATGCTGGTTAGGTCCCTTATCAAAAGCCGATGAAAAGAGAACCACCGACTGAGAAAGTAGATCAGGAAAATATTACCTATTCCATGAGCTAGATGGGCGTAAAACTAATGATGGTAGGCACCTTTGTAAATCGATTAAGGAATGGATTAGGAACTACCTGCTGCAGCAATACGTTAGAAGCCAAGCTGTAGTGATATAATGGAGCAGCAGTCATCTACAACAATGGGGAGAGGCCTTGGATCTAGGCCATAAATAGTTATCCCATAATCATTATGACATGGAGTCGGGTTCGACTTCCACACTTTACCTTTGTTTTCAATAACTGATGCGACATTATAGGTAAGCCATTGGTCTCAAGGAATGCTCTAAGTTTGATGCAAGGTTAATGCCCGGATGGATATTGTGATGTTTGTTGGATATTGGAATTTGAATCCTATAAGCGTTACTTGACTTTGATAATAACTCAAATGTGATAACTAATATTGATTTCAAAACACCAATAAAAGTTGGTGGCACCCTGATGTCGATTTATAAACAAAGTAAACACAGTTTTCTCGACTGAAGAGATGGGGCGACAAACATCATGAAGAGTGAGTCCCCTAGTCAGAGAGTGAGTGGATTAGGATTGTACGAGATTGTGAGTCCCTTTACGAAGAGTGAGTGGCTTGGACTCATTTGGTTGTTGGGTTCCCTCATCGTAAAATGAGCGGATTGAGCTCAACATGAACTAATGACTTGGAGAGGTCATGGATTTAATTAATGACCTGAAGAGGTCGTGGACTCAACTAACAATCCGAAGAGGTCAAGGATTCAATTAACGATCCGGAGAGGTCGATGATCAATCTGACGATTCAGAGAGACTAGGAGTTGAATTGGTCGTTGATTACACGACTTAGAGGGATCGAAAACCAACCTGGATACTAATAATGCAATCGAGAGATAGAAGGTTAAACTTTGGACTTGAACCCCACTTGATTTTGGAATAACCTGTTAGCGATTATCAGATTAAGTCACTACTTCAATTCAATTGGGCGCTCTTATAATGGGATTCTAGGTGATTTCAGAGGATTTACAAATAACGTTCCCACCAGTGGCAATGAACTTTAACGATTTTTTGACCCTTGATTACACAACGTGCAATTTGTATGTGGTAGCTTAGATCCCGGATGAATATGGGATATAACTGATTTTAATATATGTTTGCTAACTCCTGGACAAACATAGCTTAATTTTGATTTATCGCATTCGATATGATAATTCTAGAGGAACATGGAATAATGGTTATTTGTGACTAGCACTTGAGAAAGGACTCAAGTTCCTGGCCACAATGGTCTGGAACAATTTTTTATTTATAGGTGAATCTGAAGGAATCGGACGATTTTGACGCGGTTTGATCAATTGATAACCAGAAAATTCAACCACTAGCGTGTAATCGATTTTGATATTTGTTCTTGAGCAAAGCACACCTTTCATTCACGAGGCATGCTTTGGGGGGCAAATGTTATCTAACCTTATGACCAAGCCATATTCAAACGAATCAGATCGATAAAACATAAAAATTACCAAGCAGGCAGAGCGATATTTGCCAAACTCAAATATCATACAAGATCAGGAGATGGAGCCAACGAATCATCAAACCACCTACTACAAGTTCTAAGACAAAAAGTGTAAGGATCCAGTAATGTTATGGTTCGACACCAAACAATAGTTAGGGTTTGGTACCTATCCCTGAACTCTCCTGTAATCTTTCATTTACCTATGCTACATCAAGCTAGAGCTATTACAAGCTAACCCATGCGATGTTGGGTGGATCACAAGCCATATCAACTTGAATAGCTGAAGCATAAGTCAAGTTCTTTTGCCAGACTTTTGAACTAGGGAATTTACCTTAGTGCAAGCTAATATCAATACATCCAAGTTTTTTAGATGGAGATGCAAGTCAAAACTTTCAAGGATCAAAAGAAGGTCTAGTGACCATAGTTAGGGTTCGGTACCGATCCCTAAACATCAGTGAGCTGGCCATGATCTTTCGAGAACTCCTCCTAGACATGGAGAAAGTGGGTGCAAACATAGCAAAGAAATTTACAACGACTTGCAGCTATAAATAGAGGAGGATGGGCATTGTTTCAAGGATATTTTTGCTCTTGTAACAAATTTCTACATCATCACTATATTCTCAGGGATCATGATCGATTCATAAGAACAACTTTGTAGAAACTCAACATAAATTGGATAACAAATTTTGAATGGACATTGACCGAAGTGTTCGCTAAACCACTATAAAAATTATATGTTCTTCTTTTCTATTTATTGCCTTTTCTTGAAATATTCATATTTATTATTTCATTGGGTGTTTTTGCCAACGTATGGCATAAACATTATGAAAACTCTATTGAAACTGATTTTAATATATAAAATGAATACTTTTTTTTGTAGAAACATTTTGAGTTTTAAATAATAATTTTTGAACTAAAGATAGCCAAAGATACGATACTACTCTTGTCTTTAACATTTAAATTAAGACTCAATAAAAACTGAACATATTTCTTGAGCTGTTCATGCTTTCATTCTAGAACTTTTCAAAACTCATGAGTCTTTAAATATATCTCGATCAACTTTTGAATTCTTTATACTACTCGGTTTTTCAAGCTTTTATTTAATTAACACTTTGTGTAAACTTGTTAAATATTTCTGATTTCCTACACAATATACTGTATAACTAAAGAAAACATTGGTAACAATATGTAACACCACTAATTTTAGTTATAATATTCAGAAGATTTAATTAGAATAAATTAAATAGAATAATTTAGATAAGGAGATTTAGGTTGATTAATAAAAATATAGTGGCCGATGCTTGTTAAACTTAATGAACTTAAAAATGGTTAAGTACTTAAATATAAGGGAATAAGAGTAATTTCCACCCATATTTCCCATTCTTATACTATTCCCCTAACCATACATGTTCATTATCATTCTCAAACAAAAACTGTGAACATAAGAAGCAACAAGGCCAGCCATAGGAAGATAAAAGAGAAGAAGAAAATTTAAGAAAAGCTATGATTCAAGCTAGAGGAAAATCAATCTCAAACAGTCTCTAGTCTCCTTATCTCAAGCAAGGTGAATAATAATTTCTACATCTCTATTTTGATTTTTACATCATATGGTTTCAGATTTAATGATAAATCTAGTTTTATGATATGTAGAATGAAGATATGCTTGATTTTGAATTATGTATGTTTAAACAAGGTTGTTTAATAGGCGATATACCTGGTTTTAAGGTAAAACCAAGAGGAAATGATTTTAAATGCCATGGAAAAATTATATATTGTAGAAAACATGATTATGAAGTTGGGTTCCACTTTTTATAATTTTCCAAGTCGTGGAGAATTCGTTATGAATTTTTGAAGGAAAATAAGGTTATTTGGGTTTATAAATTATTTTGGCGAATATATTAAGAATTTAAGTATAAATTTTTAATATGTTATATAACTAGTTAAGGTGAATTTCTTGAACTTTTGAGGATTTTTACTAAGTGATTTAGTATGGAAGTTAAATTGTTTTGAAAGAAGGACCTAAATGATTTAATTGTTTTATAAGAGGAAGATTGCTAAATGTTAAGTTGTTTTAGATCTGAGAAAACTGTGGAAAATATTATCAAAAATATTTAAAAAGTTATGAAAGCTAATCAAACGTTTACAAGTAGGCAAGTTAGTTGCAAGAAGTTTACTTATTTTGGAAAAATCAGCCCTTACCTAGAAAAAGTTGGTTACGCCTTCTTTGGTGAACCTTTCATATCAGGCCTCTCGAACAAGACCTTTCGACTTCAATGACCAACAAGGTTGAAAGTAATGCACATGATATCATTTAGGTAGTATGTATGAATTGATCTAAGCCAAAAGGTATGGTGTCGAAGGATTGCTTTCGAAGGGTTGCTTCCGAAGGAGATGAATCCTTAGTTTATTTTATTTGAAAAGAGAAATCACTTGCCTGTCTTTTAAAGACCTTTCGACACAATACAAAGGTTTGGTTTTCAAAAGGTTGTTTTAAAATACCTTTTGAAAAGCTCGAAAGGTATGGTTTTTATAAGTTATTTCATAAGACCTTCCGTCTTAACCGAAAGGTTAAGTTTGAAAGGGTTTAAGAGACCTTTCGACATAGCCGAAAGGTTCGGTTTTGAAAGGTTGTTTCAAAGGGATTTTTGAAAAGAATTGCCGCCTTTATTTTATTCAACCTTCTGAAGGGATCAAAAGCGTAAGGTTTTAACTTGGTCGAAAGGTTTATTGGTTTTATAAATGCAAACCGCTGCCCAATCTTTCGAAGGGGTTGAAAGCAGGAGCTCCCGACATAATCGAATGGTTCAAATGTTTTCCCCAATGTTTTATTAAGTAGAGGGTGGTTTTGAAAAATTTCACCTATAACCTAAAGTAATATCTTTAAATGTAATACCAATGCTTTCGAAATGATGGACTTTCAATGGTTTCGTAGGGTAGCCTTCATTGGTTTCGAAAGGTTTCAAAAGAAGTGTTTTAAAGGATTAGAAAGGCTAGTGCCTATTGTTTTTAAATACAAGTTTTATGCTTTCAAATGGGGTCGAAAGCAAAGCTTTCGAAGGGTCGAAAGCAAAGGTTTCAACATTGTCGAAAGGTATTAAAACCCAAACTCAAATTTTTGATGGCAAAACCACCGGCATAAAAAAAAGAGTTTTGTAATGAATGTAAGTACGAAATTTTGAAGAAGTATTGCCTTGATAAAAAATAAGTTAAAGGAGTTAATTATGTTTTATATGAATTGTATTTCAAGGACCTTAAACCCACATGAGTGGTATTTTTATTGCTTCTTCACATAAGAATATATTCACTATATCATGGACCTATAATTGTATTTTGGGGATAAAGGGTAGAAGAACCAGGTAGGTTAACCTAGTAGTGAATGTAAATTGATTAAACTCCAAAATGAATAGAATTGCATCTAAGAGATTAGGAAGACCAGAATATAAGATGCTAAAATATAAAAGAAGGATATTGAAAGGGGCCAATAGGTTCACAAAAAACCCATGAAAACTGTATGATATTGCAGAGGGCAACATGTTTATAGTTAGCCGATGAAAACTAGGTGTAAAGGAAGATGTCAGATAGACATGTTCATAGTAAACCCAGGAAAACTATGATTGAATACTCGTAGGGGCCTGTTGGTTTGTAGTTAGCCCATGAAAACTATGTTCGAATGTAATATTGACAGATGTCAATAGGTTCCTAGTCAATCCATGAAAATTAGGAAAAGAAAGAAGTTATTGGTATAACCAATAGGTTCAGAAAGAATCCAAGAAATGATTAAGTTATTTGGCAGGGGCCAATAGGTTCTTAGTAATCATACGAAAACTATGAAACCGGACAGGGAATTCGTAAGTTAAATTAAGTTAATAGTTGGCCCATGAAAACTATGAAACCTGGCAGGGAGTCCACAAACATTAAACAGATTATTCATAAACCCATGAAAAGTAATAGGTTTATAGTGACCCTAAAACTATAATTATGATAGCATGTCAGATTAAATCGAGGATGTGTAATTCTAATTGTTTTAAGTATGCATATCATCATAATATTTTGAAAATGTATGTTTTAACCGTTGCGGATGCAGGAGCATAGAATTTGGTTTTATAAAGGTTTTAGGATACTAGTGAGGGGAAAACCGTTCCACTAAGCGGCATGGTCTCTCTAGATATCTAATAGGATTGAGATATAGATTATTATTCATACCATACTTTATGTCTGACTCGAAGTTTTGGTTTTCCCCTTAAACTCTTAGGTACTCAATTAATTTTTAGTAGTTCGATTTAAGGTTTTTAGGTTTTCATCTCTGACAAATAAAGCTTCCGAAGGCATGCAGGAGACAGATAGTTATTAAGAGTTTTACTTTCCGCTATGTATTTTGTTACAAAGGTACATTTATTAGCCTTACTATATACTCTGATCTACCCAGGGGAATCTTTATATCTCACTCTTGGCGTAATTTTAATAATTATAGTTTTGCTGAATGTGGGTAACATAATTTGGGATTATGCAATGAACATGCAATTTTTTTAGGGAAATGTGTTTTTGAATTGTTAATTTTTTTTCCATATTTATGTGATTTGTGTATCAATGTATCTAGCACAGCCATATTTGGTCGCCGAAAATTAATATATGGATGACTGCAACATCCGTAGCCATTCGTTTTGGGCCTCCAAGTAAGGGGATGTTGCACAATTTTTATATGGTTATTGCCATCAAAATAAATACCTAGGGTATTAACAGGTGCATGAAGTCAACAGAAGGACCAATGCAGTATGAAGTAAAATGGGCACAAAGTCGCATCACGTAGAAACTTCCAAGTTGTTCGTACAACATCTAAGGCTCAATAAATTCATATTGAATTGCACAGTCCTGAGACATCACACTACTAACCAACACATTCCCTTTTTGTGTTACACTACCAAAGTTCAACACCAAAACTCCACAACATCCTCAAAGTAGGATGCGAGAGAATTAAGGATATGCCCTTGAGGTAATTATGTAATTTTTTACATATATCTAACTCTATAATCAATCTTATTAGTAACAAAGGTATTTAAATTTTTTTTATTATATACTTTTTATATTGTAATATATTAATTAAGTAATTAATTTTATTATATTAATATGAAAAATCCAAAATGATATATTAAGTGATAATAATTACTAGGAGTAGTAATCATGAGAGAATTATCATAATATAAAATAACATATTATTTTAAACATTCCTAGTCAAGAATTTTCGAGAAAGAATATCGATACATCTACTGAGCCTAAGCGCGCAACACTCTCTAAATGTTTGGTATTGTATTACTTATGGATGCTAGGAGCAATAAGGGTTACGTACTAGTAGTTATTAGATAACTATGGAATGACTCATCATAGAGTTTTCTATTGGTTAGTAACAACTAGGTCAAATATGAAATCTCAAGGTGATAATATCACATAGCTCCCTCAACTTGAGAACACTGGAGAACTTAAATGTGAATAGCCCACTTTGATTATAGTTAAATTATGGCATGTTGATCCATCAAGTGACTATAGTTGGGTCTGATTCGAAAAATTGGAACTAAAGCACTATTCAATAGTGAATTCTTCTTCTCAGTTGTATAAGTTAGCATTACAGTCAACTATCGTGAACTGAAACTCAAAATCACTAGACGAAGTAGTATGGTTAATACTAAATGATATTATTGAACCAAGGACTTGTTCATGGACTAACTAAGTTGAATAAGGATGATATTGGAATTTTGACCAAAACAAATTCTATAAATTCTAAAGTAATATAGTGTTAGCGAACAGAATATGTGTAAATTATTGTAACTAAACAGTACAGCTAAGGTAATGCAAAATATGTCTTACTAACAAAGTCCGTAAGCATTAAAATCGACCAAACTATCATAGCGCTATCTTGGATGATGTGTGATAGTTAATATTGTTTGATCTGAGCCGGTCAAAACCCATTGAAATATGTAGATTTGAAAAAATTCATGTTTTTGAATCCATTGGGCCTATGAAATCTAATGGGTTTATTTGATCCAATCTAATTAATTTAAATAAATTAATATTTTATTTAATTTTGGAATTAATTAATTAATTAATTTGATTAAACGTGTATTTTGTAAAGTTGGGTACATCACTGTGTACTCATGTGTGTATAATGTGTGTGTGCAAAATGGCATACGGTGTACATTGTTAAATATATACATAAACATATGTTGGGATTTACATCTACTATGTATATACTTGGTTTTATATATACATTAACTGCCTAAATAAAAACATTTTATAATATGTACATATATGTATGTATGTGTGTTTATTAATTTTTGAAAATTTAATTTAAATTATTTATGATAAATGAATATAAATCAACATTTTACTAAGTCTTTAGTTTCAAATTTCAAATTCAAACCATCTAATTTGACTTAGTAAACAATATTTAAATTTAATCCAAATCTAAAATTTAAAATATAACTTTCAAAATATCATTATGTTTACTTTTCAATATTTTAAATAATATATTAGACATAAATTTAAGTTTCAAAATTAAATACATTTTAAAATATTTTATAAACCGTTTATATTAATTTAGTTGATATATATACATATATCGTTATATATATAATAAAATAAATATTTAAAATATATTCATGTGCATATATGTTATGGCAATAAAAGGTAACTTTTTAAAATCCAAAAATAAATATTTTTATTATTTATAAAATGCAAAATGTATAATTTGTATTTAATTATATATTATATAAGTATTTATTTTACTTAAAATAATGTGGCTAAAAACAAAATATTTTTTAAATTAAATTTACAAAATCATTTTGGGTAAAATATTTATAAAATATTTTTTAATTTTGTTTTACATATATAAAATTTAAATTACTAAACATTTTTTTATGTTTAACAAGCTATATTATAAAGTTGTTTGCTTTTTGTTTTAAACCAATGTCGAAACATTTTTACACAATTTTTTTGTCATTTGCTAATTACAATAAATTTATAATTACATAATAAATCAAATACTGAATATATTAAAATGGAATAGATTGGGAGGTTATACCTTATATGAAAAAGGCAATACATGACAGATATAATATATAATAAACACTGTATATAAATGAATAAGTAAATTGTTTAAATGGATGTGTTTGAGATAAGAAAATGGAGAGGAGGAAGATGCTTGCAGCTAAAGGTGTAGAGAAAAGGAGGCAAAAGTCCAAATGAAAATTGGTGGCTTCGAGTTGAATATATAGTGTGGTCAAAAGAGAAATGCCTATCGTAACTATCACCTACCAACTCAAACATAAGCCCGCCTATTTCCTCCTGTTCATGCTGCATGGATCAAAGGTCTATAATGGACTAAAATGCCCACTCAACCCATTAATAATTTAATCGGTTTAAATCTAATTTACATCATTTTCGATATACATGTATACAACTTTCATATATGCATCCAATAAATTACTAGTAGCACCTTGAACTTTTCTAGAGGTCTCCCCATTTTACCGAGCATATCCCATATAACAAATAAAATAATAATTAATATTTTATAAATATTAATTAATTTAATTAACTCATAACTATTATATATCAATTAAATCAAGTAATGTTTCAAAGACTTAATATATTTGGCGGTGCGATTCATAAGTGTAAATTTAGCCAACGATTATTGTTTATACAATTTAAATACTAATGTTCACATGTTATCATTGTCACTGGTGTGACAGTTTGACTTAATTTAATGCTTATAAATCCCATCGGTAAAATCTAATTCTGCAAATTCAAGTGGTACTAATTAGTAATGATTATTTACACCAATTCTCTTCGTCAGTATTATATCAATTTAGATATTGTGGAAGTTGATTTTTGGTGGAAATTCCAATATCGTCCATATTCAACCTGGTTATTCCATAAATAGAATCATTGTTTAATAATATGATTTATTGTTGACTGTTCTACTTTGGTTAGAGACTTTGACTTTGAGTTGGCTGTAGTTGACCGTGATACTAACCTCATACAATCGAGGTGGCGAATTCCTTATCAAATAGTGTTTCACTTCTAATGCTTTAAATTAGACTCAACTCAGTCATTTGGTAGACGCCATGTCACAAGTTAAGTATAATCAAAGTGGAGTTTTTATACTAATGTTCAACGGTATTCTCAAGTCGATAAAACTATGTAATATCATCACTTCATAATTTATCGTTTGACCTAACAACTAGTAGCAAACTCTCGGTTGACTCATTCCATAGCTATCCAATAACAATCAGTAAATAATCTCTTGGTGTCCCAAGTAGGCATAAGTAATACACCGCTCAACATTTGGAGATCGTGATGTACTTTGGCCTTAAAGGATGTATCAATTGTAGGAACCAGGCCAGTAAGAAGAAGGTGAAATAGGTACTTTAAAAAAATTATATTCCTATTTTGGATCCATTGAGCCTACGAAGTCTAAATAGATTTTGAATCAATGTAAAACATTATAAATAAAATACTTATTTTATTAATTTTCATTTTGTAAATTTTTTTTAACTATTTATATTTTAATTAGTATGAGATTTATATAAAATGTAGTATATCAAATATACTCTTATGTCTATGTATGTGTAATAGTTACTTAATTAATTTAATTTAGAGAAGAAAACTTTAATTTCTCTCTTTTAAACCTATTCAATTAATGAGGGAAGATTTTATTTATTTGAAGAGAAAAATCTTTCATTTCTCTCCCTTCAATTAAATTGATTAATTTAATCGAGTGATATATATTACTAAATTTATATTTGGCATTTATAGTGAGTATGTCCAAATATATTCCAACATAAAATGTGTAAGTGCAACATAACATAGGGTGTACAATGTTAATATATACACATTTAAATGTTGGAATTTGCATTTATAACGTATACACTACCCGTTTATATATGCAATGGTTGTTACAAAGCACTTTAAACTTGTACGTGTGTGTATGCATGCATGCATGTATGTCAAACTTTATTTATGCATTAAATGAAATAAATAACATAAAATGCTTAAGTAGATTTGATAAAAAGGATTAAAATTTAAATAGGTAGTGATGCATTTAAGTGAAAATAAAAGAAAGAGAGAAGAACATTTAAAAGGAAAATAATGAAAGGTAAAGAAAAAAAGCTTTTAGCATTCCTTTAATAATTCTTAAGCTTGTATTCAAAACATTTTGAACTTGTATTAAAATATATGTATGTATAATTTTATTTTAAATCATATGAAACAAAAACTAAACATATACGCATACACATATGAACATAATAATAAACTACATTAGAATTCAAAATAACATACATATGTAAAGCTTACAACTTCACATTACAATTTAAAATCAACAGTTTGAAATCTAATTTTGACTTAAAAGGGAATTCAGCTTTAAATTTATGATTTTACACTAAAATCATTAGATTTTGAATTGAAACATTTTAAATAATAACCAAAATAATTGATAAAAAATAACTAAATTATATACGAAACTTTCACATCATTTCATCAAATAATTTCAAATATGGTTACCTAAACAATACATTCAATTTAGAGTATATATAATAATTAGTTTTAAACAAAAAAAAAATCCTTTTTTACATCATCTTTTAATTTCTAAACAATAGCAATCAATAGATTGAACGACATGCGCAAATAAATTCATTTTATAAGAAATAAAATCTAAACTATATTGACAAGATATTGAATATTATCATGATTAGTCGTGTACATGGGAGATCTAATTATTCTAATAAGATATATAATATATTAAAATTAGATTGGATGATTACCTTAAGATGTAGCCAGAAAGGTCGTACTTTGAATGAAGAAAGACACCAAGATTCAATTTAACAACCTTTAGAAATTGCAATGATCTGAAGCACGACCATTTATATATTTTGTTTTAATTTTAATTAAATTTGTTTTGTGAATTTTTCTACATGGAAGCTATGGAATTCCAATCATTAGAGAAGGAGAGAGAAAGAGAGGAGAAATAAAAAATGAATTGTCAAAAGAGTGAATCAATGAATAAATGAAAGAAAATATATTTGAAGAAAACATTGAACCATTCCAATTACCTCCTTTAAAACCTTCCCTCTTTAATTCATTATTAAACTTCATCAATTCCTCTCGTCCGTAAGCAAGCATGGCGGGCACTAGTGGTGCCATATAAGCCCTCAAAAACTTTAAAATCACTTAGCAATTAATCTATTTAAATCTAATTTAAATATTCCATTGGTATCGTATACTAATATACCGTGTATACCTTTTATATATGCATTTTATTAAACATTAATCGCATTCAAACAAATCAAATAAAAATTAATAATGAACATTTCATAAATATTAATTAATTTACAATGATTATAAATTAATTAAACCGTGTTGTCTTTCAGAGTATTCATTATTACGGTTGTGCGACTCAAATGTGTAAATTTAGTCAGTAATGTTAGTTTAAGGAAGTAAGGATCTTAAGGCTAATTTAACACTAAGGGGGGGGGGGTGAAAAGCATTTAATAACTTTTATGAATCTTTTTGAATTATTTTATTTTTATAGTTAAAAAATGCAAATTGACAATGACAGATGCAAACATAAACATATAGACATGCAGTAAAAGTAAAATTAAAGAGTTGAAGAGATCACATTAGGATTTTTATGCTTGTTTGAAGTTACCCAACATCCAGCTCCGTACAATTTCTTTTACATATTTATTTTCAAATATCAAAGTTTATACAATCTCAATTTCAAGGCAAGGAGACACACTCTCCAGATTTTCCAAGCTTTGGGTACACTCACTGGCTTCCAACGGGACATGAGCACACCTACTTGGATTCAAAAGGGACACCAAGTACACCCACTCGATTCAAATGGAACATAGGCACATCCACTTGGATTTCAAGGATACTAAGCACACCTAAGAGATTTGATTATGATTTGATAGAGTTTACAAAATTAATTTCTTGATTATGAGTACAAATAATCCTATAAACTCTTGAATAGTACTTCGACCTTGATTTGAGTGAGAGAGATGAGAGAGTCAGAGAGTATACAATAGAGAATTCAATCAACAGAGTTTGAATTTGATCCTGATTGAATCTGAGAAGATTTTGAGAAGAATTTCTTTTCGAAATCAAGAGAGTGAAAGAGGAGAGAAAATATAAGAAAGTAGTTAACCAAAATTTGTTGAGAGAACCCCTATCTATTGAGAAACAACAGTCATGTCCATTCACGAAGGGATACGATGAAAATACACTTCCGTTTAAAATATGAATTTTGAAAATATCAGACTATATGTCAGCATATAGGTTCTGCGCATGCCAACATACTTGTAAAATTTTGAAAATCGAAAATATGAAGTTTTGTAAAATATTTTAGTACTTTGTAAAATCATTTAAGCATAGTTTGTACAAATATTAACCATAATAAAACTTAAGAAAACTTTACAAAATAATTTTTAAATATTTTAATATATAAAAGATTTAAATATGAATTTCTTTTGAAAAAAATATGTAAAGTATACATGAATATAATTTAAAATTAACGTATTAATGAATGTCAAAATGTACTTTTAAACATTTAGAAGACATAAAACCAAAATCTATAAATACAATAGATTTAAAAGTATGTATTAAATATAAAATACTTACAAACTTGATATGATAATTTTGTAAATAAATAATTAAAAAGTTAGGAATCATTTGAAAGCTAATTTGAAAATATGTTTGAAAAACATATTGAAAACAAGGATTCTTAAAAACCATTTAAATCAAAGAATAGATTTTAAAAACCTTTTTGAAAAAAATAAAGAGAGATCAAAGAAGTGCTATTCAGGCTTTATAAAATAATCTAAGACTCTAAAACTTATCTTGATATCTTGAATCTTCAAACTCATGAGTCTTCAATCTATAATTCTTGAATCTCTATATTAGCCTCTTTATCAGCTTCTTGAATCTGCTCTTGATACTGTTTGGTCTTCTTAATTAACACACATTTAATATCCTGCACTATATACTATACATAACTTGATAAAACATCAGTATCTATATTTTATATGATCTCATAGGGTTGTTGTCATCAAAACAAATACCTAAGGTATTAACAATCTCCCCCTTTTGATGATGACAACCATGTATATAAAATATGATATTACTCCCCTTGAGTTACAAAACTCCCGCTTAATTTATGACTGGTTATTTTATATATTTCTCCTCATTTGTCATCAATATAAATATAACCAAAACTCCACCTAACGAAAGTACTTCACAAAAGTGATATATAAAGGTGACATGTTGATAAATAATAAGTGATAACATAAACCAATTTTATTAATCAACCCAATCCAATACATACATTTTGTTAAACCAAACTAAAGTTAAATCTAATCAATCCTAATATTAGTCTATATACACCAATCTAAGCCAATATCAATACAAACTAATGCAATCAATCAAACATTTGAAACAAATCAAACAAAACCAATCCAAACCAACACAACCAATACAAACAATCTAATTCAAACTAATCAAACAACCTTATATATATATTAAACTAGTCAACCTAAACAAATGTGATTTCCTAATAATAGGGGATTTATGAATAGGACAGAACGGGTAATCGAGAAAGAATTTCCCTTTTTATTCAACTAATTTCCATATTTGTCGAAACATACTTCTCCAACACATTTTGACTCATCGCCATCAACTACCTATTCTACCTCTACTTCCTCCTCCTCTTCTTCTTCCTATTCCTCTATATTGTTATTCACAGGATCATGATGACCATATTTGGAGCATCATCCTCAATTACTATTTGATTGTAGGACTATCCAATAGATATTGCAGATTCTTGAGAATACGCCCGTGTTTCTCCTGTTCCTTCATCATTCTCATTTGAACTGCTTCCATTTCAAAAAGCATAACGAGTGCTTCAGAACACTCTTAGTTACTTTGGCCATTGTAGAGGTTTGGAGAGGGCCTGGTGTGGGAGAATCGAAGAAAAATGAAGCGGATTCATGTTTTGGACATTTGGAATTAGTAGGATCCATTGATTTATTTTTATTGATGATTTATGGAAAGAAGAAGATAGTGGAATGGTTTATTTTCAAAATATAATGGTTAGATATAGATATTTCAAATTTTAAATTAAGGAGGGAAATCTGATTTGTGAAAATAACTGCATATGTTGACATACAGGGTGCAGATTTGTCGACATATCTAGTGTATTTTTTATGTTTTGTTTTTTGGTTTTATTTTTATTTTTTAAAATGTTATGATTATTTCTATATTTCTAAGAAAGAACATATTCCTAACTCTCTTCTTAGCTTAACAAATGGTGTCTAAGTTAGTAGTTTTGTTAATATATCTTCTACTTGATTTTCAGTATTTAGAAATTCCGGTGAGACTATCCCTTTATTTACATTGTCTCTTAGAAAGTGATGTCGTATATCTATATGTTTTGTTCTTTAATGATGAGTTGGATTTTTAGATAAATTAACTGCACTAGTATTATTGAAGTATATTGCTGATTTAGTAAAATTTATACTAAATTCGCTTAATGTTTGCTGCATATAAATAACTTGTGAACATGCTAATGCTGCTGAAATATATTATACTTCTGTTATGGATAGAGATACGTAATTTTTCTTTCTGTTAAACTAAAAAACTAGAGGGTGTCCTAAAAAGTGACAAGTTCCACTTGTACTTTTTCGGTCTGATTTGCATCCAGCAAAATCAGCATCACTATATGAAATTAAACCCAATCTTCTTTTGGGTAGAAAAGTCCATAGTCTAGTGTGTTATTTACATATCTTAATGTTCATTTTATAGATTTAAGATGAGTTTCCTTAGGTTGAGATTATACACAAAGATAAACACTATGAATTATATCAGTCTACCTACAGTGATATAAAGTAGAGTTTCTATCATACCTTTATAAAGTTTTTGATCTTCATCTTTTGAGTTATCTTCTTTATTTACTTTTTCATTGGTTGCTATAGGAGTTGTTTTACCTTTGGTATTAGACATACCGTATTTATTAACTAAGTCTTTGGCATATTTTTCTTGACTTAAAAAGATTCCATTATTTAATTGTCTTTTCTGAAATCCTAAAAAGGATGTTAGTTCTCCAATTGACTCATTTCAAATTCCCTTGTCATGATATTAGAAAATTCTGTATTTAGTTGTTCATTTTTTGATTCAAAAATAATATCTTCCACTATATTTGTATTAGTTGAATATCATCGATATTTCTTTTAATAAATAATGTACTATCTACTTTCCTAATTTCAAATTTAGATTGTAATAAATATGATTTATGTTTATCATTCCTTGCTATAAGTGCTTGTTTTGAACCATACAGAGCTTCCTTTAATTTATGATCATGATTTGTAAATTGTCATCTTCAAATAGAGGGAATTTTTCTACATAAATACTTCTTTAATAAAACCACTTGGAAAAGCATTTTTAATATCCATTTGAAACAATTTAAAACTATTATGATTTGTAAAGGCAGGTAAGATTCTTATTGCTTCTGATTTGTCTACAGAAGCAAAAATTTCATCAAAATCTATGCCTTCTTTTTGACTATATCCTTGAGCTACTAACGACCTCTCCTTGTTCATTTAATATATTTATATACAACCATTTTGTTCCAATTATAGATTTATTTTCTGGTCTAGGAACAAGTTTTCAAACATAATTTTTAGTCAATTTATTTAGTTCTTTTTGCATAGCAAGAATCCATGATTCATCTAATGTGATTCTTTTTAATTCTTATGTTCATTAGTTGTGACGAATGCCACATTACTCATTTTATTTAATTGATTTCTTGTTCTTACTACCGATTATGAATTTTTTAGGATATTTTTTATAGGATGACCTTTTAATATTTTGGCTTTCTTATTTGGATATATATTTTCAATATTATTATGACTGTTATCATTATCTGTTTCGTTAATTATGACTTGATTATTGTCATTTTCTTATTCATCTCAATTGTTATCATAGATTTTATCATTTTCATCAAATGAAACATGCAATATCTTTTTAATTGTGTTAGTTCTAATATTGAAAACTATATACGGTTTACATCTGTTTGAATATCCAATAAAAATACATTTACCTACTTTAGCATCAAATTTATCTAAATTTTCTTTAGTACTCAATATAAAGCATTTGCCACCAAATTTTTTAAAATATAGTACTTTAGGTTTTTATTATAAAATTATTTATATGGGCTTTTCTTAGTTAAAGTCTGATTAAAATTCTTCATTTAATATATAAAATGTTGTAGCAAGTACGTTGGCCTAAAAAATTTTGTTAGTCCATAAGATGATGGTTTTGATGACAACAACCTTAGAATAGATTATAAAATATAAATACTAACATTATAAGTTTAGATATATATGTATATGCAGAATTTAACCATGCAGGTACTAAGAATGAAGACTGTACAGTATAGAGATTCAAGATATCAAGATAGAAGACTCATGAGTATCAAGATTATCAAGAGTTCAAGATTTCAAGGATAAGTATTTTTTTATTATTATTAGGAATTTTTTTTAAAACTCGTAGAAAAGCACTGGCATCATAAAATCCAATTTATTCGTGGAATGGAATCCACTTCAAGCCCGTTAAAGAGATTGAACCCTAAGTAGGATAGATCCTACGAAAATCTAGTGGGACATTGTTTTGTATCCACTAATTTTAATTCAAATGATCTTACAAAATTATCTTGTTTTCAAAATGATTTCAAAACTTTCCTCTTAAAAGATTCAAAATCCTCGATCCTGGTTTTAAATAAATTAGCCTCAAAAACATCTTTATTTTCAAAGTCAAATTACTCCTGATTTTACACTATCTTTTTTAATAATATATTTAACTTTTAAATATTTATACTTAGATTTGAATATAAAATTATGGTTAAATTCTATATATATTATTCTTTATATTTACTTATGAATTTCAACTATAGTCAAGTATATTTATAAAGTTTAAATTAGTTTTTATATAAGATAAAGGTTATTTTCAAAAAAATTAAAAACATCATAAAATGCTTTGGGATGTCGACATGCCTATGGGTACCATGTCGACATGGTGACAGTTTGATTCAAAAATTCAAATTTCAAAAGAAGTGTCTATTCGCCATAACTCTTCATGAATGGTCATGGCTGTTGTTCTTCTATAAATAGGGGTCAGTTTCAATGAATTTTTAATCACTTTTTTTTGGGTTCTCACTCCTCTTCTTCCTCCTCATTTCTAAATACATATTCTTATCATTACTCTGCCGAAATCAACATTGAATCATACTCGATTACTTCTAGTTTGATTCTCTATCACTATCTCTACAAGATTCTCAGTGCTATTCAGAGTTATAGACTTCTTTGTAATCCATTAAGCGATAAAAGGTGTGATTGTAGCCATAGAAATCAATCAAAAGGGAAAAGGTGTGATTGTAGCCTTGATAAATCAATTGGGTAAAATTGTGGCCCGGAAATCAAGTATCTCTACCCAGAGGATCGAAATTCTTGAGGGTGTACCTCGTAGCCTTGAAACCGAGGGTGTAATTGTACAATTGCTTTTGAAAGGAAATCCGTACTTGTGTTGCGAGACTGGATGTAGGGTAACTCCGAACCAGTATAAAATCCAGTGTGTTCTTTCCTTTACTGCTTTTATTTTATTTCTGCATCTGTGATTGTTTCTGTGATTATATCAGTGTCTGTATATTGAATACTTTTGTGTTTAAATTAATGTAGATCAAAAAGATTTAGTAATTCTTTATTAACACTTTTCACCCCCTCTAGTGTTAATCATAACCTTAAGATTCGTAATCCGCATTTCTCACAATTGGTATCAGAGCGAGGGTTTCAAATCTTCATAATCTGATTTTTGAAAAGTTTTTAAAATAGCTATATTTGTTAATCTAATTTAGAAGTATTCAAATCATCATTGTTTCATGAGTCTATATATAATCAATATTCAAATTCAAGTTATCTACCAAAATTGTTTGATGTCCAGGAATCATGCTTTATGGGTGTTGAGGAATCAATCCACAACGGATAAATTGTGCAGATCGGAAAGAACAAATGGATACTTGATAGAGGATGTTCTAGACACATGACTGGCAATCCAGATATACTGAATGATATAGTATAAAAAGATGGAGGATTGGTTAACTTTGGAGACAATTCAAAAGTATATGTGATTGGCATCGGCAAAGTCGGTAATTCTGAAACTCCTACTATTACTAATGTTTTGCAAGTTAAGAATCTGGAACATAATCTGCTAAGTATAAGTCAACTATGTGATAAAGGTTATAAAATTAAAATTTAATAAGATAAATGTCACATTGAAGATAATAATTCAACCATCATATTTGAGGGAGTCAGGAAAAAGAATATATATATTCTTAGTATGAAAGTTTCAAATGATAACCTGTGTCTGTTGGCAAATACAAGTGACCCTTGGATTTGGCACAAGAGATTTGGGCATTTGAATTTCAAACTCTTATCTAGACTTTCAAAACATGATCTAGTAAGAGGTCTCCCTAAAATGAATTTTAAAGTAGATAGTTTATGTGATGTTTGTTAATTACGAAAACTTAGAAAAAATTCTTTTAAGTTAAAAGATATGATTTCGACTTCAAAACCTCTTGAATTACTTCATCTTGATTTATTTGGTCCATCTCAAATTCTATCAATAAATCATAGTAAATATGTCTTTGTAATTGTAGATGATTAATCTAAATTTACATGGACAATATTTTTAAAACATAAAAGTGATACTTTTGAATGCTTTAAGACATTTTCAAAAAGAATTCAAAATCCATTTTCTCTAAAAAATTATGACTATTTGAAGTGATCACGGTAGTGAATTTGAAAATGAAAAGTTTGAGGAATTCTGCAATATAAAGGGAATAACCCACAATTTTTCATTTCCAAGAACTCCACAACAAAACGGAGTAGTAGAACGTAAAAATAGGACAATTCAAGAGTGTGCGAGAACTATGCTTACAGATAGTAATTTACCAAAGAATTTTTGGGCAAAAGCAGTTGCTACCGCCTGTTATATTTTGAATAGAACTTTAATTAGACCTCTAACTGATAAGACATCTTATGAACTTCTTTATTCAAAGAAACCTAAGGTATCTTATTTCAGAATTTTTGGAAGTAAATGCTTTATTTTAAATACAAAAGATAATTTAGATAAATTTGATCGTAAATCCGACAAAGGTATCTTTATTGGATATTCAAATAGAAGTAAAGCATACAGAGTGTTTAATTTAAAAAATAATACCATTGAAGAAACAATGCAAGTTTCATTTGATGAAAATTTCAAAATTTTTGAAGATACAAATGATGAAGAGGATTTAAACACTCAAAATCAAGAACCTATTGAAATTACTAATGAAATTAATCATCATAATAAAAGGACAAAACTTTTAAAAGATCATCCTATAGAAAATATACTGGGAGATATGCAATCTTTTGTTAAAACTAGAAATCAACTAAGTCAAATGAGTAGTGTAGCTTTTATATCAACTATTGAACCCAAAAATCCAAAAGAAGCATCAACTGATGATTCATGGATTTTGGCCATGCAAGAAGAATTAAATCAATTTACTAGAAATGATGTTTGGGAACTTGTTCCTAGACCAGAAAATAAAACTATAATTGGAACTAAATGGGTTTATACAAAAAAAATGAATGAACAAGGAGAGATTGTTAGAAATAAAGATCGATTAGTCGCTCAAGGTTATTGTCAAGTAGAAGGAATAGATTTTGATGAAACCTTTGCTCCCTTAGCAAGATTAGAAGCCATTAAGATTATACTTGCTTTCGCAAATCATAATAATTTCAAATTATTTCAAATAGATGTTAAAAATGCCTTTTTAAATGGATTTGTAAAAGAAGAAGTATATGTCGAACAACCACCACTTTTTGAAAATAATAAATTACCAAATCATGTTTACAAACTTAAAAAAACCATTATATGGTCTAAAACAAGCTCCTAGAGCCTGGTGTGATATACTAAGATCTTATTTATTGCAATCTAATTTTAAAATTGGTAAAGTAGATAATACTCTTTTATTAAAAGAAATAAAAAAGATATTCAACTAGTACAAGTTTACGTAGATGATATCATTTTTGGTTCAACTAATTTTGAAATGAATAAAGAAGTTTCTGAAATAATGAAAAAAGAATTTGAGATGAGTCATATAGGTGAATTAAATTTCTTTTTAGGATTACAAATAAAACAATTAGATAATGGTATCTTTATTAGTCAAGAAAAATATGCTAACGACCTAATTAGTAAATTTGGTCTGACTATTGCGAGTGGAAAACCCACTCCCATGGCAACCAATGAGTACCTTAGTAACGATCTCTAGAAAGATGTAGATCAAAAACTATATAGAGGAATGATTGGATCACTACTTTATATTATTGCCAGTAGACCAGATATCATGCATAGTGTTTGTCTCTGTGCCAGATATCAATCCCAACCTAAAGAGACTCACTTAAAAGCCGTAAAACAAATCATAAGATATGTTAAACACACGTCTGATTATGGTTTATTCTACCTTGAAAATGATTATTTTGACTTAATATCTTACTGTGATGCTGACTATGCTGGTTGCAAATCAGACCGAAAAAATACAAGCGGGACTTGTCATTTTTTGGGGCATTATCTGATTTCTTGGCTTAGTAAAAAGCAAAACACAGTTTCTTTATCAACAACTGAAGCAGAGTATATTTCTGCTGCTTTGGCTTGTTCTCAAGTAATATATATGCAACAAACCTAAAAAGATTTTGGCTTAAAATTTTCAAAATCACCAATTTATTGTGACAATACGAGTGCGATAAATTTATCCAAAAATACTACTCAACATGCTCGAACTAAACATATTGACATCAGACATCATTTTCTTAGAGATAATATAAGTAAGGAAGTAGTTACTCTCGAGTATATCAATTCTGAGAATCAAATTGCTGATATCTTAACAAAACCCTTAAATGAATCAATATTTACTAAATTGAGAAGAGAATTAGGTATTTGTTCTATAACTGAAATATAAAATATAAATAACAAGTATAATTAAGAATTAATATTAAAATAATTCAAAAGGTTAAAATAAAAAAAGACCATGTCGACATACCCCATATACCAACGTCGACATGCAACGTTTTTAAATTTTGAAATTTTTTCCACCAAAATTCAAAAAATTTAGTTATATATTCTTCTCTATTTGAATTTTTTTTCATTCTCTCTGTTTTCTCTTTAATCTATCCTTTGAAATAAATAAACTAATGGCCTCCTCTTCCAAATAAAACATAAAATCAACTTTTTCATTCCCCTCTTCTACGTCGGGTCCATTTCAACGTACTACTCTCGCTCGTGTGACTAAAATGGAGGAATCTATGAAGGATGTTCTTCAGATGTTGACAGAAATTCAAGTGACTCAACTTCGTATGGCAAAGGAACAGGAATAGCAAGGCAAGATTCTTAGAAATTTACAAAAAATCCTAATGGATAACCAGGCCAACCCTATCTTGATTGATGAAGACTCTTCACTCAATCAAGAACAAAAGGCCAGCGAGGAAGAAGAAGAAGAAGAACCCATGGAAGAAGCGCACGAGGATGATGATGACCAAGTCGTGTGTGTTGGAGAAGTGTGTTTTGACAAGAATGGGAATCTTGTCAAACAACGTGGAAACTTCTGTTTCCACTATCCAAACTGTTCGATTCATAGATCTCCTATATTTAACAACACACATAGTTTCTTTTCTTTCTTCTCTATTATTGTTTGTGTTTCTTCATGTTTTCTAAACGTTCATGTATATACAACTTCATATGTAATAAATAACTCGTGTTCTTATATGTGTTTTAATTATAAATACTATCGTGAATTCTTACTCAGGATAGTTGATAGTTTAGGACTATGTTTTAGTATTAAATTTAAGTAATGATTACTTATGATAACACTATCATGATAATCACATGTCATAGAGTATTAGTTTTAGGGAAGTTATATAGTTTAGAGTTATATAGTTTGGAGTTATAAAGTTTACATTTAGTTTTTGTTGATGACAAAGGGGGAGAAATATAAAATAGGGTAGTTAGGCATAGATTAAGGGGGAGCTATTAGTTTTAGGGGAGTTGTCATCATCAAAAAGGGGGAGATTGTTAGTCCATGAGATGATGGTTTTGATGACAACAAGCTTAGAATAGATTATAAAATATAAATACTAACATTATAAATTTAGATATATATGTATATGCAGAATTTAACCATGCAGGTACTAAGAATGAAGACTGTACATTATAGAGATTCAAGATATCAAGATAGAAGACTCATGAGTATCAAGATTATCAAGAGTTCAAGATTTCAAGGATAAGTATTTTATTATTATTATTAGGAATTTTTGTTAAAACTCGTAGAAAAGCATTGGCATCTTAAAATCCAATTTATTCATGGAATGGAATCCACTTCAAGCCCGTTAAAGGGATGGAACCCTAAGTAGGATAGATCCTACGAAAATCTAGTGGGACATTGTTTTATATCCACTAATTTTAATTCAAATGATCTTACAAAATTATCTTGTTTTCAAAATGATTTCAAAACTTTCCTCTTAAAAGATTCAAAACCCTTGATCCTGGTTTTAAATAATTTTAGCCTCAAAAACATCTTTATTTTCAAAGTCAAATTACTCCTGATTTTAAACTATCTTTTTTAATAATATGTTTAACTTTTAAATATTTATACTTAGATTTAAATATAAAATTATGGTTAAATTCTATATATATTATTCTTTATATTTACTTATGAATTTCAACTATAGTCAAGTATATTTATAAAGTTTAAATTTGTTTTTGTATAAGATAAAGGTTATTTTCAAAGAAATTAAAAACATCATAAAATGCTTTGGGATGTCGACATGCCTATCGGTACCATGTCGACATGGTGACAGTTTGATTCAAAAATTCAAATTTCAAAAGAAGTGTCTATTCGCCATAACTCTTCATGAATGGTCATGGCTGTTGTTCTTCTATAAATAGGGGTCAGTTTCAATGATTTTTTAATCACTTTTTTTCTAGTTCTCACTCTTTTTCTTCTTCCTCATTTCTAAATACATATTCTTATCATTGCTCTGCCGAAATCAACATTGAATCATACTCGATTACTTCTAGTTTGATTCTCTATCACTATCTCTACAAGATTCTCAGTGCTATTCAGAGTTATAGACTTCTTTGTAATTCATTAAGCGAGAAAAGGTGTGATTGTAGCCATGGAAATCAATCAAAAGGGAAAAGGTGTGATTGTAGCCTTGATAAATCAATTGGGTAAACTTGTGGCCCGGAAATCAAGTATCTCTGCCCAGAGGATCGAAATTCTTGAGGGTGTACCACGTAGCCTTGAAACCGAGAGTGTAATTGTACAATTGCTTTTGAAACGAAATCCGTACTTGTGTTGCGAGATTGGATGTAGGGTAACTCCGAACCAGTATAAAATCCAGTGTGTTCTTTCCTCTACTGCTTTTATTTTCTTTCTGCATCTGTGATTGTTTCTGTGATTATATCCGTGTCTGTATATTGAATACTTTTGTGTTTAAATTAACGTAGATCAAAAAGATTTAGTAATTCTTTATTAACACTATTCACCCCCCCTCTAGTGTTAATCTTAGCCTTAAGATTCGTAATCCGCATTTCTCACAATTGGTATCAGAGCGAGGTTTTCAAATCTTCATAATCTGATTTTTGAAAAGTTTTTAAAATTGATATATTTGTTAATCTAATTTAGAAGTATTCAAATCATCAATGTTTCATGAGTCTACATATAATCAATATTCAAATTCAAGTTATCTACCAAAATTGTTTGATGTCCAGGAATCATGCTTTATGGGTGTTGAGGAATCAATCTACAACGGATAAATTATGCAGATCGGAAAGAACAAATGGATACTTGATAGCTGATGTTCTAGACACATGACTGGCAATCCAGATATACTGAATGATATAGTATAAAAAGACGGAGGATTGGTTAACTTTGGAGAGAATTCAAAAGTATATGTGATTGGCATCGGCAAAGTCGGTAATTCTGAAACTCCTACTATTACTAATGTTTTGTTAGTTAAGAATCTGAAACATAATCTGCTAAGTATAAGTCAACTATGTGATAAAGGTTATAAAATTAAAATTTAAAAAGATAAATGTCACATTGAAGATAATAATTCAACCATCATATTTGAGGGAGCCAGGAAAAAGAATATATATATTCTTAGTATGAAAGTTTCAAATGTAAACCCGTGTCTGTTGGCAAATACAAGTGACCCTTGGATTTGGCACAAGAGATTTGGGCATTTGAATTTCAAACTCTTATCTAGACTTTCAAAACATGATCTAGTAAGAGGTCTCCCTAAAATGAATTTTAAAGTAGATAGTTTATGTGATGCTTGTCAATTAGGAAAACTTAGAAAAAGTTCTTTTAAGTTAAAAGATATGATTTCGACTTCAAAACCTCTTGAATTACTTCATCTTGATTTATTTGGTCCATCTCAAATTCTATCAATAAATCATAGTAAATATGTCTTTGTAATTGTAGATGATTATTCTAGATTTACACGGACAATATTTTTAAAACATAAAAGTGATACTTTTGAATGTTTTAAGACATTTTCAAAAAGAATTCAAAATCAATTTTCTCTAAAAAATTATAACTATTCAAAGTGATCACGGTGGTGAATTTGAAAATGAAAGTTTGAGAAATTCTGCAATATAAAGGGAATAACGCACAAATTTTCATTTCCAAGAACTCCACAACAAAACGGAGTAGTAGAACGTAAAAATAGGACAATTCAAGAGTGTGCGAGAACTATGCTTACAGATAGTAATTTACCAAAGAATTTTTGGGCAGAAGCAGTTGCTACCGCCTGTTATATTTTGAATAGAACTTTAATTAGACCTCTAACTGATAAGACATCTTATGAACTTCTTTATTCAAAGAAACCTAAGGTATCTTATTTCAGAATTTTTTGAAGTAAATGCTTTATTTTAAATACAAAAGATAATTTAGATAAATTTGATCCTAAATCCGACAAAGGTATCTTTATTGGATATTCTAATAGAAGTAAACAGAGTGTTTAATTTAAAAAATAATACCATTGAAGAAACAATGCATGTTTTATTTGGTGAAAATTTCAAAATTTTTGAAGATACAAATGGTGAAGGGGATTTAATCACTCAAAATCAAGAACCTATTGAAATTAATAGTGAAATTAATCATCGTAATAAAAGGACAAAACTTTTAAAAGATCATCCTATAGAAAATATACTGGGAGATATGCAATCTTTTGTTAAAACTAGAAATCAACTAAGTCAAATGAGTAATGTAGCTTTTATATCGACTATTGAACCCAAAAATTCAAAAGAAGCATCAACTGATGATTCATGGATTTTGGCCATGCAAGAAGAATTAAATCAATTTACTAGAAATGATGTTTGGGAACTTGTTCCTAGACCAGAAAATAAAACTATAATTGGAACTAAATGGGTTTATAAAAATAAAATGAATGAACAAGGAGAGGTTGTTAGAAATAAAGCTCGATTAGTCGCTCAAGGTTATTGTCAAGAAGAAGGAATAGATTTTGATGAAACCTTTGCTCCCGTAGCAAGATTAGAAGCCATTAGGATTCTACTCGCTTTCGCAAATCATAATAATTTCAAATTATTTCAAATAGATGTTAAAAATGCCTTTTTAAATGGATTTGTAAAAGAAGAAGTATATGTCGAACACCACCACTTTTTGAAAATAATAAATTACCCAATCACGTTTACAAACTTAAAAAACCATTATATGGTCTAAAACAAGCTCCTAGAGCCTGGTATGATAGACTAAGATCTTATTTATTGCAATCTAATTTTGAAATTGGTAAAGTAGATAATACTCTTTTTATTAAAAGAAATAAAAAAGATATTCAACTAGTACAAGTTTACGTAGATGATATCATTTTTGGTTCAACTAATTTTGAAATGAATAAAGGATTTTCATAAATAATGAAAAAAGAATTTTAGATGAGTCATATAAGTGAATTAAATTTCTTTTTAGGATTACAAATAAAACAATTAGATAATGGTATCTTTATTAGTCAAGAAAAATATGCTAACGACCTAATTAGTAAATTTGGTCTGACTACTACGAGTGGAAAACCTACTCCCATGGCAACCAATGAGTACCTTAGTAACGATCTCTAGAAAGATGTAGATCAAAAACTATATAGAGGAATGATTGGATCACTACTTTATATTATTGCCAGTAGACCAGATATCATGCATAGTGTTTGTCTCTGTGCCAGATATCAATCCCAACCTAAAGAGACTCACTTAAAAGCCGTAAAACAAATCATAAGATATGTTAAACACACGTCTGATTATGGTTTATTCTACCTTGAAAATGATTATTTTGACTTAATATCTTACTGTGATGCTGACTATGCTGGTTGCAAATCAGACCGAAAAAGTACAAGTGGGACTTGTCATTTTTTGGGGCATTCTCTGATTTCTTGGCTAGTAAAAAGCAAAACACAGTTTCTTTATCAACAACTGAAGCATAGTATATTTCTGCTGCTTTGGCTTGTTCTCAAGTAATATATATGCAACAAACCTTAAAAGATTTTGGCTTAAAATTTTCAAAATCACCAATTTATTGTGACAATACGAGTGCGATAAATTTATCCAAAAATACTACTCAACATGCTTGAACTAAACATATTGACATCAGACATCATTTTCTTAGAGATAATATAAGTAAGGAAGTAGTTACTCTCGACTATATCAATTCTGAGAATCAAGTTGCTGATATCTTAACAAAACCCTTAAATGAATCAATATTTACTAAATTAAGAAGAGAATTAGGTATTTATTCTATAACTGAAATATAAAATGTAAATAACAAGTATAATTAAGAATTAATATTAAAATAATTCAAAAAGTTAAAATAAAAAAAGACCATGTCGACATACCCCATATACCCACGTCGACATGCAACGTTTTTAAATTTTGAAATTTTTTCCACCAAAATTCAAAAAATTTAGTTTTATATTCTTCTCTATTTCGAATTTTTGTTCATTCTCTCTGTTTTCTCTTTAATCTATCCTCTGAAATAAATAAACTAATGGCCTCCTCTTCCAAATCAAACATAAAATCAACTTTTTCATTCCCCTCTTCTACGTCGGGTCCATTTCAACGTAGTACTCTCGCTCGTGTGACTAAAATGGAGGAATCTATTAAGGATGTTCTTCAGAGGTTGACAGAAATTCAAGTGACTCAACTTCGTATGGCAAAGGAATAGGAACGGCAAGGCAAGATTCTTAGAAATTTGCAAAAAATCCTAATGGATAACCAGGCCAACCCTATCTTGATTGATGAAGACTCTTCACTCAATCAAGAACAAAAGGCCAGCGAGGAAGAAGAAGAAGAAGAACCCATGGAAGAAGCGCACGAGGATGATGATGACCAAGTCGTGTGTGTTGGAGAAGTGTGTTTTGACAAGAATGGGAATCTTGTCAAACAACGTGGAAACTTCTGTTTCCACTATCCAAACTGTTCGATTCATAGATCTCCTATATTTAACAACACACAATAGTTTCTTTTCTTTCTTCTCTATTATTGTTTGTGTTTCTTCATGTTTTCTAAACGTTCATGTATATACAACTTCATATGTAATAAATAACTCGTGTTCTTATATGAATTTTAATTATAAATACTATCGTGAATTCTTACTTAGGATAGTTGATAGTTTAGGACTATGTTTTAGTATTAAATTTAAGTAATGATTACTTATGATAACACTATCATGATAATCACATGTCATAGAGTATTAGTTTTAGGGAAGTTATATAGTTTGGAGTTATAAAGTTTACATTTAGTTTTTGTTGATGACAAAGGGGGAGAAATATAAAATAGGGTAGTTAGGCATAGATTAAGGGGGAGTTATTAGTTTTAGGGGGAGTTATTAGGATAGAAGTAATATTTTATAAACAAAGGTTGTTGTCATCAAAAAGGGGGAGATTGTTAGTCCATGAGATGATGGTTTTGATGACAACAACCTTAGAATAGATTATAAAATATAAATACTAACATTATGTTTAGATATATATGTATATGTAGAATTTAACCATGCATGTACTAAGAATGAAGACTGTACAGTATAGAGATTCAAGATATCAAGATAGAAGACTCATGAGTATCAAGATTATCAAGAGTTCAAGATTTCAACGATAAGTATTTTTTTATTATTATTAGGAATTTTTGTTAAAACTCGTAGAAAAGCACTGACATCTTAAAATCCAATTTATTCGTGGAATGGAATCCACTTCAAGCCCGTTAAAGGGATGGAACCCTAAGTAGGATAGATCCTACGAAAATCTAGTGGGACATTGTTTTGTATCCACTAATTTTAATTCAAATGATCTTACAAAATTATCTTGTTTTCAAAATGATTTCAAAACTTTCCTCTTAAAAGATTCAAAACCCTCGATCCTGGTTTTAAATGATTTTAGCCTCAAAAACATCTTTATTTTCAAAGTCAAATTACTCCTGATTTTAAACTATCTTTTTTTATAATATATTTAACTTTTAAATATTTATACTTAGATTTAAATATAAAATTATGGTTAAATTCTATATATATTATTCTTTATATTTACTTATGAATTTCAACTATAGTCAAGTATATTTATAAATTTTAAATTAGTTTTTATATAAGATAAAGTTATTTTCAAAGAAATTCAAAACATCATAAAATGCTTTGGGATGTCGACATGCCTATGGGTACCATGTCGACATGGTGACAGTTTGATTCAAAAATTCAAATTTCAAAAGAAGTGTCTATTCGTCATAACTCTTCATGAATGGTCATGGCTGTTGTTCTTCTATAAATAGAGGTCAGTTTCAACGAATTTTTAATCACCTTTTTCTGGTTTGCAACTCCTCTTCTTCTTCCTCATTTCTAAATACATATTCTTGTCATTACTCTGCCGAAATCAACATTTAATCATACTCGATTACTTCTAGTTTGATTCTCTATCACTATCTCTACAAGATTCTCAGTGCTATTCAGAGTTATAGACTTCTTTGTAATCCATTAAGCGAGAAAAGGTGTGATTGTAGCCTTGGAAATCAATCAAAAGGGAAAAGGTGTGATTATAGCCTTGGTAAATCAATTGGGTAAACTTGTGCCCCGGAAATCAAGTATCTCTACCCAGAGGATCGAAATTTTGGAGGGTGTACCTCGTAGACTTGAAACCGAGGGTGTAATTGTACAATTGCTTTTGAAAGGAAATCCATACTTGTGTTGCGGGACTGGATGTAGGGTAACTCCGAACCAGTATAAAATCCGGTGTGTTCTTTCCTTTACTGCTTTTATTTTATTTCTGCATCTTTGATTGTTTCTGTGATCATATCTGTGTCTGTATATTGCATACTTTTGTGTTTAAATTAACATAGATCAAAAAGATATAGTAATTCTTTATTAACACTATTCACCCCCCCTCTAATGTTAATCTTAGCCTTAAGATTTGTAATCTGCATTTCTCACAGTTTTTACGTAAATTACTATCATTCAACATAATTCTATTGCTCTCTTGAATCGTTCTATTTTTCGTTTTACTACTCCATTTTGTTGAGATGTTCGTAGAAATGAAAAATTATGTGTATCACGTTTCTTATTACAAAAAATTTCAAATATTTTGTTTTTGATTTCTCCATCGTGATCACCCCGAATTTTTTTAATTTTAGTAAACATTTGATTTTGAATTCATTTAACAAATATTTAAAATTTTCGAAAATATAGCTTTTATGTTTTAGGAAAATTGTCCACATAATCCTAGAAAAATCATCTATGATTATAAAGACATATGTTATGATTTATAGATTGTATACTTGCGAAGGATCGAAGAGACCCAAATGAAGAAGTTCAAGGGGTTGAGAGGTGAAAATCATATCTTTTGACTGAAAGGAACCTTTTCTAAGTTTTCCTAATTGACATGCATCACATAGATTGTTAATGTCAAAACTCCTTTTAGGAAGACCTCTAACTGGATCATATTTGGCAATTTTGGATAGATGTTTGAAATTTAAGTGATCAAATCTTTTGTGACAAATTCAAGGATCAATTGATTCAGCCAAAAGACATAAAATTTTCATTTGGCACTTTTCTACTTTATACATAGATATTTCTTTTTTAAAGCCTTCAAAGATAATGTTTGACTCATTATCTTTAATATGACATATATCTTTTTCAAATTTAATTTTAAAGCTCTTATTACATAATTGATTAATACTTAGAAGGTTATATTTTAAATTCCTAAGTAATATAAAATTATAAATAGTAGGAGGTTTATAATTACCGATACCGATGCCAATCATATATCCTTTAGAGTTGTCTCCAAAATTGACCAATCCACCATCTTTGTAAACAATATTCTTTGAGATCTCCAGATTTCCAATCATGTGCCTTGAGCATCCACTCTCCAGTATCCACTTATCCTTTTTGATTTGTAAAGTTTGATCATAAGGTGTATGTCCAACAAAAGCCATGTAACACATAGCTTACATCAAATTATACCTTTTCAAAAGATCAAGTGACACTTCATGATGAATAGTTGCAAATTTATAAAAAAATGTCATGTTGATTTTGCAAAATTGCTTTTCAATAATAACATTAAAACTATTATTAATAATTTTTGTCACTAAAACTTTTGAAAAATAAAATCATGAAATTTTGAAAGCCAATGGTCTAATACCAAATGTTAGTTTGCAAAAGTAGCATCTTAAGGCTAATTTTACACTATATGGGAGGTGAATAGTGTTTAGTAACTTTTATGAATCCTTTTGAATATTTTTATGATTATATTTCAAACAATGCAAATTGACAGTCATAGATACAAGCACATACAGCTTTAAATGCAGTAAAAATAGAAAGTAAAAAAATTAAAGAGATCACACCAGGATTTTTACGCTAGTTTGGAGTTGCCTTACTTCCTCCCATACCATTTCTTGTGTATATTTCTCTTCAAATATCATTACAATCTCGATTTCAAGGCTATAAGACACACCCTTTAAATTTTTTGAGCTATCGTGTACTCTTTGGATTTGGGTGGGACACTAGCACACCTACTTGGATTTCAACAGGACACCAAACATGCTCACTTGATTCAAACGGGACACAGGCATACCCATTTGGATTTCATGGACACCATACACACCCAAGAGTATTTGAATATGACCTGATAGAGTTTACAAAATCAATTTCTTGGTCTTGAGTCAAATAATCCTATAACCTCTTGAATAGCACTTTGATTGATTTGAGTGAACGAGATGAGAGAGTCAAAGAGTACACAATAAAGAATAAAATCAATAGAGTTTGAATTTGATTCTGATTGAATTTGAAAAGATTTTGAGTATAATTTATTTTAGAAATCAAGAGAGTGAAAGAGGAAAGAAAATATGAAGAAGTAGTTAATCAATATTCCTTGAGAGAACTCAAATTTATAAAGAAACAACGATCATGTCCGTTCATAAAGAGATACGATGAAAAGACACTCTCATTCAAATTTTTAATTTCGAAAAAATCGGACTACATATCAACATATGGGTTCTATGTATATCGACATACCCTTTGTAATTTTGAAAAAAATATTTAATAAAAAATATTTTGAAAATATTAAGTTTTGTAAAATATTTTGATACTTTATAAAATAATTATAACGATCCCGGTTTCGAGCCAAATTTAATTTGGTAATTAATATTAATTTTTGAATTAATTTGTGAATTAATTGGTGATTGATATCTAAAACAAAATAAAAATGTCTTTATGTATGTAAAAATAGATTGTGAATAGAATTTGGGTTTGGAAATAAAAATATATGTATGGTAAATAGAATTTTGATTTGGAATTCAAAAGTAAATATTTTATAGATAAATTGAAGTTAAAAATCTTTACATTTTAAAGAACTAATAAATTTGTATATATGATTATGTATTTGTATATAATTACATTTTTAATATTTACTTTAGAATTGTAAAAATATAAATGATAGGAAAATGTATGAATATATTGAGATTATAATATGAAAAACAATTGAGATAAATTTAATTAAAATAAGATTTAAGAAAAAACTTATATACTTTCTTTTTGAAATTGCTTGAATTAAATTTGGTTGTAAATATATAACGAGATTAATTAAATGGTTAAACTTTTTTTAATTTTGGTTTGTATATATGTTATAATTTTATTACACAACGGTTTAAACATAATTTTTAAATTATTTAAATTAAGGGTTTAAACACAAATTACTTTCATTTTAACAAATGTAAGGTGGAGATTACAAGCATTAACATGTGTTGCTTAAATATAATTTGAAATTAACAAGTGTCAAACTTAGTAAGGATTAGATAAACAAGTGTAACTATTGTAATGTAAGAAGTTAACAAGTGTCGTGTTTTAAAATTTCTTTTCATTTTGAGTTTGATAAATGAAATAAAAACAAGCGTATGTGTGTGTATATATATATATATATATATATATATATATATATATCATATCTCCTTCTTTTTCATTTCTTTGCTTTGTTAATATTCAAAACAAAAGAAAGTTATAAACTAGAAAAGAAAACTAAAATAAATCAAAATCTAAAACCTGAAAACAAAGATCATCTCAGTATTAATTCAAACAACAAGTTCAAGTCTAAAAGCAAGTTGCATATCGTCATCAAAACCTAGAAATAGATTCAAAAAGCAAAACTAAAAAAAGCATTCAAGTTTAAGTTTTAAAATGGATTGCTGTCTCAAAGCAACTGAGCTATGGATCAAGCAAGCAAGTGAATCTAAATTTAACCCTTTTCAACTTAGCATAAATCAATAAAACAAGTTTCCACTAATCAAAATAATTCCAGATTTTCCAAAAAAAATTCAAATATCCAAGCTTCTTCTCAACTTAATCATCTACAATTGAGCAAAACTTGACCCTGTTATATTGGTATTAAACTTGTATTTGAATTATGTGTTGGTATGATTGTGTGAATATTTTTGCATATATATGTACGAGTAGGTTGGCACGTGCGATGCACGTGTGCAAAAGGAACTTGTGTTAAGAAACATTGTGTGTGAGGTATGTTGAATTTTATAAAATGACTTTGACGTATACATAATGGTGCATGTTTTGGATACTGACTTTCAGAATGCATTCAAGGCCGATGAACATGTAAATAGAATGTTTGTGTCAAACATGGAAAGAAGCTTTATATTAGACCTACCTTATGTGGACAAAAAGAAATGTAATAAACGTACGGAATTAAGAACTTTACTTACATGCGCATGCAAGCCGTAGACAACCACTGTGATTCGTAACGGAAATAGAATATGTTCTTCGTTACATATAGTAAATAAATAGAAATAGATATGGTAGCATTTTGTGATGAGAAGGAAACAAAATGCATATTGTAGCTCACAACTATTTGACAGTAAATTGTAAGTACTAAGTGTAGTTGTCGTAATCGTTTTCCCTCCTCCTTGTTTCGGTCTTGGGACTGGTATCAGTAGTAAGTTGATGGCAGAGTTAAAAATGTTTTATAGGAAATTTTTTATGTTAACGGAAAATAAGTTGTAATAGAAAAGGTGGAAATTTTTGTTCGTACAGTTGTACAGAAAAAAATAACTCTGTGTTGTATTTGGTAGAAGCTATAGTTGAATATATGACCAAAAAAATAATAAAATGGAGAAAATGATTTTATATGCAATTATTACTCATTTATGGTCGTATAGAAAAACCCTTTTTTAAATAAAGTAATAACACATATGTGCAGAGCATATGTGTAATGTATTGGTATGAAAGTATTTATAGACGTGAGTTACTATGCATAAGCAAAGGTGGGCATGGTGCTAGTCAATAGAGTGATGTATTATAACGATCATTTTTTTTGTTGCAAAAGGATACATTAGCCAGGTCTATACCTAAATAGTAGCAGCATTAATATGGTGGAACGTGTTAGAGTGCAGATGGTAGAGGAAAAAGATATTTTTGTATGGCATAAGTAGTATAGAAAAAAGGTGCAATTCTTGTATAACGTGTTCCATATACGTACTTTTCATTTAAAATAATGTATCGCACGTGCGCAGGTGTAATTGGTATTAAAAAGCACCATTTGTAAGTTTTCTTGGATTTTACAACATGAATTTGAAGTATGCAAAATTTGTATATTTTCATGATTTACGTTCACAAATCAATTGTTTGTCGAAACACAAATGATTGATAAATGGTTTTGGTTTTTAATTTAGTTCGTTTTTTTCTAAATATTGTGGTTTTTTCATACTTGATATATTTTGTCAGTTGTGAATAATGCTCGATAAACGGTATAATGTTTGATAAATAAATGGTAATAAAGTAAGCATATGAATAACTTCACTGAGCTTGTAATGCAATTTTAATTAATTTATTGTTTCCAAGGCAGTTTGTTGTAATAATTATTTTAGCAACACAATAATTTAGGGGCAATAGTTGCTTTAACACAACTTTTTTAAATCCAATAAAAATCCACATAGCAGCAAACTGTTAAAATTCAAGGTAATGGTGCAATTATAAGTGCACGGTATGTTGAACATGCTATAAAGTGATATACTGTACTGCCAAACACACTATTTTGTAATAAAAAACAAATGCATTAAATCATAGGCTGATAACAGATGTAGGTGCAAACAGCAGGAAATTTGCATGGATAGAGATAAAGATAGATTTTTATAGCATAAGCAAATCAATACATAGTTCATAAATCACAAACCAAATAGAAAAAAAAGTGAAGGAAGAAGAAACAAATAAATCAAATGTGTATATAATAGAACCTATCCAATGTAGGTATTTGGAAGCCCATTCAATTCAGCACCTATTGTGCAGCCTGGTCGGGCACGTAGATCACGCACAACACATGTCTTGCCGACCGTTTGCTCTAGTCTTCAGCCCGGACTTGTACATATTGTCCATCGAACTTCAATTTCTCACAGCAGGCTAGCTTCATTCTCCAGCTCGCCTTGGCCATTTCATCTTCAACAGGTTCATGAACGTGCACCGTAGACCATGATTCTCTCATTAGTTTGCACACACGCCTGTTAATTGAACTCCATATCATGCAGTGTGCGTTGAAGCTACTTCCTGTCATTCACCTATTATTTGAAGCCTGCAAGCATTATTTTGAAGCCTACAACCATTACTGCAACACATGTATTATTTGAAACCTACAACCATTATCAAATGATGCCAATTATTTAATGTTGTCACTATAAGACATATTAATTTCTAAAAAAATTCCACTATACATCTAGCAAATTTGCTAGCAGTAAGTACAACAGTAGAAACAAACATGACCATATTTGATGATCATAACATATCCTGCAAATAATAACTAATTCCTTTTTTTAGTATGTGTGCATAGAAAATGAAGGAATAAAAACAGAAAATTTTCATTTAAATGTAGCTCAATTAGTTAACCTCCGTATTGGACATGGTTTTCTGGTATATGTTTAAATCAAAAATTTGAAATACATATAGCTTAAAAAAATCAAATCCAAAAATAGTTAAATATCAAATCTAATTAACCTTTGAAATTAAATTGTTCACCATTGACTAATTCGAGATCTTACAACCGCTTTTTTCCCCACCTCCTTTTTAATCTTATTTAATTTTCTTATGATAATGTTTTGTTTCCAAAGTTGTTCCAGTTGTGAAAAATAAAAGAAATGACTGTGCTTAAATAGTGGGGAATAAAGTGTGATAGCAGTAACCTTAAATTGAAGTCTCAAATAAATAAATATAGGATTATATAGTTTAACCCTATAAGTAACCGTACGTATATCAAAAAAATTACAACAATTTAACTAAGCTCTTTAACCCAATTTCAATTTGGTTCCACTTTTTTTTTCTTCAAATATCCTAAACACCCTAATTATTCGTACATGTTTATGAAAGATGAAAGAATAACAAAGAAACTGGAGTTTCGATTAGCTTATATTATTAAAAAAAAGCCTTTGACAATATGTATTCAAGTAAACTATTTTGTAATAAAAACCATGGTAAGCAATACAACAATTACTGAAGTTGTATACATAAAGCTTACAACCGTTTGCATTGTATTGATTAGAATGGCCATGAATTTTGAAAGCCTTGGTTGCCTAGTTCCTCCTCCTCCAATGGATCATTCGAGCTCCAGTCAAAAACCAACTATTATGGGATGAATATCCTACAAAATTAAAATGATGAATTTTTTAGAAGCAAGGCAGGGAATAAATAAATCAAAATTAATTGACAAATTAGTCATTGATAAAAGAATACAACCGTATAATAACTCAGATTTTAGATTTGTTATGAGGTTGAGAAAAAAAACTGTGCTTATTACTGATCAGAACCAATTAAACCGAAACATCTACAGATTTCTATATGTTTATTTAACCAAATAATCATGCATCCAGCTAATTAGGCGTACAGTCCATATCCAAGAGAACATAATGATAACTTAAGTATATCTATACATAAAAGTTGAGAGCGTTTACATCTGTACTATCATGCCAATAATACACTAATGAAACCATTTCGACTGTAGAAGTAAAGAAGTCATGTCGTCACTGCTGTTGCAAATTACAGTATCTATCAAGAACATGGAAATTCCTGTTGAATTCAAATCGGCTTCTTTAGAAGCGAAATTGGGTACAATAAATAGTGAATGAATAGCATCCAAAAATGAATGGCCTAAAGTATTTTATACCATAAGTGATTGAAAACTCAGCTTCTATTCACAAAGAATCCACAAATCAATAAACATTACCTACAAAGATTTCTTCGATTGTAGCTTTCTAATATCCAAATTGAATCCATTTAAAAGTCGAGGGATTCTGAATTGCAAACTGAGCGATTGAGCGACTGACCGGACGTTGGTGGACGCATGGCTGAAGTCGACTTGGGGGGAACTCAAGTATCGTCAGTAGAGCGTCGAATATCGTTGGAGAAGAAAATTCAGTGGAGCCGGCAGTTGAATTGCTAATTTGGTACATCATCGTTAGTTTGATTTTCGCTGGTCTAAGGCTTGGGATTGTGGAAGTGATAAGAGACAAAGATACGGTTAAGAAGAAATTATGGAAGAAAGTGGTAGAAAAAGTGGGGTAAGGAAAGTGAAACGTGATGGATCAGAAAGAAAAGGACAAAGAGACTCATACTCAACGTGGGAAAGAAATTTCTTAACCGAAAGAGTTGAAGGATAATTTTGTCAATTCAAAAAAGGCTTCACTTGCTCAAGTATTTGCTTTATATATAAGATATATATAACATAGAATAATTGATGCATGTCTATGTATGTATATGTATACATCTTTGTTATATTACATAGGCTCAAATTTCACTTAAAGAAATTCATGTCTTCTTATCTAATCTATTTCAAGCTATGATTCCTAAAAGAAAAAAAGATTGTATAGATGCTATTATATTTTTAAAATTAATTTCATATGTTTATATTAAGCAGTTAATTCAGAAACAATGAATTATAGTAAAAATCCAAGTCAGGAAATCCGATTATCAAACTCTCACGATTTGAATATACAATTGGATTTGAACTCGAAAATAATGAATTTAGATGATAAAATCTGGATTTTTAGTTTATTAAATTTGGGGACATCGTGAGTTGAACGGAAATTGTATTAGCGGTAAATACTGGCGATCGCGGTGGTCAGGTGTCTTGGAATTGAAGTGGGAGGTGGCTGATGAGATGGGTTGTCGGAAAAATCATGGGTGGTTTTATAATATGCCGTCGTGGTCGATCGGTGTTGATTTAGGTTTAGAAGCAACTTTTGGTCGATGATAAATTCGAATCTGGTATGGCATCGCCAAGGCAGTGGAATGGGCCAGACCTAGGGGAATCGAAGCAGGGGGGTTTGTTGAAGCTCTAGTCGAAGTTGCATGGTCATTGGTGGTCGATGGTGATGGTTCGAGGAGGTTTTCGGTGACTAGGTTCATTCCAGGTTAGGGGTGCTCGAGCTCGATTTAAATTTGAAGTTCAAATCAAATTTTTGGGTGGTCGTAAGGCTTGAGGAGATCACCGACGACTTGCCGAAGGTCTCGACAATGGTCGAAGATATTCTGAGCACTTGTACACATGCACAGGCTTGATGTTGTGTCTGTTATTTTGGTGAGGAAGAAGAAGATGAAGTATTCTCAGGTTTAGGCTCGAGAAATCATGCTGTTGGACTCGAAGTTTATCGGGTAGAAATTTAGACCGGGTCGTTGCTCGGGTATTTATGGTGTGGGCTCGGGTTTGCTTTAACCGAGTTTTAAATTTAAAAAGAAAATTTGTTAACGGGTTTTAGAAATGTAAAGATCAATCTTGTTACTAGGGTTAAAAATATAGAGCATAAACAAGACTTAAAACAATTTTTTTAAAAAAAAGCATGTTAAGATAGACAAGTTTTCAAAACAATATATTAAACAAGCTTTTACAAATTTCAAAGATTTAATTTTAGAGGTTTATAAATTGTTTTGTTTAAAAGTAATTACATATTAGGTTAATTATGTAATTGTAATGACCCACAATATTTACACAACTATGATATTGTGATTTAAACAAGTATAAAATATTGAAATATATTTGTGCACACATTTGGTATGACTTAGGGGTAAATTTGTGATTTCCCAACTGTTAAAACCCTAGCCGTGAGTGAATTATAAAAAGAAAGATGTGGCCACTGTTTCATTCGTCTCTCTCGTTTCAAAACAAAAACTAAAATGGCCGATGCCCTAGAAATCAGATTGGGGGAAAAATCATCTTGCTGTATCGAATGGCGTTGGATTCGTGAGAAAAAGGGGAAAAGCTATGGCAATATCTAGGGGATTGACATCTCATATAGCTATGTGAGTGTTCTTAATCTTGATTTGGCAATAAGTCCTATCTCAGACAGCCGTAGTTATATTTCTGCAAATAAATTTGTGTGTATGGATGCTTTGCGTGTATTGATGCTTTTTAATGATTGTTTGATCCTTGGTTGCTTGCGTATCCATATATTGATGAAGATCAAGTCTGATTATATTCATATCTGAACCTGAGATGATATCTATTCACTATTATGTCACGATACACTAATTTAACACTATGTATTACTGCCGAATGAATTGTTTAAGTGCACTCATACCAGACGTATCATGTCTGACCCTGTTGATTGTCTCGACAATCTCCTGGGGTGTCTCATTCAACGAGGCAGTTCAGGATGATGTTTTTACAGGTTGCTATGCACATTTTGATGAGATGATGACTTAAGAGATGGAGTTAAAATGATTTATCACTGCATGTAGATGATATGAAGAAAGTATTTAAGTATTTCATTGTCATTTTATATGTATTGCTGAACTGAAATATGTATATTTTACTATGAACAGTGAACCATCATGTGTTAGATTGATATGTATATAAATCTGGGAAACTGTTTTGTCTTATAAGTAATTGCAAGTTTGAAACTGAAACACTGGGATCGTTCAGTTTTTATATATTTTCTGAAATCTGTATTTGGAGAATAACTTGTGTCAAGGCAGTATACACAAGTGTTTACACTTGTGTATATGTGCAGACCTATAGATCTGCTGAGTTCTGTGATTTAAAGGATTTTTATGGATTTTGTTCGAGTTTCCTTTCAGAAGTTTTGGGGAAAATCTTTATAAACTTATTTTGATGGATTATTTCTATATTTATGCCTAACCATATATGGATCTGGAGTTTGATTTTAGTATGTAATTATCATATCTGAGAATATATATATATATATATATATATATATATATATTTGATTTTGGCAAGTTGAATGCCTTGAGTATGAAAAGCAAAGATGAGATTTATATATTTCTCTATGTTATGGTTTTCTGAGATCAAGTTACTTATGGTTTTAAATGGGAGATTATATGGATCTGAATCCACACTTTTGAGATATGATCTTTAATCTGAGCATCTGAGTTTTGATAGATATGTTTTCTTTGATATAAGATGTTTATTCTGGAAAAATGAAGTTTATGGGAGATTTGGATTTATATAAGAATTTGAAATAATTTCTGAAATGAGTTTGAGAACTTACAGCCTCATGTGCTTTATATATCTGAAATGTGTTTAGTTATTTTAACAGCATGACTTACAAGTCTGAACTATATTTATATGTTTTGGCATATCTGATGCCGTATATCTTTGAAGGAAAAAAAAATGGATTTTAATGCTTTCAAATGCATTATGATTTTTGAAATGAAATTTCTATGTTAAGTGGCTGTTGCTATTTGAATCTGAATATAACATATAGTTAATACATGTTCATGTAATAGATTCTTGAATCGTATTGTGGACTTGCCATATAAATTAATATACGTGCAGGCCCTTACTTTATATTTCTGAAATGAATGAGCTCAGTTTTGAATAGTTTTGCAAAAGAAAGTTAATTAGCAAACTGTTTTGATTCTCTTATGCTATATTCATAAGATTTCTGGAAATGGATTACAAGTCCATGTATTATCTTGAGACTTTTATAAAAGGAACTTGTAAGCTTCCAATTGTTTATGTTAAAAATATTTGTATGATGCAGAATGGCTTTTGTCCTTGCATCAGTGATATATTTTCAGTTTTAAAGAAAGATAGTTGATGTAAATTCATCTTTTATGTCTGAATATAACTTGCATGAATGAGAAAGAGGAAAACTCGATGACCTCATTTTTGTATAGTTGGATTGGTAATCCTTTGTTTATACGTATACTTATTGGTACTTTGTTGGTGCCAAGGCTTCATTGACTCTCGGATGTTGCCAGCATTGTTACTGTGTGATTTTAGGGCTCAATTTTAAATTGCCTATTCATTAATACCATTGCTTGAGCTTGTGTGTTGGCGAGGCCGTGCACACCTGTATTTATATGTGTGTGTACGTGCAGCCACACCTATAATTGTGCTATAGCAAGAGTTGAATTAAATAAAGAATATCTATGACTTTTATGATATAATCCGGAATTTTGATATTTCCAGTCTGCTTGTGTATCTTTTGTATCATATTGCAAATAATTTTCATAAAGAGGGAAATGGATTTATCTTTATATTAAAATGCTATGTGTGAATGCTTTAGCTAATTTTCTTAAACTCTGATTTAATAGCTAAAGAGATTGGTATATCTTCATATATACTAATCAATGTTTTAAGAATACACCAATATTTCTATACTGGTAATAGTGGATCCTGGTTTTGGTTTTGAAGATAGATGACCCTGTATTTTCATTTAGCATATTTCTTTATGCCAAAAAAAAAAACAAATTAGTCCATGATTTGGCCACTAGAAAAGTAGGGTCATCACATTTGGTATCAGAGCTATGTAGGTAGATAACATAGCAAAAATTTAATTTGTGTGAACTTGTTTGTATTGACTGCTTTGGTTGCATTGTTTGAATTGATTGCTTTGGATGATCTATTTGGATTACATCAATGTCAATGATGTTTCTCCTTTCTATTATTTTGTTTTGAAAATTGTTTAATCAATCATATAACCTGATTACAGAAATGTGTTTATGACTCGGTTTTTATAAGAAAATAATCTAATTAATTTACTGAGAAGTAGGGTATTGAATAATAATGGATTAGGCAGTATGGACAGAGAGGTTTATGCTCATGTCTAGTTCATTTAAAATTGCTATGAACAAAGAAATATTATAAAAATGTGCTAATTTGTTCAGATCAAAATCTAATATGTTTATGGGTTTTTCTCAAAACCACATCTTATGTTCACAGCAAAAACAAATATGGCATTTCTTATGATTTTAGTAGATTTATTTAAGCAGAGGAAAAGTTCTAGAAACTATTGTACTAGCAGGTTATTAGAAAAATGTAATCAAGCAGAAATGACTCTGAAATGGGTTGTAAAATTTGGTATGAATGTTTGGTATGTTTAGATATGGTTTTTAAGGAAATTAAGTTCCTTACTTATGAAATGAAGAAAGGATTACAAGAGTATTTCTGGAGTTAAAAAGGAAAATTCCTTAAATGAATAAATATGCATGGCTCTAAATTACAAAGTAATTTAGGAGAGTTGCCTTGATCTATTCATCATCAGGTGGATGATGGGTATGTGCATGACTTGTTCAAGTCCTGAAGGCCTCTGTGCAAAGGTTAACAAAATTGAGTCCTTTGCAATGCACACTTTGTGTTCAAAGGCCAGAGTTTAGACCATATAAAAATGTAAATGGAACTGGAAATGAAGGCTGTGGAATTTAAGAATTTAAATCCATAGGAGTTTTGTACATTACAATTGAACAAATTGGATGAATGACTGCTTGAATGTATGCTTGATGTATAGGTTGAATTGTATAAATGCTAAAGCTTATTATGGAACTGGAAAGCATCAAACCCTATGAATAAATGAAAGAAAATTAAATTGGTCATTTGGGGTTAGTCAATGATCTGCTTGCTTCAGGTGGGAGGAAGTATATGCATGGTGCAAGTGCACCCTGAGGCCTTTGTGTGTTGGAATAAATAAAACAATCTGGGTGATTCCTTCACAATGCATACTTGTGTTCATTTGACAGTGGGATTTACACCATAAAATAAAATGGGGTATGAGATTTAAATCTCTGGGTTATAAATATCTGGACAGGGATATAAATTAAACAAGGTTTAATATGATGACCTGATTGAAATACTGGGAGAAATTGGGAGAACAAAACATGGGTTTATTTATGTAAAAATGAAGTTATGAATGATGCATGGCTTACTGAACATTTGTTGAATGGATGCATTGCTTGTTGATTACTTGTTGAATGATTTCTGATGGCAAGTAATTAGTTGATGTTCTTATAGATGTCTGGTTTTCTTTTTGGAACTGAGGAAAAAAAAAGATACCATTATTAAGTGGTTGTTTGCTGTTTGTATTGATTGAGTATTGTTTGTATAAACTTAATTCATACTTAAGTTTATGATATTTTGCTTTGATTGCCAAGAATGGGGTCTATTTTGAATTAAAAATTCATTTAAATAAAGACATATTATATAAGGGTATTGATCCCTATTTTGATTTGCATATAGATGATATGTTTTGCATGAAGATGGTGTGTATGGCCATGGATGAATGAGCATTACATTTAAAATGACTTCAATATGAATCATGAGTAGGAATGTATTTGTAAGCAACATATAACCTGATAACAAAATATATGAACTGTTGCTGAATTAATATTTGTTTGGTTCTGGTTGAGTAAGCTTGGTGTGTATAAATATGTTTGAGACATTAGAATTGCTTTGAAAAGCAGAAAGTAAAATCTGTATTGGTTCTAGAATTTACTAAACCAATTTGCCAATAGGGTTTAGTTTAAAACTGAATGCGATCAATTTTATGATGAATGCAATGGCACTGTTTCATGCTCTCACTTGTACGCTGCCATATTTGTGCATATTCACTTCATCCTGTGTGCACCCCTGAGTGGCACTGTATGCATGGACTTGGTCCAAACACTGTTGCATCTGAAATCTGCTGTTGCACTTGAGACTTTAGACTTGATTTTGCTGTTTGCATGCAGTGCCAGTTCCATATACATATGTCCATGTACTTGAAACTACTTGATGCTACACACTTGTGCTTTGTCTTGATCACTTCTGCTGTTGTCATTTTATGTTGTTGTCTTGCATTTGCCAAGTCCATGTGAAAGTTCCCATACATCCATCTGAGTTTGCTGTTTCCAGATGCACTGAGTTGCTTGAATATGTCGCTTTCTTATTTATGTTCTGTTTGTATGACAGTTGCAATTACCCTTGTGCTTGTTCATTTGATGATGAAACATGTTGATTGAAATTTGCTTGTGCACTCGAGTTGGCAAGGCAGTGCACGCGTGTATATTTATACACGTGTGTATTGCAGCCACTCCGCAAAATTTAATGAATATTTGGGATGCTAGAACGAGTAAGAGCGAATTGTGAGGACACAATTCCAAAAAGGTGGGGTATTTGTAATGACCCACAATATTTACACAACTATGATATTGTGATTTAAACAAGTATAAAATATTGAAATATATTTGTGCACACATTTGGTATGACTTAGGGGTAAATTTGTGATTTTCCAACTGTTAAAACCCTAGCCGTGAGTGAATTATAAAAAAAAAGATGTGGCCACTGTTTCATTCGACTCTCTCATTTCAAAACAAAAACTAATATGGCCGAAGCCCTAGAAATCAGATTGGGGGAAAAATCATCTTGCTGTATCGAATGGCGTTGGATTCGTGAGAAAAAGGGGGAAAGCTATGGCAATATCTAGGGGATTGACATCTCATATAGCTATGTGAGTGTTCTTAATCTTGATTTGGCAATAAGTCCTATCTCAGGCAGCCGTAGTTATATTTCTGCAAATAAATTTGTGTGTATGGATGCTTTGCGTGTATTGATGCTTGTTAATGATTGTTTGATCCTTGGTTGCTTGCGTATCCATATATTGATGAAGATCAAGTCTGATTATGTTCATATCTGAACCTGAGATGATATCTATTCACTATTATGTCACGATACACTGATTTAACACTATGTATTACTGCCGAATGAATTGTTTAAGTGCACTCATACCAGACGTATCAGGTCTGACCCTGTTGATTGTCTCGACAATCTCCTGGGGTGTCTCATTCAACGAGGCAGTTTGGGATGATGTTTTTACAGGTTGCTATGCACATTTTGATGAGATGATGACTTAAGAGATGGAGTTAAAATGATTTATCACTGCATGTAGATGATATGAAGAAAGTATTTAAGTATTTCATTGTCATTTTATATGTATTGCTGAACTGAAATATGTATATTTTACTATGAACAGTGAACCATCATGTGTTAGATTGATATGTATATAAATCTGGAAAACTGTTTTGTCTTATAAGTAATTGCAAGTTTGAAACTGAAACACTGGGATCGTTCAGTTTTTATATATTTTCTGAAATCTGTATTTGGAGAATAACTTGTGTTAAGGCAGTATACACAAGTGTTTACACTTGTGTATATGTGCAGACCTATAGATCTGCTGAGTTTTGTGATTTAAAGGATTTTTATGGATTTTGTTCGAGTTTCCTTTCAGAAGTTTTGGGGAAAATCTTTATAAACTTATTTTGATGGATTATTTCTATATTTATGCATAACCATATATGGATCTGGAGTTTGATTTTAGTATGTAATTATCATATCTGAGAATATATATATATATATATATATATATTTGTTTTTGGCAAGTTGAATGCCTTGAGTATGAAAAGCAAAGATGAGATTTATATATTTCTCTATGTTATGGTTTTTTGAGATCAAGTTACTTATGGTTTTAAATGGGAGATTATATGGATCTGAATCCACACTTTTGAGATATGATCTTTAATCTGAGCATCTGAGTTTTGATAGATATGTTTTCTTTGATATAAGATGTTTATTATGGAAAAAAGAAGTTTATGGGAGATTTGGATTTATATAAGAATTTGAAATAATTTCTGAAATGAGTTTGAGAACTTACAGCCTCATGTGCTTTATATATCTGAAATGTGTTTAGTTGTTTTAACAGCATGACTTACAAGTCTGAACTATATTTATATGTTTTGGCATATCTGATGCCGTAGATCTTTGAAGGAAAAAAAATGGATTTTAATGCTTTCAAATGCATTATGATTTTTGAAATGAAATTTCTATGTTAAGTGGCTGTTGCTATTTGAATCTGAATATAACATATAGTTAATACATGTTCATGTAATAGATTCTTGAATCGTATTGTGGACTTGCCATATAAATTAATATACGTGCATGCCCTTACTTTATATTTCTGAAATGAATGAGCTCAGTTTTGAATAGTTTTGCAAAAGAAAGTTAATTAGCAAACTGTTTTGATTCTCTTATGCTATATTCATAAGATTTCTGGAAATGGATTACAAGTCCATGTATTATCTTGAGACTTTTATAAAAGGAACTTGTAAGCTTCCAATTGTTTATGTTAAAAATATTTGTATGATGCAGAATGGCTTTTGTCCTTGCATCAGTGATATGTTTTCAGTTTTAAAGAAAGATAGTTGATGTAAATTCATCTTTTATGTCTGAATATAACTTGCATGAATGAGAAAGAGGAAAACTCGGTGACCTCATTTTTGTATAGTTGGATTGGTAATCCTTTGTTTATACGTATACTTATTGGTACTTTGTTGGTGCCAAGGCTTCATTGACTCTCGGATGTTGCCAGCATTGTTACTGTGTGATTTTAGGGCTCAATTTTAAATTGTCTATTCATTAATACCATTGCTTGAGCTTGTGTGTTGGCGAGGCCGTGCACACTTGTATTTATATATGTGTGTACGTGCAGCCACACCTATAATTGTGTTATAGCAAGAGTTGAATTAAATAAAGAATATCTATGACTTTTATGATATAATCCGAAATTCTGATATTTCCAGTCTGCTTGTGTATCTTTTGTGTCATATTGCAAATAAGTTTCATAAAGAGGGAAATGGATTTATCTTTATATTAAAATGCTATGTCTGAATGCTTTAGCTAATTTTCTTAAACTCTGATTTAATAGCTAAAGAGATTGGTATATCTTCATATATACTAATCTATGTTTTATGAATACACCAATATTTCTATATTGGTAATAGTGGATCCTGGTTTTGGTTTTGAAGATAGATGACCCTGTGTTTTCATTTAGCATATTTCTTTATGCCAAAAAAAAAAACAAATTAGTCCATGATTTGGCCACTAGAAAAGTAGGGTCATCACAGTAATTAAATTCTTGAGTATTTTCAAAAATGATTTATGATGTAATTAAATGAGTGGTTATGGTAAGTGTATTAAACTTTAATTAATCAATATTTTTTGATAAAATAATTTCAATCATTTAATTTAAATGATGTAATTAAGTAATGAATTTAGACAAAAATGCTTATCTTTAATTAGCTAAGGTGGATAACTAAAAGAATAATTAATTGATTAACTAATTATGGTAATTAATTAAAGGTAAATTAATTTAACTAAAGGTAACTAATTACTTAAAATAATTACTTAATTAAAAATAATTAATTAATGATTAAAGTTAATTAATCAAATGACTAAAGGATAATTAATCAAAGTAATTAATTTGTGATTTATTAATATAAGTGATTAGGATAATCACTTATTGTAATTAATTAAGGATAATTAATTAATTGGTAATTAATTAAGGGTTAGTGAATTAATTAAGGAAATTTAATTAAAAGATAATTAAATAATTAAAGGTTAATTATTTAATGATTAAAGGTTGATTTATTTATAAATTAAGATTGACTTATTAATGATTAAAGGTTAATTAATTTATTAAAAAATGATTAAAGGATAATTAATTTGGTTTGTAATTAACATTGGTTAATTAACCAGGATTAGTAATTTATTCATAAGTAAGTAATCTGGTTTAAAATTAATCAAATGTTTAATTGATCTTACTTATGAGTGTTCGGATTGTTTGGAATACTTTGAATTGTTTGATATCCCTGGTGTGTGTTGCTTTGTGATATGAATTGCTTTGATTTGAGCTGTGATAAATGTAATTTATTTATCTGTGATGAATTTATATTATTTATTTATGAATCTATGAATGAAGATAAGCGTTATGGATTATACCGCTTATCGATATTACTGTGCTTGGATTGTGATGATTGATGATATTGTATTGTTGTGTGTAAAACCCTGGACTACAACACACACACAAATGTGGATTTCATGGAAAATTGGTTAAGTCACAGGTATTTTGAATTTGATATTATTTTATTTAAATGGTGAAATGATTTTAAAGATTTAATTTGAATCCAAATGGTTTTGAAAATAAAATTAGGTTGAATGTAAAAAGTTTTTGAAAAGGAGGTTTGAAATTGGAATTTAGTTTGAATATAATGTGTTTTGAAATTATTTTGGAAACTATGGTTTGAAAAGTGGTGATACAAGTAATAATGTATATATATGGTTTTTAAACCATTTTTGAAATATTTTAAAGGTATTATTTTGGTTATTTAAATTTAAACCAAGTTTATACTTCAAAGAATATAACTTGTGCATATATGATAGGATTTTTCTGAAACGAAAATCCTTGTTTTTTAAATAATAATAGCTTTCATATAAAGAAAGTATTTCCAATTTGTGTTGAAAGGATTTCAAGTTTGAAATGAAAATAGTTTTGAAAATTATGAATGAATCTTTGTTTTCAAATTGAAGAGGATCTTAAAGGTGTATCTTTTGTATAAAAGATTTGGAATTGAAATAGTTTTAAGCTATGAATGAATCTTTGTGAAAGATGGTGAACTTTGTTTTCAAATTGACAGTGATCTTAAAAGATGAATCTTTTATTTAAAAGGTTAAAATGGTAATTTGTTTAAACCATTTGAAAGAAAGGTTTTGGGTAATGAGTTGTGACTTAATTAAGATCCCAATATCCATATGCTTTTTAAATTAAGTGCTCATTATTCGGCTTAGCCGGGAGAGGACTTTATGTCACATAACCCTAACTTAATACTGATATGACGAAAATGGATCGCAAATGAAGACTGGATATTTTTGAGAACGAAAGGATTACCCATCTAATGTCTCTCCACTGAGTCGCGTCGGTATAGAGATCTTCATATGTGATGGGGAGACCGATCAGGATTGTGAACACCCGGATTGCAAGGGTTTCTTTGAAGTGCCTTTGGTTCTGTTCGATCCCGGAACAGACTTGTATGAATGTTTGTCCGACATTACACTTTGAGATGTAAAGCTGGTTTCTATCAAATACATTTCTGTTTGGTGGCGGAGAATTTATTCTCTTAGCTTAACACCCTTCTCTGAGACGTACGAGCTCAGAGGTTATGTAGTTGATGGTTACTAGTGATACATTCCTAATTTGGTAATGTGGCATACGAAGTGCTGCCCATCATTTGTTGATTGAAGCATGGCTTTTGTCAAACGCATAGCTTTGTGGATGAGACTTTGTCTGACCTCACAAATCAGAAATGGTCGAAGCAGGAAGGATGCGGCAAGGTTATTTAGGGGTAGCGCCCCCTGAGGGTATGTCCATTTCCTTCTGGATAGAAGTGGTATCATGGTATGGAGCCCAGATACTTATGTGGTTGCTGCAAACTTATTGCTTTGTGTTTGTTGATGTCGAGGCCTCAGATAAAGGTTGGTTACGACCGGGGGTGGCATACTCTTATAGTAGTTACCTAGTTATAGAGGTAATCCGGCCTTGTGTTGGCAGAGATCCAGTTAGGTTCTCAGGGCGTCCCCCCAGAGGCGTATCCATGTAGCCTAGGAAGTTCCTTTGCCTGACCATTTGTTAGAAATCCAATCACCAATATGCGCCCTTTACAATTGCAGTTGTATAACCTGTCACCTCAGGTGGTAGCTATAGCAGGCATAATATAATGGTACCTATGCTGGCTAAGATTAATATTATACTTTCGAAAGGTTTTCTGCACTATGCACTAATAATAATATCAAAAAGGATTTTGCGTATCAAGCATGTTTGACTATCATAAGGAGAAATCTCCCTCAAGTGTGCGATTGCATTGTGTGTGTGCGAGAGGCCTTATGGTAGTTTCATTTTCCAAAAAGCATTGCGGATTTCAATTTTAAATTCTTTTTTTGTTTTATTCAAGATAAAATCTGTTTTTTTCTCACACCAGTCCCATGATTGACCTGGAGTTTATTGTTCCCTTCCTAAACTCTGGTTGCCCATAATTTTCCACACAGGCAGCCTAGAGTTAGATTTTCAGATAGTCGGAATAGTAGATATAGATTCGATACCATCCAACCTTTGGAATTGGAAATCACATTTGTTTCTCTAGGATTGGAGTTTCTTAACTTCAGCGTGATGGTGGTTCGAGCTTCTCGGATTGGAGTTTTAGAGCTTGGCATTAAAGATATTGTTCCGCTGCTGTCGCTGTTCATTTTTCCGCTGTTGCATCTATGTTTGATATATGCATTGATATCATTTGTATCAATGTATTGTAACAATATATTGTATATCAATAAAATCATCTGTTTTTCTTCCGATATGTTATTGTATTTAATGTGTAATAAGCTCCAGCGAACCAGATTCGACGTTTGAATCTGTGGCATTCGAATATGGGTGATGCATTTGGTGCCGATTTTCGAAGGTCGAGTCAGGGTCGTTATAATAATTTAAGCATACTTTATACACTTTAACCATCTTAAGAAAACTTCATAAAATAATTTTGAAATATATGACATGTAAAGGATTTAAAAAAGAATTTCTTTTGAAAAATAATATATAAAGTATAAGTGAATATATATTCAAAAACTGAAGTATTAATGAATGTCGCAATATACTTTTAAACATTTAGACGACATAAAACCAAAATCTATCAATACGATAAATTTAAAAGTATATCTTGAAATATAAAATAATTAAAAACTTAATATAATAATTTTTTAAACAAATAATTAAAAGGTTAGGAATCATTTGAAAGCTATTTTGAAAAGATGTTTGAAAAATCATTTTGAAACAAAGATTCTTAAAAATAAGAGAATAGATATGAAAACCATTTTGAAAAAAAATGAAGAGAGATCAAAGAAGTGCTATTAGGATTTTAACAAAACAATCTAAGACTTTAAAAAATATTATGATATCTTGAATCTTAAAACTCATGAGTCTTCGATATCTAACTCTTAAATTGTAACAACCCGATATTTTCAACCATTCGCATCTGCACATGTCGGCTTGAATTGCTCAAAATACCACGTTGTAAATAAAATTTGGCAAATCTCAGAATATACAGTAAATAAATAATCAAAGATCACAGACACAGAGTAATAATAATGCGGCAGAAGTAAAAGAAATAGTAATTCATAAAGCTACTATATAAATATATCAGAGTTAAATAAGACACAACAGAAGTCTCAATATGATAACCAAGTACAAGCTGAATACAACACTGGGATCAACAGGATAACTGGAAGTGAAATAGATAAAGCTAGACAAGTAGATAATCTCTAGCGATTCCAATCTCCATAAAGTGGAATCCAAATCTTGAATACTCAGGCTGACCCGAGCGTAAATAAAAATACAAACACTCGAGTCAGGACATACATACATATACAATGTAAACCAACTCAAGTGAACTGTAGTAAAGGTACAAGTAACTTAAAGGATGCTTGGGACCGTCCATCCTCTCAGGATCTGTTAAACTATTTACTATGTAGTAATATTGCACTATTATAATAGGTTCTAACCGTAAAATAAACTTACTTTAAAATAGCGTTAAGGAGTGACCCAATACTCCCCTTAACATAAATAATGCCAATAGTCTATGCAGTACATGCATATCTCCTGATTGGGAGACTATGAGAAGTTACTGCATAGGTACGACACAAATAGAAACTCGTAGTAAAGGCTCGATATGGTAGGTGATATGGCACACGAGGCAATGCCAGGGCAGATATACCAATTATGCACACGGGCTGGTGGTAATGCAGTAGCCATTTCGCCCACTTCGGAACAAATTCCCAAATCGGAGGGGTGCACCTAATCAATCACAAAAGTAATAGAATAGTATCGAAAAAATGCGTCTGACCAGAGAAGCTACCCCTTTTAGCCCGAGATCGCTTCTGTTTTAGCCACCATAAGCCAACTCACGGGAGTCGGGTCCACGTCATATACGTCAAGAACGTCGCCACCATCCTACTTGATGCAGCAGAAATACGAAAAAACAATGAAATCGATGGAACTGGCAATCGATGGATTGAAAATACTGCAAGGCCCAAATTCGTTGATCCGAAGATACCGAATTCTAGCTATCTCTGACACGTTGATCGCGCATGATACCGTGAAGAGAGATCTACAATTCTTCGAGCGTTGATCAAGCGCACTTCATTCCACGAATTGGCTTCAACGATCGAAGATTCGAGCGCACTCGAATGTCAAAAGTGGAGATAGGAGATCACACTCAACTACCAATTTAATGGAAGCACAAAGCTAACAAACAAGAATTTTATTCAAAATGAACCAAGTTACAAATGACCAACACAACCGCTATTTATAGCGTTTTACAACTCTGACCCTTAAGTCGTTACATGACCTACGACTTACTTAGGTCGTACGCGACCTAACTACTTACAACACAACACTGGTATGCGACTTACAGTAGTCCGCGACCTAACAACACGCGACTCAACGACATAACACTTGGCCGACCTACGACCTTCAATACAAACGACCTAAGTACCATACAACACACACGACCTAACTGACTCGAGTTACAACACATAGCGACTTAAAGACAAACACGACCCAAAACTGGAGCGACTTAAAAGGTACAGTGGTACAAGAAATCCAAGCGGCATGAGCTTCAGCGACCTAAAACCATCAACGACTTAAGTTTGTACGCGACCTAACATAGGTCGTACCGAGATAAGGTCGAAGCGACCTAAGTAGTTAACTTCTGGATATCCTCACGCGACCTAACTAGGTCGTTCAACATAGGTCGTAGCTCGTCCATACCTTCTGAGCGACTTAAATCTTCAATATAGCAACAATGCGGTAGACCGTTAGGTCGTTGGCGACCTAAAGTACATTTCACTAGGTTAGGTCGTTGTTTGTTAACTCGTGCGTCTCTACTAGGTCGTGAGCGACTTAAAAGGCCAGAGCAACCTAAAGCATGCTGAGTGAGTAACTTGATAGGTCGAGATTCTAGAATTTCGTTTAGTCGTTCGCAACTTTCATAACCTTCATTTGCTAGTTGTGGTGGCTTAAAGACCTTGATAGGTTGTAACTCGCCTTCCTTAGGTCGTGAGCGACCTAAGGGTCTGGACCGACTTAACTCCATTGTTGAACTTGTAGATCGCGCTGCATCATCCTCCCCTGGTTGACAGAAATTCGACCTTGAATTTTCACTCTCCTTCCACAACAAGTTCATTTCCATGATACGGAATTAAATATTTGACGTTGAAAACATCTGAAGTATGAACATCATCTGGTAATTTCAATTGATATGCATTCTCATTGATTTTCTTCAAAATTTCTATAGGACCAATCTTTCGCACCTTCAATTTATTGTACGTTCCCACCGGAAAACGATCTTTTGTCAACACTGCATAAACCAAATCACCTTCCTCGAAATTCACACTTCTCTGCTTCTTATCCTCCAGTCGTTTATACTTTTCATTTGATGCAAGCAACCGGTCATGAACAGTTCTGTGGCACTCCTGTAACTCATTTACGAAGTCACTAGCCCGCTTAACAACTCCCTTCTGATATGGTACTGTTGTCAAATCCAACAGCCCCTTTGGCAAGTTTGAATATACAATCTGAAATGGATGGAAACCCGTACTATGATTCACTGCATGATTATGAGCAAACTCTGCTTGACATAACTTCACATCCCAGCTCTTCAGATTATCCTTCACAAGACACCGCAATAAGTTTCCCAGCGATCTGTTCACAACCTCCGTCTGTCCATCAGTTTGCGGATGATAAGCACTACTGAATTTCAGCTTCGTACCCACCATCTTCCACAAACTCAGCCAAAAATGACTCAGAAATCTGGTATCCCTGTCTGAAACTATTGATTCTGGTAACCCATGTAAACGATAGATCTCTTTAAAGAACAATTGTGCCACATGAACTGCATCCGCTGTCTTCTTACAAGCAACAAAATGTACCATCTTCGAGAAACGATCCACCACAACATATATCGAGTCATTTCCCCGTTGTGTCCTCGGCAAACCCAACACGAAATCCACGCTAATGTCCACCCATGGTTTTGTAGGAACAGGTAAATGCATATACAATCCCGCATTTGTAGTTGTCCCTTTCGAAACCTGACAAACATGACATCTACGCACAAACTTTTCAACTTCCCTTCTCATCGACGACCAAAAATAGGATTGAGAAATCAACTGCAACGTACGATCTCTACCCACATGGCCTTCTTCATGTAACTCTTTGATAATCTTCATTCTCAAGCTGCAATCTGGTACGCATAATCGATTCCCCTTGAATAAGAATCCATCCATCAACACAAATTCATCAGTACTCCCATCCTTGACTTTCTCAACAAATTTCGTAAAGTAAGGATCTTCTTCAATCAACTCTGGCAATAGTTCAAACCCTGTCACTTCAATTTTCATTATCGTCAACAAATGATTCCTCCTGCTCAAAGCATCAGCTACACGATTCGTCACCCCTGATTTGTGTTTTACAACAAAAGTAAACTGTTGTAGATACGCGACCTATGAAGCGTGCCTAGTTGAAATTCTGTCCTGCCCTTGCAAATGCTTCAATGCTTCATGATCCGTGTAAAGAACAAACTCCTTCTGGAACAGATAATGTCTCCAGTGCTTCACAGCTTGAACAATTGCGTAAAACTCAACATCATAAGTGCTATATCTCAACTTAGCCCCAGACAACTTCTCACTGAAATAAGCAACTGGTCTTCCCCTCTGACTCAATACTCCACCAATCCCAACCTTCGATGCGTCAGTATGTAATTCAAACAACAACTGAAAATCCGGTAAAACTAGAATTGGCGCTGATGTCAATAGTGTGTTGATCTTCTCAAAAGAAACCCCTGCTTCCTTTGACCATGCAAACTTCTTTCCCTTCATGCAATCGGTTACAGGTGCCATCACACTGCTAAAGTATGGAATGAATCTTCGATAAAAAGACACCAACCCATGAAAATTTCTCACTTCAATAATTGTCTTTGGCTGTGGCCAACTCCTGACAGCTTCCACTTTATTTTCATCCACTTGAATACCTTCCTTTGACAAAACATACCCCAGAAATAAAACACTGTCCGTCATAAACACGCACTTCTTTGCTGCTACATAGAACTGCTCCTGTCGTAGAATCAACAGTACTTCACGCAAATGCTGGACATGCTCTTCCATACTCCCACTATAGATCAAAATATCATCAAAGTAAACTACCACGAACTTCCCAATGAATGGTCTGAAAATCTGGTTCATTACTCTCATAAAAGTACTCGGAGCATTTGACAAGCCAAACGGCATAACCAACCATTCGTATAGACCTTCCCTGGTTTTAAAAGCAGTCTTCCACTCATCACCCGGTCTAATACGAATTTGATGGTATCCACTCTTCAAGTCAATTTTCGAGAACACAACAGCTCCACTCAACTGGTCAATCAAATCATCAAACCTCGGCATAGGAAATCAGTATCTCACAGTGATCTTGTTTAGAGCCCGACTATCCGTACACATCCTCCACGTTCCATCCTTCTTCGGTACCAATAACGCTGGCACTGCACATGGACTCAAGCTCTCCTGAACACGCCCTTGTTCTAACAATTCTTCCACCTGCCTTCTGAGTTCTTCATGTTCCTTAGGACTCATCCTGTAGTGTGGCCTGTGAGGTAATACTGATCCTGGCACAAGATCAATCTGATGTTGAATGCCCCTCAACGGTGGTAACTCATTCGGCAATTCTTCTGGAAACACATCTCTGAATTCTTCCACTACTGGCTTTACCTCCTCTGGAACTTCAACAGATTCACTAGCCTCATGTCCAATCAACAAAAACACCTCTGGACTCTCCTCTACTTCTTCAACAAATTCCTTCAAAGTCAACAAAGTTTTAAGCTCCTCAACCTCTTCTGACTTGCTCTCTTCCTGCTGTCTCTTCTTTGGAACTAAAATAATTTTAACGCCTTCAAACATTAAACTGTAGCTATTGGTTCGACCGTCATGCTGCACTGCTCGATCATACTGTCGCGGTCTTCCCAAAAGCAAATGACAAACATCCATCTCAACTACGTCACACCAGATCTCGTCTTTATATTTCTTTCCAATAGAAAATGGAACTCGAACTCGCCTTTCCACCTTCACCTCTCCTCCTTTTCTTAGCCACGCTAACTTGTAAGGATTAGGATGTTTCTCCGTTTTCAACTTCAACTTTCTCACAACTTCAGTAGAAAGAATATTGTCACAACTTCCTGCGTCAATCACAAATTTACAAACCTTCCCCAGAATAGTGCATGTCGACTGAAAGATATTACTCCTCAACCAACAAGCTTCTTCTTCCTGCTTCGGTGTTAAACAAGACCTCCTCATCATTAGATTACATCCTTCATCTCCTGACGCAATATCCTGTTCATCCTCCTCAGCTTGACTAGAATAACCTTCATCAATATTCTCACCTTCAGCTTCAGCAATCATAGTTCGTTTCTTCGGCTTCGGACATTCATTACTCTTGTGACCCACTTCCTGGCAATTATAACATTTGAAAATGTTGTTAACCTTTGCCTTCGCAACTTCATTCACAACTGGTTTACTGACGGCTTTAGAAACATTGGAACTTCCACTAACACCCTTGCTCTGAGTATTGGAACTTGGAAACACACCACCTCCTCGCCTTCCCTACTTTTCCCATGCCAACGCCTTCTGATGTGCCTCTGTAATAGATCTAGGATCAAACATGTTCACCATGTCTTGAATCTGCATCCTCAACCCTCCAATAAACCTAGTAGTCAATTGTTCCTCTGTCTCCATAATGTCATTTCGAGCAATCAGTTGATAAAATTCGTCAGCATAATCGTTAGCAGTCTTTGTCCCTTGCCTCAGATTCTGCAACCTCTGATACATTAATGACTGATAATTGTAAGGTAAAAATGTAGCTTTCATCAGTTTCTTCATCTTATCCCAAGCAACAACCTTTGACTTCCCCATCCGTTCTCGTGTAAGTTTGGTTTGCTGCCACCATGCCATAGCTCTCCCCCTCAACCTAGTAGCAACCAACTTCACTCGACGATTCTCCGAAATTTCTTTGAAATCAAAAATCTTTTCAACATTAGACACCCAGTCCAAGAATTCTTCTGCAACCATTCCACCCTTGAATTCTGGAATTTCCATCTTCATCCCCGATTCCCAACGTCGATCATCTTCAAGATCCCGATATTGACGTCGTCCCTGATCTCGATCTCGGTAATGAACACTTCCTTTATCACCATCATACTCTTCATAAAAATCTGATGCATATCGTTGTCGATCACGACTTCCAACATCTCTACCACTACCAATTCTACCACCAACATCCCTTCGATTTCGATCATCTACATTTCTATCCCGATTGTCAACACTTCTACTATCATGACTTTCTCTCCTCTCCCGATCTGAATGTGGTGAAATTCTACTTCCCCAATGGCTCGATTCAGGTGAAACCCTTCTTCTACTTTGATTCATTTCAAGCATCATTCTCTCTAATCGACCAATTCCTTCATCAAACTTTTCATGCATGCGTTGTTCCATTTGATCGGCTTCTTCTCTTCTATACAACACTTCAATATTCTGATGGCGGTTAGCTCTTCTCGGCGGCATGATTACACACTCACAAATATTTCAACAAAAACAAATGCAAACTTCAAAACTTTAACAATACACGGCTCAAACTAGCTCAACACTTCACTAGCTCGCACAAGCTTGCAACGACCTAAGGCTTAGCTCGGCTTCAAACACTTCAAACACCTTGGCGCGCAAAACTTTCCCGCGCAATTTCAAACAATTTCCACACTTTGATCCAAAGGAATATGGATCGAACACTCCAATCTTGTTGCAACTTTGCGATGAACACGATGAACGACAAACTTAAATAATACACTGCTCCAAGACTCAGCTTAGCTATGATTGGCTAAGTCTAGCTCTGATACCAACAATATGCAGCGGAAATACGAAAAAACAATGAAATCGATGGAACTGGCAATCGGTGGATTGCAAATACTACAAGGCCCAAATTCGTTGATCCGAAAATACCGAATTCTAGTAATCTCTGACACGTTGATCGCACACGATACCGTGAAGAGAGATCTACAATTCTTCGAGCGTTGATCAAGCGCACTTGATTCCACGAATTGGCTTCAACGATCGAAGATTTGAGCGCACTCGAATGTCGAAAGTGGAGATAGGAGATCATACTCAACTACCAATTTAATGTAAGCACAAAGCTAACAAACAAGAATTTTATTCAAAATGAACCAAGTTACAAATGACCAACAGAACCGCTATTTATAGCGTTTTACAACTCTGACCCTTAAGTCGTTACACGACCTACGACTTACTTAGGTCGTACGCGACCTAACTACTTACAACACAACACTGGTATGCGACTTACAGTAGTCCGTGACCTAACAACACGCGACTCAACGACATAACACTTGGCCGACCTACGACTTCAATACAAACGACCTAAGTACCATACAACACACACGACCTAACTGACTCGAGTTACAACATATAGCGACTTAAAGACAAACACGACCCAAAACTGAAGCGACTTAAAAGGTACAGTGGTACAAGAAATCCAAGCGGCATGAGCTTCAGCGACCTAAAACCATCAACGACTTAAGTTTGTACGCGACCTAACATAGGTCGTACCGAGATAAGGTCGAAGCGACCTAAGTAGTTAACTTCTGGATATCCTCACGCGACCTAACTAGGTCGTTCAACATAGGTCGTAGCTCGTCCATACCTTCTGAGCGACTTAAATCTTCAATATAGCAACAATGCGGTAGACCGTTAGGTCGTTGGCGACCTAAAGTACATTTCACTAGGTTAGGTCGTTGTTTGTTAACCGTGCGTCTCTACTAGGTCGTGAGCGACTTAAAAGGCCAGAGCGACCTAAAGCATGCTGAGTGAGTAACTCGATAGGTTGAGATTCTAGAATTTCGTTAAGTCATTCGCAACTTTCATAAACTTCATTTGCTAGTTGTGGTGGCTTAAAGACCTTGATAGGTCGTAACTCGCCTTCCTTAGGGCATGAGCGACCTAAGGATCTGGACCGACTTAACTCCATTGTTGAACTTGTAGATCGCGCTGCATCACTACTTCATTCTGAAATCTCCACCGCGTACACGATTGTCAAAGTGGTTTTCGGTATCGACAAAGAGTATGCCCATATCTGATCCCGGTCTCTTTGCCAACCAATCCTTATAATAACCTGTGGTTATAATTTTAAAAAATAATACTTTGTACTTCAAAATAAAATATCATTTCAAATCCAAATCTTTATCAAAATAAAGATCAACATTTCAATATCAAAATATCATATCCTTTCAAAGTTTCCCTTTTAAATCATTTCAATATCAAAATATCATATCTGTCAAAACTTCATTTTAAATCATTTCAATATATCAAAATATCACATCCTTTCAAACTTCATTTTAAATCATTACTTGAATTCGAATCCAAATACCAAATTTAAAATGCCTTTTTAAATTCCAAGATATCATTCATTTATTATCATTTCAAATCACCTTTTAAATAGTTCATATTCCATCAAATTAATTCATTTAAAACATTTAAAAGTGAAGTTATTACACTTTCAAATCAAGTATTCAATTTCTAAAGTTTTAAACCATTCTGAGCTCTTTACTTTGTTAAAAACCATAAACATTGAAAATTTCAGCCTTTTACAGCATTTAGAAAAAGCTTTTATAAGTTATACTTGAAAACAAATTAATTCAGCAAAGAAAACATTTAAAAACTGCTGTTAGAACTCGGTTTTAGTTGAAATTTAGTTTAAAATAGCATAGACAGCATTTCCAGAAATGCTGTAATAGCCCAGGTTTCAAGTTCAAGGTTTTTATTAATTTCAGCAAAGACAGCAGACCACTACAGCATTTACAAAACTGCTGTAATAAAGCTTTATTAAGTTTTTAGCCTTTTAAATTTACTACAGCAACTACAGCATTTCAGAACTGCTGTAATAGCCTCTTTTATTCAGTTTTAGTTCATTTACAGAAACCATAGCATTTATGAATGCTATATAAAGTATTTTCCAGATTTTAGTGTATTTCCAGCAAATAATAAACTTCAATTTAAACCCTTTAAACATTATAAAAATCATATTTTAACATTCAAAAATGTTCATTTAATTTACTTTTAACTTATGATTTTTATAAAGTAACCTTTTACAGAAAAATCCAAATTTTTCAATAATTTCACTTAACAAATTCAAGTGTACAATTTTGTATTTTGCATTTGACAATTTATTAACACTTACATTTTTGAATTACCATTCCTCAAATTAAACTAAATTTCCAATTTACTTAATTAAATTAAACTTTTAATTAAAACCAGACTCACATTTCCAAGTCAAATTATATTTTAAAACTACACTTTTAAGCATTCATTTATTTAACCATTTTAATTCATAGAAAAATCAATAATACTTTATTAAATCAATTAAATTCAAATTCAAAACAAATTATCATATTTTCCATTTTCCAAATTAAATTAAATTTCCATATTATCTATATAACTTAAACACCATTTTAAAACCAAAATTTTCCAAATTTCCAAACTTAAGTTATATTTCCAAAATTCAATTAAACCATTTATTTATTTAACATTTTCCACTTATAAAAAATCAAAAATCCTTTATTTAAAACACTTTGAAATCTATTTAAATCAAATTATCATAAATTTACATTTTAAATAACATAAAATTTTATTTATGTCATTTTGAAAGCCAAAGTCCAAATTTCCATATTTAAGTTATATTTCAAAAATTCAATTTAATATTTAATTATTCAATATTTTAACTCATAGAAAAATCAAAAGTTCTTTATCTAAACATTAAAAATCCAATTTAAATCAAAATTTCATAAATTTACACTTTTAAGAATACTTAAAAATATTCAAAATACTTTATAAAATAACCACGGGCCTGTATATAGTTTTCTAACATAGGTCAAGGGATACAGATATATATCATTTCAATCCGTAATTTAAAAAAATCCGGGTTCTATCACTTCAAACCTGCAGTCCCAAGTAAAATAAAATATATAAAAACCATTCAGGCCTATCATTCCAGCCCATAACGATTTTTTCCTATTCTAAAGTCCGTTCGGGTATGTATCATTTCAACCCATAGTGATTTCTAAACTAACAGGGAACTGGCAGTGATGAACATATATAAATGAACAGTTAACAACAAATATCAGTAACAGATGACATGACAAATAAATAAACAGGTTTAACATCATATAATTTATAATCACAGGCAAGTATAACATCATATATAATTCTACACATTCAACTGTTATCGCTTCACATTTTCATAAGTATAAAATGTCATTTGAGATTTACTCACATTTTTATGCTGGAGTCACCAATCCAACCGACACAAACAGATTCCATAAAGCATGATGACACAACAATAGATTCTAGTGGAAGAGAACCAAGCTAAAGATCTTATCACAATCCACAAACAAGACAAATATAAACATAGATTCAATACAAGATATATTGAAACAAACTTTGAAATAAGAAGCAACAATGAAATAGAATGCTTTTGCCGTGCTTTCAACCTTCAAGTGCTCGGCCTAGGGTTCATGTAGGCTCAGCCATAGCATGGTTTTGGTTTAGGTTTGGACCTGAAAGTCATGGCTACATAGACTAGAAAGTGGAAGAGAAGTTACAACACAAGGATACAAAGAGGCAAGGCAAAATAGGAGGGTTTGGTGCAATATTTGGCTCGGCTACATGGGTCTATGGGCTTGAGTATGTGTGTGACGACCCGGAATTTTTGAGCATTTGAAATTGGAATATTCAATTGATTTTGAATATTTAAAATGTTAATTTTAACTTGAATTCAAATAACACTATATTATTTGATAATTAAATTACTAAATTAAATAATATGAAATTGGGCAAAATGTGGAATCTGGAGTTTTAAGCCTGTTAAAAATAATTTGAAGGTTCGTAGACTTTATATTGATAGTGCGGAAGATAATAGAAGTTTTAAAATTTGAATTTAACAGTGATTTGTTCAGTTTTGAAATTTCATTGTTTGAATTGAATTTAAAAATAGCCTTCCGAGGCACAGTCTCGGAATTCGACGAAACCAGTTCCTTTGGGTCCGTAATATTTAATTATTGTCGGATTTAAATTTTTGTATTGATCGGAGTTAGTGTGTGAGTTTACGATATATAAACGCGTTGAAATTTACAACGATAATTTAATTTAAATTTTATAAGTATATTATCACATAAGCAACATCACCAGCCGAAATTTTTCCCAAACAAGCCGACTTCCTTTCCTATCATGTTCCCTTTCTTCCCTACCCAGCATGCAGCCTTCCTTTCAAATCGTGCTTTTTTTTTAGAACCCCACGCAATTGTCAGAGGCACGAGACCTTGTTCCCTTCTCTAGCAGGATTTCGTTCATGTTCAAAACACTTCGTTCCTTTCTAAACAAAGAAATTTACTTACTCAACAAAACCAAATCCTCTGAAAAAATAAACGGCAGACAATCGCGAACCCCTTTCTTCTTATTCGAACGCGAGTCCTCTTCAATATCATGGCTTCAGAAATTCACGAATTGAGTTCGTTTCCTTTTCTCGTGGCCACGCTCTCTCTCTCTCACACTCAAGCTTCCTCACGTTCGATAATTAGGGGTCGAGCTCGATGGAGATTCGCGGCAGTGGCTTGCGATCGAACTTGGGGAAGGGGATTCGACATTTATGGTGGAGCTAGGGCAGAAACTCGTTGGTGATTGGAGAGGCAATAGCCTCTAACATCGACCCAGATAAGGTTATCGGCCGGGGTCGAGTGCGTAGCACTGATTTGAGAAAGGGAGGGGCCGCTATTCCAGTTGTTGGTCGTGGCTTGTCATGTCGCCTGTTGAAGCTCCGGTCGCGAGCAGTTCCTTGCTGTCCAGCTGCACGTGGGGATAATGGATGTGTAGTGGGTGCGTGCGTAGTTGGGAATGTCGGCGGGTAGAGGGTTGTTGATTTTCTCAGGTGGTTGAGGTTAGGGTTAGGAAGCAGGGACGCTGTGTTAACGTCGGCATCCTAAATGATGCTGGGTTTTGGGTTTCTTCTTACGGTGAGTATCCTCTGTTTTGATTAAAATCTTATATGTAAAAATATATACAGATTTGAGGATATTTGTATATATGTATGTATCGGCTAGAAACTTTGAACAGTAGAGTAAAATTTATAATTTTACTTACCTAATAGATTTAAAATTTAAAGTGAATATTTTTGGAGTTTAAAATCGTGGCGAATGTAAATTGAGTAATTTACGGGGAAGAGATTTGTTTTCAATTAGTTTAAATATTTTATTTAAAAAGAAATTTATATATAACCAATTTAATAGTTAAAACCGAAGTATTAAGAATTAATTGATCGATGAATTCAAATATTAATAAAATCATATGATGTTTATTCAAAGGTTGAAATCTGAAATGAAACAAGTCGAGATGGATATGGTGGCAAATTAAAAGGGCAAAGGTGAGTTAATCTCACTCAGTTGAATTTAAATTTAAATTTAAATGATCATAGTTAAATAATTGGTTGAATGGATGAATTGATTGATGTGATATAGTTTGGTATATTTGGAATTGGTATTTTATTTGTGCTAACGTCTGTGGATGCAGGGAAACAGGTTGGAGGGATCCAACTGGACCCCTCAACATTTATTTAAACTATTTAATATTCTCTGCTGTGAATATTTATATTCTATGATGAGTTATATTGGAATATTGAATGTTATGGTTTGATTGGATATATTTGGATATAATGAATTACCAAAAACAAAAATATAAATTTGGATTTTGAAAAGAAAATAAAAGAAGTGAATTTGTAAGTAAAACAATTACAGAAAATTTGAATAAATTTAAGAATGAATTGGAAAAGAAATAAAGTGACTTAAAATTTCTAATAAATAAATCTTGAGTATAGAAATTAAATTTGAATAAACAGAAAGTTAATGAATTTAAATCTTTAGTGATATTATTTAAAGGAACAAAACATTTATTTAAAATTTAAGACTTAAATTATTGAAAAGAGTAAAGAAGTAATTGGGAAAAACTGAAATTCGTATATTTCAGTTAAAAAGGTTTAAAATCAAACGGAAAATAATAATAATAATAAAGACCAAAATTAACGAACTTTGAAATAAATTAAGAAAGTAAAGATATTTATTTCAAATGGAGTAAATTGGAAATCAATTTGGAAAATAGATTCAATTGACTGAAGTTGGAAATTCTCCTTGAATAACCAAGTACGTTTTCAAAGTGAATTTTTAAATATAAGTTAAAAAGTTTTAAAGTTGTTTAAAAGCAAGTTTTGGAAAATTTCTTATTTCTAATATTTAAATTCTAAAGTAAGTATTTTCTCTTAATCTATTATAGTAGTAATTAATTAAAGAATAACTTAATATTATGTTTTTTAAAAGTATAAATCTAGTTTTATATTTTATTAAGTAACTTTATTTTCAAACATTCATATAGTATGTATTTCTAATAAATTATTGAAGCAGTTTTTAAAATAAATGTTTTAAAGTATCGATTAGAATAAAGTGTTTTAAATTATTTTTAAAATCTAGTTTTGTACTTGGTAATTTCAGTAGAGATAGAAAATATTTGGGAAAGCTTATTCTAAAAAGAAAGAAGGTTTTGAAACTGTTTTTCAAAGGATTGAAAATAGAAATATATCTTGTGAAGATATTTTGAGGTAAATAAATAATGTGGAAAATTATTTATTGTGTGATGGATGATTGTGAATATAAATTGATAGTTAAATCACCGACTATCAATATTGGACAAATGCGTTGATCGTTTCGAAGAGACCGGGATCGAGATTTGTTTCTCGAAAACCACTTTGATCCGGTTTGTACGTTTCGTTCAAAAAACATGTTCGGAGTCGAAGATGGAGCAATGAAGTGCAAGGGCTAGTTGCTACTAATCCTGAGGATATTTCCAAAATGGATGCAGTAGGAATAGTGCCTTCGGTTCCGTTCGAACCCGGGACGGACTTGTATGGATGAATGCTTGCGAAACATCGTCAGGTGGACGATGGGCATTCTAAGGGATATGTTCTTTAAAGGTAACGCTTAGCCTCAAGCCTCATCAAATGGAATGACTGAAAATCAGGAGTTATGCAGCAAGGCTAGGTGGGTAGCACCCAAGCAGGGTGAGGTCATTCCAGTCTAGATGTCCCTTATTATTTCGGCTTAGTGGGCGGTTGCTGATCCCAACCGCGGGGTGATCTCACTCGAGATTATCCAGTAAGGGGTAGTCCCGACCTTGTATTGCAGGGGAGCGGGCGTACTCCTCGGTACGGTGATCTAGGCCCCGTACTGTGACAGGTGGTACCCCAGTTCCTAGTCATTAGTTGGAAATTCATTCTCCCTACGAGCCTTGTACGAGTTTTGTTTGTATTACCCACTCTGTGGCTAGTAGCTGGAATTTAATCATGTAACAATTTCGGCTATTTTATAAGTATTTGTATATAGACCCTATTATAATATCAGAGAATTTCTATAAAAATTGTTTTAGCTATCGTAAGGTAAAAACCCGACATGTTTATTTAGGGCGTGGTCTTACGAGATGCTTTTGTTTTCAAAGGATTTTTGAAACTTTAATAATCAATTGGGTGTGATTTTCTCACGCTGGTAATCCAGACTGACTCGGGTGTTATTTAACTGTTATGCTCGGGTCAGACCGAGTATTATAGAATACAGGAAATGTTGTGGAGCTCAAGAGACGAGCTGGATGATGATACGTACTTTCGTACTTGTTTATATATATATATATTCCGTTGTGTTGAGTTTCTGTGTATCCATTTGTATGTTGTTGTTGTTAAGCTGTTGATTGATGTACTCTGATGATGTAATATATAAACAGATATATTTGATTTGAGTAAAGATCATTTATTATCTATTATATTTTATTCCACTGCGATGGTTAAATTCTGTTGTTGTTTTCTATTTTCTTCTTCTGCCTCTTCTTCTTTAACCCAAATGGTTCGTATTTCTGTGCAACTTGAGCCGATTGTTGTAGAATAGTGTAGACTCAAGGGGTACGGATTTGCGGGCTGTTACACTTGGTATCAGAGCCAGGTTCGTGATAACCATGGCTCTGGTGGGAATTACTCATTCAAAATAGAGTCCGTAGTACTCTATAATGAGTTTGAGCGTATTAATAAATATGAGCGCGTATTTGTTAGTGAATATAAATTGTTTTAATATTGTGTTGACCGGTTTATTGAGTGGCATATGAACCTTCATCGGCACAGTCTGGACAACTGTGTCGAAAGGGTTTCTAAACACTTGAATAGAACAATCGACGCGGTATTGTTTTAAATATGGGTAAATGCAATAATTTTACCAAAAAATATATTTTTGATATAAAGAAAGTTTTTGTAAACTATTTAAGCTAATACATGGTTGCTTGGATGTTAGGAAGAATAACATTAAAGTATTATCATTGTTCAGTGAAAATTGAACTAGAAATTGAAAATATAACCAAAGATTAAGGAAATAAATTCATTATAAAATGAAATTTATAAATATGAATTATAAATGTAAATTATAAATTGAAATATAATTCAATGAGGATTTGTATAAGCATTAACTATACAAATGCATTATAGTTAAAATTTGAATTAAAATAGAATTTGAAACTTTAAAACCCCGGAGATTTTGAAAGTATTTTGAAAATAAATAGTAGCATTGTTGTTTTTGGGGTATTTATGAAAGGAAAATTGTTTTAGATAAATTTTGGGAAGAGATTTAGCATTGAATGCACTTCAGTCGCTGGAAAATAATTTCGGTGATGACTGCAGCATCATCGATGTTCACTTTCGAGTTTATAAGTGACAGATTGCTGCCAAATTAATTTGTTCAAGAAAACCTGTTTATTTTTGAAATTTCAAAGGAAATTTGTTGGAAATGAAAAACCATGAATGGTTTGAAATTTTTGAGAAGTGTGATTTTGAGATGTTGGAGATTTCAAAATGATTTCAACCCAAAAGCCAGGAATTTAAAAATCCCGATGAGATAGTTGTAAGCTTATAAATTGAGATGACTTTAAATCAAGAAGGGAATATAAGCTTTAAATGTTGGAATTTGAATTTAAGGTGAAAGGTTAAAAATGAAATTAACTTGGATGGGAATAAAAATTTGACTGGATTGAAATTAATTGAATCAGCTGAAAATATTATCCAGTTGTATTCGAATCAAGTTGAAATTGAATTGAGTCAAATAAATCTGAGTTAAAGAAAATTGAATGGGAATGCGAATTCAATTAAATTAATGAATGGAATTATATTCTTACCTGAACAAATGGAAAATAAATTGGATAAGAATTAGATTGAAATAAATATACCAGAATAACTTATAAAAGAATTAAAATGCATGAATAAAATATGTTTGGGTTATAAAGAAGCATAAGGCTTGAGTTAATATAAAAGAAGAATATATTCAAGCTTATGATGAATGTGATTGTATAAAATAATAAGTTGTGACTTATAAAATTGAGAATGGAATACAAAGCCCAAAATTAATATTTTGATGAATTAGAAAATGAAGGGAAAATCCAAACTAAAATTATAAAATAAATTTGAACTTAAGAAAATTTAAATGAAAAGATGTTGAGATTAAAATCAAGTTCTGGATTATAAGTTGGGAAAGACTATTTAAATGATAATTAGATAATGAAATATGTAATGAGTACTTAATGTAATTAAATAAAGCAGAATTGTGAGTTAATAATGAGGTTTGGAAATAAAACTCAAGTTATAAATCAAATTTGACTTAAATCATTAGTGAAGAAAATATAATTGGAGGTGGCCTTGTAATTAATTAAATGAATCGAGTATGAAGTTGAATTGTAAGTTAATAAATTGGGTGGTAAATTGAAAATGGATAGTGGATTCAGAACTTGAGTTATAAACTAAAATTAATTTGAAGTGTCAACAAATTAAATATAATTGAAATGAATTGAATAAAATGAAATTGAATCAAAATAGTAATGGTTTGAATTGCAAATTTAAAATGAGATTTAACTGAGAGAGAGAGAATTAAGTTGAATAGAAAAAAAATTTACTTGTAAAATGAAAATTGGCTTAAGTATAAAATGAAGTAAATTGACTTAAGCTAAACAAATGGAAGAGTTAGATTAAATTCAACTTAAAACTAAGTGTAATAATATTGGGATGGATTTAAATTAAGTGAAAATAAATTTAAATCGAAATAGAATTCGGCGAGTTACAGATAATATTTAATGGAATGAAATTCTTAAATAAATAATTATAAACCATTTAAATTGTTAAGGAATTGAAATAACTTGGAGTCTATAAGAAAAATTGAATGGTTATTGAATGAAATAGCTTAGATTGTCTCTGAGCTAAATAAAACAGTTGGAATAAACAAATATGGAATGAAATGCAAATGAATGGATTCAAATCTGAAATGCAATGAAAATGAGAAAATATGGATCGTGAATAAATTTAAAAATGGAATAGAATTAAGTATAAATTGAGTTGAAATCAATTTAAATTGGTTATAAACATAAATACTTATTTATTCACATAAATCTCGTCGAATTGCATGGAATAAATTGTCATTGGATGTAAATGGAAGTAATTAAAATTCTATGTGTTGATAGGGGTAAAATAAGTTGATTTTGAAAGCAATTGAATTAAAAATGAGTTCAGTTTGCTTAAGAATAAATTAAATGTAAGCGATTGAGTTTTAAACCATTCAAATTGAATGAAAATGGTTTATAAGTTAATTGAAACAGTTGATTTAGTATGAAAGTTGTAAAAATTGCTTACGGAAAATGTTGGATGTGCATTTCTTTAGAATTCATATGTTTTAACCATTGCAATTAAGTGAAATATAGTTAAACTGCATATATTTGGTACTTACATGTTTAAATTGAGTAAGTACAGGTACCTGGGAGCCGTGTGGCTGTATTTGGTTGTGCTATTTGCTAAAATTAATAAGCCGTTTGCTTAAAAATGCTAAATAAGGTACGCCTACGCAACTAAAATAGGAAATATTAACTGTTTTTGTTTTTTTCTGACCGGGTGGGTCGGTGTATATATATTTATCTCTTTTGTCAAATTGTAAAAGCTCCTCCGTACAAAGGGGACTCTGCCAAAAATTTTCAGAAATTTTGGGAGTTAGAAAATATTTGAAAATTTTGGAAAAGTTTGTGAAGGACAAACAAATTCAAATTGGAAACTAAAACAAGTTAGTAAATGAAACTAATTGGAATAATGATATGAATTAGTAATAAATGACAAATAAAATTTATATATGCAGAGTTAAGATAAATTGAATTCATATGGAAATGAAAGAATCGATTTGAATAGAAATAGGTATAAATTAAAAGTGGTAAAGTGAAAATAAAGATCAGAAACATATAAAATGCTTATGTTAACTTAAGTAAGGAATGATAAATTCTTAATTGGAAATTGAATATTGCAAATATATTCTAAGTTGATATTTGAATGAATGAATACTGACATTTGTAAGAAAGTCGATAAAATGTTTTAGGATATTGTGATTGGATATTAGTGCTAAGCAGGATATGCAGGTAATCTAAATGGAAAAGAGAATTGGTTTATGATTTCAACAAAGATAAATTTGAAATGCTCGACAAAAGGGTATGTATTTATATTTCTGTGAAATTTGATTGGGATTTTGGATTGAGCCACTTGGCCTTTTGTTTTCTTTTTGGATTTGGGAGGCCGTGGAGCCATTTTGTAGTTGTACCGAGTTAGCCGCGCAAAGGAGACGCTGGTGAAATTTTTCGAAAATTTAGAGAGTTAGAAAAATTTTGAGAAAATTTTGATAATTCAAATTTTAGTTTTGAATTATAATTTGAATAGCTGAACAAGTAATTTATTTGAAAACTATAGAAGGTTTTGGAAACGTTTGAGGAGTTAATAAGAAAGATATTGGATCTTTTATAAAAAGATAGTTGGTAAGATGTTGAATTGTTAGAAACTGATTGGTTTTTGGGAAATAGTAGCGGGTATTGGACCATTCTTCCTAACAAGCAATTTCGGGGACGAAATTCTTTTAAGGGGGGAGGAATGTGACGACCCGGAATTTTTGAGCATTTGAAATTGGAATATTCAATTGATTTTGAATATTTAAAATGTTAATTTTAACTTGAATTCAAATAACACTATATTATTTGATAATTAAATTACTGAGTTAAATAATATGAAATTGGGCAAAATGTGGAATGTGGAGTTTTAAGCCTGTTAAAAATAATTTGAAGGTTCGTAGACTTTATATTGATAGTGCGGAAGATAATAGAAGTTTTAAAATTTGAATTTAACAGTGATTTGTTCAGTTTTGAAATTTCATTGTTTGAATTGAATTTAAAAATAGGCTTCCGAGACACAGTCTCGGAATTCGACGAAACTAGTTCCTTTGGGTCCGTAATATTTAATTATTGTCGGATTTCAATTTTTGTATTGATCGGAGTTAGTGTGTGAGTGTACGATATATAAACGCGTTGAAATTTACAACGATAATTTAATTTAAATTTTATAAGTATATTATCACATAAGCAACATCACCAGCCGAAATTTTTCCTAACCATGCCGACTCCCTTTCCTATCATGTTCCGTTTCTTCCCTACCCAGCACGCAGCCTTCCTTTCAAATCGTGCTTTTTTTTAGAACCCCACGCAATTGTCAGAGGCACGAGACCTTGTTCACTTCTCTAGCAGGATTTCGTTCATGTTCAAAACACTTCGTTCCTTTCTAAACAAAGAAATTTACTTACTCAACAAAACCAAATCCTCTGAAAAAATAAACGGCAGACAATCGCGAACCCCTTTCTTCTTATTCGAACGCGAGTCCTCTTCAATATCATGGCTTCAGAAATTCACGAATTGAGTTCGTTTCCTTTTCTCGTGGCCACGCTCTCTCTCTCTCTCTCACCCTCAAGCTTCCTCACATTCGATAATTAGGGGTCGAGCTCGATGGAGATTCGCGGCAGTGGCTTGCGATCGAACTTGGGGAAAGGGATTCGACATTTTTGGTGGAGCTAGGGCAGAAACTCGTTGGTGATTGGAGAGGCAATAGCCTCTAACATCGACCCAGATAAGGTTATCGGCCGGGGTCGAGTGCGTAGCACTGATTTGAGAAAGGGAGGGGACGCTATTCCAGTTGTTGGTTGTGGCTTGCCATGTCGCCTGTTGAAGCTCCGGTCGCGAGCAGTTCCGTGCTGTCCAGCTGCACGTGGGGATAATGGATGGGTAGTAGGTGCGTGCGGAGTTGGGAATGTCCGCGGGTAAAGGGTTGTTGATCTTCTCAGGTGGTTGAGGTTAGGGTTGGGAAGCAGGGACGCTGTGTTAATGTCGGCATCCTAAATGATGCTGGGTTTTGGGTTTCTCCTTGCGGTGAGTATCCTCTGTTTTGATTAAAATCTTATATGTAAAAATATATACAGATTTCAGGATATTTGTATATATGTATCGGCTAGAAACTTTGAACAGTAGAGTAAAATTTATAATTTTACTTACCTAATAGATTTAAAATTTAAAGTGAATATTTTTGGAGTTTAAAATCGTGGTGAATGTAAATTGAGTTATTTACTGGGAAGAGATTTGTTTTCAATTAGTTTAAATATTTTATTTAAAAAGAAATTTATATATAACCAATTTAATAGTTAAAACCGAAGTATTAAGAATTAATTGATCGATGAATTCAAATATTAATAAAATCATATGATGTTTACTCAAAGGTTGAAATCTGAAATGAAACAAGTCGAGATGGATATGGTGGCAAATTAAAAGGGCAAAGGTGAGTTAATCTCACTCAGTTGAATTTAAATTTAAATTTAAATGATCAAAGTTAAATAATTGGTTGAATGGATGAATTGACTGATGTGCTATAGTTTGGTATATTTGGAATTGGTATTTTATATTGTGCTAACGTCTGTGGATGCAGGGAAACAGGTTGGAGGGATCCAACTGGACCCCTCAACATTTATTTAAACTATTTAATATTCTCTGCTGTGAATATTGATATTCTATGATGAGTTATATTGGAATATTGAATGTATGGTTTGATTGGATATATTTGGATATAATGAATTACCAAAAACAAAAATATAAATTTTGATTTTGAAAAGAAAATAAAAGAAGTGAATTTGTAAGTAAAACAATTATAGAAAATTTGAATAAATTTAAGAATGAATTGGAAAAGAAATAAAGTGACTTAAAATTTCTAATAAATAAATCTTGAGTATAGAAATGAAATTTGAATAAACAGAAAGTTAATGAATTTCAATCTTTAGTGATATTATTTAAAGGAACAAAACATTTATTTAAAATTTAAGATTTAAATTATTGAAAAGAGTAAAGAAGTAATTGGGAAAAACTGAAATTCGTATATTTCAGTTAAAAAGGTTAAAAATCAAATGGAAAATAATAATAATAATGAAGACCAAAATTAACAAACTTTGAAATAACTTAAGAAAGTAAAGATATTTATTTCAAATGGAGTAAATTAGAAATCAATTTGGAAAATAGATTCAATTGATTGAAGTTGGAAATTCTCCTTGAATAACCAAGTACGTTTTCAAAGTGAATTTTTAAATATAAGTTAAAAAGTTTTAAAGTTGTTTAAAAGCAAGTTTTGGAAAATTTCTTATTTCTAATATTTAAATTCTATAGTAAGTATTTTCTCTTAATCTATTATAGTAGTAATTATTTAAAGAATAACTTAATATTATGTTTTTAAAAGTATAAATCTAGTTTTATATTTTATTAAGTAACTTTATTTTTAAACATTCATATAGTATGTATTTTTAATAAATTATTGAAGCAGGTTTTAAAATAAATGTTTTAAAGTATCGATTAGAATAAAGTGTTTTAAATTATTTTTAAATCTAGTTTTGTACTTGGTAATTTCAGTGGAGATAGAAAATATTTGGGAAAGTTTATTCTGAAGAGAAAGATGGTTTTGAAACTGTTTTTCAAAGGATTGAAAATAGAAATATATCTTGTGAAGATATTTTGAGGTAAAAAAATAATGTGGAAAATTATTTATTGTGTGATGGATGATTGTGAATATAAATTAATAGTTAAATCACTGACTATCAATATTGGACAAATGCGTTGATCGTTTCGAAGAGACAGGGATCGAGATTTATTTCGCAAAAACCACTTCCATCCGGTATGTACGTTTTGTTCGAAAAACGAGTTCGGAGTCGAAGATGGAGCAGTGAAGTGCAAGGGCTAGTCGCTACTAATCCTGAGGATATTTCCAAAATGGATGTAGTGGGAATAGGGCCTTCGGTTCCGTTCGAACCTGGGACGGACTTGTATGGATGAATGCTTGCGAAACATCGTCAGGTGGACAATGGGCATTCTAAGGGATATGTTCTTTAAAGGTAACGCTTAGCCTCAAGCCTCATCAAATGGAATGACTGAAAATCAGGGGTTATGCAGCAAGGCTAGGTGGGTAGCACCCAAGCAGGGTGAGGTCATTCCAGTCTAGATGTCCCTTATTATTTCGGCTTAGTGGACGGTTGCTGATCCCAACCGCGGGGTGATCTCACTCGGGATTATCCAGTAAGGGGTGGTCCCGGCCTTGTGTTGCAGGGGAGCGGGCGTACTCCTCGGTACGGTAATCTAGTCCCTGTACTGTGACAGGTGGTACCCCAGTGCCTAGTCATTAGTTGGAAATTCATTCTCCCTACGAGCCTTGTACGAGTTTTGTTTGTATTACCCACTCTGTGGCTAGTAGCTGGAATTTAATCATGTAACAATTTCGGCTATTTTATAAATATTTGTATATAGACCATATTATAATATCAGAGAATTTCTATAAAAATTGTTTTAGCTATCGTAAGGTAAAAACCCGACATGTTTATTTGTGGCGTGGTCTTACGAGATGCTTTTGTTTTCAAAGGATTTTTGAAACTTTAATAATCAATTGGGTGTGATTTTATCACGCTGGTAATCCAGACTGACTCGGGTGTTATTTAACTGTAATGCTCGGGTCAGACCGAGTATTAAAGAATACAGGAAATGCTGTGGAGCTCAGGAGACGAGCTGGATGACGATACGTACTTTCGTACTTGTTTATACATATATTCCGCTGTGTTGAGTTGCTGTGTATCCATTTGTATGTTGTTGTTGTTAAACTGTTGATTGATGTACTCTGATGATGTAATATATAAACGGATATATTTGATTTGAGTAAAGATCATTTATTATCTATTATATTTTATTCCGCTGCGATGGTTAGATTCTGTTGTTGTTTTCTATTTTCTTCTTCTACCTCTTCTTCTTTAACCCAAATGGTTCGTATTTCTGTGCAACTTGAGCTGATTGTTGTAGAATAATGTAGACTCAAGGGGTACGGATTTGCGGGCTGTTACAATGTGTGGTACAGATCTGGACAGAGGTAAAGCTGAGGGTATATGGTCATATCATGGTGGTGGCGGCGGCTCTAGGTGATGGCCATGGTGATGTATGAAGGTGGTGAAGCAACTAGGCTAGGCTAACATGTTTTAAAGGAGTTTCAAGGCTTTTGTGTGGAGTTTTGTCAAGGAGAAGGGTGCGGCCTGGTCAAGTCAGAGGAGGAGATGATGTTAGGTGGTGGATGGTGAGGAGGAGGAGGTGGTGGCCGTGGCAAGCAAGGGGCGGCCGAGCAAAATATGGGAGAGAACAGGGCAAAACAAATGAAAAGAAGAAGAAAAGGTAGAAAAATGAAGGAGGCCATTACCATTTTCTTTCTTAGCCGTGAAATATGAGATGGAGGATAGTTTCTCACGTGAATATGAGTTGAGAAACTTACGGCTACAATCAAGAAAGGTACGGCCAAAATAAGGCAATGAAAAGTCAAGAGAAAGTGAAGAGTTTTTGGCTAATGAAAGGTCTCATGTTATAAAGTCAAGTCTCTTCATATTTCCTTTCTTTAATTCAAATAAAACAAAAATAAAATTATTAAATGAATTTAAAACCAAAAAAAAGCAATATAACATAAAAATAAACAATAAATTTTAAGGATAATGGAAAAGGAATTAAAGAAATTGCTTAAAATTCAAAACAGGGTTCAAAAATTACAATTAAATCATCATTGGCTTTGGAAAAATATCTACTTCATTTTAAAAATATTCTAAAGCAAAATTTTGAAATAAAATAATTTATTAAACATATTCAAAGTGAAATAGATAAATAAATTTAGAGAAAATATAAAAATAATTAAAGAAATTGTTTAAAAATTGGAAACAAGACATGAAAATTATAAATAAAATACCATTGACGCTAGAAAAATTTCTATTTCACTTTAAAACAAATAAAATGTAAAATAAATAAAATAAATGAGGAAAAAAATAAAATGGGAATGAGAATAAAATAAGGTCTTAAGAAAATGAAAAAATAAATAAAGAATTTCTTTAATTAATTGAAACTAGAAATTAGAAATCGTAAACAAAAGACAATTGACATTAGAAAATTTCAGTTACACTTTTAAAATGTTTTAAAACTAAAATATATACATAACATCGTTTTACACATGTAAATATAAATTAGAACATGACATAGCAACAAAATATTATCTATATAAAATTAAAATAAACAATTTTGTTAGATACAACAAATTACACACAATAGTTAAAAAGGTATAACTTTCACATTATAAATCAAATTTCAATCAAACGAAAAGCAGTATTCTTAAAATTTTATTTACTTTCATAACAAAATATAAAATTAAAATTTTCAAAATTTTAAATTCAAAAGTCAAAGTTTGACCATATTAACCAAAATCCACTTTTTTGGAAAATATTCTATTTATTCATGTTTGGAATTCTAATTCACATGGAAATCAAAATTTATATTTAAAATAACAAATTATTCACTTTAATAATAAAATAAAGCTTTTAAATCGAAAATCCAATTAAAATAATTAAAATATACAATTAAAATAATCACAAAAATACAGGGTTTTTACACTCTTCCCCACTCAAAACTTTTCGTCCCCAAAAAGGAAAAAGGTACGTGAAAGCACAGAAAAGATAAAATAAAATAAGATTAAGATAAGATGACCAAAAGATTGAAATTATACATGATAACTGTTGTTATAGGTAAGTTTAACAAGGTGGAGGTGATCTTCCTAAGATCCTCCAGAATCAAGAATACGAGCACAAAAAAGATCCCTTAGAATCTGATTCACCCTTTTCGCTTGACCGGCGGTCTGTGGATGGCAAGCAGTGCTCAAATTCAAAATGAGTACCAAAGATTATAGAAAGATTTCAAACTAGAAAGATTATAGAAAAATGCTTACACCGATCTGTAGCAAGATAAGGAAAATAAGGACAACTAGAAGATAGTTTGGAAAACAAAATAAAATAATAAGTTTGATACCATGGAAATTTCAACTTAAATTGATAATTAATTTTACACAAGTTAAATAAATCTTAACTATCTCAAATTTCATTATCTTATCATCCAATTTTCTTAATTTAACAATCTCTAAAATCATGGATTTGAAAAAAAACCATTTATTATACTCATAATGTATTAAATAAATTTAGTTCTTCAAATTAAATTTTATTCCTCTCAATATATTTTATCCTCCATGTTAAATATACTTACACTTATTATAACTGCTTTAATTTATTCTTAGTTCCTTTAACATCCTTTATATCGTAAATTATTCAATTTACCTTTTATTTTATTTACCTCTGTTAATCTTTTTTTTATAACTAAAATTTAAGTGTATAACATTTATTATAACCACTCAAATTTTATTTATAAATTTTTTTATATTGTATATTGTCCAATTACATATTCAATTTCTAAATTAAGGTAAGTTATATTGAAATGAAATGGTGTATTATACAAATAAAACTTTCCAATTCAATCATTTCAAACTTGAATATTTATCCAAATCTTGAAATTATAATTGAAATTATCATTCAAAAATACAATTTAAGAATTTAAATTTCCGATAAGTTCTAAAGTATTTAGAGACAAATAAATGCACATATACTATATATATCCATTCAAATTTAAGTCATATATCAGCATAAGTTATGAATACAGTCTTATTTAGAAATTCAAATATATTAAATTCCCCAAAACAAAGCTGTAGCAAGACTACGGAATGGTCACTTCACTTCGAAACTCGAAAATAAATGTCGATGATGTTGCGGTCATCACCGAAGTTATTTTCCAGCGACAAAGAGAAGAGCACAAATTTTTAAACTTTAAAATTCTTTGGAAAAAAATTTCTATTCAAAGTAAAAGTTTGAAACCATCGGAAATTAAATTCTCAAATTCTTGTTTTAAATTCATTTTAAATTTTCAAATAAAACTTATAAACATGTTTTATAGTTCAATTATTTATATATGAAACAAGAGATATGATATATAAAATCAAAATCAAATATTATCTCTTAACAACCAATTCAATAAAGATCTAGAAAAATTTATAATATAGTTACAAAATTTGTTTCATTACTAAATTTGAAAAAAATATTATTGTGTCAGTTTACTCTGTTCAAGTGTTTTGGAAATCTTATCGATAGCGTGGTCAGACGAATCGATCAGAAACCCAAATCAACATCAACAACTCAAACAACACAATATAAAACAAAACATTAATTATAGATTTACAAGTAAAATTCAAAAATGTTCTGAAGATAGTTCGAAAACAAAAGACAAGATGATTAATTAACAAAATAGGGAGATGGGTAAGCTTAAATAAATCGTGGGCTACCTTAACCGGGTCAATCGTGACTTAAAGACTAAGATCGATATGGATTTTCTAGGGTAAATCTACATTCGATCTCAAGAGACAGAGTTTGGAATAACAAAAGATATTAGCATCTAAACCAAGGATAGATATAAATCTCTGGTGAATCGATGCTAATTGTAAAGGAGTTTCACCCCTTTACAAGCAAATTTGAGATAGGCGAGACTGCCGACTCACTATAAAGATCATTCGAAGTGGAGTTATGAGATACTCCAGAATCAAAAGAAGATGAATAGTGAGGGACACGAATGGATTTTGGAACCGCAGGGAACGTTCCAAAATTCAAAGGATATTCAAATCAAATAGGAAAAGATTCAAACTCGAACGAAGGTGATTCTGTCAATGAATTTACCTTATGTTCTAAGTTTTGCCTCAAAGCCAAAACTCTGATACCAAATGTAACAGGCCACGCCAGTGGGGTAACGCCCATGGTAGCATACATTGGTACTTGTGTTCTTCCTTTACGGCCAGCTCTCGACTGGACTACCTACCCCTACAGGGACATGTAGGAGTAAGAGTCAACCGTTCGCTACCAAACCAGGAAGCGAGAACCCCCTATCATGCTGCACCCTCCAAGTGCAATGGCAGACACACATGTCAGACTTGAATTGCTCAAAATATCGCGTTGTAAATAAAATTTGGCAAATCTCATAATATACATTAAATAAATAATCAAAAATCACAGACACAGAGTAATAATAATGCAGAGGAAGTAAAAGAAATAGTAGTTCATGAAACTACTATATAAATATATCAGAGTTAAATAAGATACAACAGAAGTCTCAATATGATAACCAAGTACAAGCTGAATACAACATTGGGATCAATAGGATAACTAGAAGTGAAATTGATAAAACTAGACAAGCAGATTATCTCCAGCGATTCCAATCTCCATAAAGTAGAATTCAAATATGTGAATACTCAGGCTGACCCGAGCGTAAATAAAAATACAAACACTCGATTCAGGACATACATACTTATACAATGTAAACTAACTCAAGTGAACTGTAGTATAGGTACAAGTAACTTAAAGGATGCTTGGAACTGCCCATCCTCTAAGGATCCTTAAACTATTTACTATGTAGTAATATTGAGCTATTATAATAGTCTCTAACAATAAAATAAACTTACTTTAAAATAGCGTTAAGGAGTGACCCAATATTCCACTTAACACAAATAGTGCCAATAGTCTATACAGTACCTGCATATCTCCTGATCGGGAGACTATGAGAAGATACTGCATAGGTATGACATAGATAAAAACTCGAAGTAAAGGCTCGATATGGTAGGTGACACGGCATATGAGGCAATGCCAGGGTAGATATACCAATTACGAACACGGGCTGGTGGTAATGCAGCAGCCACATACTCCCACCTCGAAACACATTCCCAAATCGGAGGAGTGCACCCAATCAATCACAAAAGTAATATAATGATATCGACTAGAGGAGCTACCCCTTTTGGCCCGAGATCGCTCCTTTTTTAGCCGCCTTAAGCCAACTCACGGGAGTCGGATCCACGTAATATACCTCAAGAACGTTGCCACCATTCTACTTCATTCTAGAATCTCCACCGCATACACGGTTGTCAATGTCGTTTTCGGTATCGACAGATAGTATGCCCATATCCGATCCCGGTCTCTTTGCCAACTAATCGTTATTATAACCCGTGGTTATAATTTTTAAAAATAATATTTTATACTTCAAAATAAAATATCATTTCAAATCCAAATCTTTATCAAAATAAAGATCAGCATTTCAATATCAAAATATCATATCCTTTCAAAGTTTCCTTTTTAAATCATTTCAATATCAAAATATCATATCCTTTCAAAACTCCATTTTAAATCATTTCAATATATCAAAATATCATATCCTTTCAAAACTTCATTTTAAATCATTACTTGAATTCAAATCCAAATACCAAATTTAAAATGCCTTTTTAAATTCCAAGATATCATTCATTTATTATCATTTCAAATCACCTTTTAAATAGTTTATATTCCATCAAATTAATTCATTTAAACCATTTAAAAGTGAAGTTATTATACTTTCAAATCAAGTATTCAATTTCCAAAGTTTCAAACCATTCTGAGCTCATTTACTTAGTTAAAAACCATAAACATTGAAAATTTCAGCCTTTTACAGCATTTAGAAAAAGCTTTTATAAGTAATACTTGAAAACATTTTAATTCAGCAAAGACAGCATTTAAAAACTATTGTTAAAATTTAGATTTAGTTGAAATTTAGTTTAAAACAGCAAAGACAGCATTTTCAGAAATGCTGTAATAGCTCAGGTTTCAAGTTCAAGGTTTTTATTAATTTCAGCAAAGACAGCAGACCACTACAGCATTTACAGAACGGATGTAATAAACCTTTATTAAGTTTTTAGCCTTTTAAATTTACTACAGCAACTACAGCATTTCAGAACTACTGTAATAGCCTCTTTTATTCAGTTTTAGTTCATTTACAGAAACCATAGCATTTCTGAATGCTATAAAAAGTATTTTCCAGATTTTAGTGTATTTCCAGCAAATAATAAACTTCAATTCAAACCCTTTAAACATTATAAAAATCATATTTTAACATTCAAAAATGTTCATTTAATTTACTTTTAACTTATGATTTTTATAAAGTAACCTTTTACAGAAAAATCCAAATTTTTCAATAATTTCACTTAACAAATTCAAGTGTATAATTTTCCATTTTGCATTTGACAATTTATCAACAATTACATTTTTGAATTACCATTCCTCAAATTAAACTAAATTTCCAATTTATTTAGTTAACTTAAACTTTTAATTAAAACCAGACTCGCATTTCTAAGACAAATTATATTTTAAAACTACACTTTTAAGCATTCATTTATTTAACCATTTTAATTCATAGAAAAATCAATAATACTTTATTAAATCAATTAAATTCAAATTTAAAACAAATTATCATATTTACCATTTTCCAAATAAAATAAATTTTCCACATTATCTATATAACTTAAATACCATTTTAAAACCAAAGTTTTCCAAATTTCCAAACTTAAGTTATATTTTCAAAATTCAATTTAACCATTTATTTATTTAACATTTTCCACTTATAGAAAATCATAAATCCTTTATTTAAAACACTTTGAAATCTATTTAAATCAAATTATCTTAAATTTACATTTTAAACCACTTAAAATTTTATTTATATAATTTAAATGTCATTTTAAAAGCCAAAGTCCAAATTTCCATATTTAAGTTATATTTCAAAAATTCAATTTAATCATTTAATTATTCAACATTTTAACTCATAGAAAAATCAAAATTTCTTTATTTAAACATTAAAAATCCAATTGCTTTATTCCCAAAATTTCAAAAATTGAAACAAACTTTGAAATAAAAAGCAACAATGAAATAGAATGCTTTTGCCATGCTTTCAACCTTCAACTGCTCGGCCTAGGGTTTATGTAGGCTTGGCCATAATATGGTTCTGATTCTGGTTTGGACCTAAAAGTCATGGCTACATGGAATAGAAAGTGGTAGAGAAGTTACAACACAAGGATACAAAAAGAGGCAAGGCAAAATAGAAGGGTTTGGTGCAATATTTGGCTCCGCTACATGGGTCTATGGGCTCGGCTATGTGTGATATAGATCTGGACTGAGGTAAAGCTGAGGATAAATGTCATATCATGGTGGTGGTGGTGGCTCTAGGTGATGGGCAACGTGATGTATGAAGGTGGTGAAGCAACTAGGCTAACATATTTTTAAGGAGTTTCAAGGCTTTTGTGTGGAATTTTGTCAAGGAGATGGGTGTGGCCTAGTCAAGTCAGAGGAGGAGATGATGTTAGGTGGTGGATGGTGAAGAGAAGGAGGTGGTGGAGGTGGTGGCCGTGGCAAGCAAGGGGTGGCCGGGCAAAATAGGGGAGAGAACATGGCAAAACAAATGAAAAAAAGAAGAAGAAAAGGTAGAAAAATGAAGGAGGCCATTACCACTTTCTTTCTTAGCCGTGAAAAATGAGATGGAGGATAGTTTCTCACCTGAATATGAGTTGAGAAACTCACGGCTACAATCAAGAAAGGTACGGCCAAAATAAGGCAATGAAAAGTCAAGAGAAAGTGAAGAGTTTTTGGCTAATGAAAGGTCTCTTGTTATAAAGTCAAGTCTTCATATTTCCTTTCTTTAATTCAAATAAAACAAAATAAAGTCAGTAAATGAATCTAAAACCAAAAAAAAGTAATATAAAATAAAAATAAATAATAAATTTTAAAGAAAATGGAAAAAGAATTAAAGAAATTGCTTAGAATTCAAAACAGGGTTCAAAAATTACAATTAAATCATCATTGGCTTTGGAAAAATATCTAATTCATTTTAAAAATATTCTAAAGCAAAATTTTGAAATAAAATAATTTATTAAACAAATTCAAAGTGAAGTATATAATTAAATTTAGAGAAAATAGAAAAATAATTAAAGAAATTGTTTAAAAATTGAAAACAGGGCCTGAAAATTACAAATAAAATACCATTGGCTCTAGAAAAATTTCTATTTCACTTTAAAACGAATAAAATGTCAAATAAATAAAATAAATGAGGAAAACAATAAAGTGGGAATGAGAATAAAATAAGGTCTTAAGAAAATAGAAAAATAAATAAAGAATTTCTTTAATTAATTGAAACTAGAAATTAGAAATCGTAAACAAAAGACAATTGACATTAGAAAATTTCAATTACACTTTTAAAATGTTTTAAAACTAAAATATATACATAACATCATGTTACACATGTAAATATAAATTAAAAAATGACATAACAACAAAATATTATCTATATAAAATTGAAATAAACAATTTTGTTAAATACAACAAATTACACACAATAGTTAAAAAGACATAACTTTCACATTATAAATCAGATTTCAATAAAACGAAAGTAGTATTCTTAAAATTTTATTTACTTTCATAATAAAAGATAAAATTCAAAATTTTCAAAATTTTAATTTTTAAATTTAGAAGTCAAAGTTTGACTATATTAACCAAAATTCACTTTTTTGGAAAATATTCTATTTATTCATATTTGGAATTCTAATTCACATAGAAATGAAAATTTACATTTAAAATAACAAACTATTCACTTTAATAAATAAAATAAAGTTTTTAAATCAAAACTCCAATTAAAATAATTAAAATACACAATTTAAATAATCATAAAAATACAGGGTTGTTTCATAAATCTCTATATCAACCTCTTGAGTTTCCTCTTGATACTGTATAGTCTTCTTAATCAACACCTATCTAATATACTGCCTTATATACTATATATAACTTGATAAAACATTAGTATCTACATTTTTAATGATCTGATATGGTTGATGTCATCAAAACCAACCTAAGGTATTAATAAGCAGTTGATATCGAACAATTCGAATATTAATGTTTACATATCACCTTAACTAGTTGTACGATATTTTGACTAATTTTTTTATATATACATCTTTTCACTATAATCCTATTTTTTCCTATTATTAGTGTTGCTCGGTAGTAATGATTATTTATAATAATTATCTTTATCAAAACTATATCACATTACGGCTTATGGAAATTTGTTTCAGAATTCCAACATCATCCACATTCAACTTGGTTAGGCCAGACACACATTACTTGGTTCAAAAATAAAAATTATCATTAACCATACTACTCTATCCAAAGACTTTGACTTTGAGTTGACTATGGCCGATGGTGATACTAACCTCAACCTCAATCTCATATAACCGAGGAGGCAAATTCTCTATTGAATAGTGTTTTACTTCCAATGCTTTAACCCAACCCTAACTATAGTCATTTAATGGGCGCCATGCCACGATTTAACTATAATCGAAATGGCGCTACACGTTGAAGTTTCATGGTATTCTCAAGTCAAGGGAGTTGTGCAACATCATTAATTTAAGATTCTTTGTTTGACCGTATTTATTTTAACCAACAGAAAACTCTTGATTGAGTCATTCAATTGTCATCCAATAACTATCAGTGCATAATCCCTTAGTACCCCCAACAGCCATGAATAATACACTTCCCAACATTTAGAGAGCGTCACTTGCTCTAGTCTCAATGGATGTGTTGGTATCTATCTTACCTCGAAACATCTTGATTAGAAATATTTAAAATAATATGTCATTTTTAATTTGATAAATTTCTCATGATTACAACACATTGAAATCTCTATCATATAGCATATCATTTCTATTTAATATACTTATATTAAATAATTAATTAGCAATCATAATATGACAAGTATGTAATAGAAAGAAAATACCTTTTATTTTAAACGAGATTGGTTATTAAGTTAGATGTATGCAACATATTACATTACTGCCCTTAGGGCATACCGCTAACTCTATTAATCTCCCACTTGCACTAAGGTTTAATTATGGAATCTTATTCCAACTCACTTGATCGGTTTTCTCAAAAACTGATCAAGTTAGTCTCTTAGTGGATGAGTATGCTATTTTATTTTAGTTATCTACTCTTCCAATCAAATCTCACTGATGCTGAAAAACGCCTTTATCATATGGAACTTTTTGGAGTATGTTTCTCAACCTCTACTAAGTTCTAGGCTCATTTGTGATCTCTATCATAACATTGTTACCATATAACAATGACATGAGATTCTCAGCATTTAGAGTCACCCCTAGCTCAGTTATAAATTTACATAATTATTTATACTTAAAATATTGTAGAGTTGTTCAAGAAGATGTATTTATCCTTTTGTTGAATTAGGCACTACTTATCGTTTAAAACATTTCCAACTTAAAGTTCTTAACTTAAGTTTGAACATGAAATTAGGATTGACATGTTATAATTGATATCATTAGGGAAGTTCTAGTCCGTTCACTCCTTTATATAAGGAATTCATTGATTCTAAAACTATTCTCTAATATTTCATAAATACTTGAGAACACTCTAAACCATCATATAGTAATCTTAACCTGGATTTAGCGATTTCTCTATGTTTAAAATACATAAGCAAAAGGTGATATTGTAGACAATATAGCACGTATGATAGTAGTTCCTATTGCCAATGCATAAGGAACCCATCTTACATGCTCCGTATTAAACAATGTAATATAGTGTTAGTGTTTTTGTTTTAGGGCATCCCCAACATCATTTTATACTGATTAGTAAAGATATCTTTTCAAATCCTATACTAAGAATTAAAAAAACAAACTAAAAATAATTTTAACATAAGTACATCATTAACAATCAAACTTTGTTGTTTACTTATAGTTTTAAAAATATTTTTGTACATTTAAATGTTCTTCCTTATAGACACATGCTTTCTTTGCATTTTAACCGAAATTCAAACTATTTGGGTTTTCTATCAAAATACTTGCTTAACTTTAATGTTTATCAAATAATACTTCCATATCATTTCTTAGATCTTATCCAATAACCCACAAACTCAATCACTCCCACCGACTTTGAGACTCTTTGGTTATTAAGCGCGGATAGCATATCCTAAGTTATTATTAAAATTTCTGTTTCAACATACATATACCAAAACTTAAATCCTATCAAACGATAATTTTATGAGTAAAATCTAAATTAACTTAAATATGTCGAATGATGAATCTATTACTTTAATTTCAACAATTGAAACTTTCGATGTCATTCTATCAACATAGCTTACCATATTCCAACGGCATTGATCTTCTTTTATAAGACACTTTTTGCCAGATGGATAGTATCCCTTTAGGTACAACCATCAAAATCATAGTTTTCGATAATGTACCTCGAGCCCATTCCATATTTGCGCATCATGCCTATGGTAGAGATAATAATCCTAATGGCTCATTGACAACTAAGGAAATTATTTTCTTAACATTAATAAGAAAATCAAAGTTTCACTTTAATGTGTGAATATTCTTATTATACATTCTAGTTAGTTTTGTCCATTTATGCTTAATCTATTCATTTCAGCATTTATAACTAGTTTATCCTTGGATTGTATCCAAATCCATTTCATTACCAATAATTTCTAAAATAAATTTCTTCTTCATGAAGTTGGCGTTTCTTGAAACAACAGTTATTTCCCTATATAATAGAACATGCATTCAATTTTGTTGTGAACTACCTTTATAAATGTTTAAAACTAATTTAATTTGAGTTTAGGAAACTTATGTTCATAACATAATTGGTCAATCAATGCTACTCAATCCTAAACTCCTTTTGGTGGTCCAAACAAGATCCCTACGAGCAATTATTACTTTTAGTCTCTCAATTTACATTACCTGTCAACTCCTTGACCATGGATATGTAGGGGTTGTTTCATCAACTCTTATAATGTATAATCTCATAAAATATGCTTCGAATGAAATTAATTTGAACCTATTACTTAATCTTAAGTACATATCCTAATAGAAAGAAGTTAACTCAACGTCACTCTTTATCAATCGTGCTTTCTCCAACAAGGTCCAATTACACCTTATCGATGCATCATTATATATCATCGAGAGGAGTCACTTTTTAGATAGAATCTTATTCCTTTTAGGCACGTTGAAAAGTCCTAGTACACGCATTTATTTTATCAAATAAAATTATTTTATTTCCTTTGCATGTTATGTTCTCTACTCCTATTCTATATTCAATGCAATTACCATAAATACATTGCTTGTGTATTAAATACACATGTTCATATCTACGATAATTCATCTGTAAGTTAAACGAAGTAGGTAGAACATTTTTGATACCATTAGACTTTTGACTACACACATCTTTATGTACCAATCTGAAGAGTTTTTGAACTCTTTGTTGCTCCCATTGAGTGTGTACTTTGCCCTTAATCTTCTGAGATATAATTCATCGGTATCATGTGAACCATAATCATGTGATTTAAAGAATTATTTCTCCAAGATAGTTTACTCCATAATCCCAAAAATAATTGTTAAATTTTCAAATATTTCCATGTCATTTAGCTACTGCAATAAACATCATTGTTCTAATAGGTTTATTTCATAATGATACTCAAAATATTCATTGAAAAACAAAACAATATTTAGTTTCAACCAATGCTAAAAACAATTATTGTTTTATAAATAATACTTGGTATATTTATGAAAACAAAATTTAAAAACTTGATGCACCCACTAATAAGTATTATATGGCATGCTCCTACTATTTCCACCCTTATTATAATAGCATATGAAATATGAAGCTCATTTAAATACTTATTATGCGCTATTTATTTATTTTACTATAACTAGTTTACACTCGAGAGCTTTTGATCAAATATCTTGAACTCATAGAAATAGCCTTTGTAGAGAACACTTTTAGATATTATAATACAATTAGAATATAAATAACATTCCACATTAAGTGCCTTTAAGTATTTTATACAATTCTTGTTTTCGACGTCCCTTCATGAAGCAAAGGTGACCATTCACTCTCTTCATCCCAACTATGCCTAAGTTACATCCACTCTCGTGCATTCTTTTTTCTTTCCAAAATGGTCAAACTATTTAAAGGAGATATTTATTGTAATCAGTCTTATTGAATACACAATTTTACATATGGTTTATTAGCTTATTTCCAGTGAACTAATTTCATTAATATTACAAACCATGGCCATTCACCATATAACATTTCAATTTGATTGAATATGGATTATATATCGATATTCTTGTATTGTTATTACTGTTTGACACTTATAAAAGACAATATACAGTCTTGTACAGATAAGTAATTAAGTGACCAAGGCACAAATATTTTCGTGGTTGTACAAATTAGCTCTTGCATAGGTCTTGGAGCAACAACATGCCTGAGGTGATAGAGCTAGGGGTATGCGTCAAGGGAATCATGTAATTGTTATATATATCTAACTTGAGAACAAATCTTATTTGGAATAAGAGGTATTTTCATTCTGGTATATACTTGTTATAATATGTTATAAATAATTGATTATTTAATTAAGTATACTTAACAAAAAAAATCCATAAACAGTATGTTTTGTGATAGCAATTACAAGATGTTGTAATCATGAGAAATTTATCATAATATAATAAATGCACCATTTTCAATATTCTTAGTTAGGATATATCGAGACTGGACATCGATGCATCCATTGAGACAAGAGTACGTAATGTTCTCCAAATGTATGGTAGTATATTACTCATGGCTACTAGAGGCACTAAGTGGTTATAGTTATTAGATAACTATAGAATCACTCATAAGATATTTTTTAATTAATATATTTATGGTCAAATAGAGAATATCGATTTGACAATATTACATAATTCTCTCGACTTGAAAATACTATCAAGCTTTAATGTGGAAACTCTGCTTTAATTATAGTTAAATCATGGCATGGCTTCCGTCAAACGACTATAGTCGGGTTGAGTGGAAGTATTATAAGCGAAACATTATTCAATAGAGAATCCATCTCCTCGGTTGAATGATGTTAATATAATGGTTAGCTAAAGTCAATTCAAAGTCAAGTCTCTGAGCAGAGCAGTTTTATTAATAATAACTATTGTTATCGAACCATATTTGGACTATATAAAGTCAAACGTGGACAATATCGAAATTTCGATCATTACAAAATTCCATAAGTCTTGATGTGATCTTGTTTTGAGAAAGAGAATTGGTATAAATAATTATCACTACTGAGTAACATTTAAAATAAGTAAAATTTGATTTCATCAAAGCTGTGTAAGTGAAAATTTTGGTTATAACGTTATGTCACTAGCTAGGTGATGTGGGAACATTAATATTTGAATCGTTTGATATTAATTGATGTTAGAATTTGCACCTAAGAGTCACACAACTAATGTGTTGAATACTTTGAATACCACATAATTAAATTAAATTAAATTATAATTGTTATAAGTTAACTAGTATTTAAGAAATACTAATTATAAAATTTTATTTAATTAGTGTTGATCAGTATTGAAAATAAAGTGTATATAAAAGTTGAATATATACATATCGATATACAATATTGATATACGTTTAAGTTAGATTTAAATGTATATTATATGATTGAGTTTGAATCACCATGGTGGCTCACGTTTGGGCAAGGTATGGTCGACTATGAAAGAATGAGAGGAGGGATTGATTAGGTTTGAGTGGGTTTTAAATTATTGAAGAATATATTAGATCTGGATCCACATTTTACTTTCACCTTTTATGTCGATCCGACCTTTTCGACCCTCGAAAATCGACATTAATGCTCCTTGGTATTTACGTGCAGCAAATCCAAGTGCCGGAAAGACGGATCGTAAAGGGTAAGAGGAAAATCAAAGACAGAACATAATCGCACACGAATGGAATAACGTATATTATTTCAATATATAAGCTTTTCATTGGAAAATTTAAATACATACATCATAGTCTATCCTAATCTCATCCTGGACTATTATAAATACTCGTCCCTACTAATGCTAAATACAATAATAAACAGATGCAGCTGAAATGGAAATGGATAATTATCTATAGAGGAAACTCCAGCTTGTAACAACCCAAAATTTTAGTTGTTTAATTTTAACTGTTTAATTTATTTTAAATGTAAGCCGGATGGGAGGAATCCTCAAAGTAGTACCAAGATGCTTAGCTACCGAATAGGCATGTAGATCTCTTCTTCTAATTCTAAAGAAGAGGCATTTTGCGTAAGTAAGAAAGGGGGTTGGACCTGACCTATGAGCTTCTGTATTTAAAATAATTGAATTTTAGAATTTAATATCTTATAATTCAAATATAGGGAATCATTAAATATTTGAATTGTGAATTAAATGTTAATAAATGGTTTAATAATTTTATTTAACTCCTTTTATCCAATAAATAACGTTGGTGAATACAATTTGTAAATTTATTTACAAATATAAAATCAGACAAATATCGATAATTAAATATGAAAATGATATTTAAATCTATGAAATTTTCATTTTGGGGAACATTCTCGTATTTCGACGAAACCAGTTTCAACAGATCTGTAATAGTGAATTATAATATGCCGCCAAGTTTCGTAACGATTGGACGTATCGTTTGATTGTGCGAGATCAAAACACGTAGAAATTAGTTTTGAAAATTTAATACGATAACCGGTTTTAAAAGGTATCTTCTATATATGATCGAATTAGGCCTTAAGGCTAGTTCCATTGTGTTTGGAATAGGGGTATATCATATAGAATGCTAGGTGGCGCGTCTTCTTTGGAGTTCGTCAATTTTAAGGCGTGAATAGTACCGGATAGGATTCCTATATAAGGACCCATACCCTTCATTCTCTAGCCCGAATCCAGATAATAGAATCCTAGCCGCCAATATTTTCTAAACATTCCCCTAGAAATCAAAGGCCAGTGACATCAATGCCGCTAAGGGCCGTTTCAGGCCGAGGTCCCATGGTATCGCAATTTTGGAGATGAAGGCGGCCGATGTTTTAGGTAAATAGCGAAGTTTGAGGCCGAGTCGTAGGTCGCGGTTGGTGGTGTGGGTCACTCGAGACACGGGCTTCCATCAAAGGAGGCATGGTGACCGGAGATGCTCCGTGGAAGTGGCGAACGACGATGGATCGAGGCTGCTGTGGGTTTGATGGGGTCTATGTGATTTTGAAGAAGAGATTTTGGAGCGGCCTGATTGGCTTGAGGGAAAATCAACGGCTTGGATTTGACTTATGGTGATTAGGGTATGGATTAAGTTAATTAATTATTTTAATTTACTCAAAATGTTGGAAACTAATTATCCTCCTCATACTAGGTCCAAATCAAATGCGACCAATTGCATTTTGTTTGTAATAACGATATCTTCATCTTGGAATAGAACTAAAGGAGTTTGGAACTTGTAGAATTTTGTGCCAAAGTCAAAAGCCAGTTCGATTTTAGTCCAAACCGGAACGCTTCAGCAATAACTGGAATTAATATGAGTTTAACACATATTAAATTTTATTATAACATATCTATGATATTATAAACGTTTATTGATTGCTTGGATGTTAGTTTAATTGTTTGGTTGCTTACTTGGTTGAATTTTTGTTTGGAAAATGGATGACATAGTAAAATGATCGTTATAAACCCATATGATTATCTATATATTATTTATAATCATTGTTTTGGAGGTAAAATTTGTATAGATACCCAAAAAGGGTTTCCTACCCATAAATTATTTATTTAGATCTGTATGTTGATATTGATGGTTGATTGAATTAAACCGTGATATTCCATTTAACTTGTTAATTGCCGTTACATCGATTTCGCTATGTCGCATTTATTAAATTCTATCCTTAAAACCCTATTGTATGAACTGAGCTTGTGTTACCACTAAAAAGAATATTACAAGTTTCATTAATCGTTTTGATTAATGATAATTTAAAATAATTAATCATTTTAACTAATGATTTTGAGATTGATTAATTATCCAATTTAATAAATGATGTTAAAAAGAATTGGTTTTTCTTTAGATTTAATTAATCATTTTTGCTAATGATGTTTTATACTTAATTCATCGTTTTAACTAATGATTATTTGAGTTTAACTGATTCTTTTAATTAATGATAATGGAGTTTAATTAATTTATTGAACTTAATTAATTATTTCAATTAATGGTGGTGGAATCTAATTAATTATTTCAATTAATGATAATCGAAATTAATAATCATTCGAATTAGTGATATTTAAAAGTAATTAATCATTTTAAATAATGATATTAATCATTTTTAATGATTGTTTAAAATTTAGTTAATTTTTTTAACTAATGATATTTGGAATTTAATTAAAATGTTTTAATTAATGATGTTTTATAATTAAATAAATCATTTTAACGAATGATGTTTTAAGTAATTGTTTTAGCAAATGGAGTTTGAATTTGATCAATTCAATTAATTCATGCTTATTTGAACTTGATTAATTATTTTAATTAATGGTTTTTTAAAAATCGACTTATCATTTTAATAAATGATGATTGAGATGGCTTATTCATTTTTAACTAATGATTACTTGAATTTAATAAATCTTTTTAATTAATGATATTTAAAGTTGACTATTTGATTTAATAAAAGTGATGTAAGTAAATTAACTAATACGACAAAATTGCTTTAATCAGTTGATTCATAGTTAATTTACCAATGTTATAAAAGTGTTTGGAAATAATTATCTATTTTATTGAAGATAAAAAAATTGTTTATTTAAAAAAGATTTTAAATGTGATTAATTGTCGTTTGGGATAATTAATACTGTTTAAAGTTTTAAAAAGGAATTGGAACTCGATTATTGGGATGTTAGGTTAGATAATCTTCTAGATGTTCGGTCTGATGTTGGTTTAGGCCTTCAGGGTCGTGCACTTGGAAAAAAATTATTCTCTTAAAATCTTTACAATCATGAACTAATACTAAAAGTGTTTTACCAATATGAAAATGAAGCACAAGGTTCATTTTTTTCTAAAAAAAAAGGTTGATTCGTTTATAGAAGAATATCGAAGAAGTAAACTTGTCGCTATTTCAAAAGTCAAGAATAATCATGTGACATGACTTTGAAGTAACACTACCTTGACTTGTCCAGTTTTATTGTTAACCAAGAAATGATATAAGTTTGAATTCAATGCGTGTTGATAAGTATACAAGACTTAATTTCCATATACGTGCGCTTTATATCCTCAATAGTTGATATCTCAGCTATCGGTTACTTCAGCTACTTTATTATCGTCATTCTAAGATGATTTATTGCTCCGTTGAGCGTTGCTATCCTTTGTCGAAAATGACTAAACTAAAAGCACGAGAGTAAGCCAAGCTATGTGGGGTTGCTCCCATTAGGGTATTTTCACATCTCATCTAATTTAGATTCGGTAATGGAGTTAGACGTGGAAATATTCAGACACTCGGTAAGGTTTGGCGGGGTCCAGCTTGGTATCATCCGAAAAGTGTCACAAAGTAAATGAGCTTCTCAGAAGTATATTACTAGAGGTATACTTCAAGGGGGTGCACCTTCCTTGTCATTTATTGGAAAATTTCCTTTTCTTATTTGATTCGAAAATCTATTTTAGCTTTAAATTGCCACGAGTAGAGCCAACTCCTCATCAAGGCATTTGAGTATTTATTTAGTACATTCTATCAAGTTGGACTGTTTTCTTATTTAGTCCATTCTATCAAGTTGGATTGTTACTTTATTTTGTCCATTTTATTAAGTTTAGACACTTATCTTATTTTTTCCATTCTATCAAGTTTGGACAGTTATCTTGTTTTATCCATTCTGTCTTGTTTGGATTTTTCTCAGATTATTTTCCTTCTTTCAAGTCTGATTTTAATATTATATATGCCCATTCTTATTTGGATTCTTCCCTAATGTTTATTTCTGCTATTTCCTGTATGGATGTTATTCTTGTGAGGTAAAAACCCATTCCACATTAGCGGCATGGTCTCATAGAATTTTTATATGATCTTCATTATTCGAGTTATCTCATGCTGGTATTTTCAAATTGATCCAGGTGTTATTTTATTATAATGCTCGGATCAAACTGAATATTTTCCCATGTTGTCTTTGGTGTTTTGGAGATCATGGAGGGAAGCTGAAGATTCACCAATAGTAGTATTTTATTTTCTAATGTATTATATAGTATACCTATCGGCATTTATAAGGTCAGTATTTTATAACTGTCCAGCTGATAAGGTTTGTTTTTAACTCTGATATACTATGTATTTTTTTGAAGTATATGTCGTGAATTCTGCTGTGAGATTCTGTATTCTCTGTTCTATGTTCTTTTCTTTTTATTTACCCTAACAATCTGCTCTTTTGTCGATTGGATGTGCGATATTAGAACATAGTGGTAGTGTTCAGTGTCGACTTTCGATGGTCAAAAAGTGGGTCGTTACAGCATGTTATTAGAGCGTAAGGTTAAGCGAGAACCTTGGTTTTAGTAGGGGTTGGCTCATTAGAGATAAAGTAAGCGACACCCTAGAATGAGTTTGAGAGTATTATTCATACAAGAGCATATTTATTAATGCTATAAAAATGTATCGATAGGGACTTCTAAATAGTTGACCAAGGCCAACGATATGGTATTGAAAATTTTAAAATTTTTGGCAAATTAAATATTTTGCCCTGGATTATATTTTATATATAAAGGAATATTTTTCAAAAAATTTTACAAAGTGTATTGTTTAAATGTGATAATATTTATTTATTATCACTATTGTTTGCTTGGTTATGCTTAATTTAAATAAGCGGTGACCATTTTGTTAAATGCTAAATGGTGCTCGGTTTATCGAGGAGCATTTATAGCTTTGATTTAAAATAAAACCTTTGTGAATTAATTTCCATGATTTGACTATAAGGTGTTCGAAGAATATGATTAAGTTAAAAATTTCACCTCTTAATAATGGTGAATTAATGATTAAACTTTAATAAAAAGTTGTAAGTATAGTATAAATGGATAGATAAAACATTTAGATAATAATAAACATTTGAGAAAATTTATTATAATAAAGAAGAATTATTATAATATGAAATGATTTTTATATAAAGGAAAATTTTATATAAAGTTAGTCTATAAAACATGTTTTAAAAAGAATTTTTGAATCTAAAACCTTGAATTTTTGAAAATAATTCCAAAGGAATTTACGAGAAATGAAGTAATGATACTTTGAAAGTATTTAAAAGTAAAAACATTTTGGAAAGTAAAGTTTTTTAAATGGAATGCATTTTCTTTGGGATAATTAGGAGGAAATAGTCTCGATTAGCTTCGCGGTAATCTGAGTAATCTTCTAAGTGACGATCAGAAGTTTGCTTAGGCGAATGTTGTGGGGTACTTAGTAAATTATTCTCTTTGTTATTGTGCGGTCGAAATGAGTTCAAATCCGAATAAACCCAAAGTGAGTTTTAATAAATAAATTAGTTGAAGTTAATATACATTAAAATATACGCAACATGCTTTCAAAAGAATGAGTTTTTGAAATTAAAATCGGGTATTTAACTTTTTGGTCCCTTAAAAGGAAATCAATTTAACAATAAAAAGATTTTTAATAAGAGATTTGTTGTGATAAATAGGATTTTGCCCTTAAATAAGACAATGGATAATTTAACATAGGTTTAAATTGGGTTCAATTAAATGAAAAGGTTTTGATAAACATTGTTTTATCAAAACCATATAGTTGCTTAAAAACACATAAGTAGCGCAAACTATTTGTTGATTGGGTTAACCCATAAATATTATTCACTTTAACACTCTAAGTTAAAAAGGTTAATAGGTTAACTCGATTTTAAGAAATCATAATTTGATTTGATCTCCATTAAGATCTTTGAAAAAGTTAAAATGAATTTTGTATGTATTCTCAAGATATAAAAGAATACTATACACAAAGTGAAATAAGTTATGATTTGATATTTTATGAAGAAATAACTTTATAAAATATTTTTAAACTTTGATAAGAATTTATGAAATAATTCATAAATAATTTTAGTATTGAATAAAATATAAGTGAATTAGAATTTTTTAATATAATTAAGAAAATAATAAAATATAGAGTATAACTTTCCATTTTGTCCGAGTGAGTTTGGGTAACCTTCTAAGCAATAACAAAGGCTAATGAGAAAAATGGTACGCTTAGATAATTATATATATTTTTGGGCAATCAAGAAAGTTTTGAACTTAAGTTAAGATTTGTTTGCTAGTCATTTGACGTTTTGAAACAAAGTTAAGTGATAAGTTTTTCTCTATAGAGTTTGATTGACTGTTAATGTTAGTTCATTCCTTTATGGAATTTGATTGATTGGATTTAATTGAAATTAATTGATTGGCTGTGTGGTTTTAGATACCATTGTTTATGAAGTTTAAATTTATAGACAAAGGATTTTAAATTGTTGTTATCAGGACATAAAATCCCATTAATTTGGAAATAGAGATTTTTGAAGATTCTGGAAATGAAAGGATATTTATTTACTCTAATTGATGTTTTTGGAGGAATTGGAATACCATTGGATGCTTCATGTTGTTTTTGATTCTATATTTTCACCATACTTTATTACAAGGAGTTTCCTCCTTGTCATTTTGATTTTTGATCTTTGGTTTCTCTCATCTGTGAAATATGAAAATAAGTTTTCGAATTGGAAAACCCGGGTATTTAGATCTTAATCCATCATTTGAAATTGGATGCATAACACTCATTTACATAATATTCTATGTACTTGGTGACATATGAGTGAGATACGATGGTTGCTTTTATGTGGATTTATATTAGACGAGCGTTTGCATGTAGAGTTATATCACATTGCTTTTGTCAGCCTGATTTTCTTTTAGATTTCATAAGTATAGGTATGCAAGAGATTTCTATTTGATTCTTGTCCACCTGCATTTGCATAAAAGATAATAAATTGCTAGCCAATAATATAAAACTAACACAAAAATGTACGTAATAAACTTAGAAAATTAAATTGGTTGGTGATTTTATGCCCCAGATATGGAAGGCTTTGGCTTTTGTTTTCTTTGATTAGTTTGGAGCCCATAGAGCACATTTGTAGTTGTACCGATCGAGTCACGCAACGGAGGCGCTGGAGAAATTTTTCAAAAATTTAAGATTAGACATTTTTTAAGAATTTTGAAAAACGTTTGAAGAAACTAAAAATTTGATTTTATGAGTTATATCTTGGAATGAATAAATGAACGAATGTGAGAAATTAGTTGGTATAGGTGAATGGATTTAAAAGACTTGGAAATTTAAAAAAACTATTCTAGCTATTTTGTTTTGAAACGTTAATAAATTTAATAATTCATAATTAATAGTTTAAACTTAAGGGTTTGGAAACATTTTCTTCCTAGGAATTTCGGGGATGAAATTCATTTAAGGAGGGGAGAATGTAACAATTCAAAATTTTAGTCATTTGATTTTGAATATTTAATTTATTATAAATATTTAAAATAATTGAATTTTTGAATTTAATAACTTATAATTCAAATATATGGAATAATTAAATATTTGAATTGTGAAATTAATGTGAATTAAATAGATTTAATAATTTTATTTAACTCCTTTTAACCAATAAATAACATTGGTGAATTCAATTTGTAAATTAATTTGCAAATATAAATAAATCGGATAAATATCGATAATTAATGATAAAAATGATATTTAAATCTATGAAATTGTTTTTTGGGGACACGGTCTCGTATTTCGACGAAACGGTTTCATCAGATTCGTAATAGTGATTATAATATACCGTCAAGTTTCGTAACGATGACGTATCATTTGGTAGTGTGAGATCGAAACGCATAGAAATTAATTGCAAAAATTTAATATAATAACTGGTTTTAAAAGGCTATATTCTGTATATAATCGATTTAGGCCTTGAGACAAGTTCCATTGTGTTCGAAATAGGGGTATAACATACAGAACGCCAGGCGGCACGTCTAGTTTGGAGTTCGTCAATTTTAAGGCATGAATAGTACCAGATAGGATTCCTATATAAGGACCGATACCCTTCATTCTCTTGCACGAATCCAGATAATAGAACCCTAGCCGCCAATATTTTCTAAACTTTACCCTAGAAATCAAGGACTAGTGACGATCGATGCCTCTTGGGGCCGTTTCAAGCCAGGGTCCTAACTATAATGTTGTACGTCTAGATGGGACCAGTGAGATGGTTGGTTGGCCGGTGATGGTCCATGGCGTTGCAGTTTTTATTAATGAAGGTGGCCGACGTTTTGGGTAAATGGCATAGTTTGGGGCCGATTCGTAGGTCGCGGTTGGTGGTGTGGGTTGGTCGAGATGTAAGCTTCCATCCTAGGAGGCGTGGTGACTGGAGATGCTCCGTGGAAGTGGTGAACGACGATGGATTGAGGCTGTTGTGTGTTTGATGAGGGTTACGCAAAGAAGAGTTTTGGAGCGACCTGATTTGCTTGAGAGAAAATCAATGGCCTAGATATGACTTATGGTGATTAGGGTGTGGATTAAGGTAATTAATTATTTTAATACATTCAAAATGTTGTAAACTAATTATCCTACTCATACTAGGTCCGAATTAAATGCGGCCAGTCGCATCGTGTTCTTAATGATGATATCTACTCTTGGAGTAGAATTAAAGGAGCTTAGAACTTGTAGAATTTTGTGCCAAAGTCGAACGTCCGTTCGATTTTAGTCCAAACCGGAATGTTTCAGCAATAATTGAATCAATATGAGTTTAACTCACAATAATTTTTATTATATCATATCTATAATGTTATAAACAATCATTGATTTCTTGGAAGTTGTTTTAATATTTTGATTGCTTGTTTGGTTGAATTTCTGTTTGGAAAATGGATGACATATTAAATTGATCGTAATAAATCCATATGATTATCTATATATTATCCATAACCATTATTTTGTAGGAAAAATTTCTAGAGAGTCCCAAAAAGAGTTTCTCACCCATAAATTATTTATTTACATCCATATGCTAATATTGGTGATTAATTTAGTTAAATCCTGATATTCCATTTCACTTTTTAATTGTCGTTATAGTGATTTTGCTATATCGACATTTATTAAATTCTATCCCCAAAACCCTATTGTATGAGCTTGAGCTTATGTTTCCACTAAAATGAATATTACAAATTTCATTAATCATTTTGATTAATGATAATTTAAAATAATTAACCATTTTGATTAATAATTTTGAGATTCGTTAATCGGGTCAGACCGAGTATTTTCCCAGGTTGTCTTTGAAGTTTTTTAGATTATGGAAGGGAGTTGAAGATTCATCTGGTAGTATTATATTTTCTGCTGTATTATATAGTATACCTATCGACATTTCTAAGGTCAGGATTTTATAACTGTCTAGCCGATAAGGTTTGTTTTTAACTCTGATTTACTCTGTATTTTTTTTGAAGTAACAGTTTCTACCGTCCTTGTATTATATGTTGTCGATTCCACCGTGAGATTCAATATTCTCTATTTTTTTCTTTTTGTTTACCCTAACAATCTACCCTTTCATCGATTGGATGTGTGACACTGGAACACAGTGGTAGTGTTTAGTGTCGACCGCTCGGGTTAGACCGAGTATTACAGATTTTCAAGGAGGGACATTCTGGAGCTCAGGAGTCGAGCTAGATGGCAGGAACGCGTAGAGTATTTCCACTGTATTATAATATTGTAAATCTGTGACATGTTGATTTGTATATGTCCAGTGTTGAATATATGTGTAACTCTGATGTATTTAAATGTAATTGACAAATATAGTATGCTTCTGTAAACTGTTATTATTTATTATTATATTTTATCTGCTACGAATGTGAGATGTTGATGATTCTGTTCTTCTTCTTCTTCTATCTCTTTCTTTTTTTTCCTAACTATCTGGAATTTTCGAGATCGAAATTTCCGGATCGTTACAAATTTGGTCAAAAATGCGGGTTGTTACCCAGCTCCTGCTCTAAGCTCCTCCAAAATACTCCAAGCTAAACCGGAACTACTTGGTCTCTCGAAAAAATAGGACGCGCAGAGTTTAAGGAAAAGAAAATAAACTCTGGATCAGTCATGGGACTGATGTGAGAAAGCTCAAAACATGAGTTTTTGAAAACAAATGGCATCTCATAAGACCATATCGCATATGAACATGGACGGGTTTTTACTTTTTGATAACCAAAACATTTACTACGTAAAATCAGGGATATTATTTTTAATGACAGTCTTTGAAAACCCTTTCAAATAACATATATATAGTCTGGAAGAGATTGTTACATTTATTAAAATCCAACATAATAAGTTTACAACTAAAACCGTAAAGGCTCGTATTGGAGAATGGAATTCCATACAATGAAAAGGGAAGGGATTACCTTCCGATAGTACATTTCTAGAGGGATGCACGTGTGGCTCCAACCCTTACCAACATAGAACATGCCTAACTTTACTATAGATAGTATCGAATACGCTATCACCTCAGTCGTTCCTGACCTATCCATAGCCACAGCATACATAACAAATTCGTAATATAGTGGGTAATCTAGAAATGGGACGACTATATCCTAATGGGAGCGGCCCACTTAGCCCTGTTGCATCTACCTTGTTTTTGTCATTCCCGATGTTCGAGGCTTAAGGCAATGTTTTACCTTTTACATGAAAAAGCCCACTTTAAATGCCACGTTGCTATTTCCAACAATACACTGATTGTTTCCACAAAAGTACAACCTTCGAGTTCGTACGTCACAGAGAAGTGTGTTAAGTATAAGAGAGGTTACCTCTTGCACCATCAAACAGATGTACGTTCATAAAAACCTATGTATGTAGTCTTAGAAATGCAATATCAAACACTCTTCCATACAAGTTTTCCAGAAATATGACAAATCGAAGACACTTTCCTACTACATCCTGTTGGGAATCAGCCCTAGGATTAGCAGCGAGCGGCCCTTGCATCGAAGATTTTTCGAATGAAGTACTACTACCACCTTATGTATATAATATGGAATCATGGGGTTAGTTGCCAACAGCCCTACATCATAAAGATCTCTATCTTCAAAAATCACCGTCTTCAACATTTTCACTTTCGAACGAATATTGGTTCGAAGTGGTTTTCAGATAGGAATCAACAAAATCCCACCTCGGTTTCTCCGAACCAATTTCTCAATAAAAGATGTTAAGTACATGGGTGATTATTATTCAATTAATCGATATCTTTTATCCAAGTAAAATATTTTTTTAGAGATATACATCTTTAAAACATACTCCGTTTCAGTATATGCGGGATAATTAAACCTTATTTATAAAATTCTCTGTTTAATTAAACCCCTTTTAAATCTTGGAATAATTCCAAATCATTTCACTCTTTATCTAGGAAAATATTTCCAAATCATTTATTTAAATCTTAACAAAGATTTCTTATTTTCAAATCATAACTACTAAATGGATCAAAACATTGTTATTTAAGACATAGTTTTGCTATAAACCCAAAATAATTTAGTAATGAATAAAAGAGTTCCATAAATTTTAAATTTTTTATACCTAATACTAATTTCTGTATTCAACCTGTACTATTCATCGAATAATGGTGAAATCGCCTTTTAAATTCATACGGATAGTACGAGTTTCCTCCTTGGAATCTAATACAAAGTTTAACTAGAATGCTTCCTTTAACAACCAAAATCATATTTTAAATCTTGTTTAACTTTTGGAAAGATCTAAATATCCTTTTAACTTAGGGAGATGTGGTTCGAGTAAGTCTAATTTACTGTCGTCTCTATTGAGCCAGTTCGGATAGCTAGAGGGGGACCAAGACACTAGTTGTCCAAGCTCGGGTCTAGAGACTATCTGTTTGTCACCCATAAGATAGTCAAGTTATTCGATTAACTATAAACTCTTTAAAATACTTGATTTATTATTTGGAAAACATTTTCAAAAGATTTGGGAAGAAAATCCCAAGTTTAAATCTTAATTTCAAAAGTTACCAAAAAATACTGCAAAAAGTGTTGCGAATAGTGTTTTAAAGCTTCTTTGATCAAAATGCTAATTTCATTACACGTATGTCCCTTTTAATAATCAAATTCTTTTTAAAATATTTTAATATATTTATGGAATTTATTTTATATTTTTAAAGATTTAAAAATATCTATTTTCAAGTTTTTATCACTTTGGTTTCCAAAATCCCAAGACGCGACGTTTTTGAAAATTTGATTTGTATATTTCTCAAATTTTACTAAATAAAATCTTGATTTTCTTCTTTTATTTGAAAATTATATTCATTATGGTCTGGAAAATTCTTATTGCAGAGAATTCCGACTCATATTTCATGCCCATTTAACTTTTTAGATTGCAAAATCGCGAACTGGCGAAACATGATGGCTTATTTTTACTCCATTTTCCAAAATTTGATGAAATGATTTTTAAGTTTTATAAACCTTTTGTAAATCATTTTAAACTATTTTAAAGAGGTTTAAACATTCTGTAACACTTTTATAATTCATATAGGAAAGTGATTCCTTGGTGTAAATTCGACGTGTATTTAACTCTAATTATTTCACAACCAAACAAACATATTATCACTTCCAAAACATGGTGATCAAATATAGAAAATATTCATATCAGACATATCATATCATCATATAATTTATAAATTTAATAGTGGAGTTTCTCACCTTGATTGGTTTCTATACTTTCCAAATTTAACTATAGCTTCGCTACTATCTCACTGAAGCTTATGGAATCAACCCTGGTTCCCTTAAGAGGTGCATGGCCTAGGCTTGTAGGAGATAGAACTTGCTTTTGAGACGGTGGTGAATCCTTATGATGCACGACCAAGAAGAAGAAAGAGAGATGGAGTACGGGCTCGTATCTCGACTTTAATGTGGTATTTCTTCGTATATGGTAGTTTTTATTTTTCTTGAGCTTTGCTACAATGAAAGACACTAGAGAAGCCATTAGAAATCTTAGGAAGAAGAGAGAAGAAGATGATTTTGGTGTGAGGATTTATGAGAATATGAGGTATATATTTATAAAAAAAAATTGAAAAAAATATCTAAATGCAAAATTGTGAAACAACCCCTTGTCCACACCCCTCCTTCCACGTAGACACGACCATGACTTGCTCCCTCCACACTGCCTACCATGTTCTACCTCCATGTGGAGTGTGAGGTGATGGAAGTTTTGTTTTTGGCTTTGTATACATGTCTTAGAAATTTTATGATATTTATATATGTGTTTGTATGTATGCAAGTATTTTGTATGTATACATGTGTATATGTATACGTTAGGACATACATGTGTATGTTATGTATGTGCACAAGACATATAAACAACGTTGCAATCATTTTAAACAACTTCTGTCTTTTAAACCGTTGAAAATCTAAAAGCCGACTCTTTGGTCACATTTTCACTTATTAATTAATTTACATATAAATATAACAAAATTTGAAAGCTCATTTCTCGTCGGTATTAATTTATTAAAATGATCACATTTAAATTATAAATCCATATAAACCAATATTTGACAAGTGTTCACAAAAAGTGTTATATTGACAAAGCGTTATGAATTTTCTTATATTTTCAAATCAAGTATATACCTTTATAAAACTATTATAAATGATTTATTATTGTTATGTTACTAACTAAAATGAATTATTATCTTTTGAAATAATTATTAAATTATTTAAACTTAATTTAAAATTAAAGAAAAATTGATGACATCACTGATGATGCCATAAATATATTTTATTTCCAAAAGTAAAATAAATGATTTTTATTTCACATTCTTGCTTAAATGGATAAATAAGCATGTTTCTAGTTCCGTGCATGCTACTATCGAGAAAATCTCAATTTTTCTGAAAAATGGTTTTCTTCGTTTTTCTAATAAATATCCTGTTAGCACCAAAATTGATCATCAACACCCAAATGTAAACGTAAGCACCAACTAACAGTCACAGATAATAGATAGAGTATATGTAGAGAGTAATAATGTGAAGAACAGTCAAAATTAAAAAGAAAGCAGTAAAAACACAGAATTTATAGTGGTTCGCCGACTCCGGCCTACGTCCACTCTAGAAATTTCTTTTTTACTGCTGTAACAATCGTTTATAGTTACAAGATGGTAAAGTAGCCTCAGCCTTAGAAAATAGAAAGTCAGAGAGCCGGAAGAAGACCCTTTTTTGAAACCCCACACCTGTATTTATAGACAAATCCTAAGTTGTTGGGCTTTCTGAATGGTATAGGCCCATCAAGGCCTTCCACCGAGCCACATACCTCCAAGGGTGAATGACCTTCCACCAAGCCACACCGGCCTCACCACAATTCCAAGCCACACCGGCCTCACTACAATGCCAAGCCGTCTCACCAACGCCCAGCGACCCTGACCTCACCAATGCCGAGCCGTCTCACCGACACCGAGCGACTTCCATGCCGAACAACTTCCATGCCGAGCCGTCTCACCGACACCGAGCGACTTCCATGCCGAACAACTTCCATGCCGAGCCGTCTCACCGACACCGAGCGACTTCCATGCCGAGCGACTTCCATGCCGAGCGACTTCCATGCCGAGCGACTTCCATGACGAGCGACTTCCATACCGAGCGACTTCTATGGGAACGAATTTCATGCCGAGCGACTTCCATGCCGAACTACTTCCATGCCGAGACTTCCATGCGGAGCGACTTCCATGCCGAGCGACTTCCATGCGGAACAACTTCCTTGCCGAGCGACTTCCTTGCCGAGCGACTTCCACGTCGAACGACTTCCACGCCGAACGACATCCATGCCGAGCGACTTCCATGCCGAGCGACTTCCATGCGGAACGACTTCCATGCCGAGCGACTACCTTACCGAACGACTTCCACGCTGAACGACATCCATGCCAAACGACTTCCATGCCGAATGACTTACATGCCGAGCGACTTCTAGTCTTGACAAACGATTAGTTAATTTAGTTAAATCCGCCTGTTTACGGCCTTGAAAAAAGGCGGTATAACACTTTGCCCTCCAAAACGTGCCTTTTGGTAGAAGGCGTGTTTTGAATGGCTTCGAATCCAATATTACGAGTCCCTATTTTATTAATAACTATAGTATACTTGATCAAGTCTGTGGATGTTCGAAGCCAAATCGGTATTTATTTCCACTTGTGGAAGTCAGGAATTAAATTTTGCATCCTTTCTGGACTATCGATGGTCACTTTAGACCCTTGCCAAGATCCATTCCAAACTCAACGGTCGAATAGAAAGATCCTGTTGTGCTCCGGCGTTGCTTTCTATCCCTTGCACTATGACCACGGCGAGGGCATATAGCGATGTCTTGGTCTTTCTAGACCGATCATAGTCTCTCCAGGCTCTTACCGGATATCATCCTGTCACTCTCCGGTGAAGGGGAAACGACATCGAATAAGCCGATCCTGCCGCTCTCTGTTGCAGCGGCAACACCCCCTGCACTTCGGTTCAGTGTACATGAACATTAAGCGATGTCATGGCCTAAATACTAAGCTGATCATAGCCACTTCGGCTCTTACTGGATCCCATTCCGTCACTCTCCACTGAAGGGAAAACTGCGTTGAGTGAGCCGATCATGTCGCTCTCTGGCGAAGCGGCAACACCCCTTGCACTCCGGTTTAGTGTCCCTGAACATTAAGCAATGTCATGGCCTAAATACTAAGTCGATCATAGCCACTATGGGCTCTTACTGGATCCCATCCTGTCACTCTCCGATGAAGGGGAAACAGCATTGAGTGAGCCGATCCTGTCGCTCTCCGGCGAAGCAGCGTCACTCCCTACACTCCGGTTCAATGCCCCTGAACATTAAGCGATGTCATGATCCTCCTAGACCGATGTTAGCCTCTCTAGGCTCTTACTGGATCCCATTCTGTCACTCTCCGATGAAGGGGAAACAACATTAAGTGAGTTGATCCTATTTCTCTCTGACGAAGCAATTCACTTCTTGCACTCCGGCCCTCGTCTCTCCGGGTAGGGTCATAAAGCGATTAATTTCAAATTGACTTCCGATATTCATTCTTTAACTCTCCGGTCAAAGATTTATTTTATGAAATTCAAGTTCATTTATTAATTTAAAATTCCAAGTGTTCAATCACAAAGAAAGGAAAAATCCAAATATTGCCTCTCCGGGCATAGCGGTCTATTACCATCTCAGAGCATGCCTAGGATCTCTCCTATTCCCGTACATGTGTAAAGGGAATAGCCATTTTCCTTTGAAATTGAATCTAAAAAATTTAAATGATCGACCTAAGTTCAAGCCCTGAACTTGGCCCTTGCCATCATGATCAATTGATGACGAGCCGTGATCCCGATCCAGGGTTAATTCTATTGGGTAGAGGTGGTAGTCGCTCAGGTCCTACGACCGCTGTCCATTCTTTGGTGTATTATGGCAATCTACCATTTCTGACATTCTCTTCTACCTCATCCTTCAGATGGCGACATTCATCGAAAGTATGCTCTTCTAGCTCATGGAAAAGGCAGTACTTTCCACTTCTACATTCTCGTCCTATGGGATCTCTCCTGGATGGTTTTCGATAGGGAAGCTGCCCTCGAATCTCCGTGTAAATCCGTTCCAGGGTGGCTATCAAGTCCGTGTATTTTCTAAACCTGGGTTCTCGGAATTTCTTTTATTTATCAAGACCATCGTATCTGTTATCCTGCTTGCGCTTACTTTGTCTGCACCAGACTGTTCTTTGGTGGTTCCTTCGCATTGCACATCGTTTGTTTCTTGACTCTCGGCGCGTGTATCTTCTAGCCGAATGAATCTTTCAGGTTCATGGTAAAATTCTCCAAGGTCTTGTGGTGGGTCTCTTCCTAGTAAATCCTTGAACTCCGTGCCTTCTGCAACACCTGCCACCACCGCCATCAAAATCATCCATGGATCCGAGCGATCGATTGAAGACACAGTTGCATTGAATCGCAATAAAAAATCTTTTATGGACTCTCTGGTCCTTTGCTTTATCAATGCTAAGGTCATCACACTCTTGGGTCGCATCATGTGGACCCTATACTGCCTCATGAAGCATTCCACTAGTCCTCCCCATGTTTCGATTGATCCATTCTCTAGCTGCCTGAACCAAAGTGCAGCCATATATGATAAATATAGAGGGAAACATCGTGACATCACTTCCTCAGATGCCCCCAGCACTTCCATATGCCTGATATATCTAGTAATATGCATGGTTGGGTCTAATTTTCCATCATAAGGGTCCAGCATGGGTAACTTGAATTTTGGAGGATTCCTTGCATTTCTGATATTCGGAGTGAACAGACTCCGACTAACTTCCGCTAAGCCTCCGCTCGACAATCCTCGCCTCATTATCCGTCGCACTAATCCAGCCTTTCTTTCGTCTCCATCCAGGGGTTGTCCTCTTATCATGTTCCTATCCTACCCCCAGGCCTCGGAAGGTATTCTGGGTAATATTCTTCATATGGCCCATTCATGTTGACATTGGCCCTAGCTTGCTGAGCTCCATCTATGGGTCTTCCAATGTCAGATCCTGAGGGTCCGCCCCCAGGTCCTTGTTGATTGCCTTCACGTTCTTCGTTCTAACCTTGGATCAGACCTCCATCGGTCTCTGTGACTCTAAGTCCATGTCTTGTGTTTGCATCCACTGTAGTCAGTCCAAGGTTCTGTGCTCCGGCTGCTCTCACCTGCTTAAAGAAGCTTTGCATCGTTCATGTTGGCTTTTCAACAATCTTTCATGAATCGAAACCACCATAGCCTCCATCTCATTCTTGGTGGTGTAGATGGATGCATGATCTGCTCCAGTTCCAGAAGTGGCTACTTGACTTCCATCCTGGTTGCTCCTTTTAGTTGCTTGCTTCCTTGTTGGTGGTCTAGCCATTGCTTTCTAAAATCCAAGTTTCAAAATCCCCAAGTTTTAGATTTCTTAGTGAAAGCACCAAATTGTTAGTGCCAAGATTGATCACTAACACCCAAATGTAAATGAAAGCACCAACTAACAGTCACATATAACATATAGAGTATATTTAGAGAGTAATAATATGAAGAACAGTCAAAATTAAAAAGAAAGCAGTAAAACACAGAATTTATAGTGGTTCAGACGACTCCGGCCTACGTCCACTCCAGAAATTACTTTTTATTGCTGTAACAATCAATTACAGTTACAAGATGGTAAAGTAGCCTCAACCTTAGAAAATAAAAAGTCAGAGAGCCGGAAGAAGATCCTTTTTTGAACCCCCACACGCTGTATATATAGACAAATACCAAGTTGTTGGGCTTTCTGAATGGCATAGGCCCATCAAGGCCTTCCACCAAGCCACATACCTCCCAGGCTGAACGACCTTCCACCAAGCCGCACCGGCCTCACCACAATGTCTAGCCACACCGGCCTCACCACAATGCCGAGCCGTCTCACCAATGTCGAGCGACCTTGATCTCACCATTGCCGAGCAACCCTGACCTCACCAATGCCAAGCCGATCGACTTCCATGCCGAATGACTTCCATGCCGAACGATTTCCATGCCGAGCGACTTCCATGTCGTATGACTTCCATGCCGAGCGACTTCCATGTCGTACGACTTCCATGCCGAGCGAATTACATGCCGAGCGACTTCCATGCCGAGCGAATTCCATGCCGAACGACTTCCATGCCGAACGACTTCCATGCCGAGCGACTTCCAGTCTTGACAAACGAGTAGTCAATAGTTAAATCCATCTATTTACGGCCTTGCCAAAAGGCGGGATAACATATACCAAATATCAGTATTTGTTAATACACTTCTAAAACAAGTTTACCATTATATTTATGGTTCAAAACAATATAATTTGTGTTATATATATCTTGTATTTGAATATTTCAAATATAAATATAATTTATCAAAGTGATAAGTTTGCGAGTCATTACAAACTTCCCCCCTTAAAAGAAGTTCGTGTCCGAAATTACACTGAACCAAAAATTCGGTAAAAATCTTATTTTAAATTTCAAATACAAACCTATGTTGTGCTCGTGGATTATCTGTATGCACTATCTGATTCAATCTTCTATTCAAATACACAACTTTATTTTCGAACTAGTATTGATCCTCTGGTTCCCTAGTGCGAATTCTGATCAGGTTTCTTCATCAAAAATCCTTGCTTCCTTTACATAGCTCTCAACTATGATAGAAAATGCAAGTATTCAACCACAAATTCTATCAATATTCATCGTCAAGAATCGAGTGATAAATTCTTCTTCGGACCAGTGTTAATAACTCAAGGTTTCAAACTCGAATCTTAGATCAGAATCGTGCGATGAAATGATCTACTACCACAAATGTGCTTATCAACCTTCTCTAAATTTTTATGAAAACATTTCATAAATCTTTATTCAAGCATTTTTATAATGATGCTTCTTCATATAAATTACTTTAAAAAAAATTATTCACCAAAAATTCCTATCTTCTTTTCAAAGAAACCTTTCAATTTCAACACTTTGAAAATACCTTTATAAACTTAAACCTTTAAAATTCTTTGAGGAAAGCATCATAGTTCCAAATACACAATTTATTGGGTCTAAACGACTGCAACATACATCATTACAACAACCCAAAAAACAATAGTATAGGGATCTGATTAGTTGTACTTAATATTAATTTTCAATGTGGAACTTAAACTATTTATTAGTTAACAATGAAGCCGATAAAGTTGGGGTATCATTACCTCTTAGACCTTAAATGGACAACATTCTTAACTTATTTACTTAAAGGAGAGGAAAAGGTAACATGGGAGAGATTCACAAAGTACTAAAAGACTATATAATCATACCACCAAATACATAACATGAATAACATATACCAGATTCCGACCTTAGTACATACTACATACTTGAGCCATATCATTCATGGTCATATAATACATAAACTGCATCATATACCACAATACAAAAAGGTTGTCATAAAGATACTAAAGAAGGAGCTCCTTAAAAACTACCATCCAAACAGAACATCACTAATCATTGAACTCTATGTTTGACGGACCATCTAGGTCTATGACATCAGTATCTCTGTAGCGAACCGCCTTTCTTGCATTCTAAACACGAGGCATTACGAGTTGAAGAAAAGATAAAGTTGAGAAGAAGACTAAATCTTATCACGCAGGGAACGACATATAGTAGAAAATGTAGTCATGGCAAAAATAACAATACTTACATAGTCATGGCCAAAATATTACATCAGAGTTCAATAATACAAGTTCCAAAACTAGGACAATTTATAACTGCTTGTCCACAAAATACTTAGACCATAAATACATATATAACAGGATAATTTATACTAATAATAGCTATCCACGAAGCCACCTACTCTAGCTCCTCCAACAAGCTTTTAAGAGAAACTTGGATCACTTGACTACTCATAAAAATTGAGTACCCAAGACTTTATGGAAGAGAAAATAAACTCTGGATCAGACATGGGTCTGGTGTGAGTAAACTCAAATAACAATACTTTTATTTGAAAACCGATTTGAAAAAGAAAATAAAAGGTATCTTAAGACCACGCTGCACCTAAACATGGACGGTTTTTTACATAACTATAACCAAAAACACTTTCTATTTAAAACAGCAGATATTATGATAATGCCTAAGGGTTTAAAATAAATATAGAACATAGCTGAAATGCTTGCATCTTACATTCCAACAAATTCAGGTATACAACTAAAACCGTAAAGGCACGTATTGGAGATTGGATTTGATACAATGACAAAGCTATTGGGGTACCAGCTACCACAGTACACCTCTAGATTAGCATGCCGAGATCGTACCGAGCGATCCTTACCAACACACGACCGACATATCCGTTGCTGGATGGTACTAAATATGATCACCCCTTGGTTGGGATCGGCAACAATTTGGGAATATAGTATATATAAGTAGGGACTCATTCTAGATGGATATGATCATACCCTAATGGGTGTGACCCACATGGCCCTGCTGCATATCCCGTATTTTAGTCATTTCTAGTTGATGAGGTCTGAGGCTACATCATTACCTTTCACATATAGCACTTCTCTCTTGGAATGCTAACATTGCCTTCTCGATGTTAACACAATGTCAACATTCGTCCATACAAGTCATTCAGGAGATAAATGAACCGAAGGCACTACTTCCACTACACCCATTTTGGAATCACCCTATAGGTTAGTGGCAAGATAGCCCTTACACTTCAAGTCTTGAATCTTGATCATTATGTAACGACCCGCCGCCCTGACCGCCTCTAGTCGGTAATTAAACCAACTAGAAACGTTCAAAATGACGGATTGTTAGTCAGTTTATAGAGTTTAAACAGAATCAGCCACAGAATCACAGAATAATCATAATATTATTCATAAATGAATTTTTTTCTTACATACATATATATCAGAGTTTGTACAATGCATTAATTTTTATACAGCGGAACAATTTATTTTCATTAAGTACAAGAAAAATTTTCTTGAAAAACTTTAGTGGAGTGTTTTCCCCTCTCTCTCTAACTTCGCGGCCTGAAAATCTTCAAGCTGTAAAAATACTCGGTCTGACCCGAGTATTATATTCAAAAGAAAATAATACACAGGTCAGTCTAATTCAAACTCAGTTATTAGTGCATAGAGGCAATAATAATCAACAATTAGATGACAGTCAAATATAATTTACCTATCCGATCCTTTAACAAGTAATCGGATAACGGTAAATATAACACTTAACAGTGTTAAACATCAATTCAGTAGATTCAGATTATCAATGAAATAGATGAAGGGATTATTGATGAAGATAATTTTAGAAAACAAACAAAATTTGCCTAAACGGCAATTAACAACAAAATCATCAAAATCGATTCAAAATATATTGAATTGGCAACATAAAATAATTTTCATCAAAAAGAAAACATCAATTTAAAACATTAAATTTGGTAGGGCTGCAGTACACGCACTCGCGTACGGCCTCGCCACATTTAAAATGTCAACTCCGTGGCTGCAGTTCACGCACGCGTGCACTGCCTTGCCACTACCGTGATGATATACTCAAAAAAAATCAACGAACCAAAATCAATGAAGGTTCAAATATCGATTCAAAATGTCGATACTACGTGGCTGCAGTGCACGCACGCGTGCGCTGCCTCGCCACAACAATTTGTGAAATAAAACAAGTTTTCAACAACTTATTACTGCATGCTTTAACAAGTGCAAAATTTCCATAAAAATGAAACTGCAGTCACTAATGAACACAAAGGGCGAACTGCAACAATAACGCAGCCACCACAAGATCATAATGCAACAAAAACTGTCTCGAAGCAACTTAGTCGAGACTATCAAACTTCAGTAAAATCAGAAGCAAGCTAAGATCAACGCATCAAAAAACTCAATCCAGACAGTGACAATAAGGCACTGTAAATACAAAATGCACCACCACAAGTATGCATGGGCAACTGCAAACGTAAACTACAGCCACCACAAATGCAAGTCTAAACCAACTCAGATATTCAAGGAAAAACTGCAAACAAAACTGCAGCCCCCACTTGAATACAAGGGAGCCAGTACAAGGTACAACAAGTTAAACTGTAAATAATCTCGGTGCATCAATGCAATGCAACCAAGGAAAAATCTCAACAAAAAGCACTGCAGCCACCACAATATTCAAGTGAAATGAACATGTACAAATGAAACAGTGGAAACATGAACATCAAATGCTCAAGTAAATGAACTATCAATGCACATGAATGCACAGACTACATGGAAATATCATAGGTGATACCAGACTATAGTAGTTCAAGGTAAAGGGAGGAAAACTGCAAATATGCATCTATAACTCAGGTGAGACCAGACTCAAGTGAAACAAGTACAGACAGCACACAACAGAACTGGCGAACCAGAAAAAAAAACAAGGTAACCACTAACACAAGTGTACATAAGCAACAATGCACTGTACGTCAAGTGATATTAGTGCAACAGGTCAAGAATGAGTGTCAAACTGAAACAACGAAAGTGCCAGAGGTCAAGCAATGATGCAGACCCAAAAAAAAAACAAATATTGGGTAGCATCTGCTCTCATCAGTTAAAACAAATCACAACTTGATAGTATCTGTACTTATTAGTTTTTTAAAAAAAAACAAATATCAAATAGCATCTGTTCTCAACTTTAAACCAACCAGGAAAGCAACTAACTGATTTTGAATCTATTTTATACCCCGTAGTTTCAAACTAGAAAGAAACTAACATGCACACATATTAACTCATTCATATATATGTATGCAGAAATATCACAACAAGCATCATTATCACATCAATTACTCAAGCAACCAGATCAACCTACTTAAGATTTAAATTTAGATATTTACTCACAGTTTTGGGTTTTAACAGAGAACAGAGGTGAATATATATATGTATCTATACAGACATGCGTCAATTACCCAGGAAATCACATAATTACTTCCATAGAAACCACAATTGCAACCTGAGAGGTAACAGAACCGGCAATAGGGAGTGAGGGCACCATAGATATGGCACCGCAGCACTCAACGGTTAAAGGTCAATGCCGATGCCAACAAAACAATTCAACTCACTTGCCAATGACAAGATCCTCGTCCATCAAAAGGAACTACACAAACTGGAATAAGCATATCATCAAAAATCAAGTTTTACTGTCGAAAGCAACTGCAGTGCAAAACCGTGGGCTATTAAGCAAGCACATGGATTCACAAAGAAATTCCAAGTAAAAAGAATCAAGACCGAAGTCAAAGCGAACAAAATCACAAAATTTAATTTCCAGAAATTCGAACTATAAACCCAGAAAAATTCATCGCAGCAGCTAATTTTAACAAATCAAAGGACCGAAGTCCACAAGCTTTCAAAATTGTGAGGATCAATAAATCGAGCAATCCAAAGTCGCGAAATTTAACAAGCAAGCAATCATTAAAACGTTGAATTAGATGTGAGTACCGAAGTACTCACCTTAGCTTTGTAGAGGAGCACGCGAGTCGAAGCAACGCAATCGAATGAAGATGAAGCCGAGCGAATGAAGATGAAGCAAACCCTAATTTCTGAAGGGAGAGGGACGAAAAGAGCCGCCACCATTTTTCGATTTTTAGATTAGGTTTCGAATGAGAAAAGGGGGAAAGGAGGTCGGGTATCGTGTTTTAAGGAGAAGGGATCGTGGTTTTTAGCGCGATGAAAGGCATGTTTTACGGCGTGAAAAATGGATCTGTGGTAAGGCAGTGTATACCTATTATTTTATTATATTATATTTTTTATTTATTTATTTATTTATTGATTTTATATTGATTAAAATCTTATTCTATTTTATTTAAATAAATGAAAAATGTTATTGAGACTAACCACAAATTTATTAATTTTCATAAATAATAACTCTTATACCTAAATTCTTTTTCTAAGTCATTAGTTTGAATTTAAAATACAATTTCAATATTCAATTTCAAACTTCAAAGTTAAATTCAAATTTCTATTCAACTTTAAATAGATTAAATTCAAAAATTTAATCGCCAACTTCATAGTTTTATTGGAATTCAATTTAAAATTATTTCAAATATTTAAAATTAATTAAATATCTTCATTTTTAAATTGTTCAAAATTCAAGATCGTTACAATCTCCCCTACTTAAAAGAATTTCGTCCCGAAATTATAAGTTAGGAAAAACGATTGCTAAAATCTCACCGATATTTATACCCTACATAATTTTACCAAGTTTCAAACTCGCAAATAAATATAGAATTCATTCCATTTATTTCATTTACTAGTTTTGTTTATCAATTTCAATAATCAAGACTCAAAAGTCTTTTACTAAATTTTTGACTTACAAAAACTTAGATTTTTAAACTTGAAATCTTTCATGCTAAATATTTGCGTAATATATCTTATCCAAAACTGTGTGCTTTCAAAATATTCAAAAAGATCTTCTTCCTTAATTCATTAAGTTAGAATTATGTAATTCTAATTTCAGATTATTGATTTTCTATTCAAAGTTTGAAAATACTTGATAACTCGAAGTTTAACAAGTCCATCGTCGTTCTCACAGACTTTAGGCATACGCTGGCCAGGCGCAAGACTAAAAATCTCCAAGTACTAAACATACTTGCTTCAACTCCCAGTGAAAATACTTTTTAAAAATTCTTTTAAAAATGGATATGGAAATCACGTTCCCCCATGGATCACAGTTTACCCGGCGGTTACGCTACTATCTCAGTAGAATCACTTGTAATCTTAGATTTCTCATCACTCTCGAATTTCGCCATGGTTGTCGCCTTAGATCGCGGTCCACACGGCGGTTACACTACTATCTCAGTAGAATCGCTCGTGGCCTTAGGCATCACGCCCCTCGAATTTCGCTTCGGTTTCCAGATCGCAGTTTACTCGGCGGTTGCGCCACTATCTCAATGGAATCGCTTGTAACTGTAGGCATCACGCCCCACGAATTACGCCAGCATCAATCACATAATCCCAAACACGATGATCCATCGTGGGGGATATCATATCAGTCCCAATGGACATTCCACTAATGGAATTCTACGTAGCTACGATTTCTAATGGACACTCCACCGAGTTCCAATCACTTTCACACATAATAAATGGAAGGTACATTTCCATATCCTCAGTTTTTAGAAAACATATGTCATATACATATAGTACTTCATTTCACATTTCGTACTTATCATACCTATGTAAACTTACACAGGACTTTCATAATAATGACTTTCTAACTGATGGTTTTCGATTATATTCACATATATAAGTTACGAAAACTCAATTCACATTCACAACAAATAGAGGATTCCAAATTTTCCATCACGTTTAAAATTTTCCTCTAAATCGATTTGAAAATTTAAGGTTATCTCAAACCTAATTCACATTCATAATCCAATTCATTATCGACTTCACATTCGATTTGGATTTCACGTTACATCGTCAATTCTCAACACATAATTGATGTCTATCGATATATAACCTCTAAGCTCGTACGTCTTAGAGAAGGGTGTTAAGCTAAAAGAATAAATTCTCCGCCACCACAGATAAATATTTAATAGAGATCAAATGCTATGTCATCAATTCACAATGTTAGACATACAATCCCAATCGACTATCCAAAATTCAAAGTTGAACTTATATTGTTTTTGGTGTCAAAGTTAAACTCAATTTAACTCAAAATTCAATTCTTTGAAAAATTTCCAAGTTGAACTAATCGTTCAAATTTCTCAAAATAATATCTTTACAAGATATAAAATTTTCACACTTAGCCATTTGAAACCAATTTCAAATATTCATTTTTCAATTTATCTTTAAAAGATAAAATTTCAAACCTTTCATTTCATATTGGAAAACATTTCCATACTTAAAGTAATTCACAAATTCTTTCATTTTCAACACTTTGAAAATATTCGATATACTTGAATCAAAATTAAGTATATATTTCACTCTTTAAGGAAATCATTCTTTTAAACATTTTTATTTGAGTTAAAACGAATGTTACGTAAAACATCGTTACGACAACTCAAAATCACTAGTATAGGGATTCGGATTTAAGATAGATATATAAATCCCAATACTATAAACAACATTTCCTTCCGGAAACCATTTACTATAACAATAGTGTTATAGTCTACCATTTCCTTATTTCTCGAAACGCCTATTTCAACAATTGAATGTTGAAATCTATGTATTCGATGGTTAATGCATTTTAAAACATCTTTAAAACCATTAACTTTTTCAACTTCAACTTAATTCATAGTTTGAATTCTTCATACTTTTCATAGTATTAGTTTTAAACCGATTTCAAACTTTTCAATATTAAGTTTTTCACTTAATTTAATTTTCCGCACGTTTAAATTCAAATTCATCACTGAATTTATTAAACCTATAATGGATTATCCTGTTGACAACTTCAAATTTGAAATCTAAATCTCATTTGAACTTTGCATTTGCTTTCCTATTTCAAAAATAATCAACTAGTTCTTTAGTAAATTATTCTTCGATTTAGTTCCATTAAATTCATATTTCCACATTAACTATTTTAGGCAATAGTTTTAAACTTGAAATATAAACTTTACATCAAACTCAGTTTGATTCATACAGTTAAATCAACAATTAAATTTCCTTCCCAAGATGCTATTTCATTAAAATATTTCTTCCGTACAAAATTTTACATAGCTTAATACTTTTAAAAGACGTACACAGAAGATTGTGGATTACAAAAGATAGCATTACAAAATATATCGATTGGTTTAAGATTCAGAATAATTAAGGACTAACGACTTCTTGTCCGATAGTATGCATCTTTGCCAAACTTTCATCTTCGGATGACACTATTTCATGTTGTGTTAAAGGAGAATTAACACATTCAAAATCCACATGTCCCCACTCCTTACAGTTATTGCAAAAATATGAGATGTTTTCATCCTTATCTATCACCTTAGCACTTTTCGCTCTAGCTGGTCGGGCTATAGCTTGCTCTCCCTGTTGTCTTTCGGTGCAGTTTCTGGCTATATGTCCAGTCTGACGACAATGGTAGCAGATTGTCAATCTATCGACGGGTAAATTGAGTACGCACTTTTTCCTTTTCACTTTAGGGCAATGACTAAGAAAATGCCCTTTCTCCCGACATTTAAAACACGCAATCTCAGGACGAGCGAACCGGTCATCCACATTCCTTTTCTTTCTCCTTACTCGGCACTTAATGGCATAATGTCCCTTTTTATGACATCGATAGCAAATAACCTCATCATATGGACCAGGTGCTTGCCTTTCACTGAATCTCCTTTCAATTTCCGCACGTCTCGCTTCTGCTTCTCTACGAGCAATTGCTCTTCGTTCACGGCGTGCTGCTTTTTGTGCTTCGGTTTTCGCCATTATAATAAACAAGGTGTTTTCGAAGTTTCCTATCAATATTTGCAATTCTTATTAGCAGAGGTTGGATTATTCAATCATTTTACCTAAAACATATCTGTTTTATTCAATAATGTATTCACTGTCCAAAATCGTGAATATACTTTGTCAACCAATTTCATCATTTCTTCAACCTATTTTTTATTTTTAAAGGGTTATCCACTGTCCAAAATCGTGGATATATCTCCTTTAATAAGCTACAACAATTTACTTATAAAATTCAATTGGTTTCGAATTTATAAACAATCTTTACAAATTCCCTTTCTATTTATAAAACTTCGATTTATAAATCTTTTTATTAATTCAATTCAATTTATATAACTCAGTTATATAACCAAAATCCATATTATAAGTTAAATACTTATAATTCATTTATTTACTAATTCGTTCTTAACAACATTTGAAATCAATTTCAAAAGAATTCAGAATCAAATTCCCAAGTTATAATTCAATAATTCTCTTGGTTATAACCAAATTAACATATCCTTTTATTTCCCAATTATTACTTGAAATGTTCAAGTTATTCGATTTAAACCAATTTAAACCAATTCATTAATTCACTTAACTCATATTTCATTTTTCATAAATCTCAATAATTCGATAATGAGTTTCCGAACGATTGAAACTCAAATCTAATGAGTTCTTACCGAAGAGAACTATCGCAAACTCACATTTAGAGAGGGGAATTTTCAAAATAATTCAAACTTTCAAAATACCTTTTATTTTAAAGAAAACAATTTTATACTTCTTTAAATTTGAAAAGCACTTTCTTTATAGTGGTTCTAGTAACTATTCATATTAAACATCATAAACTGAGCTTTGAGTAAACCAAAGCTCTTATACCACTTTTGTTACGACCCGCCGCCCTGACCGCCTCTAGTCGGTAATTAAACCAACTAGAAACGTTCAAAATGACGGATTGTTAGTCAGTTTATAGAGTTTAAACAGAATCAGCCACAGAATCACAGAATAATCATAATATTATTCATAAATGAATTTTTTTCTTACATACATATATATCAGAGTTTGTACAATGCATTAATTTTTATACAGCGGAACAATCTATTTTCATTAAGTACAAGAAAAATTTTCTTGAAAAACTTTAGTGGAGTGTTTTCCCCTCTCTCTCTAACTTCGCGGCCTGAAAATCTTCAAGCTGTAAAAATACTCGGTCTGACCCGAGTATTATATTCAAAAGAAAATAATACACAGGTCAGTCTAATTCAAACTCAGTTATTAGTGCATAGAGGCAATAATAATCAACAATTAGATGACAGTCAAATATAATTTACCTATCCGATCCTTTAACAAGTAATCGGATAACGGTAAATATAACACTTAACGGTGTTAAACATCAATTCAGTAGATTCAGATTATCAATGAAATAGATGAAGGGATTATTGATGAAGATAATTTTAGAAAACAATCAAAATTTGCCTAAACGGCAATTAACAACAAAATCATCAAAATCGATTCAAAATATATTGAATTGGCAACATAAAATAATTTTCATCAAAAAGAAAACATCAATTTAAAACATTAAATTTGGTAGGGCTGCAGTACACGCACTCGCGTACGGCCTCGCCACATTTAAAATATCAACTCCGTGGCTGCAGTTCACGCACGCGTGCACTGCCTTGCCACTACCGTGATGATATACTCAAAAAAAATCAACGAACCAAAATCAATGAAGGTTCAAATATCGATTCAAAATGTCGATACTACGTGGCTGCAGTGCACGCACGCGTGCGCTGCCTCGCCACAACAATTTGTGAAATAAAACAAGTTTTCAACAACTTATTACTGCATGCTTTAACAAGTGCAAAATTTCCATAAAAATGAAACTGCAGTCACTAATGAACACAAGGGCGAACTGCAACAATAACGCAGCCACCACAAGATCATAATACAACAAAAACTGTCTCGAAGCAACTTAGTCGAGACTATCAAACTTCAGTAAAATCAGAAGCAAGCTAAGATCAACGCATCAAGAAACTCAATCCAGACAGTGGCAATAAGGCACTGTAAATACAAAATGCACCACCACAAGTATGCATGGGCAACTGCAAACGTAAACTACATCCACCACAAATGCAAGTCTAAACCAACTCAGATATTCAAGGAAAAACTGCAAACAAAACTGCAGCCCCCACTTGAATACAAGGGAGCCAGTACAAGGTACAACAAGTTAAACTGTAAATAATCTCAGTGCATCAATGCAATGCAACCAAGGAAAAATCTCAACAAAAAGCACTGCAGCCACCACAATATTCAAGTGAAATGAACATGTACAAATGAAACAGTGGAAACATGAACATCAAATGCTCAAGTAAATGAACTATCAATGCACATGAATGCACAGACTACATGGAAATATCATAGGTGATACCAGACTATAGTAGTTCAAGGTAAAGGGAGGAAAACTGCAAATATGCATCTATAACTCAGGTGAGACCAGACTCAAGTGAAACAAGTACAGACAGCACACAACAGAACTGACGAACCAGAAAAAAAAAACAAGGTAACCACTAACACAAGTGTACATAAGCAACAATGCACTGTACGTCAAGTGATATTAGTGCAACAGGTCAAGAATGAGTGTCAAACTGAAACAACGAAAGTGCCAGAGGTCAAGCAATGATGCAGAACAAAAAAAAACAAATATTGGGTAGCATCTGCTCTCATCAGTTAAAACAAATCACAACTTGATAGTATCTGTTCTTATTAGTTTTTAAAAAAAAAACAAATATCAAATAGCATCTGTTCTCAACTTTAAACCAACCAGGAAAGCAACTAACTGATTTTGAATCTATTTTATACCCCGTAGTTTCAAACTAGAAAGAAACTAACATGCACACATATTAACTCATTCATATATATGTATGCAGAAATATCACAACAAGCATCATTATCACATCAATTACTCAAGCAACCAGATCAACCTACCTAAGATTTAAATTTAGATATTTACTCACAGTTTTGGGTTTTAACAGAGAACAGAGGTGAATATATATATATATATGTATCTATACAGACATGCATCAATTACTCAGGAAATCACATAATTACTTCCATAGAAACCACAATTGCAACCTGAGAGGTAACAGAACCAGCAATAGGGAGTGAGGGCACCATAGATATGGCACCGCAGCACTCAACGGTTAAAGGTCAATGCCGATGCCAACAAAACAATTCAACTCACTTTCCAATGACAAGATCCTCGTCCATCAAAAGGAACTACACAAACTGGAATAAGCATATCATCAAAAATCAAGTTTTACTGTCGAAAGCAACTGCAGTGCAAAACCGTGGGCTATTAAGCAAGCACATGGATTCACAAAGAAATTCCAAGTAAAAAGAATCAAGACCGAAGTCAAAGCAAACAAAATCACAAAATTTAATTTCCAGAAATTCGAACTATAAACCCAGAAAAATTCATCGCAGCAGCTAATTTTAACAAATCAAAGGACCGAAGTCCACAAGCTTTCAAAATTGTGAGGATCAATAAATCGAGCAATCCAAAGTCGCGAAATTTAACAAGCAAGCAATCATTAAAACGTTGAATTAGATGTGAGTACCGAAGTACTCACCTTAGCTTTGTAGAGGAGCACGCGAGTCGAAGCAACGCAATCGAATGAAGATGAAGCCGAGCGAATGAAGATGAAGCAAACCCTAATTTCTGAAGGGAGAGGGACGAAAAGAGCCGCCACCATTTTTCGATTTTTAGATTTGGTTTCGAATGAGAAAAGGGGGAAAGGAGGTCGGGTATCGTGTTTTAAGGAGAAGGGATCGTGGTTTTTAGCGCGATGAAAGGCATGTTTTACGGCGTGAAAAATGGATCTGTGGTAAGGCAGTGTATACCTATTATTTTATTATATTATATTTTTTTTATTTATTTATTGATTTTATATTGATTAAAATCTTATTCTATTTTATTTAAATAAATGAAAAATGTTATTGAGACTAACCACAAATTTATTAATTTTCATAAATAATAACTCTTATACCTAAATTCTTTTTCTAAGTCATTAGTTTGAATTTAAAATACAATTTCAATATTCAATTTCAAACTTCAAAGTTAAATTCAAATTTCTATTCAACTTTAAATAGATTAAATTCAAAAATTTAATCGCCAACTTCATAGTTTTATTGGAATTCAATTTAAAATTATTTCAAATATTTAAAATTAATTAAATATCTTCATTTTTAAATTGTTCAAAATTCAGGATCGTTACACATTACTTCGATGGATCCAATTTGACAGCTTTACGTTGGTTCGAAGTGGTATTCAGATAACTATTTATCATCCGATTCCGATCTCTTCAAATCAACAATTGATAATTTCAAATGGTCAAGTTATTTGACAGTGAAAAAATTCGCTAACCGGTGCAAGATTTACATATGGACATACACTACATATACTTAAGTTATCATGATCCGCTTATAGAAATTAACCTCACTGTGTTTATCACGTTACTGATATTCAGCATTTGTACTAAACATAAGTCGACTTGCTTTCCATAAAGCATGTCAACATTTTATAATCACTACTTTAATTCATTTGGCTACTTAATGGTCCAGACAATGAGCTCCTTTGATTTTAAAATCACTTAACTTGAAAAGAAGATTGATTTAAAATATAACCAATTAAGTTTAAAAAAGTATTGAAAAGATTAAAGTATATTTAATTGGCTTACACCCTAATTATATCTTAATTAAATCAAGATTAATTCGTAATTAAACTTTAATTAACTTAATGAACTTAGTTAAGTCCTAATTAACTTCTTAATGCATCTTAGTTAAGGTTTAAACAATTCGTTATTAGTTAAACCCTAACTAATTAAAAGTCGATTAAATAGTCAGTTATTAAATAATAATTAATTAACTAATTAACTCGATTAAATAATAATTAATCATTAAATTACTTCTTAACTTCATTAATCACTAATTAAAACTTTATTAATCATTAATTAGTCATTAACCTTCTTTAAGTGCTACTTAACTCTTAATCACTTACTTAATTATTAATTAAATACTAATTATTTTTAATTAATTTATTAAATAATAAAATATTATTTTCACCAAACTTAATATCTTTTTATATTACTAAATAAGTTTGAAAAACTTTTGCAAAACCATTTTAGAACAAAACATTTTAAAACGAAAATCGGAAATTTTGTCGAACTACGTCCATAACGACTATCGTTATAGGCGCAGTTCACTTAAACATACTTTAATTGAAAATTTTGCTTGATTCTTTTCTATATCATGTTTTGAAATACAAATTCTAAAGTTTCTGAAACATAGAAATAAAGAAAGAAACTTTGAAATAATTTCCAAACCTTTAAACAAGAAGACATAGTTTTTGATTTTTGAATCGGATCTCACGTTCGTCGCAACACACAAAGTTGTTAACTTTGACTCAACACAACATAATTTGGTTCTTCGATCACAACCATACATTCATACTACCATACTTTTTAACATCACACTGAAATACATATAAAAATATATGTTTACATGATTACTAACATGACAATACCACATTTAAATCTCAAATTCTACACCAAACACCAGCATCCATCAAACCAACATCAACCAACATAATAACTATTCAATTTACACATCTTATTATCATCACAATAACACCACATAGTAAAGTCAAAAAGCTTTTCCAAAATAAAGTAGTTTACTCACCGAAACTCTGCAAATACAGAGCAAACTTCGACTAGACTTTGGAAACAACATATGAGCTTCGAAGAGTGAAGATTTTTTTCAGAGTTTGAGTTTGAAATGGATCGGCCTGATGGTGTGTGGCTTGGCTTAGTGGTTTGTGGTGGATGTGCGCTTAGTTTCTCAAATAACAAAGTAAAGAAATGAATATAAGAAAGGCTGAACTACATTCAAAAGAGATTTAAATTGAAAAGTTAGGATTTTTAAATATCTAGAAAGGATTTGGAAGCTGTGGAAATTTTAAAGCGGAAGTTTTAGAAAATAAAGGAAAGAATGTAAATAAAAATGTGTGTGTATGGGTGTGTATTTATAAATGAAGAAAAGTAGGGAAATTACCATTTTATCCTTAGTTTAATATATCATAACATGTCACTATTTAGACATGTCACATCACTACCTTCCTCATGTTATATGTCACAGCTCCCCCCTCTGTATTCATATCCTCTAAGCCATGATGGGTGATGATGATGGTACTTTGGAAAATGACAAGAGATAACGATATGATTTAGTACATATATAAGTTATTATTTTAAAACCATGTCTTATCACATCACTTGCTAGACGTAATTAACATAAGATAATATACTATTAGTGTATTATTGTTGTTTTGTTAATTAACTCTCATATATGTATATATAGCGTACAATGACGAACAATGTTCCCGAAAACTTCTTGGTGTCGAAAGGTCGAAATTTCGAAAAACATTCTTCGATCATATTTTCCATTTTTGTGCAAACTATTTAATTTGGTAATATATTTTGAAAACGATTATTCCATCATTAATAATTAATTAAAATGAGTTCATTTATCAATAAAAATCCATTTATTGACTATATGAGCTATATACATAAATTTGTCTAGTTAAAGCGACCAAACCCTGGGTCGTTACATTCTACCCCCTCAAAATTACTAACAAAGTGTTAACATAAAAATAATCATATATTCATACCATAAAATTCGTACAAAAGGTATACAAGCATCTAAAATGTGATAACCTGGAATTTTTGAGTGTTTAAAATTGGAATATTCAATTGATTTTGAATATTTAAATGTAAATTTTTAACTTGAATTCAAATATTACCAATTATTTGATAATTAAATTATTGAATTAAATAAGTAGAAGTTGGTTCAAATGTTGAACCTAGAGTTTTAAAGCCTGTTAAAAATAATTTGAAGGCTTATAAGAATTTATATTGATAATACTGAAGAGAATATAAGTGATGAAATCAAAATTGAAAATGGTTTGTTAAGTGTTGAAATTTATATCGTTTAAATTGAATTTAAAAAGAGCCTTCCGAGGCACGGTCTCGGAATTCGACGAAACCAGTTCCATTGGGTCCGTAATATTGAATTATTATCGGATTTCGAATTTCGTATTAATCGGAGTTAGTATGTGGGCGAACGATATATAAACGCGTTGAAAATTTAGTTGTTAATAATCTAATTTAATCAAGCTTCTTCTATACGCCTTCTTCTTGTCATTTAATCACATACTTTCCCAATTATAAGATGTTCAATCAACTATCAAAATGCTCGAACTAAAACAAATAATAATAATAAGATAAAAACAAATGGTATTAATAATAATAATAATAATATTAATAATAATAAAAAAATCAAGAAAGAAGCTTCTTAGGGAAGCCGTGTGATAGAACAAAATATAATAACACAGACAACACGATAAGGCCGAACTCCTGCTTCTTCTTTCCCCAAATCCTCACCGTGAAAAAAAAAAAATGAAATGAAATCAAATAGAAAGAAACAACAATGACCGAACTTTCCTCCTTCCCTTCTCTCCTCATTTCAATCGAACCCAACTCTAGTTCTTGAATCGAAGCAATCGAGATTTGTAAACCCGATTTAGGAAAGTGGCGACGAATTGAGGATTCGAGATTCGTGTTCGAGCTCGTGAAGGTCGAGAGTGTATCGCTATGGGGATCGCGCATGGGGATATGGAGTGTTGAGGGATTGGCTGTTCGTTTGGATGGCAGGGAGCTCGCGATTAGGGTTCAGCGACATCGCTGTCGCATGTGATCGATTGTCGCTGGCAGATAAAGGGTTGATGTGATGGGTTCGAATGGTTCAAGCTCGAGTTCTCTTTGTCAGTGTCGACATGATCTCGAGGTGGGGGTTTGTCTGTGTCAGTGTCGACATGCGTCTAGGGTAAGAGCTGTTTTTTTAATTTTTATTTTTATTTTTATTTTTAGCAGAAATTGTGTTTATATAAAAATATTACTGTAAGTTATAAAACAATTCGTTTTTTCAGTTATAGATATATATATATAAATTCAGTCAGTAGAATCATGGCTAAATTGCAGGGAAGAAAAACAAAATTTTCTTTTATACACATATTTATATATATATATATATATATATATATATATATATATAGGACTGAAAAAAAAAAAACAAACATAGGGGTTTATATTAAATTTTGGCATGTATAGATTATCTTAGTTTATGCAGTTCCAAAGATAAATGAATTCAATAAGTATTCATTTATAAATATTTTAGGTTACTGTTGTTTTGTAGAAACAGAAAATAATTCTGAAAAAATAATATATATACATATATATATATATTCACATATACCCGTAGTTTAATAGGCAAACAGAAAACTTACTTATATATATATGTATATGATTTTGGAAAATATAGGGATTTAGATGTTGAAGGATTATACAAGAATTGGATCTTTAAATTTAAAATCTAGATTTTAAAACCTATCGGTTTATTTTGGAATGATAATATTATTATGAAGATTAAGGAGATTTATTAACTTATATAACTATTTTGGTTATTTCAAACGTAGTGTATTAGAAAGATATATAAAATAATAGGTTTGGTGGATAAATTGTTAAATTAACATATTTAATAAACTTATTCGATTTATTTTAGTTACTAGGGTTTTCAGAGGAAATTTAGTTAAATCAAATTATAAGCTAAAGTCAATGTGCAAACGGGATTTAATTGTTTGGTAAATTCAAATAGTAATAAATGATGAATTGTTTATACAAGGTCAAAAACGGGGAATCAAGGCAAGATTGGAGTGATTTCAAACCGGAGCAAAGGTGAGTTAATCTCACTCAGTTTAAATTTAAATTTAAGTGATTAAATTTAAATAATTGATTGTATGGTTGGATTGATTGATGTGATAGAGTATAGTATAATTTGAATTTGGCATATTATGTAATGCTAACGCCGGTGGATGCAGGGAAAACAGGTTGGAGGGATCCAACTGGGTCCCTCAACATATATATATTGTTTATTATTCTCTGACATGCTTTGTGGATATTCTGTGATGAATCATATTGAAATATTGAATGCTATAGCTGCTTGGATATATTCTTGAACTCCGAGTTATCAAATTATATAGCATTGGATTCTTGGAAAGAAATAATAAAAGAAGTAAATTTTTAAGAAAATAATTATAAAGAATGTAAATAAATTAAAAATGAATTGATAAGAATATTAGTGTTTCCAAAATGCTAATTAATGAATCCTGTATATGGAAAGGAATTTTTGAATAAACAGAAAGTTAAGAAAACTTAAAATTTCAATGTTACTGTTTAAAAGAATAAAACAATTATTTCAAATTTAGGATTTAAATTATTCTAGAAGAATAAAGAAGAAATGGAAAAAAAAAATATATGAAATATGTATATTTCAGTTAAAGATGTAAAATAAAAGGGAAAATAATAACAATTATAATTAAGTCAATAATTAATAAATTTTGAAATGAACTGAATAAGTGAAGAAATTTATTTCAAATAAAATAAGATGAAAATCAATTTGGAAAATTGATTCAATTGATTGAAGTTGGAAAATTCTCCTCGAATAACCAAGTATGTTTTCAAAGCGAGTTTTTAAATATAAGTTAAAAGGGTTTTAAAGTTGTTTTTAAAAAGGCAAGTTTTGAAAAATTTATTATATCCAATATTTAAAATTCAAAGGGTAAGTATTTTCTAAAAATCTAATATAGTAGTAAGTACTTAAAAGATGACCTAGTATTTTGTTTTCAAAAGTGAAATTCTAGTTTTATATTCTATTAAGTAACTTTATTTTCAAATACTCATATAGTAAGTATTTTTACAAATATTGAAGAAATTTAACTTAGCTGTTTAAAAGTATATATATATTTCGAAGTAAAATGTTTTAAATTCATTTTTAAAATCTAGTTTCATGCTTGGTGATTTCAGAGGAGATATAAAATATTTGGGAAAGATTATTCTGAAAGGAAGATGGTTTTGAACTGTTTTCAAAGGATTGAAAATAGAAATATATCTTTGAGGATATTTTGAGATACATAAATAATTTGGGAAATTATTTATTGGTTGATGGTTGTTTGTGAATATTAATTGATAGTTAAATAACCGACTATCAATATTGGACAATGCGTTGATCGTTTCGAAGAGACCGGGATCGAGAATTATTTCTCGAAAACCACTTCGATCCAATTTGTACGTTTCGTGCGAAAAACGTGTTCGGATTCGAAGATGGAGCAGTGAAGTGCAAGGGCTAGTCGCTACTAATCCTGAGGATATTTTCAAAATGGATGTAGTAGGAATAGTGCCTTCGGTTCCGTTCGAACCCGGGACGGACTTGTATGGATGAATGCTTGCGAAACATCGTCAGGAGGGCGATGGGCATTCTGAGTAAATACGTTCTAAAGGTAACGCTTAGCCTCAAGCCTCATCAAATGGGAATGACTGAAAATCAGGGGATATGCAGCAAGGTTAGGTGGGTCATGCCCAAGCAGGACAAGATAATTCCCCTGTCTAGACGTCCCTTTATTATTTCGGCTTAGTGGGTGGTTGGTCGCGCCAACCACGGGGTTTATCTTGTTCGGGACTGTTCAGTAAGGAATGGTTCCGGCCTTGTGTTGTAGGGGATGAAGGGAGTAATCCTCGATATGGTGATCTAGGCCCCGTACTGTGACAGGTGGTACCCCAGTGCCTAGTCATTGTTGGAAATCCATTCTCCCTACGAGCCTTGTACGAGTTTTGTTTGTATTACCCACTTTTGTGGCTAGTAGCTGGAATTTAATGAATGTAACAATTTCGGCTATTTTATAAGTATTTGTATATAGACCCTATTATAATATCAGAGGATTTCTATAAAAATTGGTTTAGCTATCGTAACGTAAAAACCCGACATGTTTATTTGTGGCGTGGTCTTACGAGATGCTTTTGGTTTTCAAAGGATTTTTGAAACTTTCAAAATCAACTGGGTGTGATTTCCTCACTCTGGTATTCCAGACTGACTCGGGTATTATTTAACTGTAATGCTCGGGTCAGACCGAGTATTATAGGATACAGGATATGATGTTGTGGAGCTCAGGAGACGAGCTAGATGACGATACGTATAGTCGTACTTGTTATATATATATTCCGCTGTTTGAGTTGTTGTGTACTCATTGTATGTTATTGATGTGAGCTGTGACTGTTGTACTCTGATGATGTAATATATGTAAACAGAAATATTTGATGTTGAGTAAAGTTTATATATTATCTATTATATTTTATTCCGCTGCGATGGTTAGATTCTGATATTGTTTTAGATTTCTTTTCTCCTATCTCTTCTTCTTTAACAAAATGGTTCGTATTTCTGTGCAACTTGAGTTGATTGTTGTAGAATAGTGTTGACTCAAGGGGTACGGATTTGCGGGTCGTCACAGTTGGTATCAGAGCTTAGGTTGGCGACAACCTAGGCTTTGGTGGGAATTATTCATGTAGAGTCCGTAGTACTCTATAATGAGTATGAGCGTATTAATAGATATGAGCGCGTATTTGTTAGTGAATATAAAATGATTTTTTATATTGTGTTGATCGGTTTATTGAGTGGTTTATGGATTCTGGTCAATACGAGTAATTAACGTTATTGATAGGGATCTCTAAACACTTGAATAGAACAATTCGACACAGTATTGTTTTAAAATAGGGTAAATGAAATAATTTTACCCAAATTATTTTTGTATATAAAAGATATAATTTTTGTAAAGTATTATAGTATTTGGATGCTTGATTGTTAAGGAATGATAATATTAAATTATTAACACCATTGTGTACAAATTGAATAAGAAATTGAAAACTTATAATCAAAGTTGAAGAATAAATTTATATAACAAATGGAATTTGAAATTTTGAAATTGAAATGAGATAAAATTCCAGAGAATGTTTGAATATAGATTTAAAGGAATTGCAATTTGGAATTTTTGGGGAAAATCTAAATTCCTTTGGATTTGGAAATGGTTTTCAAAAGTTTTGGAGAAAAAAATAGTGGTATTATTTCGGGAATATTTTTGGATTGAGACTGAATCTGGAGAGATTTGGAAATTAAAAATATTTGAAATGTTTTAAAGAGATAAAAGCACTAAACTCTCTGTAGTCGCTGGAAAATAATTCCGATGATGATCGCGACATCATCGGTGTTCATTTTCGAGTTTCCAAGAGAGGGTTTGCTACCTGAATGATTTTGGATTGATGTTTATTTGTAAGAAGTTGAATTTGGTTTGGAAATGCAAAGGATTTTGGATGTAGTTGGTTTCGAAAGTAATTTTGAAATTTTGGGAAATTGTTTAAAACTCTGGAATATTATTTAAATGCTTATGGAATAATAAAAATATACTAGACTAAATAAATGTAACAGAGAAAGTATCGAATTGGAATAAATAAGTTTCGACAGCTTATAAACAAATTGAACAGTATTGAAATAAAAATTCCTGGATATAAGTAAAAATGTGAATGAGAATTGATTGTAAATAAATGAGATATGAATATAAATAAGTGTGACGTATAAAAAAAAAATTGGGAAGTAAGATATATAAGCCAAAATGAAATTGGTTGTAATGGTAATGAAAATTCAAAACTTAACTTATAAAATAAATAGGTTAAACTCCAGTAAAATTGATAAAGAAACTTTGAAATAAAAATCAAATATTGATTTAATGTATGTTGAATATCAAATTTTGTGGTGACAAATGTTGAGTTTGTAAATGAATTATGGGATGAATATTCGATGTAAATAATATGGAATGTTCCAAGATTAATTTATGGAATATGGAAATGGAACTCGAATTGTTTAAATAAAAATTTGAGTTGCGGATAAATGATAAAATTTGAAAGAGATGTTGAGTTATTAATAGAAATTCAACTTGAAATTGTAAGTGAATTAAATTTGAATTGAAGTTGAATGGAATTGAATTAATATAAAAATGATTTGTATTGCCAATAAAAATCCAGGTAGGGATAAATTGGAAATAGCCTCATTATAAAATGAAAGGAATTCCGAAATGAATTATTGAATGTGAATTAGAATTCATATTGATTCAATGAAATATACTAATTTAATTTAAGCAAATGGAGCTAACAATGAAATTGGAAATGAGCTCGAGTAACATATAAATTCAACTTAGACCAACGATGAATTAAAAATAATTGGGAGTATCGTCCAACAAAATGAAATTGGGTTATAACAGTGATGGTTGGAATTTGTGAATCAATTCCAAGTAGGTTGAAATAGAATGGAAAAGACCTTGTTATTAATAAAATCAAAATTCTATGAATGAATAGAAATTGACTAAAAATTGATTTTTGAAATCGGTTGAATTATAAATGGTTTATAATAAAACCTGTTTGGTAAGTGGAATGAAATTAGTAATTGAGTTGAGTAACTCAAGTTATATTAACAAGAGCTTGGCTTCGAATAAAATGGGAATTCATTGAATAAAATTTTATGAGTTGATAGAAGTGAAATAAAATTTATTTTGAATCACTTGGAATAAAAATAAACTCGTTTGGATTCAAATGAATTGGAAGTAGGCAATGAAGTGTAAATCATTTAATTGGAATGTAAAATGAATTAAATGAAATGGTATTGGAATGGATGGGAAGCATTCAAAATAAATGTCGAAATGTTTCACATGTGCTTGTGGAAGTATATGATATGCATCGTTTATGAAACCCATGTTTTAATTATTTATATTTAAGTGAAATGCTATAAATTTGTGTAATTGTCACTTACATATTTATATTGAGTAAGTACAGGTTCAGGGAAGCCGTTGGCTGGATTTGATTGCACAATTTGCTAAAATAAATCGTCGCTTGCTTAAAAATGCTAAAATAAGGTATGCCTACGCAATACAAATAGGAAATATGAACTGTTTTTCTGTTTTCCGACCGTGTGGGTCGATGTATATTGATTTCCGGCCTGAGGCCGATGTATATATGTTTTTGTGCATCCTGCGATATCGCAGAAGTCCCTCCGTACAAAGGAGACTCTGCCAAAATTTTCCGTAAATTTTGGGAGTTAGAAATTTTTTTGGAATTCTCGAAAATTTTCATTAACGGCAAATGATCTAAATTTGCTAAGCAAATAAAATTGAAATTGGATATTGAAATTTAATTGGAATGTAAATGTAAAGAGAATGAAATTGAAGAAACTAAAGAAGTAAAGTTTGCAAATAAACTTTAATTGAGATTTAAATTAATTAGTAAGTGCAACTAATACAATATTCAAAGTGGAAACCAAAATTTAAACTTAAATGAAATTGTAAAGACAAAGAGAATGGTAATGGAAATAAACTTCAATAGTAAAATGAAGATTTATATAAGAATTATATACAATATTCAAATTTAACTTAAGGAATGGAAAATGAAATTCTTAAGTAAATTTGGTATTGGGAAAAATTGTTCCAAGAGAATAATTGAATGGAAATTAACTGAAGGTTAAAGTGATAGCTGGGAATGTGAATAAAAAGAGAATTGGTGTAGCTAAAAATAAATTGGGCTAATTACGTAAGGTGTACGTATATTATTTATTCGCATAGCTATATTGATCCAGAATTCGAGCACAGATTTTCGAGATAGTTATATCGATCCGAGTTAGGATTTTTCACTCGATTTTCGACGGCGAACCTGGATATGGGTTGCTGATTGATTCTGGAAATTCTCTATCATAGGTATGACTATGCAAGGAGAATGACGGTTTCTGATCAAGAAACCAGATCTGAGTCCGCACTAGGAAGTCGGGTGGACGATACTAGTTCGGAAGTAAATTTGTGTGATCGAGTGAACGATCGGATTTGGTAATTGCATACGAATAATATGTGTGCATCGTATGGGCTTAAATAAAGCAAATATTGAAATTTGTGTAAAAGTAATGCAAAATGATTTTGAATGTTGTGGATGGACATTATTGTTATAACAGGATATACAGGTGTTTTAAAAGCAGAAGGAAATTGATGTTTGATTTCAGAAGATAAAATTTAAATGGCCCGACAAAAAGGTATGTATTTGAATTTCTATATGAAATTTGATTGGGTTTTTGGATTGAGCCACTTGGCTTTTGTTTTCTTTTTGGATTTGGGAGGCCGTAGAGCCATTTTGTAGTTGTACCGAGCTAGCCGCGCAAAGGAGACGCTGGCGAAATTTTTTAAAAATTTAGGGAGTTAGAAAAATTTTGAGGAAATTTTGATAATTCAAAATTGGTTTTAAGATTAAAACTGGAAGGGTTGAGCAAATAGATTGTTGCAAACTAGGGAAAAGTTTGGAAAGTTAATAAGACTAATAATGGGTCTTTTGTAAAAAGATAATTGGTAAGGATGTTGAATTGTTTGGTTTTGAGGAAAAATAAACGGGTATTGGATTATTCATCCTAACTAGTAATTTCGGGGACGAAATTCTTTTAAGGGGGGAGGAATGTGATAACCTGGAATTTTTGAGTGTTTAAAATTGGAATATTCAATTGATTTTGAATATTTAAATGTAAATTTTTAACTTGAATTCAAATATTACCAATTATTTGATAATTAAATTATTGAATTAAATAAGTAGAAGTTGGTTCAAATGTTGAACCTAGAGTTTTAAAGCCTGTTAAAAATAATTTGAAGGCTTATAAGAATTTATATTGATAATACTGAAGAGAATATAAGTGATGAAATCAAATTTGAAAATGGTTTGTTAAGTGTTGAAATTTATATCGTTTAAATTGAATTTAAAAAGAGCCTTCCGAGGCACGGTCTCGGAATTCGACGAAACCAGTTCCATTGGGTCCGTAATATTGAATTATTATCGGATTTCGAATTTCGTATTAATTGGAGTTAGTATGTGGGTGAACGATATATAAACGCGTTGAAAATTTAGTTGTTAATAATCTAATTTAATCAAGCTTCTTCTATACGCCTTCTTCTTGTCATTTAATCACATACTTTCCCAATTATAAGACGTTCAATCAACTATCAAAATGCTCGAACTAAAACAAATAATAATAATAAGATAAAAACAAATGGTATTAATAATAATAATATTATTATTAATAATAATAAAAAAATCAAGAAAGAAGCTTCTTAGGGAAGTCGTGTGATAGAACAAAATATAATAACACAGACAACACGATAAGGCCGAACTCCTGCTTCTTCTTTCCCCAAATCCTCACCGTGAAAAAAAAAAATGAAATGAAATCAAACAGAAAGAAACAACAATGACCGAACTTTCCTCCTTCCCTTCTCTCCTCATTCCAATCGAACCCAACTCTAGTTCTTGAATCGAAGCAATCGAGATTTGTAAACCCGATTTAGGAAAGTGGCGACGAATTGAGGATTCGAGATTGTGTTCGAGCTCGTGAAGGTCGAGAGTGTATCGCTATGGGGATCGCGCATGGGGATATGGAGTGTTGAGGGATTGGCTGTTCGTTTGGATGGCAGGGAGCTCGCGATTAGGGTTCGGCGACATCGCTGTCGCATGTGATCGATTGTCGCTGGCAGATAAAGGGTTGATGCGATGGGTTCGAATGGTTCAAGCTCGAGTTCTCTTTGTCAGTGTCGACATGATCTCGAGGTAGGGGTTTGTCTATGTCAGTGTCGACATGCGTCTAGGGTAAGAGCTGTTTTTTTTATTTTTATTTTTATTTTTATTTTTAGCAGAAATTGTGTTTATATAAAAATATTACTGTAAGTTATAAAACAATTCGTTTTTTCAGTTATAGATATATATACAAAATTCAGTCAGTAGAATCATGGCTAAATTGCAGGGAAGAAAAACAAAATTTTCTTTTATACACATATTTATATATATATATATATATATATAGGACTGGAAAAAAAAACAAACATAGGGGTTTATATTAAATTTTGGCATGCATAGATTATCTTAGTTTATGCAGTTCCAAAGATAAATGAATTCAATAAGTATTCATTTATAAATATTTTAGGTTACTGTTGTTTTGCAGAAACAGAAAATAATTCTGAAAAAATAATATATATACATATATATATATTCACATATACCCGTAGTTTAATAGGCAAACAGAAAACTTACTTATATATATATGTACATGATTTTGGAAAATATAGGGATTTAGATGTTGAAGGATTATACAAGAATTGGATCTTTAAATTTAAAATCTAGATTTTAAAACCTATCGGTTTATTTTGGAATGATAATATTGTTATGAAGATTAAGGAGATTTATTAACTTATATAACTATTTTGGTTATTTCAAACGTAGTGTATTAGAAAGATATATAAAATAATAGGTTTGGTGGATAAATTGTTAAATTAACATATTTAATAAACTTATTCGATTTATTTTAGTTACTAGGGTTTTCAGAGGAAATTTAGTTAAATCAAATTATAAGCTAAAGTCAATGTGCAAACGGGATTTAATTGTTTGGTAAATTCAAATAGTAATAAATGATGAATTGTTTATACAAGGTCAAAAACGGGGAATCAAGGCAAGATTGGAGTGATTTCAAACCGGAGCAAAGGTGAGTTAATCTCACTCAGTTTAAATTTAAATTTAAGTGATTAAATTTAAATAATTGATTGTATGGTTGGATTGATTGATGTGATAGAGTATAGTATAATTTGAATTTGGCATATTATGTAATGCTAACGCCGGTGGATGCAGGGAAAACAGGTTGGAGGGATCATATTGAAATATTGAATGCTATAGCTGCTTGGATATATTCTTGAACTCCGAGTTATCAAATTATATAGCATTGGATTCTTGGAAAGAAATAATAAAAGAAGTAATTTTTTAAGAAAATAATTATAAAGAATGTAAATAAATTAAAAATGAATTGATAAGAATATTAGTGTTTCCAAAATGCTAATTAATGAATCCTGTATATGGAAAGGAATTTTTGAATAAACAGAAAGTTAAGAAAACTTAAAATTTCAATGTTACTGTTTAAAAGAATAAAACAATTATTTCAAATTTAGGATTTAAATTATTCTAGAAGAATAAAGAAGAAATGGAAAAAAAATATGTGAAATATGTATATTTCAGTTAAAGATGTAAAATAAAAGGGAAAATAATAACAATTATAATTAAGTCAATAATTAATAAATTTTGAAATGAACTGAATAAGTGAAGAAATTTATTTCAAATAAAATAAGTTGAAAATCAATTTGGAAAATTGATTCAATTGATTGAAGTTGGAAAATTCTCCTCGAATAACCAAGTATGTTTTCAAAGCGAGTTTTTAAATATAAGTTAAAAGGGTTTTAAAGTTGTTTTTAAAAAGGCAAGTTTTGAAAAATTTATTATATCCAATATTTAAAATTCAAAGGGTAAGTATTTTCTAAAAATCTAATATAGTAGTAAGTACTTAAAAGATGACCTAGTATTTTGTTTTCAAAAGTGAAATTCTAGTTTTATATTCTATTAAGTAACTTTATTTTCAAATACTCATATAGTAAGTATTTGTACAAATATTGAAGAAATTTAACTTAGCTGTTTAAAAGTATATATATATTTCGAAGTAAAATGTTTTAAATTCATTTTTAAAATCTAGTTTCATGCTTGGTGATTTCAGAGGAGATATAAAATATTTGGGAAAGATTATTCTGAAAGGAAGATGGTTTTGAACTGTTTTCAAAGGATTGAAAATAGAAATATATCTTTGAGGATATTTTGAGATACATAAATAATTTGGGAAATTATTTATTGGTTGATGGTTGTTTGTGAATATTAATTGATAGTTAAATAACCGACTATCAATATTGGACAATGCGTTGATCGTTTCGAAGAGACCGGGATCGAGAATTATTTCTCGAAAACCACTTCGATCCGATTTGTACGTTTCGTGCGAAAAACGTGTTCGGATTCGAAGATGGAGCAGTGAAGTGCAAGGGCTAGTCGCTACTAATCCTGAGGATATTTTCAAAATGGATGTAGTAGGAATAGTGCCTTCGGTTCCGTTCGAACCCGGGACGGACTTGTATGGATGAATGCTTGCGAAACATCGTCAGGAGGGCGATGGGCATTCTGAGTAAATACGTTCTAAAGGTAACGCTTAGCCTCAAGCCTCATCAAATGGGAATGACTGAAAATCAGGGGATATGCAGCAAGGTTAGGTGGGTCATGCCCAAGCAGGACAAGATAATTCCCCTGTCTAGACGTCCCTTTATTATTTCGGCTTAGTGGGTGGTTGGTCGCGCCAACCACGGGGTTTATCTTGTTCGGGACTGTTCAGTAAGGAATGGTTCCGGCCTTGTGTTGCAGGTGATGAAGGGAGTAATCCTCGGTATGGTGATCTAGGCCCCGTACTGTGACAGGTGGTACCCCAGTGCCTAGTCATTGTTGGAAATCCATTCTCCCTACGAGCCTTGTACGAGTTTTGTTTGTATTACCCACTTTTTTGGCTAGTAGCTGGAATTTAATGAATGTAACAATTTCGGCTATTTTATAAGTATTTGTATATAGACCCTATTATAATATCAGAGGATTTCTATAAAAATTGGTTTAGCTATCGTAAGGTAAAAACTCGACATGTTTATTTGTGGCGTGGTCTTACGAGATGCTTTTGGTTTTCAAAGGATTTTTGAAACTTTAAAAATCAACTGGGTGTGATTTCCTCACTCTGGTATTCCAGACTGACTCGGGTATTATTTAACTGTAATGCTCGGGTCAGACCGAGTATTATAGGATACAGGATATGATGTTGTGGAGCTCAGGAGACGAGCTGGATGACGATACGTATAGTCGTACTTGTTATATATATATTCCGCTGTTTGAGTTGTTGTGTACTCATTGTATGTTATTGATGTGAGCTGTGACTGTTGTACTCTGATGATGTAATATATGTAAACAGAAATATTTGATGTTGAGTAAAGTTTATATATTATCTATTATATTTTATTCCGCTGCGATGGTTAGATTCTGATATTGTTTTAGATTTCTTTTCTCCTATCTCTTCTTCTTTAACCAAAATGGTTCGTATTTCTGTGCAACTTGAGTTGATTGTTGTAGAATAGTGTTGACTCAAGGGGTACGGATTTGCGGGTCGTCACATAAAACCCAATACATCTATGACACTTACAAAACAACTATGCTAACATCTATCTAGGATAAGCTTCCTTTACATGATCCACAGCTTCCCAAGTCTAATTTCTAGGATCATCGCTCCACTGAAACTTAACCAATTTGTTGCTCAATTTCTTCTCATCTTGATCCACAATACTGACTGGATACTTAACTATCGTCAGGTTTGGTTTTATTTCCAAGTCACCCAAAAACTAACATTTCCACCACTAAAGATGGATCATGCACGCTTTTCCTCAAATGGGACACATGGAACACATTGTGAACTCCTAACAACTTTTCGGGGAACTCAATTCCATAAGTGAGTGGTCCAATCCTTTTCATGATCTTGAATGGTCTAATGTATCTCGGTGCCAGCTTTCCAACTTTTCCAAATCGAACGACTCCTTTGATGGGAGTTATTTTCACATACACAGCATCGTTGACTTCGAATCAAATCCTTCCTTCTCTTATCAGCATAACTCTTTTGGCGGTCCTGAGCTTCCTTTATCCTTCTTCTTACCATTTCAACTTTCTCCATCACCTCTTGAATCATATCTAGACGAAGCACTGAACAACCTCCAGATTCTACCCAACACACAAGAGATTTGCACGACCTCTCGTATAGAGCTTCATAAGGCGCCATTACAATGCTAACTTGATAGCCTTTGTTATAAGAGAACTCAACCAAGTGAACATGATCCTCCCACGATCCTCCGAAATCAAGAATATAGTCTCTCAGCATATCTTCCAAAGTGCGATTAACTCTTTAAGTCTGGCCATCGGTTTGACGATGGTAGGCAGTACATAGACTTAACTTCGTTCCCAAAGCTGTTTGCAGAGCTCCCCAGAATTGGCTCGTAAAGATAGGATCTCGATAACTTACTATGCTTATTGAAACTTTATGCAGACGAAATATTACCCTCATATAAATTTCTGCCAATAAAATTGCCGTTCTAGTTGGCTTGACTGGAATAAAATGCGCACTCTTTGTTAACAGGGTCCACAATGACCCACATTACTTCGTTTCCTTTCCTGGTTCTGGGTAAACCATCTATGAAATCCATTGATATCATCTCCCATTTCCATTTTGGGATCTCCAAAGTTTGAAGTAATCTGACCATTTTCTGACGATCTTCCTTAATTTGTTGGCAACTCGCACATCTACACACAAAAATGGAGATATCCTTATTCATTCCTGAGTACCAAAAGACTCTCCTCGTGTCTTTATACATCTTATGAACTCAAGGATGAATACTCAATCTAGATTTGTGGCATTCTGAAAATACTACTTGTCTTAGTCCATCTATATCTGGAACGCACAATCTTCCCTTGATTTTTAAAACACCTTGGTGATCCATCTCAAAATCTGTACATCGACCTTCCTTGACTTCTTGAATTAACTTCTCCATAGCACTGTCCTTCCTTTGGTTCCCCATTATCCTTAACTGAAGAGTTGGAGTAACTTCCAAAAGAGACAAAATTGCTTTCATGCTTAAGGCGTCTGCGACTACATTAGCTTTTCCCGGTGTATAAAGAATGTCCAAGTCATATGCCGCCAAGAACTCTAACCGTCTTTGCTGTCTGAGATTCAGGTCTTTTTGGGTGAAAAGATACTTCAGGGACTTTTGATCAGTGTAGAGCTTGAACTTTTCACCTAATTGAAGAAGAAGAAAATCCTACTTACTAAAATATCTAAAGAAAGAAGAAAGAAGAAAGAAGAAAGAAAGAGATCAAGAAGAAAGGAAAGAATTTTATCGAATAAATAATGCCTCCATATTTTCAATGTGAAGACCACAGTTAATAACTCAAAGTCATGCGTAGCATATTTCTTTTCATGTGGCTTCAACTGCCTGCTAACATAAGCAATCAGTCTTCCATTCTACAGTAGATCAGCTCCCAATCCAACTCCACATGCATTGATAAACACCGTAAACCTACTATTCCCATCAGGGACAGCAAGAACTGGCGCACTAGTCAGTCTCTTCTTCAGTTCTCCAAATGCTTCCCCACATTTTGGAGTCCATTCAAAATTTTCACCTTTCTTAGTCAACTTAGTCAAATGTGAGGATATTTTAGAATAATCCTAAATGAATCTTCTGTAGTAACTGGCTAACCCTAAAAAACTGCGAACTTCGGTAGGAGTCCGAGGTCGTTTTCATTCTAGTGCTGCTTCCACGTTTATTGGGTCCACTGAGATACCATCTCCCGATACAATATACCCTAAAATCTTACCTCCGATTGCCAAAAATGGCATTAAGAAAACTTTACTTTCAAAACATGCCTCCTCAGGGTTTCTAAAACTTCTTCCAAGTGATATCTATGTTCCTCTTCTGATTTGGAGTAAACTAAAATGTCATTGATAAAAACAAGCACGAACTTATTTAAAACCTCTCGGAAAACACGATTCATAAGTTCCACGAAATATGCGGTTGCACTGGTCAACCCAAAAGGCATAACCAACCATTCAAAGAAAAAGTCTAGGCCCCTAAAAACGATTAAGGGTATACCATCCTCAGCAACCCTTAATTAGTGAAATCTAGTAGCTAGATCCATTTGGGATAATACCGTAGTCCATGAAGTTGGTCAAATAAGTCATCGATACAGGGAAAGAGATATTTATTTCTATTAGTCAACTTATTCAACTCTCTATAGTCCACACACATTCTTAAAGATCCATCCGACTTAGCCGCGAAGATTACTGCCGATCCTCAGCTTGACTGACTAGGTCTAATCAGTCCCCTCTCCAACAAGTCTTGGGTTCGCTTTACTAATTCCTATCTTTCCCTCGGATCCATTCTTCTCTTAGGTTGAACTATGGGTCTTGCACCAGGAAGTAGATCAATGTGGAATTCTATCTCCCTATGTGGGCGTAAATTTCTAACTTCTTTAAACACATGGGAAAAGTTCTTAACAACCTCTATTGATCCTGACCCTTCTTGAGATGCTTCCAAGGTATAAAGGAAACTACATATATCAATACCATAATCCTCACAAGCTACTTTAGCAATATTTCCTGATTCAATTACTAATGTGACCATTCTTTCTGTATAGTCTAAGATAGCCCTATACATTGATAACTAGTCCATACCGAGAATGAGGTCGAATCCCTTAAAATCAAAGATATATAGATCATAAGTAAAATGATGGGAAAGTTAAAAAATTGGTACATCTTCACACACTAGTTTCAAATGGGTTACCCCTTTTATAGGATTAGATACACAAATAGGGTTTTCTACAATATTTGGGATAAAATGAAATATCTTTGTGGCTTCTGAAGAGATAAAACTGTGGAAGGCACCAGTATCAATCAAAAATAAAAAAATACCATTAATTAATAGGGTACCTTCAAGAATACCCTTTCCCTTCACATCTCCTAAGGTTGATGGCTCATCCTTAACTGCATACACTTTAGCTTGCTACACTTTCTTCTTGAGTGGGCGGTCTTTATCATATGTTTAGGCTGGTGATAGTTGAAGCATAATGTCTTCTGGACCATTGAAGATATAGGTCCTACTAGCTGCTTGGAAGTATTAGAATCTTTACAGAATTTGGCAATATGACCCTTATGCTTAAAGAGATAAAAAGTGGTATCCTTAAATTTGTTCCCCTTATTCCCTTCTAGATTTCCTTTTGCTTTACCCTGCTTACTCTAATTCGGGTTGAACTTCCTTTTGTTTGCATTGTTGCTGTTGACATTATCATTTGTTGTTGCTGGGGTATGCTTCTTCTTGTCTAAGACTCCATACCTTAATGCCATGTCTACCAAGTCCACAAATGAACCCTTAACATGTGTAGTCATCCTCTTATGGAAATTCTCCTTCATTCCCAAAACGAACATCTCGTTTTTATTTAGCGGGGTGTTAATCAATTCCAATCCAAAACAAGATAGCTCATTGAACTTCGTCTCATATTCTGCCACTGATGAATCTCCCTACTTCAAGTCTAAGAAATTTATGTACATCAGAGTCTAACTAGCTGCAAGCAGGAACTGATCTTGAAATGCTTCCTCAAAACAAGCCCAAGTAAACTCCTCTTCTAGAACATTGGCTATGAGCAAGTCCCACCAAGCTATGGATCCTTTCTGTAATTGCCATGATGCTAAAAATATCTTCTACTCATCTAATAGATCCAGACCTTTGAAATTTTTTTCACAAGTGCGTAGCCATACTTAAACTTCTACGACAGACTCAGTTCCCTTAAACAGTTTCCCATCCAAATTTGTGTAATCCTTACATAAAGTTGCAACATTCACCCTTGGTTGCCCTGGTGTTGGCTCTTCGATAGTACCGACCCTTCCAGTCTGAGTCCAACCATTTGTGGTCGTAGTGCAGCTAATTCCTCTACCTCGTCTGCCTTTAATGCTCATTTCTTACTACCTGGGCATTGTAAGATACTTCTTCGAATATCTTGACGAGATAAACTCCAAAAAGGAGAGTACTAATCAAAATATCAAAGCTGATCTACCTACCAGGGATATATATTTATATATGTGAGTAAAATTACAAATATGATCTCTCGGAGTTGACCCTAACCCAAAGATAACTAGGGTTTCACTTAACCTAATGCTCTGATACCAAATGTAACAAATCGCCTTTCTTGCATTAGAAAGACGAGCCATTATGGGTTTAAGAAATTTAGAAAGATAAGAAGACTAATTAAACACCGAACCTTATCATGCAGAGAGAAAAAATAATATAAAATGTAGTATATTACATAGTCATAGCCAAAATATTACATGAGAGTTCAATAATACAGGTTCCAAACTAGGACAATTTACAACGCTTGTCCACAAAATACTTAGACCATACATACATACACACAACGGGATAATTTATACTAATAATAGCTATCCATGAAGCCACCTTCTTCAGCTCCTCCAATATGCTTTTGAGATAAACCTGGATCATCGACTACTCATAAAAATTGAGTGCCTAAGAGTTTAGGGAAAAGAAAATAAACTCTGGGTTAGATATGGATCTGGTGTGAGTAAACTCAAATAACAATATTTTTATTTGAGAACTCCTTTGAAAAAAACAAAAGGTATCGTAAGACCACGTCGCACCTAGACATGGACGGGTTTTTACCTCACGATAAGAAAAAGCACTTTCTATTTAAACAGGTGATATTATGATAATGCCTAAGGATTTAAAATAAATATAGAACATAGTTGAAATGCTTTCATCTCATATTCCAACATATTTAGGTATACAACTAAAACCGTAAAGGCACGTATTGGAGATTAGATCCAATACAATAACAAGGTTGTTAGGGTATCACCTACCACAGCATACCTCTAGATTAGCGTGCAGAGATTGTACCGAACAATCCCTGCCAACACAGGACCGACCTATCCCTTGTTGGATAGTACCGAATATGATCACCCCCTTGGTAGGGATCAGCAACCATTTCAAACTATAGTATATTTGAGTAGGGACTCATTCTAGATGGAAATAATCATACCCTAATGGGTACGACTCACATAGCTCTGCTGTATATCCCTTGTTTTAGCCATTTTCGGTTGACAAGGCCTGAGGCTGCGTCGTTACCATTCACATATAGCACTTCTCTCTTGAAATGCTAACATTGCCTTCCCGATGTTGACATAATGTGAACATTCATCCATACAAGTCATTTTCATGAGAAGAACGAACCGAAGACACTACTTCCATTACATCCATTTTGGAATCACCCTCAAGGTTAATGGCAAGAATGCCATTGCACTTTAAATCTTGAATCTTGATCATGATTTTGATAGATCCAATTTGAACGCTTTATGTTGGTTCGAAGTGGTTTTTGGATAACTATTCCTCATCCGATTTCTGTCTCTTCAATCCAACATTCAATAATTTTAAATGGTCAAGTTATTTGATAGAGAACAACTTCACTATCGGGTGCAAGATTTACATATGGACATGCACTCGATATACTTAAGTTATCATGACCCTTTTATTGAAATTAACCTCCTTGTATTTATCACATTACTGATATTCAGCATTTTCGCTAAACACAAGTCAACCTAATTTCCATAAAACATATCAATGTTTTATAATCACTAATTAATTCATTTGGCTACTTAATGGTCCAGACGATGAGATCTTTTGATTTTAAAATCACTTAACTTAAAAAGGAGACTGATTTAAAACATAATCATTAAGTTTAAAAATAGTTTTGCAAAGATTACAGTATATTTAATTAGCTTAAACCCTAATTATATATTAATTAAATGAATATTAATTCATAATTAAACTGTAATTAATTTAACGAACTTAGTTAAGTCATAATTAACTTCATAATTCATCTTAGTTAAGGATTAAACAATTCATTATTAGTTAAACACTGATTAATTGAAAGTGAATTAAATAATAACTTATTAAATAATAGTTAATTAATTAATTAACTCAATTAAATAATAATTAATCATTAAATTACTTCTTAACTTCATAAATCACTAATTAAAATTTTATTAATCATTAATTAGTCATTAACCTTCTTTAAGTGTTACTTAACCCTTAATCACTTACTTAACTATCAATTAAGTACTAATTATTTTTAATTAATTTATTAAATAATAAAATATTAATTTAACTAAACTTAATCTCTTTTTATATTACTAATTAAATTTGAAAAACTTCTGCAAAACCATTTCAAAGCAAAATGTTTTAAAATGAAAATCAAAAAATTTGTCGAACTGCGCTCATAGTGACTATCGCTATGAGCGCGGTTTGTTTAAATATACTTTAAGAGAAAATCTTGCTTGATTCTTTTCTACTTAATGTTTTAAAGCATAACTTTTAAAGTTTTTGAAACATAAAAACAAAGATAGAAACTTTGAAATAATTTTCAAACCTTTAAACATGAAAACATCGTTTTTGATTTTCGAATCAGATATCACGTCCGTCGCAACACACAAAGTTGTTGACTTAGACTCAACATAACATACTTTGGTTCTTGGATCACAACCTTACATTTATATTATCATACATTTTAACATCACAATGAAACACATATAAAAAAATATGTTTACATGCTTACTAACTTGATAATACCGCATTCAAATCTCAAATTCAACACCAAACACCAACATCCATCAAGTCAACATCAACCAACATAATAACCATTCAATTGACACATCATCTTATCAACACAATAACACGACATAGTAAATTCAATTTTTTTTTCCAAAATAAGATAGTTTACTCACCAAAACTCCGCAAATACAAAGCGAACTTCGACTAGACTTTGGAAACAATACATGAGCTTCGAAAAGTGAAGATTTTTTCGAAGTTTTGAGCTTTAAATGGCTGGCGTGATGGTGTGGGGCTCGGCCTTATGGTTTGGGGTGGGTGTGGGCTTGGTTTCTTAAAGAATAAAGTGAAGAAATGAATATAGGAAATTTTAAACTAGATTCGAAAGAGATTTAAAGTGAAAAGTTAGGATTTTTAAATACTTAGAAAGGATTTTGAAGCCATGGAAATTTTAGAGAGGAAGTTTTAGAAAATGGAGGAGAGAATGTAAATTAAAATGCGTGTGTATGGTTGTGTATTTATAGATGAAGAAAAGTGAGGAAATTACCATTTTATCTTTAGTTTAATGTATCATAACATGTCATCATTTTGACATGTCACATCACTACCTTCCCCCCTTGAAAATGATTTTTCCATCATTAATAATTAATTAAAATGAGTTCATTTATCAATAAAAATCCATTTATTGACTATATAAATTATATATATATATATATGTATGTATGTATATATATATATAAATTTTCCCAGTGAAAGCGACCAAACCCTGGGTCGTTACAATCTTCTCCTCTTCTTCTGGCTCATCTTCGATGTCCTCATCCTGATGTAATAACTCACTTCCTAGTGGGTGCTATGGCTGTCGTGCCATGATCCATGGTAGATGATTAGGCCCTGTTGGGTCCTTCTCGCCAATAATCTTCTCGATATCCTCTTCTCCTAGACCTCAATCTACTTCGGGATCAGTGATCCTAACTCTATAATGGGAGAGCCCATCTCCTAAATGACCTCCTCATCATCCTTCGATGAAATGCCATCCATGCAGCCATCATATACTCCACAACAAGCTCTTCCCGATCAAAATCTTCCTCGAGATTCTCCTCACTCCAGGGATCCTCTATCCACAAGTCTGGGTCCTCTGCCTTTGTCTCGTCATCAGAAATCATAATTATCTCCTCGTCCTCATCATCAGATATGACTATCGGATCATCCAACGCTCCATGCCTAACCCCAGAGGACTCTTCTACCTAAACATCCCTTTCTTCCTTGTCACTGGTGATGGGCATTTCTAGAACCTCAGAGGACTCTTCAACCTGAAATCTATTTAATTTGAAGTGGTTTAGATTGATAATTCAAACACGGATTTGAAATCGATATTAATTAAATGGTTTTAAATGAGAATTTGAATTGAAAGACAAATTTAGTTTGTTGATTTGAAAGCTGAATATGGTCCCGATGTGTTGAATGAAAGAAATAGTTTAATTTGTTATAAATTTCAAATTTATTAATTTAATATAAACCGTTTAAACTATATTATTTTTAAATCCCAGTTATTAAGATTTTCAGACTATTAAACTAAGTTAATCTATTTTAAACTACTTTAAACTATTTTAATTAATTTAAACTATTTTAATTTATTTTAATCTATTTAATCCAATTTAATCTATTTTAACCTATTTTAAACTAATTAACCCATTTAAACTATTTTAAATCTATTTAAACTATTTTAAATCTATTTAATCTATTTCAAATCTATTTAAACTATCTTAAATCCATTTAAACTATTTTAAATCTATTTAAACTATCTCAAATTTGTTTAAACCATTTTAAATCTATTTAAACTATCTATAACTATTTAAATTATTTTCTAAATTTCAGACTATGTAAAGTGGAAGTATTTATATTTAAATCCTTGATTTTAAAGCGAATATGTTAAATGATGTTATAACTTAAGTTGGATTTTGAAATGATATTTGCAAGTGAAATGACATATTTAAGTAAATATGATGATTTTGAAATGTGGACTTAATTAACATATCTTATCGATATGATTTCGAAAGTGAATATGGTTTCGAAAGCGATATGGTTTTGAGAATATGATATTTCAATATCAATTATGAATTGATTTTTGAAATGTAAAAGAACCATCTGATGTGAAATAAGCATTTGGTTGTTAAAGAGAGGGGGATCAGATATTGTCATGCTCTCTGCCAATACCGAAAACCACTTTAACAACCATGTACGTGGTGGAGATTCCAAAATGAAGTAGGATGGTATGGCGAACGATTCTGTATGAGGTATTTACGTAGCTCTGACTCCCGTGAGTCAGCTTGATGTGGCAAAAATAGAAGCTATACCGGGCTAAGTTAGGTCACATCTCCGATCGGACACATTTCTTCGATACTATATTATGACTTTATGATTGATTTGGTGGCCACCCCTCGATTTGATTATGGGAGTATGTTCCGAGGTGGGTGGTAATAGCTGTTATGCGTTACCAACAGTTCAGGAGTGCAAATGGTAGAATCCTACATTGGAATTGCCTCGTGTGCCTTGTAACATGCCTTGTCGCGCCTTCTACGAATTTGGTTTGTGTTGTACCTATGGAGTGTTTCCTGATAGCCCATCAGTTTGCGGTGGAGTTTACAGTACTGTATAGACTACGACATTATATAAAATATGTTAAGAGGGCATGGGTAACAACTTAACGCTATTTTAACACTTTACTTTACTGTAGATACTATAATAATAGCATATTGTACTATGTATGTAGATAGTTTAACGGATCCTTAGGAGGTGGGAATCTCGAACATCTCTTAATTTATTGTACTTATGTTAGACACTGGATAGGAGATGCCAAACCCCGTAAACATCTTTGATGCCGTTACACTCATATTTATTTACAGTTGATTTAACTTACATAAGATCTTTTTGTTATGACTCGAATGATTTGTCTTTTCAATTCGATCGGGTCAGTCGGAGCTTTTTAGTGCAACAAAGACTGCTTTGGAGGACGAAGATGAGGATTTAGTACTTTTATTATTTATTATATTTATTCCACTGCATCATGTTGTTCTACTACATTTATTTATTTATTCCTAGTGTATCTAACTGTGATCTGTATTGTAAAAGTGTAATCAAATGTTATTTGTAAAATAGCTTCATGAACAGTTTATTTGATTATTATATTTTGTCATTCCGCTATGAGATTCTATTTTTGTTTTCTTTCTTTCTCTGCTTTTTCCTATTTACCCTATAACAATCCTCCCTTTTGAATGGTTTGAGTCTGACTGGTGTGGTTTATCATCGATTTAAGCCGTCCAAAAAGCTGGGACATTACATTTGGTATCAAAGCATAGGTTTAGCGATAATCTTAGCTTTGTGGTGTCTAACTCATTAAAGATAGGGTAGTAATATCCTAGACTGAGTCAATGAGTGTATATATACGAGAAAGCGTATTTGTTAGTGTTATAAAAGGTTTTTGTATTATGCTAATTTGTTCTGTTTAGTATTTATAAATTCTGGTTGTTACATAGGATGTTATGGTATCGGTAGGTATTTCTAAACACTTAATATGGAAAATCGACATAATGCTGTTTTTGAAATATAGGTAAATGAAATAATTTTACCCAAGTAATTTTTTCATAAAAAAAGAATAATCTTTATTGATGTATATAATTGTATGTGATACGTTTGGTTGTGGTTAGGAAATGAAATTTATAATTATTAGTTGCAAAAATGGGATTGTAAATAAAATGAATATAAATTGAAAATTTAAGAACTTAAGTTCTGGGATTTTTGAAAATTTCTTTCGAAAGATTTTAGAATATAATATTAGTATTATCTGAAATTATTTTATGATATAAATATTTCTGTATGATTTGAAAAGAATGTTTTAAAGGAATTCTGAAAGGAAATAAGTTCTGTGCTCCCATCCCCGTCGTTGGAAAATAAGTTCGGTGATGAGTGCATGCATCATCAACGTTCATTTTCGATTTTCAAAGTGGAAAGACCGTTGTAGTAGTTTTACTACCCAATTGTTTTGATAACGAATCATAAATTTTAAATTTTAAATATAGTTGATATATAAATATATGAGTATACATATTTCTTTAAAATGGTTTGAAAATGAAACCCGGTGTGTAGTTCTTAAGTTACTGTAAATTAGAAATTGTAATTGTTATAATGAATGAAATCTTGACTGTATTAATAACTGAAAACTACTAAAATGAAAAAAATAAGAAATAAGATGCTAAGTGATTAATGAAGTATATATGAAATTGGAAATTTGTAAATTAATGAATAATGAAAATTTAGAAGATGTAATTTATCGAATATTTTGTTAACTAAATGAATAAGATGAACTTGTGTGACATTTAATTGCTTTCTAAAAGGCATATATAAATAACTTACGAAATTGTTAAAGGTTGAAATGTTAATAAGAACATGTAATAGAATATTATACTAGTGAACTTAGGAAATGAAAGTGATCAATGGAATTAAGTTTATAAATAAAGAATTAAGATGTATAAGAATGTTATAAACTTAAGTTAATAATTTGAGATGTTAGTAATTAAATTTAATAGAAAAAAAAGTGAATATTGTAAGTAAATGATTATAAACTAAAGTAATGTTTGAAGCCAATTTTAATTAAAGTAAATAGTAAAAGCGAATACTATATATGAAAGAAATTAATGTGAAAAGAAAAAGAATAAAAATTTAAGTATGGGTTGCTTCAAAAATGGATATTTATGTTAAAAGAAAATCAAAGTAAATAATAAATGTGAAGTAAACTGAAATAAAATGTATGTAATCCTTAAGTATTATTTTAAACAATTAAATGGAAATAACTTATGTAAGCAATGAATGTAAAGTAATGAAAAGGAAAAAATGCATTGTATGACTATACGAGAAATGAAATTTTGTAAGTAATGAATGTAAATTAATGAAAACATAGCATTGTGCGAATGATGGAGGAAAAAAATGGTGTGAAACAAGATTTATAAGAATATACTTAAATAATATTTGGAATTCTTGGTTGTTTTGGCTTATGGGATGATTGGAAAATGATACTTCTAATTGTATAAAGATGTATAAATAATCTATTGATTTTTGTCTAAAATTGTTGAATGCATGGAATACGTAGTAGTTTATTTATCATTTTATATGGTTAAAAGTTTTGAACCTGAACAAACCATTTGTTTTGGATGCTATGGATGTATGATTGATTACTTCGGTTACATGTGATGATTGTATGGTTTTATTTGCAAGTGATTGTTGTTATGTTATGTTGGTTTGTTTTACTTTTGGTTAAAGTAACTAAATATTTCTCTTTTACGTAACTCTAACTATTTTAGATTACGTAAGTGAAATACAGGTTATGGAAGCAATTGCTACCGCTTTTGGTTTCATAAATAAGCGTTTTCCCGACAAATAGGTACATTCGTGGATTACGATTTTATAGCGATATTATATTATTTTCCCATGGTTTGGGACATTTATTTTTGAAATATGATATATATTGTTATTATTCATATTATTATTCTCATGGACCACTCCGTACAAAGGAGACTTTGCCAAAAAAATTCATAAATTTTAGACTTAGAAAATTTTGTGAAAGTGGAAATATTTTTTAGACTTTTATTGAACTTGAATATGAAAAAAATTAATGGCTTATAAATTGATATATTATATTTAAATTATTTTAAATTAATTATTTATAAATTTAATACTTTGAATAAGATGTATTAGTTCCTTCTTTTCCCTTTGCGATGACGAAAAGTTCTGAGTGTGGGAGAGTATAACGACCCGTAATTTTTTATAATTAAAAATATTTAATTTAATAAGATGTTGGTGTTAATATTGGATGGAATTAAAATTTGTGATTTTTTTGGGAAATATACTATAATGATATGTAGTAATGTTAATTTAAGGCAATTGATAGCTATTTTAGTACAATTCCAATTAATTGAAATGATTGTAAAGTTAAAATTGGTTATAAAGTGTAAACGGTAAATAAACCAAATGTTGTATTAAATGGTGAAATTGCACATAATTAATTGAAATTGATTAAAATAGAAAAATTGAACCACATGTAAATTTATTACTTTTGTTTGTTAACAATAAACATAGAAATGTATTCGAATTTGTAAGTTGTAACAATTGGTAATTATCAACTCACTATTTAATTCGTTGAAAATAAATTGGTAATCAATTGCAATTAATCCAATTAAATAATGAAGTCAATGTGAATTAAGAGGACAACTGTGACGACCCGCCTTTCTAATCACAGAAAGACATATCATCAATAAGAAAAGAAAGGGATAGAAATAGAAAAGATAGGAAGAAAGAAATAACAACATCAGAATCTCACAGCGGAAACGGAACAAAGTATAGTACATCACATAATTATTACATAGTTTTACATATATCAGAGTTATACAATATCATACACATGACAGTCATACATACATCTGTCACTACATACATCCCAAAATACAACATACGTTAACTAACACAGCGGAACTAGATAGATATATAGATACGTCTGGACTCCTACTCCATCACCTCCAGAAACCATCACCCCAAAACCTATCACTTGGCTACTCATAAAAATTTGAGTACCCAAGAGTTTATGAAAAACAGAAATAAACTCCGGGTCAGACATGGGTCTGGTATGAGTAAACGGTTTAAAGTTGTTTAACTTTGAAAAACATTTGAAAATAAAGGTATCACGTAAGACTACCCACACATAAATACGGGTAAGTTTTTACCTTACGCTTACCAAAACAATTTAATAGGAAATCCAGTGATATTATAATATTGTCTGGGGTTTTCAGGTAAAATACAGAAATGGCTGAAATGCTTACATCTCACATTCCAACATAGTTGGGCACAATCAAAACATACGACACTTATTGGAAATTGGATTCCATACAATGGCAGGGTTACTGGGGTACCGTCCATCACAGTACGGGGCCTAGATCACCGTACCGAGGATCACTCCCGATGCCCTACAACACAAGGCCGGAACCATTCTTTACTGAACAGTCCCGAACAAGATAACCCCGCGGTTGTAGCTAGCAACCGCCCACACAGCCAAAATAAAAAGGGACATCTAGACAGGGGTATACCTTGTCCTGCTTGGGTGCTACCCACCTAACCTTGCTGCACATCCCCTGTTTTAGCCATTCCCGGTTGATGAGGCTTGAGGCTACGATTACCTTTACAGAACATATCTCTTAGAATGCTCATCGTCCGCCTGACGATGTTCTGAAAGCATTCAATCCATACAAGTTCGTTCCGGGTTCGAACGAAACCGAAGGCATTATCTCGTTACACTCATTTTGGAATCAACCTCAGAGTCAACATCAATAGCCCTTGCATTTTGAAACACCATCTCGATCTTCACTTGGAAATTTACGACCTAACGTTCAATTTGGATCGATGTGGTTTTCGGATAATCATAAATGACACCAGATCCCGGTCTCATCGAAATCCAAACGCCATTTTAAAGGTCAAGTTGTTTATTAGTTTAAACAGTTTAATTCAACACTTTGAATTCACATAGCATTTATCACAGATAAATCATACACAATCATCATAGATATATCAAGGCATATCATAGAACATCACAGAATATCACCAAATAGATATCACAAAATCAGATATTCTACATATATAATCATTCATGAGCAAACATCTTTAATCCTTATTTTAATTAATGCAATTTAAATTAATTACTTGAGAATTAATTACTTACTTAATTAATTATTTTATTTCACACCATTTAATTAATTACTTCTTAATCAATTTATTTAACCTTGATTACTTAATTAATTACCCTTAATCATTAATTTATAACCTTAATTATTAATTGATAAAACTTAATTACCCACAATTAATCAATTATTAATTTTTAATTAAATTACTTAATTAGTTAACTACTAATCATACATTAATTAACTTTAAGTGGTTAATTACAAATTTATTAACCACTTAATCATTAATTAACCAATCTCTAATTACAATTATAATTTAATTATTCTTAATTACTTTCTAAAATAATTAATTAATGATAATTATTCATCTTAATTAATAATTTGAAAATCTTCTTTAAACTTTGAAAATCAAATTATTATTAACTACAAAACTTTAATGTTAAATTAAATTTAGTACTTAAATTAAATTATCTACTTAATTAAAATAATAATTAAGATTTTAAAACATTTTAAAGTATTAACTAAAATAATTAAAACTTGTATTAAAGTCTTAATTCAAATTGTTAAACCTTTATTAAGTCGTCAATGCTTAAAACTTGTCGAAACACAATTTACTTAACTTTATTTTTCTTTTATTTGCAGTTTTGAAAAAAACCGAGACTTCCCCTGTTTTACTCGCATAGCACTTCGAGTTTCTCACCAGCTTTCCCCGAGACATCCCTCGTTCCCTCTTGTACTCCATCTTCATCTTCTTTTTTTCCAGTAAGTTGAAGTTTAAACTTAAGTATATACTTAAGCATCAGGAAACCCTCTCACGTACTCGGTCTAAAACTCGAAGCAATCACCTCATTTACTCGGGCAACGACTCAAGACACATTACATCAATGACGCTAACACGGAAACCACGCCGTACACGTGCACGGCGACGCGCCTTAGCTCCGACAAACTCCATCACCTCAGGCAAGTCACAAAACTCCCATAAACTCGGAAACCAAACTCGATTTATCACCAAACATTCGAAATCGAAAAAGGGCAGTATGCTCGAAAAACTTCAACACAGCCCACTAACTAAAACACCTCGCCACTGCCGCTCAGTCTACCATAGACGCCCAAACTCCATCCACACCACGACAACACACTATTCTACCATCCTCCAGAGTCTCGTGAAACTCGATCATGTATAGGAGACATACACGCCTCGTTACAGACATGTCCAAAAACTCGAAACAAAGCCCTAAAATGATCTTGACCCATCAATTTATGCAATGGAAAAAATTTCATAATTTTCTCGAAATCAATGATGTTTATACTTGCTTCATACCAAAATTCAACATTTAAAATCAATTCGATTGTCAGAAAATGGGAAAAAAGCAAATTTTGTTCAAATACAAACTGCTCTTGGAATACTAATCTAAAAATCTTCATTTTTATTTTAAAAATCATAATTTACAGTAAGAATTCAAGTTATGAACTTGAATTAACTTTTTATAACAATCGAATTTATCAAATTATTACTTGATTACCTGTAAACAAGATTTCCTATAGTAATATTTCACTAACATGTTTTAATCAGCTTTAATAAAGTCTTGATTGAGGTTTAAACATCTTGTTTGATTGAAAACTGAAAGCTTTACAATGGTCGGTTGAAAACAATTTGAGTTTGAATGATAATCAACCCTGTAATCCATAACAGAGAAGACCAATATACAGAGCAACCTATATATATACACAGAATTATATTCAAAGATAAAAGATATACAATACCGTATGATCAATGAATCTCCTGAACTGTTTTTAATTAAACTTAAAGCTTTAAAAATTCTTGTTTACTCACTTGGAAATTCTGTGAACAGAGAACACTTCCTGTTTTTTTTTGTAAACTGCAGTTTGAATCCGCCCTGAGTTTTTTTCTGTTTTGTTTGAATTAAATTTGAGTTTACTTCTTTTTCTTCTTTTTGTTTTTCTCTGGTTATCTAAGTTTTACTGAACGAACTAAAATGGAAAGATGCATCCATATATATAGAAGATAACAGGATGTGTAAAGGAAGGTTTAATTGGTTTAACTGTTTTCTTCTTTTTGTTTTGACTGATCAGATTTTCTAAATATTTTGAATTGACCTATTTTTGGCTGAGATGATGGCATTTAATGCCATGGTTTCCTAAGTTTTTTACATACTATTATTATCTTTTGCTGTATATAGATATTTTGTATGCACATATACACTTTGTCTGATTTCATTTTCTACTTTGTTCTTACAATTTTAAACTTATGTTGTATGCACACCAAATCACTTAATTCTTGCTTTTATTTATATTTCTATTTTAACTATCAACATTTAAATTATATTCATATGCTTTACTTATATTTATACTTAAATTTTATATTGATAGAATTTGATTCTATTTTAAACATTATAATCTATATTGCATTTATATATATATATACCAAATGTTAATAGGATAAAGCATCTTAATTCAATTATATAAGAAAGATTTTATTGCAAATATTTTTGAGAGATTTTATTTTTAAATTTCCAAATCAAATTTTCACTTTCAAAATACAAATGCATATAAATAAATGGAAAATATTTCAAAGACTTATCTTTTTACAATGATAAGTTTACATTTCATTTAATTGGATTAAATATTTATTAAAATATTGTAACAACCCGCATATTTGTCGATTATATATTTAAATATTTTATTTAAATATTTTATCGTTAGTCGGATTTTAGTCCGAAAAGCTACTTTTTGCATATGGTCGAATTAGGACTCGGGACCCCTCCCATTGAGTTTAAAATGTCGTTTGTGACCTTTTTGAGTATAAGCTTCGATATGTTTGGAGAAAGTTGATTTTTGCTACTTTTTACTTTGGGTTTGGTTTTTGGGCTCAGCCCTATGTTAACTTAAACTCCAAAACTGAACCACTCTCCCCATTCTCCCTCACTTCTTTCTCTTTTCAGTTTTCTTAGCTTTAATGGCGGGGGAGATTGGAAATTAAAACTACAAAACCCTAGTTTCCCTTGCAAATCAAATTCCTAGCTCCAAACTCAAGAAGAACCCATTGGTAAGCTTCTCTTCTTCTTCTCCAACTTATTCTCTTACTAATTTCAGAAATTTCTAAACCTAATTTCGGGAATGTTCTTGTTTTTGAGCTTAGATTCAAGCTCAATTGAGTTGTGTTGAAGAGAGGTTGATTCTCCATTTGCTTTCAAGCTTCTTCTTGTTCGATTTTGTGAAAAGGTGAGATTTTTATCTCACATCTATGACTATAATTATCTTTGGTTGTTGGGTATGAATTCCTAACACTTATTCATGTGCATTTGCTCTTGATTTGGATTGGTTTTTATGAATATTCCAATTTTTGGGTTTTTAAACCAAATTTGTGTGAAATCCTTTTATGGATGTTTGATCATGCTTTTGGTGATGCATCGAGGAGCATATAGGGCCGGGTTGCCGATTGGCATAAACCCTTAGAGCCAATGTTCCGGTTGCATTTTGGAAGAGTTTGCTCTTCATTTGTATAAGGCTGAAAAACAGCCCAGGCATGATTCAGTCGACTGAAATCTCTGTTCAGTCGACTGAACCTGAAACCCGAGAGTTTCCAGGCATGATTCAGTCGACTGAAAACTTCTACACAGTCGACTGAAACTGGAAACAGAAAGTTTCCTGAACCTGGAAAATTTCCAGGCACAGGGTCAGTCGACTGAAATCTCTGTTCAGTCGACTGAACCTGCTGTTTGAGTCCAATTTGCCTTATTGGATTGAAATTCCAATTTAAATCGATTCGTGATAATCCTATTTGTTGTTATCATCTATTATGACTTTGATGACTCTTTTTAGGGATTTTTGAATATCCATTTCGATGGACCCTTTATCGATTTCTTTGGATTTTATTCACGTCTTCGTACGTGAATTTTTGTGATTGATTGTTCTTACAATCTTCTTCGTGATTTGTCACTTTAAAAATATAAAGGTTTTCTATACTAGTAGTAAATATCAAAACTCTTTCCTCAAACGATTTCAATACTATTTTAATACCAAATTCGTTTATAAAACAGTTTTTCCAATCTATTAGTATATACAAACCTTTACCTCACTCGTATGAGAAATCTAATTAAATGGCTTAGTAAAACAAGTGGTATGAAACGCTTGCGTTTACTTTGTCGGTTAATTCTTGGACTTGTTCGATTGAACCTCTTGTGACAATTTTCTAGTGAAAATTTACAGTTTGTTCGTAAATATTTAAGTTAAGCAAGTGGTTATGGGACATGAAGCTAAACTCATATATTTACTAGCTTAGTGTAATCGACACTTCTCGCTGATCATGACGATCATCTTTGTGATTTAGACTAGCAATGTGCGATGTCTCTTTGTCTGCGAGGGAGACTAAACCCCGTTTTGTGGAGTTTCGACTCAATTTGTGATGGGGTAGCAACCCATGGTCTTCAGGCCGTTTGTGGAGCTTCGGCTCAATTTGTGATGGTTAGCGACCATGGAATTAGCATTCCGTTTGTGATACACGTGTTGGTGAGCTTTATGCTCCCGTTTGTGATAGGCCTCTCCCCCCCTCCTTTTGTGATTTCTGGATTTCTTGTGTAGATTCCTAGAATTTGTGTTTCACCAATTTTCATGATTTCCATTGATAAGTTTTATCAATATTTGTGCATTGGTGAATTTGTGTGTCATTGACTTTAGTGATTTCTGGATTTCTTGTGTAGTCTTCTGGAATTTGTGTGTCATTGACTTTTGTGATTGACATTGATATTATCGTCAATATTTATGGTTTGATGAACGAAATAAAGAGTATGACACTTCTTGGATTCTTGTGTAGATTTTGTGATATTGATTAATCTCTTGTTGGTTATCAACTACTTATATATCACAGCTTGGCCTTGTGATTATTATGTGTTTAGTCATAACTCTGATTCTATATCGTTTCATCTGATATCTATAGTTAGACTGATCCGTTTATTATTTTCTTATTAAATAATACTCGGGTCGGACCGAGATGTTACAGGTGCTTCTGCTTGACTTCTCATCCGGGATTAACTCCTTGACTTTTGGGTTAACTACTTAGATTAGTAGTTATTTTGTTGTATACATTTGAGATATAGACTCCATAATGTATACTTATTCTTTTGTGTAGTTCATGTAACTATTCTTTTGTGATATTGTGGATCTTTTTGACCACTACTCTGATATACACTTCCATGTGTTAATTATATTCATATCTTCTTCCGCCTTTGTGATATGAATTATCTGTGACTGATTTGTGTTATGCTTATTTCTATATTTGTTTTCCGAAGGATTTATATAGCCACCGTGTAGTAGCTTTGAGTTTGCGTCGGTATGTCGGATTTCCTCTTGAAATAGAATGCATGTAATATTATATGACATATCGGTGCTCGCGCAAAGAAATTACACGGATGGTCGCTCCTCAACAGCCTTATTCTCCGTGCTAGTCGACAGCATTCTCCGTAATGTTCTTGGCTAGCGTGGGTATAGAGGTGGGGCGTCACAGCTTGGTATCAGAGCCAAACTTCGGAACAATATGGAATATTATAACAAGGATCATCGTCCTAAGTCCATCTTAGGAGTTGTGCTTTAGGATTTTATTCGGGTCTTCGTACCGTTCTATCCTATTTTCTTTATGATTCCTTGTTTTATCTATCAAGATTGCTTGATATTCATTTGTGAATAACCTACTTCTTCTTCCTTCTTTCTTTCTTAAGGAAGAGAAATGTCTAGACCAGGCCGCCCCAGAACCGTGCCATCTAGCACTCCGCCCCAGGATGGAGTTTTTATGACTGCTCAATAGCTTCTTGATTTGGTAACAAATGCTCAAGCAGCTGAAGCTAACCCAGAACCTACTCACCCAAAGTCGGGATTTGCACGCTTGTGTAGCGATTACACTAATTTGGGTGGGGAGTCATTCAGGGGTTCCGAAACTGTTATTGAAGTACAGGCTTGGCTAAGAACATGCGATCGCATCTTTTCGCACATGAATCTTATTGACCTTCACCGAGTTCAGGTGGCCTCTAGTATGCTCCGAGAAAGAGCATTGGACTGGTACGAACTTCTTATTTCTGAGATTAATGAAGCGGATCTCACTTGGGAGAAATTCTGAGAGCGCTTCGAGTTGAAATTCGTACCAGAAGTAGAAAAAGTGACATTGGCTCGATGATTTATAGACCTTGTTCAAGGTGAGTCATCCGTGACTGATTACGTCGCCTCCTTCGAGTCGCTTTCCAAATATGGGGTTGAATACATCAACACCCCTCTTAAGAAGAATCAGAGATTCGTTTATGGCTTAAACAAAAGTCTCAAGAAGCCATTACTCCTAAAGTTAGAAGTTTCTTTCGACCAACTAGTTGATATCGCTCTTCGTCTTGAAGAGGCGGATAAGGAGAATGATGTTGAAGTAGTGGGTTCCAAACCAACCTTCAACAACAAGAAAAGGCCAAACAAATCTAAAGGCCTTATCCCAATAAGAAAGGGAAGCAAGCAACCTCCGTGGCAAAGACTTCTCCCTTTGGTCGTGGGGAATGCTATAATTGTGGTTCGAAGGACCATTATGCGAACAAGTGCCCAAAGACTCTTTCTTGTCGCTACTGCAAAGTTTCCGGTCATGTTATGTCTTCATGCCCCAAGCTTCAGGGCAAGAAGGAGGGAAAGTTAAATGTTGCTCAAGCCCCTGGCAACACATCTCGTGGCCAAGGTATTTCTCATTCTATTCTAGATGGAATTATTTTATTTCGTGATCATCCTATTCGAGTTCTTTTTGATACGGGTGCGTCCCATTCTTTTATATCAAAAGAACTTGTTGATACTTTTTCTTTGGATGTTTTGTGTTTAATGACTTCTTTGAGAATTGCGAATCCGGTTGGTGGATCCGCAACAATCAGTTTATTGTGTAAAGATGTCGAGATTATTTTGTGTGATTTTTCTTTCCGAGCCGATTTGCATGTCATGCGTTATTTAGGCTTTGGAATGATTTTGGGAATGGATTGGCTTAACCGTTATAAAGCTCATATCCTATGTCCTGAGCGGACTATTCATCTTCGACATCCTCAATCTGTTAATCAGGTTTCTGTTATTCTTAAAGATTCAGATTCTGCTTTGGTTGCATCTTTATATTCTTTAAATCCTCGTGATGACGATGATGATGATGAGGGTGATATTATTTCTCTTATTCACGTCGTTTGTGAATTTTCCGACATATTCGAGCCCGTTTTAGGATTACCACCTAAGCGAGCAATTGAGTTCAGAATTAATCTTATTCCGGGAGCTCAACTTATCACTCGTCCTCCTTATCGTATGTCCATTAAAGAAAACGAGGAGATGCGTAAACAATTATCTGAATTGGAAACGAAGCAATTTATTCGCTCTAGTTCCTCGCCTTGGGGAGCTTCAGCTATTTTTGTGAAGAAATCCGATGGTACACTTAGGCTTTGCGTTGACTACCGCAAGCTTAATGATCTTACTATCAAAAATAAATATCCTTTACCTCGGATTGATGATCTATTCGATCAACTTAGTGGTGCTAGAGTCTTTTCACAATTGGACTTGGCTACCGGTTTTCATCAGCTTCGTATTGCAGAGGATAGCATTCCTTTGACATCGTTCCATACTCGGTATGGATCTTATGAATGGCTTGTTATGCCATTTGGGTTAACAAATGCCCCGGCTTATTTCGTTGACTTAATGAATCGAGTTTTTAAAGACTTTCTCGACCGTTTTGTTCTCATCTTTATCGATGATATTCTTGTTTATTCTAAAACCGAGGAGGAGCATGAAAAACATCTTCGGATTGTGTTGGAAACTCTTAGGAGTAATCAATTAAAGGCAAAATTTTCTAAATGCCATTTTTGGCAATCTCGTGTGAAGTTTCTCGGTCACATTATTTCCGAATCCAGAATTTCCGTGGATCCTTCAAAGATTGAAGCGATTCAAGATTGGAAGAGACCGGAGAGTGTGACAGAGATTCGTAGTTTTCTTGGATTGGTGGGCTATTACCGTCGTTTTATTAAAGACTTTTCTAGAATTGTCGTGCCTCTCACTAGCTTGACGAAGAAAGGTGTTAAATACATTTGGTCGGACAAATGTGAAGCTTCTTTTCAGAAATTAAAAGAACTTCTTTCTGATGCTCCTATTCTTGTTATTCCCGATGGGAATCAAGATTTCATTGTTTATACCGATGCTAGTCGCATTGGTTTGGGTGCCGTTCTTATGCAAAAGGAACGTGTTATTGCTTATGCTTCTAGGAAATTAAAGCCTGCTGAGACTAGATATGCCAATCATGATTTAGAGCTCGCGGCTATTGTTTTTGCTCTTTGGATTTGGCGTCATTATCTTTTAGGAGAGAAATTTATTCTTTATACCGATCATAAATCCTTGAAGTATTTATTCTCCCAAAAGGAACTTAATTTGCGTCAACAGCGTTGGCTCGAATTTCTTGCACCATATGATCTTGATATTCTTTATACTCCCGGTAAGGGTAATCGTGTCGCCGATGCTCTTAGCCGTAAACAACAAGCTGTTGTTTCTATGATGATATCCGAATGGAACGATCTCGAGATCTTATCCACTTGCGAAATTCGAGACCGTGTTTCCGATTTTGCTCATCATTTGTTTTATGTAGCCTTGAGGCTCATCCTTCTCTTTTAGATCGCATTCTTGAAGCTCAAAGGCTAGATCCCGAATTGGCTCTTCTTGGCCAAAATATTAAGGATAAAATTGATATTGAAGGTTTGAAAGACTTTAATATCGATTCTCGTGGTGGCATTCGGAAATTTGGTAGACTTATCGTGCCAAATGTTTGGGATCTTCGTAAAGATATTTTAGAAGATTCTCATCACTCTAAATTTACCATTCATCCCGGTAGTAGTAAAATGTACGCGGACATGAAGCGACTTTATTATTGGGAGGGAATGAAACTTGACATCGCTAACTTCGTTAAACGTTGCATGACTTGCCAACTCGTTAAGGCCGAACATCAAAGGCCTGGTGGGTTATTGCAACCTTTAGAAATTCCAGTTTGGAAGTGGGATCAAATTTCCATGGATTTTATAGATGGCCTTCCCCGTTCTCGGTCGGGTTATGATAGCTTATGGGTAATTGTTGATAGACTTACTAAATCCGCCCATTTTATTCTCATTCGGTCTAACCGAACCGTTCCTCTTTTGGCCAAAATATTTATCAAAGAAATTGTTAAATTGCATGGAGTTCCTACTTCTATTGTTAGTGATCGTGATCCATTGTTTACTAGTGGATTTTGGAAGAGTCTTCAAAAAGCTTTGGGAACGAAGCTTAATTTTAGCACCGCTTATCATCCCCAGTCCGATGGACAAACCGAGCGTGTGAATCAAACTCTTGAAGATCTTCTTCGTGCTTGTGTTCTTGATTTTGGTGGAAGTTGGGAAGATCATATTTCACTTGTTGAATTTTCCTATAATAATAGCTTCCAATCTAGTATTGGTATGGTACCATTTGAGGCACTCTATGGAAGGCCATGCCGATCTCCTTCTTGTTGGCTTGAGGCCGGTGAGAAGCTGGTTTTAGGTCCAGATTTTATTCGTGATTCCACAGAAAAGATTGATCTTGTTCGTCATAGGATTAAAGAAGCCCAGAGTAGACAAAAATCCTATGCCGATAACCGAGAAGGAAGTTAGAATTTTCTGTGGGAGATCTTGTGTTCATTCGTGTGTCACCTATGAAAGGTGTTGTACGTTTCAGTCGATCGGGAAAACTAGCGCCTCGATATATTGGGCCATTTCCTATCACCGAACGTATTGGTTCCATGGCTTATCGCCTTTTATTGCCGGCTCAGTTTTCTGCTATGCATGACATGTTTCACGTTTCTCAACTTCGGAAATGTCTTTGAGATTCCGATTCTATTCTTGAGCCCGGTGTTGTGGAAGAGATTGAAGTTTCGCCTAATTTAACTTATGAGCAACATCCTATTCGTATCATTGCTTCGGAAGTCAAATGACTTTGAAATAAAGATGTTCCGCTTGTTAAAGTACAATGGTCTTCAAATCCTAAGGATTGTTCTTGGGAATCTAGAGAGTACATCGAGCGAACACATCCGGACTTACTTTCTCGTGCTCTTTGAGGTGAACTTCTTATTTCAAACTTCTTTTGTGTTGAATATGCTTTTATGGTTGTTACTTTATGTTCTCTTCTTTAATATTGCGAGGACGCAATTTCTTTAAGGAGGGGAGTCTGTAACAACCCGCGTATTTGTCGATTATATATTTAAATATTTTATTTAAATATTTTATCGTTAGTCGGATTTTAGTCCGAAAAGATACTTTTTGCATATGGTCGAATTAGGACTCGGGACCCCTCCCATTGAGTTTAAAATGCCGTTTGCGACCTTTTTGAGTATAAGCTTCGATATGTTTGGAGAAAGTTGATTTTTGCTACTTTTTACTTTGGGTTTGGTTTTTGGGTTCAGCCCTATGTTAACTTAAACTCCAAAACTGAACCACTCTCCCCATTCTCCCTCACTTCTTTCTCTTTTCAGTTTTCTTAGCTTTAATGGTGGGAGAGATTGGAAATTAAAACTACAAAACCCTAGTTTCCCTTGCAAATCAAATTCCTAGCTCCAAACTCAAGAAGAACCCATTGGTAAGCTTCTCTTCTTCTTCTCCAACTTATTCTCTTACTAATTTCAGAAATTCCTAAACCTAATTTCGGGATTGTTCTTGTTTTTGAGCTTAGATTCAAGCTCAATTGAGTTGTGTTGAAGAGAGGTTGATTCTCCATTTGCTTTCAAGCTTCTTCTTGTTCGATTTTGTGAAAAGGTGAGATTTTTATCTCACATCTATGACTATAATTATCTTTGGTTGTTGGGTATGAATTCCTAACACTTATTCATGTGCATTTGCTCTTGATTTGGATTGGTTTTGTGAATATTCCAATTTTTGGGTTTTTAAACCAAATTTGTGTGAAATCCTTTTATGGATGTTTGATCATGCTTTTGGTGATGCATCGAGGAGCATATAGGGCCGGGTTGCCGATTGGCATAAACCCTTAGAGCCAATGTTCGTCCGGTTGCATTTTGGAAGAGTTTGCTCTTCATTTGTATAAGGCTGAAAAACAGCCCAGGCATGATTCAGTCGACTGAAATCTCTGTTCAGTCGACTGAACCTGAAACCCGAGAGTTTCCAGGCATGATTCAGTCGACTGAAAACTTCTGCACAGTCGACTGAAACTGGAAACAGAAAGTTTCCTGAACCTGAAAAATTTCCAGGCACAGGGTCAGTCGACTGAAATCTCTGTTCAGTCGACTGAACCTGCTGTTTGAGTCCAATTTGCCTTATTGGATTGAAATTCCAATTTAAATCGATTCGTGATAATCCTATTTGTTGTTATCATCTATTATGACTTTGATGACTCTTTTTAGGGATTTTTGAATATCCATTTCGATGGACCCTTTATCGATTTCTTTGGATTTTATTCACGTCTTCGTACGTGAATTTTTGTGATTGATTGTTCTTACAATCTTCTTCGTGATTTGTCACACTAAAAATATAAAGGTTTTCTATACTAGTAGTAAATATCAAAACTCTTTCCTCAAATGATTTCAATACTATTTTAATACCAAATTCGTTTATAAAACAGTTTTTCCAATCTATTAGTATATTCAAACCTTTACCTCACTCGTATGAGAAATCTAATTAAACGGCTTAGTAAAACAAGTGGTATGAAACGCTTGCGTTTACTTTGTCGGTTAATTCTTGGACTTGTTCGATTGAACCTCTTGTGACAATTTTCTAGTGGAGATTTACAGTTTGTTCGTAAATATTTAAGTTAAGCAAGTGGTTATGGGACATGAAGCTAAACTCATATATTTACTAGCTTAGTGTAATCGACACTTCTCGCTGATCATGACGATCATCTTTGTGATTTAGACTAGCAATGTGCGATGTCTCTTTGTCTGCGAGGGAGACTAAACCCCGTTTTGTGGAGTTTCGACTCAATTTGTGATGGGGTAGCAACCCATGGTCTTCGGGCCGTTTGTGGAGCTTCGACTCAATTTGTGATGGTTAGCGACCATGGAATTAGCATTCCGTTTGTGATACACGTGTTGGTGAGCTTTATGCTCCCGTTTATGATAGGACTCTCCCCCCCCTTTTGTGATTTCAGGATTTCTTGTGTAGATTCCTAGAATTTGTGTTTCACCAATTTTCGTGATTTCCATTGATAAGTTTTATCAATATTTGTGCATTGGTGAATTTGTGTGTCATTGACTTTAGTGATTTCTGGATTTCTTGTGTAGTCTTCTGGAATTTGTGTGTCATTGACTTTTGTGATTGGCATTGATATTATCGTCAATATTTGTGATTTGATGAACGAAATAAAGAGTATGACACTTCTTGGATTCTTGTGTAGATTTTGTGATATTGATTAATCTCTTGTTAGTTATCAACTACTTATATATCACAGCTTGGCCTTGTGATTATTATGTGTTTAGTCATAACTCTGATTCTATATCGTTTCATCTGATATCTATAGTTAGATTGATCCGTTTATTATTTTCTTATTAAATAATACTCGGGTCGGACCGAGATGTTACAGGTGCTTCTGCTTGACTTCTCATCCGGGATTAACTCCTTGACTTTTGGGTTAACTACTTAGATTAGTAGTTATTTTGTTGTATACATTTGAGATATAGACTCCATAATGTATAGTTATTCTTTTGTGTAGTTCATGTAACTATTCTTTTGTGATATTGTGGATCTTTTTGACCACTACTCTGATATACACTTCCATGTGTTAATTATATTCATATCTTCTTCCGCCTTTGTGATATGAATTATCTGTGACTGATTTGTGTTATGCTTATCTCTATATTTGTTTTCCGAAGGATTTATATAGCCACCGTGTAGTAGCTTTGAGTTTGCGTCGGTATGTCGGATTTCCTCTTGAAATAGAATGCATGTAATATTATCTGACATATCGGTGCTCGTGCAAAGAAATTACACGGATGGTCGCTCTTCAACAGCCTTATTCTCCGTGCTAGTCGACAACATTCTCCGTAATATTCTTGGCTAGCGTGGGTATAGAGGTGGGGCGTCCCAAATATTATGGCCAAAATTCTGGATCGTTACATTCCTCCCCCCTTACAAGAATTTCGTCCCCGAAATTTAAAACAAAAGATAATTCAAAAGCTTTTATATCAACCATTCAAACATACATATCATTCATACATTAGCAAGCAACCAAACAATTTATGTTAACAAACATCACCATCTACCCGGACACAAATCCGGATAGGCTTTCCTAAAACTATCCAGAGTTTCCCAGGTGCAATCTCTAGGATCCTCGCTCCATTGCACTTTGACAAGCTTCACTACCTTGCTTCTGAGTTGCCTCTCGTCTTATTCAACAATCCAAACGGGATTCCTGACCACTGTCAAATTTGGCTCGACTTTCAAATCTTCTTGGACTATTGGTTCTACAACTAATGATGGATCATGAACAAATTTCCTTAGATGGGATACATGAAATACATTATGAATTCCAGATATCCGTTCTGGCAATTCAATCCTGTAAGCTACAACACCAATCCTTTCCAATATCCGAAATGGACCAATATATCTCGGGGCAAGTTTTCCCGTCTTTCCGAATCTAATAACTCCTTTGATCGGGGAAACTTTGACAAAAACTAAATCACCAATCTCAAATTCCAATTGTATCCTTATCTTATCTGCGTACTTCTTTTGATGGTCCTAAGCAGCTCCCATCCTTTTCTTGATAAGCTCAACTTTCGCAGAAGCTTATCAAATCAAATCTAATCCAAGCACAAGACGGTCTTTCGACTCTATCCAACAGGATGGGGATCTACACGGTCTTTTATATAAAGCTTCATTAGGAGCCATCTTAATGCTAGCTTGGTAACTGTTATTATATGAGAATTCTACTAAATGAAGATGGTCTTCCCATGATCCACCAAAATCCAAAACACAAGCTCGCTGCATATCTTCTAGAATTCGGTTCAGCCTCTTCGTCTGTCCGTCTGTCTGAGGATGATAGGCTAGACTCAATCTCAAACTCGTTCCCATAGCTGATTGTAGAGCCTTCCAGAATTTGTTGGTGAAGATAGGATCACGATCACTTACTATGCTAACAGGAACACCATGCAATCTAACTATCTCTCTCAAGAAAATCTCTGCTAGAGAAACTGCAATACGAGTTGCCTTAACCGGTATAAAATGGGCGCTCTTAGATAACCGATCCACAATAACCCATATTCCATCATTTCCTTTCTTGGTTCTAGGCAAATCGTCGATGAAATCCATCGAAATCATCTCCCACTTCCATTTTGTAACTTCCAAAGACTGTAATAAACCGGCTGACTTCTGTTGATCACCTTTCACCTGCTAACAGATATCACAACTATTGACGAAAGCGGCTACATCCCTCTTAATGCTCGGCCACTAGAAAACCCTTCTCATATCGTTATACATCTTAGAGATTCCTGGGTGAATATTCAGTCTGGAGCGATGACTCTCAGCTAAGACTTCTTGCCTCAATCCATCTATATTAGGTACACACAAATGACCATTAATCCTCAAAACACCTTGATCTTCCACCTTGAAATCTGATATTGACCATCTTTAGTTCCAAGAATTAGTTCCTCAAAAGATCTATCCTCCATTTTCTTACTTATGATTCTGTCCTGGAGAGATGGAACAACTTCCAAAAGAGACAAAACTGCATTCCTGCTAAGAGCATCGGCCACAACATTCGCCTTTCCCGGGGTATACAGAATATCCAAATCATTTGATGCCAGAAACTCGACCCATCAATGCTGCCTCATATTAAGATCCTTTCGAGAGAAAATATATTTCAACGGTTTATGATCCGTGAATAACTCAAACTTCTCTCCCAAGAGATAGTGCCTCCAAATCTTCAAAGAAAAAACAATGGCCAACAACTCAAGATCGTGCATAGCGTAGTTCCTTTCATGTGGCTTTAATTGCCGACTCGCATACGCAATTACTCTTCCATTTTGCATCAATACTGCTCCCAGTCCAATTATACAAGCATTTGTATATACTTCAAATTTTCTTTTCCCATTCGGAATAGCTAGCACTGGTTAACCTTGTCTTCAACTCTTGTAAAGCTTCTTCACACTGGGGTGTCCACTTAAATTTAGCTCCTTTCCTCGTTAACTTAGTCAGATGTGAAGAAATCTTGGAATAGTCCTTGATAAACTTCCTGTAGTAGCCAGCCAATCCCAAAAAACGGCGAACTTCAGTCGGTGTCTTCGGTTGCTTCCATTCCAGAATAGTCTCGACCTTCGCTGGATCTACATAGATACCTTCTCTAGAAATAATGTGCCCCAAAAATTTGAATTCCAATTTCCAAAAATGGCACTTAGAAAACTTCGCCTTCAAAACATGCCTCTTCGGTGTCTCTAACACTATTCTCAAATGCTGCTTGTACTCTTCTTCAGACTTAGAATAGACCAGAATATAACCAATGAACACCAAAACAAACTTATTCAATAAATCCCGAAAGACTCGGTTCATCAGGTCAACGAAGGCAGGAGCATTGGTTAACCCGAAAGGCATAACCAACCATTCATAGAAACAATTCGGTCCCCTAAATGCAGTCAAGGGGATACTGTCCTCAGCTACCCTTAACTTATGGAAACCTGAAGGTAAATCCAGTTGAGAAAAGACAAAAGCTCCATGCAACTGGTCAAAGAGATCATCAATACGAGGAAGAGTATATTTATTTCGAATGGTCACATTGTTCAATTCTCTATAGTCAACACAGAACCTTAGCGATCCATCCGATTTAGTGACAAACACCGCAGCAGAACCCCAACAAGAAAAACTGGGTCTAATCAACCCCTTCTGCAAAAGATCCTGAGACTGCTTAACTAACTCTTCTCTCTCTCTAGGAGCCATCCTCCTACTAGGCTGAATCACCGGTACTGCTCCTAGAATCAAATCAATACGAAACTCTATCTCTCGATGTGGAGGCAAACACTTGACTTCCTCGAATACATCAGGGAAATCTTGGACCACATCGATATCTTCAATCTTCTCTTGAGAAGTCTCAACTCCATGTAAAAGACTACTCAAGTGAATTCCAGAATTATCACACGACATTCTGGCAATCCTACCCAAATCGGTTTCCAAAGAAACTGTTCTCTCATCACAATTCAGAACTGCCTTATACTTATCGAGCCAATCCATTCTCAATATAAGGTCAAACCCCTTAAAATTCAACACAAAAGGGTCACAAGAAAAACTATGGGATAGATAGGAAATTCTCAAGTCTTTACAGATTGTATCTAATTTGGTTACCCCTCCTATAGGATTAGATACGAAGATGGGACAGTCAACAATACTAAGGTTAAGAAAGAACTTCTCTACAGATTCCAGAGAAATAAAACTCAAAGAAGCACCCGAATCAAACAAAACTTTAATATACTTGCCATCTAATAGTAATGTACCTTCCAATACTCCCTTGCCTTCAGACGAAGTAGACGGTGCACCTTCCAAAGAAAATACCTTATTCTGCTGAGCTTTATGAAGAAGCGAGCAATCCTTGATCATATGATTCGGTTGGTGGCAATTGAAGCATAGAGATCTCTGAACCAAATCTGAACCCGTTCAACTCTGATGTGACTACTGCTGCTGTTGCTGAAATCCTTTCCTAGGACACTTATTCTCCAAGTGACCTTCTTGTTGACATATATAACATTTGCGAGGTCCATTGTTACTTTAAGTCATCTTCTTGCTATGCTTCCTCCAAAAGGGATTGAACTTCCTCTTATTCGGATTAGCAGAATTCCCTCCCGATGCTGTTATTGGTGCCACCGATCTCTTATTCATCAAATCCTCATATCTCAGAGCCATACCAATCGACTCAACAAAAGATCCTTTCAAATGCGCCATCATCTTTCAAGAAATTCCGGCCTCAATCCTTGCATAAACATTTCGTTCTTTTTGAGTGAAGTATCAATGAGTCCTAGTCCGTAGCAAGAAAGTTCATTAAATTTGGTCTCATACTCCGCTATAGACATGCTACCTTGCTTCAAATTCAGAAAAACCTGATACAGATGAGTTTTCCCTGCTGTTGGCATGAATTTATCCTCAAACAACTCTTTAAATCTTTCGCACGATATGTCATCTTCAGAGATATTTGCTACCACTGCATCCCACCAGGCTGCAGCGCCCATGAAGCCATTTTCCTTTTCCGGTCATCAGACAACTTCGTACTCTTAAGGATGCACTCACAAGAGCATAGCCAAGCTTAAACTTCAATTATCGATTCTGACCCTTTAAATGGTTTTCCTCCAAGGTTGTTGAAGTCCTTGCATAAAGCAGCAAAACTAACCTGAGGCGGTACTGGATCTACAGCCTCACTAGCAGTTTGACTTCGTCCATTATAGGTCAAGGTACTGCCCCTACCTCTGTCTCTTCTTCAAGAACTCATGTTGGCCACCTGAAAAGGTAACTCAACAAATTTAGATAGGTATATAATTATATAAAAATAGAAATACGCAGTCTCAATATAGATATTACTCCAGAGCCTAGGTATTATCTCAACTTATGCTCTGATACCAACTGTGACGACCCACCTTTCTAATCACAGAAAGACGTATCATCAATAAGAAAAGAAAGGGATAGAAATAGAAAAGATAGAAAGAAAGAAATAACAACATCAGAATCTCACTGTGGAAACGGAACAAAATATAATACATCACATAACTATTACATAGTTTTACATATATCAGAGTTATACAATATCATACACATGACAATCATACATACATCTGTCACTACATACATCCCAAAATACAACATATGTCAACTAACACAGCGGAACTAGATAGATATATAGATACGTCTGGACTCCTGCTCCAGCTCCTCCAGAAACCATCACTCGAAAACCTATCACTTGGCTACTCATAAAAATTTGAGTACCCAAGAGTTTATGAAAAATAGAAATAAACTCTGGGTCAGACATGGGTCTGGTATGAGTAAACGTTTAAAGTTTTTTAACTTTGAAAAACATTTGAAAATAAAGGTGTCACGTAAGACTCCCAACACATAAATACAGGTAAGTTTTTACCTTACGCTAACCAAAACAATTTAATAGGAAATCCAGTGATTATAATAGTGTCTAGGGTTTTCAAGTAAAATACAGAAATAGCTGAAATGCTTACATTCCATATTCCAACATAGCTGGGCACAATCAAAATGTACGGCACTTATTGGAAATTGGATTCCATATAATGGCAGGGCTACTGGGTTACCGCCCGTTACAGTACGGGGCCTAGATCACCGTACCGAGGATCACTTCTAACCCCCTACAACACAAGGCCGGAACCATTCCTTACTGAACAGTCCCGAACAAGATAACCCCACGGTTGTAGCTAGCAACCTCCCACACAGCCGAAATAAAAAGGGACATCTAGACAGGGGTACACCTCGTCCTGCTTGGGTGCTACCCACCTAACCTTGCTGCACATCCCCTGTTTTAGCCATTCCCGGTTAATGAGGCTTGAGGCTACGATTACCTTTACAGAACATATCTCTTAGAATGCTCATCATCCGCCTGACAATGTTCTGAAAGCATTCAATCCATACAAGTTCGTTCCGGGTTCGAACGAAACCGAAGGCATTATGTCGTTACACTCATTTTGGAATCACCCTCAGAGTCAACGACAATAACCCTTGCATTCTGAAACGCCATCTCGATCTTCACTTGGAAATTTACGACCTAACATTTAATTTGGATCGATGTGGTTTTCGGATAATCATAAATGACACCCGATCCCGGTGTCATCGAAATCCAAACGCCATTTTAAAGGTCAAGTTGTTTATTAGTTTAAACAGTTTAATTCAATACTTTGAATTCACATAGCATTTATCAAAGATAAACCTACACAATCATCATAGATATATCAAGGCATATCATACAATATCACCAAATAGATATCACAAAATCAAATATTCTACATATACAATCATTCATGAGCAAAAATCTTTAATCCTTATTTTAATTAATGCAATTTAAATTAATTACTTGAGAAATAATTACTTAATTAATTAATTATTTTATTTCACACCATTTAATTAATTACTGCTTAATCAATTTATTTAACCTTAATTACTTAATTATTTACCCTTAATCATTAATTTATAACCTTAATTATTCATTAATAAAAGTTAATAACCCATTTATTAACCACTAATTACTTAATTAATCAATTATTAATTCTTAATTAAATTACTTAATTAGTAAACAACTAATCATACATTAATTAACGTTAAGTAGTTAATTACAAATATATTTATCGCTTAATCATTAATTAACCAATCTCTAATTACAATTATAATTTAATTATTCTTAATTACTTTCTAAAATAATTAATTAATGATAATTATTCATCTTAATTAACATTTTAAAAATCTTCTTTAAACTTTGAAATTCCAATTATTATTAACTACAAAACTTTAATGTTAAATTAAATTTAATACTTAACTTAAATTATCTACTTAATTAAAATAATAATTAAGAGTTTCAAACGTTTTAAAGTATTGACTGAAATAATTAAAACTTGTATTAAAGTCTTAATTCAAATTGTTAAACCTTTATTAAGTCGTTAATGCTTAAAACTTGTTGAAACACAATTTACTTAACTTTATTTTTCTTTTATTTGCAGTTCTGAAAAAACTGAGACTTCCTCTGTTTTACTCGAATAACACTTCGAGTTTCTCTCCAGCTTTCCCCAAGACATCCCTCGTTCCCTCTCGTACTCCATCTTCTTTTTTTTTCCAGTAAGTTGAAGTTTAAACTTAAGTATATACTTAAGCATCAGAAACCCTCTCACGTACTTGGTCTAAAACTCGAAGCAATCACCTCATTTACTCGAGCAACGACTCGAGACACATGACATCAACGACGCTGACACCGAAACCACGCCGTACACGTGCACGGCGACGCGCCTTAGCTCTGACGAACTCCATCACCTCAGGCAAGTCACAAAACTCCCATAAACTCGAAAACCAAACTTGATTTATCACCAAACATTCAAAATCGAAAAAGGGAAGTATGCTCGAAAAACTGCAACACAGCCCACTAACTAAAACACCGCCACCGCCGCTCGGTCCACCGGAGACACCCAAACTCCGTCCACACCATGACAACACACTATTCTACCATCCTCCAGAGTCTCGTGAAACTCGATCACGTATAGGAGACATACACGCCTCGTTACAGACATGTCCAGAAACTCGAAACAAAGCCCTAAAATGATCTCAACCCATCAATTTATGCAATGAAAAATTTTTCTGATAATTTTCTTGAAATCAATGATGTTTATACTTGCTTCAAACCAAATTTCAACATTTAAAATTGATTCGATTGTCAGAAAATGGAAAAAAAAAGCAAATTTTGTTCAAATACCAACTGCTCTTGGAATGCTAATCTAAAAATCTTCATTTTTGTTTTAAAAATCATAATTTACAGTAAGAATTCACGTTATGAACTTAAATTGACTTTTTATAACAATCGAATTTATCAAATTATTACTTGATTACCTGTAAACAAGATTTCCTATAGTTATATTTCACTAACATGTTTTAATCAGCTTTAAAAAAATCGTGATTGAGGTTTAAACATCTTGTTTGATTGAAAACTGAAAGCTTTACAATGATCAGTTGAAAAAAATTTGAGTTTGAATGATAATCAACCCTGTAATCCATAACATAGAAGACCAATATATAGAGTAACCTATATATATACACAGAATTATATTCAAAGATAAAACATATACAATACCATATGATCAATGAATCTCCTGAACTATTTTTAATTAAACTTAAAGCTATAAAATTCTTGTTTACTCGCCTGGAAATTCTATGAACAGAGAACGCTTCCTGTTTTTTTTTGTAAACTGCAGTTTGAATCCGCCCTGAGTTTTTTGTTTTGTTTGAATTAAATTTGAGTTTGCTTTTTTTTCTTCTTTTTGTTTTTCTCTGGTTAGCTAAGTTTTACTGAACGAACTAAAATGGAAAGATGCATCCATATATATAGAAGATAACATGATGTATAAAGGAAGGTTTATCTGGTTTAGCTGTTTTCTTCTTTTTGTTTTGATTGATCAGATTTTCTAAATATTTTGAATTGACCTATTTTTGGCTGAGATGATGGCATTTAATGCAATGGTTTCCTAAATTGTTTACATACTATTATTATCTTTTCATATATGTAGATATTTTGTATGTGCATATACACTTTGTCTGATTTCATTTTCTACTTTTTTCTTACAATTTTAAACTAATGTTGTATGCACACCAAATCACTTAATTCTTGCTTTTATTTATATTTCTATTTTAACTATCAGCATTTAAATTATATTCGTATGCTTTACTTATATTTATACATAAATTTTATATTGATAGGATTTGACTCTATTTTAAACATTATCATCTATATTGCATTTATATATATATTTACCAAATGTTAATAGGATAAAACATCTTAATTCAATTGTATAAGAAAGATTTTATTGCAAATATTTTTGAGAGACTTTATTTTTAAATTTCCAAATCAAATTTTCCCTTTCAAGATACAAATGTACATAAATTAATGGAAAATATTTCAAAGACTTACTTTTTACAATGATAAGTTTACATTTCATTTAATTGGATTAAATATTTATTAAAATATTATGGCCAAAATTTCGGGTCGTTACAATAACTGTAGAATATTGATGTAATAAAATATAAACCAATGTTAATTATATCCATCGGAAAATGATTGATTCAATAAAAAATTGAAATCACATTTAATCAATTTATTGGAATTTATATTATAATTAGTGGGTTAATTGAAATTAATATTAAACACTATAATTAGTGCAATAATTAACATTGATTTGACATAAATAATTTGTAACGACCCGGAATTTCTGCCATTTGAAATTCGTATATTTAATTAATTTTAAATATTAATAAGTAAAATTTGTAAGTCGAATAAATTTTATTTCTAATATCTAGATTTAATTGGACAATTAAATCGATAATTTAATATTTGAAATTAACAGAAATAATTGGAAATTGAGTTTAATGTGATTAAATTTGATTTGTAAAGTTGTATTAAATCATATTGGAGCTAGAATGATGTTATAGAACTTTTAACTTTTAATTTAAAGTTAAATTGCAGAAATTGAATATTTTAATATTTAATTGACGAGTAAAAATAGCCATTTTTGTCTCGGATTTCGACAAAACTAGTTTCATCGGATCCGTAATGTTAAATTATTGTAAGATTTCAAATTTCGTGTCAATCGGATTTACGGTTTGTCTGGGGCAAGCTAAAACGCGATGAAATCGGTTTAAGTGAATTTTTAAAATTTAAATAGTCGATTCAAAAACTTATTTTCCAAATTTGATCGAATTGGCTCCCGATATATATTCCATTGCGTTCGGGATTGGGGTAAAACATTATAAACGCCAGGCGGCACGCTTCGTTTGGAGTTTGGAAAAATTTCGGGTGAATAGTGCGTGAATATTTTCTATATAAGGACCTCATATTTTCTAATTTGCAAAACAAATAGGGTTTCAGCCCTAGCCGCCGGCCTAAATTTCAATGGCTGAGAACTTTGATTCTTTCTCCTCTATTTTCTTCTAATCCGTCAACATTCATCAAAAACTATCAACTGCATAGTTGAAGAGCATCGGAAGAGCTTTTAATCCATACGGTGATGATCACCCTTAGAGCGTTGTGATGTTCGAATTTTCGCCTTGAAGTTCTGCCGTTCGCGCACGATTCCCCACGTAGGGAGGTAGCCTAGCTTCAAGCTATTCGAGCCGAGAGTAGGACGCGTCATGAGCTTCCAAACCATGGCCTTCGATCGTTGTGAAGATGCTTGAGTTGGCCTAGTTAATTAGGGTTTACGGCGCCTAATGGGTTTACTTGTTACGTGAAAAACCTGGGAACAGCTTTGGGGAGAAGACAAAGACGTGCGGCCTGGATCTTGCCTCTGGAAATCAACGGCCCTGATTAGAGTGAGGGTTAAAAATAAAATAAAATTGTATATTAAATTATATATAAATGTGTACAAACTTTAAAATGTTGTAACTCTTTCATACGAGGTCCGTTTTGGACGAAACGAATTACGTTGGCTTCGTATTGACGAGCACTACGCGCATTTAATTTTATTAGAAATAAAACACTACAACCGCTATTTGAAACAAGGTGAGAACTTCTCACTCAATCGAATCTGTTTTCGATTTAAATTTTAAATAGTTAGATTTAAAATTGCTTGATTGTGTGTTTGGATGATAAATTATTATCTATTGTTTTGAAAATAGACCCTATGCGCCGTATATTAAGCGGATGTTATTTATTAAATACATATACCGCGATATTCCATCTTGAAGTGGAATTGGTATTATATATGTACTTGAAGTTGATTTTCCCGCATTATATAGCGGATGAGACACTATTGCACTGCATAATAGCGGATAATATTTTCATATAAACCCATGTACCGCGATATTCCGTCTTGAAACGGGATTGGTATTGTGCTAACATCTGTGGATGCAGGGAAACAGGTTGGAGGGATCCAACTGGATTCGTCAACAGTATTGATTTATTTACAGATATTTGCGATATATTCTGTTATCATATTGATGTATGATGTTTTGGATGCCGAGATTGTTATATTTAGTGCTGTTGCAGCATTGGGCCTATTTCTGGAGTTTTAAAAATGTTAAAGTAACGATTTCGAATTTAAAAGGGTTTTCAAGCGGTTTTTTTTGAAAGTATACATTTTATTGAATTTTGGAATTGATTCATTTTTAATAAATAAACGTTATAATTTTAATGTTATAAAATTTATGATTTTTGAGAAATATAGTTGAAAATTGATTTTTGAAATATGGAGTTAATGAATTTTATAAAATAGTTTAAATTGGGATTTTTGAATTATTATAAATGGTTTATTAAAAGGTTTATAAAATTGATATTTATAAATTAAAATATTGGAATTATAAAACGAGTTTTTATAAGTGTTAAAATGAAGTATAAATGGACTTCATAAGTGAATGAAATTTATAGATTTATAAATTGGGAAGTTATAAAATGAATAGATTTTGTAAAATAACATATTTATAAGTAATTAACTTATATATCGGATTTTGGCATTTCATTTAAATGAGATTTAAATAGAATTTGTAAATTAAGGGATTTTATAAGTTGAAGTTTTTATAAAATTATATAGATGTGAATTTATAAACGTTTTTTTATAAATTCGAAATCGACTTATTTTGATAAGTCAATTATTTTAGATTATTAAAGGTGATTATCCACGATTTTGGACAGTGGATAATCCTTTTAAAATAAATTGTGTAGAAATGATGAATTTGGTTAACGAGGTATATTCACGATTTTGGACAGTGAATAATACATTAAAGAAATGTTTCGGGGAAGTGATATTTTAAATATAATTAAAACGATTTGAAGTTGTTTTAAAATGTGTTAAGGATCGAAACCCTAGATTTCAACATTCATTGTTGAAATAGACGTTTTCGAGAAATAAGGAAAAGATGGACTATAACACTATTGTTATAGTAAATGATTTTCGAAAGAAAATGTTTTATATAGTATTGGGATTTATATATCTATCTAAATTTTGAATCCCTATACTAGTGATTTTGAGTTGTCGTAACCATGTTTTGCGCAACGTTCGTTTTGACTCAAATAAATGTGTTTAAGAGAATGTTTTCCTTAAAGAATGAATTACATACTTTATTGAAATTTAAGTATATTGGATATTTTCCAAATGTTGAAAACAAATAGATTTGTGAATTACTTATTATTAAATAAGTATGGAAATGTTTTCCAATATGAAGTGAAATGTTTTGAGATTTTATCTTTTTAAATATAAATTGAAGTGAATATCTGGCAAGTTATTTAATTTGTGGAAGATTAATAAAAAGGGCCTAGTGATTGTTATAGTGCTGGATATTTGTTTGCCGGCCTTGATAGTTAAATAACCGACTATCAAATGTTTACCTTTAAATGGGTATTTGTTGTGATTTGCTTGAATTTGAATGCTACACTTATTTTAAAAATAAGCGCTCGTTATTCGGTTTAGCCGGGAGAGGACCTTTGGGTAGTAAATCCCATTCCGAATAGTGATACGTCGTAATGGATAGCATTTGAAGACCGGTGTTGAAGACCGGATATTCTCGAAAACGGAAGGATTACCGTCGAATAACTCTGCATCGGCTGATCTCCGATATAGAGATTTTATCACCCTTTGTGACGGGAATTCCGGACGTGATTAGTGAATATCCGGATTGCTAGGGCTTCTTTGGAAGTGCCTTCAGTTCTGTTCGATCAAGGAACAGACTTGTATGGATGTGTGTCTGACGTTACAATTTGAGATGTAAAGCCGGTTTCTATCAAATACATTTCTGTTGGTGGCGGAGAATTTATTCTCTTAGCTTAACACCCTTCTTTGAGACGTACGAGCTCAGAGGTTATGTAGTTGATGGTTACTAGTGATACATTCCCAATTTGGTAATGTGGCATACGAAGTGCTGCTGATCATTTGTTGATCAAAGCATAGCTTTTGTATAAAGCGTAGCTTTGTGGACAAGACTTTGTCGGACCTCACACCCCGGAAATGGTCAAAATAGGAAAGATGCGGCAAGGTTATTAGGGGATAGTGCCCCCTTAGTGTATGTCATTCCTTCTGGATAGAGGTGGTAGAGGTGGTATCATGGTATGGAGCCCAGATACTTAACCTATGTTGTTGCTGCAAACTTATTACTTTGTGGTTGTTGGTGAATCCCGGGATTTAGGTCGGTTACGACCGGGGGATGGCATACTCGTGTCAGTTGTTACCCAGCTAGGGGTAACCCGACCTTGTGTTGGCAGAGATCTGGTTAGGTTCTCGGGGCGTCTTTCCAGAGGCGTACCCATGTGGCCATGGGAAGTTCCTTGGCCTGACCATTTGTTGGAAATCCAAAGAAACAATACGAGCCTTGTATGGTTTTAGTTTTAGAAACTACCATTTAATATGGTAGTTATAGTAGGCATACTATAATGGTACCTATGCTGGCTAAGATTAATATTGTACTTTCGAAATGTTTTTCCTGCACTTTGCACTTACAATAATAATATTGAAAAGAAATTTGCGTATCAAGCATATTTTACTATCATAAGGAGAAATCTCCTCCAATTTTGCGTTTGCATTGTGTGTGTGGCAGGAGGTCTAATGGTAGTTACATTTTCTAAAAGCATTACGGATCTAATTTAAAATATTTCTTTGTTTTTTTTAAAGATATAACTGTTTTAAGTTCTCACACCGGTCCCATGACTGACTTGGAGTTTATTGTTCCCTTCCTAAACTCTGGGTGCCCATCATTTTCCACATGGGCAGTCTAGAGTTAGGTTATCAGGTCATTCTGGAATTCAGGAGTTGCTGTAGAGATCTGGAGGCAAGTTGGATGGCATGGCGTATCAACTAGTATATAGTATTTCTTTTCCGCTGTTTGTTTGCTGTAAACTCTGATAATGTAATGTATTGTGATGTAATGTAATAACAGATATGATTCTTTGCTTTAAAGATTATTCATTAATATATTATATGTTGTTCCGCTGCGAAATGTGAGATTCTATTATTGTTTTCTGTTGCTTCTTCTTTCTTTCTTCTTCTACCTCTTCTTCTTCTTTAACCCTAACAATTCGATTTTATGGCCTTCGATTGCTCGGCAGTTGATACAGTGGACGTATTAATGTCGACTTTCAAAAGTCGAAAATACCGAACGTTACATAATTGGTTTTAAAAACATTATTAATTTTTGTGTAACTAGAAATGATAACATTTGTTAATTATAAAGGTTGTATTGAAAAGTGAATTAATTAATTTAATAGTAATTTATTTATTTAACGTGGAGATAACCATTTTGGCCACTGTCTCAGATTTCGACGAACCCGTTTCATTGGATCCATATTGATGAATTATTGTAGGATTTTAAGTTTCGTAGCGATCAGACTTGTCGTTTGATCGTACGGGCTCGAAACATGTAGAAATTAATTTAATTGAATTCAATTGAAATAAACCTATTTTAAAAGCTAACTTCTTCATATGAAGGAATTAGGATTTAAAAGTTGTTCCATTGAGTTTAAATTTTTTGAAAAAATCTATTTTGGTATATGGGATGACCCATTTTCGTTCGGGAAGGAAAAGGGCTTTTTCGGGTCGTTGTTATCGTTTCAATCCAAACCAATCTGGTCCATCATTTCTATTTTCAGCTCTGCCTATATATAGGCCGTTATAAACTCCAATTATTTCTCATTTCTTATTTCTGTACATAATATTACGTCTACCAGTTCCTCTTCAACAAATAACAGAATATGAAACCCTAAATCCCAATTCAATTTCAAAAAAAATCAATTTCAAAAATTCAAACTCTCTAAACCCCATCATATTATATATCGATGGAAAGCTCTCGACGAGCATAATCTACTAATGTGATCTTCTTTTATTTAAATTTGGTTCACCATTTGGCCAGAAATTGGCGATTTATTCTCGGCCGTCCATTTGGACTTGATCAACGATGATGGATCATTGAATCGAGGGTACCATCATGTGAAGAGGGTCGCGCGTAGTTCATCAGTGCCAGCCGTTTATCAGATTGATGGTTCGATCGGGAAAAATTCCATTAGGGTTGCAAACCTAGGTAGCGGATGCTCCATTGTTTTTCGTGCGTGTAAGTTGTTAGTCAATCGCATGGGGTCGCGGGTGCTTGGGGAGGTCGGTGCATCACCTGGGTGGGGTTTAGAGGCCGCAACTCGTTGTGGTAGTCGACGTTTTGATCTAAGGAGTGGCGGCTGTAACCCTTAGTACGTGATTCGATGGTTAGGTCGGTTATAACCCTAAGGTTATGTGTTCCAGGAGAGTCACTGACATGTGAAGGCGAGTGATTTCTTTTTATTTATTTATTTTTTACAATTTAAAACTCAATTGTCTAATATGCATAACTTTTACGTACGAGGTCGGTTTTATGCGCAGTTCACTCTGCTTCAATCATATTGAAATTTAGGACATTATGCAACATGTTTGGATGAATTCTAAGACTATTGAATTTTGGGCCTTATTTTGGATTCAAATTGATTTGAAATCAAAGATGAGTGTTTTAATCCACTCACAACTACTAAATTGTCTTATATTAGTTAAATTGAATTTATGATGTGATTATAAATCGATTAGTTAATGTTTAGTATGTTTAAATTGTCATTCCAGTTAAATATGACTTTTGTTGCATTTAATCGCCATTTTATTTAATATTGAATTTAATTGTCAATTGAATATATGTTGGTGATAATTAGTTAATTGATGTTATTTATTGGTTGATTGAATGGTGATTGTGATGTATGTTTGATTATTGATATTATATGACTGGATATTATATTTTTATATTGCTATAACACAACAAGTTCCCTATGGGTTGAATGTTACATACCCGAACGATATATAGATTAGGGAAAATCACTATGGGTTGAAATGATAAATTAACGGATTTTAAATCGCTACGGAATAGAAAATTATATACAGACACCAGATTGGTTAAATTAACTGATTTTAAATCGCTAAAATTTGAACTTAGTTAAATGATATTTTGAAGAAAATTTGATTTATATGGACCGAACAATCTCGAAAATCTAAGTTTTAAATGTTTAAATTGGAATTGGTCTTAGTAAATTGTTTCAAGGATTTAAATTGAAATTTCAAAGTTGAATTGTCAAATATAAATGAATTTTATCGAAATTGACTTATTAAAAATGTTTGAATATAATTTTGAAACTAATTTAATTGAAGTGGTTTAAATTGATAATTCAAACTTGAATTTGAAATCGATATTGATTAAACAGTTTTAAATGAGAATTTGAACTGAAAGACAAATTTGGTTTGTTGACTTGAAAGCTGGACATGGTCCAGATGTGTTAAATGAAAGAAATAGTTTAATTTGATATAAATTTTAAATTTATTATTTTAATGTAAACTATTTAAATTATATTACTTTTAAATCCCGATTATTAAGATTTTCAAATGATTAAACTAAGTTAATCTATTTCAAACAACTTTAAACTATTTTAATCAATTTAAACTATTTTAAACTATTTTAATCTATTTATCCAATTTAATTTATTTTAACCTATTTTAAACTAATCAACCCATTTAAATAATTTTAAATCTATTTAAACTATTTTAAATTTATTTAATCTATTTTAAATTTATTTAAACTATCTTAAATCCATTTATGCTGTTTTAAATCTATTTAAACCATCATAAATCCATTTAAACTATTTTTAAACTATTTTAGAGTATTTTAACTATTTAAAAAATTATTTTAAACTATCTATAACTATTTAAACGATTTTCTAAATTTCAGACTATGTAAAGTGGAAGTATTTATATTTAAATCCTTGATTTTAAAGGGAATATGGTTAAATGATGTTATAACTTAAGTTGGGTTTGGAAATGATATTTTCTAGTGAAATGACATATTTTAGTAAATATGATGATTTTGAAATAAGGACTTAATTAACCTATCTTATCGATGTGATTTCGAAAGTGAATATTATTTTAAAAGCGATATGGTTTTGAGAATATGATATTTTGATATCATTTATGAATTGATTTTTGAAATGTAAAAGAACCATCTTTTGTGAAATAAGCGTGTGATTGTTAAAAGGACCGAGATCGGATATTGTCATACTCTCTATCAATACCGAAAACTACTTTAAAAACTGTGTACGTGGTGGAGATTCAAGATTGAAGTAGGATGGTTTGGTGAACGATTCTGTATGAGGTATTTACGTAACCCTGACTCCCGAGAATCAGCTTGATGTGGCTAAAACAGGAACTATACCGGGCCAAGTAAGGTCGCACCTCCGGTCGGGCACATTTCTTCGATGCCATATTATGACTTTGTGATTGATTTGGTGGCCACCCCTCGATTCGATTATGGGAGTGTGTTCCACGGTGGGCGGTAGCAGCTGCAATGTGTTAGGCTCAGTCCGAGATTGAAATGGCAGAATCCTATCCTGACATTGCCTTGTGTGCCTTGTCATTTGCCTTATCGCACCTTCTACGAGTTTGATTTGTGTCGTACCTATGGAGTGCTCCTTGATAGCCCACCAGTTTATGGTGGAGTTTACAGTACCGTATAGACTATGGCATTATATAAAATGTGTTAAGGGAAATATGGGTAACGTCTTAACGCTATTTTAATACTTTACTTTACTGTAGACAATATTATAATAGCGTATTATACTATGTATGTTGATAGTTTAACTATCCTTAAGAGATGGCAATCCGTACATCTCTTAAGTTATTGCACTCACGTTAGACACTTGATATGGAGATGTCAAACCCTGTAAACATCTTCGACGCCTTTACACTCACATTTATTTACAGTTGATTTAACTTACATAAGATCTTTTAGTTATGACTTGAGTGTTTTGTCTTTTCAATTCGCTCGAGTCAGTCTGAGCCTTTCAGTATATCGAAAACTGCTTTGGAGGATGAAGATGAAGTTTTAGTACTATTATTTATTATATTTATTCCTCTACATCATGTTGTTCCACTGTATTTATTTATTCCTGTTTATGTAATGTTGCAAAAGTGTAATCAAATGTTATTTGTAAAACAGCTTCATGAATTGTTTATTTGATTATAATATTTTATCATTCTGCTGTGAGACTCTGTGTTTATTTTTCTTTCTTTCTCTACTTTTTCTTATTTACCTCCTAACGACCCTCCCTCTTGAATGGTTTGAGTCTAACTGGTGTGGTTTATTGTCGTTTTAAACTATCCAAAAAGGTAGGTTGTTATAGTTTTTTTGGAGAAAATAGTGGTTTCTATTTTGTAATGTGAGAATGATTATGAAATTGAAATGTAACCGATGTGATATGAATCGGGAGGGATGTGTAAATTGAAATCGATAGTATTGGATTTTAAAATAGATTTTTATGGAGGAATAGAAAATTGTTTAAAATGTGATTTATTTATTAAACTATATAGTTAATGTTGTTTTTAATATTGAAATATTTCGGAAAGTGGATTATTCAAATATTTAATATTTATTGAAATAAATTTATATTTTTATAATCAGCTTTATAAATCGATTAGTTTTATTTAAAAATGATTTGGAAATGAGTTTTCGATGTTTATTTAAAGTGTTTTAATATTTTAAATAATTACGTAAACGTGTTTTAAAAATAAATTATTATTCTTTAAAAGTACTTATCATATATATAAAGAGTTTTGAAAGTGATTGAAATTTATTTATAAATCCTCTTGGGATTTGTAAATGGGGTTTACTTAACGGATATGATTTTATAAGAGAAATCTTGTAATGGAATTCTGGAAACCTAAGGAAACTTTAGGAATGTTGAAACACGAGAACTTCGAAAATGGACTAGAATTCATAAAAGAAGTTAGAAATAGGTAGTTGGAATTATGGAAAAGTGTAATCGATATTCGAAATGTTAAAGGCAATTAATTAACAAATTCCGAAAACTTATAGAATTTGTTATAAATGAGCTAAGGAATTTACAAATCAATTGTAATTTTTTTTGAGAAATAGGAAATAAATGGAATCTTTTCTAAGTGTTGGAAATAAAATGATCTTTGGAAAGTATACTTATAAATATTTCCTAAGTATTGGATTGGAAGGGTTTGAAATATTTTAACTACGAGATTATTATTATAGAAATATTTTCAAGGTGTTGAATTATAAATGGAATTGGAAAAAATATTTCTAAGTATTGATATGTTTCGAAAATATCTTGTTTTGGATATAAGTATTTGAAATTATTTCCAATTATTGAACATGCTGGAAGAGGTTTATATATATATATATATATATATATATATATATATATATATATTTGTAAAGATATTTTGAAATTAATATTTTAATTTTTTTATAAAATTGGGCCTGATGACTTCTTATGTGTGAAATTTGATAGTAAATAACCAACTATAAAATTTGGCCAAATTCTTTGGTTGTTTCGAAGAGACCGGCATCAGAATTAATTATCCAAAAACCACTTCGATCTGATTTGAGCGTCACGAGTTGTGATATCTCGAAGATAATGGATATGTTGATCTTGAAGAAGAATGGTTTGTTCAGACCCAGAACAACTTGTACGGATGAATGTTATCAATGCGTCGTTGCTTGGAAGGCGGTGTTAGCATTCTAAGTATATGAATGCTATTCTTAAAGTAAAACGTAGATTCAAGCCTCATCAACCGGGAATGACTAAAACAGGAGAGATGTAGCAGGGCTAAGTGGGTCGCACTCAAGTAGGATGTGTTATCACTTTTCTAGACGCCCTTGGATATATTATAATTATGGAAAAGGTTGTGCATGGAAAAGAGTGCGCTCAATAGGGTGGAAACACCCGGGGTGATAACATATCCGGTACTATCCAGCAAGGGGTAGGCCGGTCCTGTGTTAGCAGGGATCGTTCAGTACGATCTCGGTACATTTTTCTAGAGGTGTACTATTGCGGGCAGTACCCCAGTAGCCCTGTCATTTTATGGAATCCAATATCCACTACGAGCCTGTATGGTTTTATATGTGTCCAACTATGCTGTTATGTAAGATGCAAGCATTTCAGCTATTTTATAGTTTATTTTCTATAGGCACTATTATAATATCAGCTGATTTTGATATAAAAAGTTTTGGTCATCGTAAGGTAAAAAATCCATTGTATTTATGTGTAGCATGATCTTGGTTATTTCCGTTGTGTGAGTCATGCTGTATATTGAATATTTGTGAGGACAAGTTATTATAACTGTCAAGATTGATTGTTGATTGTTGTACTCTGATGATTGTGTGTATATTAACAGCTACATATTCTTTTGTATAAAAATATGCTATTATCTATTATATATTGTTCTATTGCGATCCGTGAGATTCTATGTGTTGTTTCTGTTTTCTTCTATCTCTTCATCTTCTTTACTCCTAGCAATCGGTATTTCTGGCACTTGAATATTCGACATTCTATACAGTGAATGTATTGATGTCGATTTTCGAGGATCGAAAATCCTAGGTCGGTACAAACTCTCTCCAACGTTGATAAATTGCCTTTATCATGTTGAGCAATTCAAAGTATTTCTCTCAACTTCCAGTGAGCTCTATGTTTTTTACGAACTATATTGCGCGTTGTTATCATATAATAATTTTATGGGATTCTCAACATTTGGAATCATCCTCGATTCAGTTTTAAATTTGTGCATTTGTTACATACATACATACATATATATGTGTGTGTGTGTGTGTGTGTGTGTGTGTGTGTGTGTGTGTTTGTGTATTGCTTTTATTCTGGCGCTATTCAATTTAATGCACTTAACATTTTCATTGAATCAACCACAGTCTCTTCTATTTGGTACATTTCCAACTTAAAGATTCTTTATTTAAATTTTATTATTTACCTATTACACTAAATATCATTTATGAAGTTTGAGTCTGATCACTCCTTCATGAGGAGTTCGTTGTTTTTGTAAACAATTTCTCTAATATTTCGTAAATACACGAGAACACACCAAACTACCATCCACTGATATCAATTTGGACTTGATATTTGCTTCATGTATCAAATACATAAACAAATCATGATATCGTTATCAACATAACATATATAATAATTCCTATTGCCAACGTATAAGGAATCAATTTTACATTTTCCATATTAAACATTTTAATAAGGTGTCCTTGCATATCCTTTTGGGACATTCCCAATATCTTTTGTACTTACTATGAAAGAAATCATTTACAAATCCAACATTGAGTATTAAACAACTAAAACTGATTCTAACATAAGCACATCGTAAAAAATTAGCAATGTATTGTTTACTTATGATACACACACGCACACACACACACACACACACACACACACACATATATATATATATATGTACCTTCTAACTTTCTTTCTTATGAGCACACACTTCCCCGACATTTTGACTGACAATCAAACTATTTGATATTTCTACCAAAATACTTATTCAATTTGATGTTTACTGATTGACGCTTTCATGTCTGTTCTTGGATCATATCTAAAAATTCAAAACTCAAATATCGCTTCAACTAACGTCGAGACATTTTGGTTATTATGTGCAAACAGTCTATTCTAAATGATTATTTAGAATTTTCCATTTTAACATATATGTACCAAACACAAAGTCATACTAAGCAATAATTTTTATGAGTAACATTTGCAGATATTTGAGCATATTGAATGATGAACCTATTTCATTAATTTCAACAATTGAAATTTACTGTATTTTTCTTATACTATGGCTCACTATATTCCAACTGCATTTGTCTTTCTTGTAAAGATACATTTGCGGCCAAAAGGATCATATCCTTTCATATACAACTATCAAAATCATATTCTGATAATGTACTTGGGATATATTTTGGATTTTCACATCGTACCATTTCATAAAGTCAATACTCTTAATTTTTTAATTAAACAACCAAGGATTATTTCTTCTTAACATTGATAATAAACTCACAGTTTCTCTTTAATATGCAAGAATACTCATTAGACATTCTAATGTATTTGTGTTGCTTTATGTTTGATCAATTTTATTTCATCCCTTGTGATCGGTTTTATTATTGGGTCACATCTAAATCCATTTTATACTAGTAATTTATTAAATAAATCCCTACGCTATGAAGTTGGTTTCTCTTAAAATAACAGTTGTTTCTCAGTTCAATGGAATGGGAATTCATAAACAATTTATGAACTGCCTTATAAAAACTGATTTTGCATTAATTTACAATATATTTATGTTCGAAACATAAATTGTCTATTTAATGACCATCATTCCAAAATTATTTTGGGAAGATTCATATAAGATTCTTTTGTATAATTATTACGTAGTTTAGCGATCTAGAAATTCGAACACTTCGTCTTCGAATATCTATACATTTTGAGATATGTTTAAATGTTATGAATATGATTTTATAACCTTTTTTAACATCCTTTAATTAATAGAAAATGATAAAACTTGTTTTTGAAAAGTGTTTGCAAAAATATTTTCTTTAAAAAAATATCGATAATGTGACCGAAAATCGTTTTATCGATAAACAGCTTTTTAACCGTTAGAAGTTGTTCAGAATTTTTTTACATTTACTTTTTTGCTTAGGAAATAAATTTAATGTAATAAAAACTTTTTCCATTTATAGAGATAAAAAATATGGATGATGTCGTGCATGAGCTAAGGGAAGATGCTAGGAAATGAGCAAATATGGAGATGCTTAAATTCTTAAGCATACGATAAAGGAGAAATGATGTGTGTAATTAATGCTAGTAGGTTTTTAGTAGTTTTTGGTCATTTTCCATCTTCATTCCTAAGCCTATATAAGGAGGGGGTACACCCTTGGGAAATATATCACAAACTTCCTAAGCTTTGAGCTAAAATTTCCAAGTCTTCATCGTCTTCTTCGTCTTAAATTCTCAAAACAAATAATTTTCAAACCATCTCTAAATCACCTCAAACTTTAAGGAAAGCCTTGCCAACACATTAAAATACCTAGTTAGATTGTGAAAAAGTGAAGCGACACTCCCCCACTTACCTTGAGTTGTGAGCATTGTGAGGTAGAGGGAGGCAAAGGAGCAAGTAAAACAAGGAAAGGAAGGAAAGGAGGTTGCTAGCTTGGGTTTGAACTTGAGTGCTTAAGCTTGGTTGTTTTTTGGGTTTAAGGTGATATAACTCACCACTTGGATTGGTAATATAACTTATATATGATTTTATTTTTTTGTTTTAGAGTTGTTTGAATTAACTTGGACATATGTTGAAGACATTGATTTTAGTTATTATTTTGAAAACAAGTGGCACATACGATCCATATATGAACTTGAATGGACTTGTATAGAATATAACTAGACCTTGGAAATAAACATATAGGTTGTAGTTAAAACAGGTTGGAATATAGCTCAGATTTGAAAGTGCACTTATAATGATAGTCGCTATAGATGCAGTTCAGAATTGCCTTGTTTTTGGAAATTGCTATGGAACTTTGTAGAGAGATCTATATGGATTTCTCACCATATTATATTTTTACATATGTATGTTTGTTGCTATTAAAAGCTTGAATAGTAAAAAAAGTGAAGTAACATCTCGAAAATGGTCAAAATATCACTAGTGCAAACTGCCCTGTTTTACCTTGATTTTTGAAATTCAAATGTTTCAAAAAGGACTTTAAGTTTGAGCGATTTGTTTCATACTTTTTGAAAGTGCTTCTTCACTCTAATTAGATAATTTTAAAAGTAGTTTGAGGTTCATTTGAATTTTTAAGAATTAGTTATAAATTTATATAGAAAGAGTGTTATGTGAAAAACATGATTTTCTACGTTTTCAATTAAATTTCAAAATGATTATTTTTAAGCAATGTTTTGTATAAATGTTTTAAAACCTATTATAAGTATTTTAAAATATTTTAAAGTTATAAATAAAAGTTTTAGAAAAGGGGTTAGAATTGCTAAATGATTCAAATGTTTCAAAAAGGACTTTAAGTTTGAGCGATTTGTCTCATTCTTTTTAAAAGCGCTTCTTAACTCTTATTAGAGTATTTTAAAAGTAGTTTGAGGTTTATATGAATTTTTAAGAATTAGTTATGAATTTATATAGAAAGAGTGTTATGTGAAAAACACGATTTTCTACGTTTTGAAGTAAATTTCAAAATGATTATTTTTAAGCAGTATTTTGTATAAATGTTTAAAACCTATTATAAGTATTTTAAAATATTTTAAAATTATCAAAAAAAGTTCTAGAAAAGGGATTAGAATTTCTAAATGATCAAATGGTTGATTGTTTAAATTACTTATTAGAAAAGTATTTAATTGTGCTTAATGCTAAAAAGGCGATAAAGAAAGCTTATCTATTTATGAGAGTTAAGATTGATGTCGAGTAGGGATGGAGCAATGGAGATGTAATCTATCGGGCTTTCCTCTTAACCAAGGAGTAGGTATCTGGAAAATGTCAAAGGCATGTTAATCATGTTGATTTCTTTTACCAATTTATGAAAATCATCACTACTATACTTAACACTAAAAACCGATGCGGTAGACTTTTCTATTGGTGAGATTCAAGAATGAAGTGTCTAGGCACGGCTTGGAGAAACCAGTGCCCAAACTTACCTAGCTTCACTTTTGAGCAATCAATAGTTTTGTTGGATTGTCGAAAATGAGTTAAGCTTACGAGTAATGATTTGTATAAACAAGTGTTTTGACTGGATAGTCGACTGTCGAACTTGACCTAATATTAACTTAGGAAGTAATCGAAAGGCTTCACGATTTCATACCAATAAAAACCCTTGGGGAGGAGTATTGATATGAAATGTCTCTAGCTTTCCCTTACTTCTGAAAGAATCAGAATTCAATTTACCAGAAATTTATCGATTGATTTTGAATAATCCGAGATCGGTAAGTGTTCTACTTATTGAATACCATTTCAAAACTACTATATGAGTTCTATGTTTTGTAAGCGGTTGAAGAAAAGGAATCCATGTGGAGATTCGAGGTCTGTTCAAGATGCTCGAATCCATGTAGTGGTTCGTGGTCTGTTCGAGATATGGGAATCCATCTAGGGATTCGTGTTCTGTTCAAGTAATGAAGAATAAAGTGAAAGATGCGGAACGTAACCTTGACATTGGAAATGCCTAAAAAAATAGTAGGACGCACAACCTAAAGTTTAGCGACCCACAACAGCATGTTATCAGCTCGATTTCTAGAGATATTTTTCGATTGTTGGCAAGCAAGAGTTGATGATATTTGGTTCACGTTGTTCATGTTTATGTTCGAACAATAGCCTATTATGTTTGCCTTTATGGTATAGTTTATCTAGAGATATACGGTGCTTGGAAGTTACTTTTTGACCCTTATGTAGGGGGACTGGATTCGGCTTCCTCGAAGAGATCTTCATGGAAAATCCATTAAGTGAATGTACTTTGGCGATTTTGAATGTAACATGATATGTTGTGGTGTGACCAATGTAAGCATCATAGCTATTTGATATCATTATATCCTACAGCATAGACATTATCAAACATATAACTCTATTAAACTTAATGCATGGTTGGTTTCATCTAAGGGGATAACAGTTATGGGAATCCATACGGTCTCAATAGTTACTGTTACATGTTTCCATATATATCAAGTTCTCTCATACTAGACTTATGTCTGACGCTAGTTTTTTTCCTTAAATTTCTCTTATACTCTTTCGAGCAAGCTGAGTATCAGGTTTTACCTTAGACACACCAGAGTTCACAAGACGAGTTGGAGGCTTCCCTTATATATATATCTAGTTCTATTTTTCCATTGTTCCATTTGAGCTATATATATATATATATCAATGTTGTGAGGACATGTAGTTATAACTGTCCAGGAAGATGATAGTACTTAGATTTTGTAACTCTAAAATTCCTATATTCAGAGTAACCCTTTTTACCATTCTATTGATATCATATATTATCGTTTTGCTGTGATATTCTAATGTTGTGTTCTTTCCTTCTTGTTCTTTTCCTTTTGTTTTATTTTATTCTAACTTTCTGTCTTTCCGGCACTTGAGTGTTCGTCAAACGAATACCGTGGATGTGTTGGTGTCGACATTTGAGAACCGAGAAGTCGAGTTGTTACACGTACAACTTTTCGACTTACATGACATTCCAACTCCTTAGCCTAGGATAAATAAAGGTTTCTTATAAATCCTTACCTCGTATGGTCTTGTAAACTAATCTTCGGATGATGTTAATTTTAACCTTGTATTCTATGCTTAAGTACATACCTTATAGAAAGTATTTAACTCAACTTCACTTATTAGTAATCGTGCTTTGTCCGACTAAGTTCGATTACTTCTTATCAATACATCATTATGTATTAGAGGGAGAAGTGACTTTTGAGGTTGACTCTTTTATTGATTTTTAGGTACATTCAAAACTCTTTCCAATATATACACCCATTCGATCAAATCGAATCACTTCTATCGTATGTTATATTATTCAATACCATTTTTATTCTATAAGCTTATCTTACACTTAAACATATGTATCAAATATACATGTCTATATCTATGATGACTCATTGGTGAAAATGACGAAGTATATGCAAACGTTTTGGTATTAATAAATTTACGATTGCATACATCTATATGTATTAGTCTAAGGAGTTCATCAACACTTATGATTTTCCCACTAAATAGGTGCATAACCCTTAACTGTTTGAGATATAATTAACCAGTATCATACGATTGATAATCATGTAATTAAATTATTTCTCAAAATATGGCTTAATCTATCTTTTCAAAGTAATTGTAAATATTTTTAAATACTTTAGTATTTTCAATTGAATCACTTTTCTTGTGAAAACAAATAACACATTATAGTTTTATTTTATAACAAATATTCATAATATTCACACTAAAATACAAGTACGTCTATTTTTTTAATTGACACTGAAAAATAGTCATTAAATAATGTTTGGCATGTTTTACGTAAATAATTTTCGTAATCTAATGCAATTAATAAGTGTTATATGGCATGCTCTCACTATTTCCGCCATTACTATAATAGCATACTAAATTTGTGGTCCATCATTCACTTAACATAAACTATTTGTTTGATATACTACAGCTACTTTACTGTAGAGAGTTCTTTGATCAAATATCTTGAACTCAAAAAAAATTCTCATAGAAAATAATTTTTTATCCGAAAATCCATTTTCGAATAAAAATCGAATTTCCTACTCCAATATTAAGTATCAATTATTGTTTTTCAATTCTCATTTTTGATGTTTCTTTGAAGCGGAAGTGACATTCATTCTCTTCATCCCAATCGTACCTTAAATCATATATACTCTTATACATTCATTTTTCTTTCTAAATGGTCGAACCATTCAAAAATGATCTTACTACAATATCATAATTAACTCATTACAAAAATGCACTCGATAATCCTTAACGTTTTTGATCCTTAAATAAGTTGCACTTTACGTGTACTAATCAGACTGACATATCAACGATCGAGTCCCTAGATTTATATTGTGGTTTTGGTCTTGTGTTATTTCTAATGCAATGTGGTCTTTATCATAATCAATCAAACTGAATACTCGATCTCACGATATGGTTTATTTGAAGGCCCATCTCCTCGACTCTCGAAAATTGACACTAATACATCCACGGTGTGCACGTGCCCTAAATCCAAGTGCTGGAGAGGCAGATTTTTAGGGGTAAAGTAAAGTGAAAGATAGAAACACAAATTCTCACATTATGTTGAAATAGATAAATAGTACGTACAACCACCCTCATTCGGGTACATTAGAGTTTTTGAATGAACAAACCCAGCAAGGAACATTTATAACTGCCTGCTCCCATACTTGCTGGTATTAACTAACTTAGACATAGTGGAAAAATAAAAATAGATAGATAGATAGACATCCACATCGGGTGCTCTAGCTCCATGCTACAAAAACCTCTTCCAGCTTTCTCTTCCCCAAAATACTCCAAACAGAATCCTCACAACTTTGCTGCTCGGAAAAATACAGCACCCAAAGTTTAAAGGGAAAACAAAATAAACTCTGGGCTAGTCATGGGTCTGGTATGAGAACTCAAATATGTTGTTTGAAAACAAAAAGGTATCTCGTAAGACCACGCCACACATAAAGACGGAATAGGTTCTTACCTTATGATAACCAAAACATTCTTACGTAAAAATACTTGATATTACTTTTAATGACATAACTTTGAAAACATTTGCAAGTAAACTTATAATTTAGCCAAAATTGTTACTGTTATTAAATTCCAGCATACTAGGCTCTACAAACAAAATTGGTGGCACTTATTGGAGAATGGATTTCCATACAAATGATCAGGTGAAGGGACTACCTTTCCACGGTACATCTCTAGAGGAATGTATCGAGGCCCAACTGATGGTCCTCTACCAACACAAGACCGGCCTACCTCTTCCTAGATAGTATCGAATATGTCATCACCTCGGTCGTTAGCGACCTATCCAAGGTTAGCATACACCACAATAGTTTAAACCCGAACGTCATCGCAGGTAGAAATATATCTAAAAGGGGATGATCATACCCTAATGGTTGTGAACCACATAGTCTTGCCTGATCTACCCTATTTCAGCCATTTCCAGGTGTGAGGTTTGAGGTAACGATTACCTTTCACATAGCACATAATTTTTCTTTGAATGCCACACAACCATTCCATGGTCATACAACGAATCTCTATAAACACATAACTCTTGAGCTCATACGTCTCAGGAAAAGGTGTTAAGCTAAGAGAAGTTGCCTTCTCCGCCACCAAGTAGATAATACATTCATAGGGATCACTTATGTTACTAAAAATGCAACGTCAAACATTTGTCCATACGAATTCATTCTGAGACTGAACGAAAACGAAGACACTCTCTTACCGCATCCAGTCGGGAATTTACCCTAGGATTAGTAGCGAGAAGTCCTTGCATTAATGGTCTTAAATAAAGAACTACCGCCACATAATATGATATGGGAAATTTCTCCCAAGGGTCGGTGTCATGTAGCCTTACATTCCATTTTCCACAATTATCTTTATGTCTTTACTTTGAATACATAAATTGGTTCGAAGTGGTCTTCGGACAAGAATTATCCAAATCCAACCCCTGTTCCTCCAAACCACTCATCAATAAAAGAGGTCAAGTGAATAGGAAATCATTCTTTAATTAATTAAGTTCTTTTATAAAAACCACTTTTGGAGATATACATTTCTAAAACAATCTTTCCGGTATATACGGAGATATTAAACCTCTCTTATAAAATCCCTTGATAGCTTTTAAACTCCTTTTCGCTAAGAATAAATTCAAAATCGTTTAATTTTCATTCAGGAAGATATTGATCCGAGTAAACCAAATTCACTATACCCTCCGTCGGGCCTGTCTGGATAGCTAGGGAGAGTAGTAAACTGGTTTTCCAAACTCAATCCTAGACACTATCTCTCTGATACCAATAAGGCGGTCAAGTTTTACGATCGATTCTTAATCTTTAATCTTTCCAAAGTTCTTTCAAACCATCTTTAAAACACTTGATTAATTATTTAAAAATATTTATAAAATAACTAGAAAATAATTGTTAAGTTTAAAACTATATTTCAAAAGTTATAGAAAAGTGCTGCGAAAATGTGTCGTAGAAAGTGTTTTTTAAACTATATAGATCAGAACGGCTTTTTATTATTTGAAAATTCATGTTTTTTACTCAAATCACATTTAAAACATTTTAAAACATTTATAATGTTTATTCCATATTTTAAACAAATTTAAAACATCATTTCCAAAGAAATCCAGTTTTAGATTACGAACTACAAAACCGTGATTTTTCCAAAACTTGTTTTACTTATATTTCAAAATTTACTTATCAAAATCTTGATTTTCTTTCTTCGCTGGAAAATTATGGATATAATAGTTAATAAAATTCTTATCTCGAAGAATTCCGAGCTATATTCCAACTTTTACACTTGTTTGACTTTTATAGCGCGAAATCACGAACTGCCGTTACGCGGCACGCTTATTTTTAACTAAAATTTTCATTGCTTTTCAAACGTCACCAAAATGATTTTTAATGTTTATAAAATATTTCAAACTCCTTTTAAACTATTTTTAAAGAGGTTTGAAATTCCATACATACCATTTAATTGGGGAAGTGATTTTCTTTGTGCTTACAGATGTGTATTTCCATGACTTGCATATATATTCAATATTCATATGAAAACATTCAAACTTGATAACCAAAGCATATTAAACATCCATTTGCAAACATCATATCATCATCTAACATATAACATAATCGTCTAGGAATTCTTGCCTTGAGTTTTAAATGATTAATTAAAAATTCGCGATGTCTCCACTACTCGGTTTTCGAAGCTCACTATTCATTGAATTTTAGCTCCTAAATGCCTTGACCAAGACTTGATATGACATGGGGTGCACAGCCTAGGGTGGTGCAAGGAGTGCTCGGCCTAATGATGAAGTGGGGTGGAGATTTTGAAGAATAACGAGAAAAGGTGGAGTTTCAGGATTGTTTTGAGGTGTTTAAGTGTATGTAACTATATATTATAATTTAAATTCTTTTTGAAATAAATTTTGAAATTATTTCTCTTAGGATGGAAGCCACTAAAGTGGAAGACAAAGCTTAGAAAATATGAAGAAGAAGATGAATGAAATTGAAGAGAAGAGGGTAGGGTATTTATAGGAAAAGAATAGTAAAAATATCTATGCACACATCACCTTTTGCATCACCATCACATACACCTTCATGATCACCACCTCCCCCCTTACGCATGGCAATGACCTCCCCCGCATGTGCCTATAACTTCCATCATCTCATGTATGCACATGTTGACTTATGTATGCTTAATGAGTAAGAAAGCTTAAAATATCTTATATATTTTACATTATATTTTTATACTCAATTATATTTATATATGTATGTTTATGTGCTTGTTTTCATGTATGTACATGTACCTGTACAGGTGTATGTAAATATTTGTACAACATTGCACAACTTCTTCACGTTGTATCGTTACAAATCCCGATTTTGATTTTCGATCATATTTTCTCTTTTAAATTAATATGCATATATTTGTAAACAAATTTTGAAAATAAATTTTCTTATCATTCTTAACTAATAAAAATGATCATATTTTATTTGTAAAATCATATAAATTAATATAAATAATTATTTACAAAATTATTGTTATATCGATAAAGCTAAACAATCATTCGTTTAAATTGATATATTTACGAGTCGATACAGGCTCCCCTCCTTAAAAAAATTCATCCTTGAAATTAAGATAAGAAGAAAATAACTCAAAAGGAAATATATTCGATATGATGGAATATATACAAAAGTATGGATAAGTGACTACACCACTGGCGGTGAGTATACTATAACGATATGATCTTTACAGTTCATTCTCCAATTCTAAACTCGGGTTATGCCTTTTTCATCCTATCCATCGTTTCCCAAGTGCAGTCCTCAGCACCTCCACTCCACTGAACTTTGACTAACCTTACTACCTTCTTCCTTACGATCAATGATTTGAACATGCCGTCTAATAACTGCTAAATTCAGTTCCACCTCCAAGTCTTCGTGAGTAGCTGTTTCTATGATCTGTTCTGGGTCATGCATATGTTTCCTTAAATGAGATACATGAAAGACATTGTGCACTCCTGCCAACCTTTTTCGAAATTTTACTCGATATGCTAGTGGGCAAATTCGTTCAAGAATGGAAAATGGTCCAATGTATTGAGGTGCTAACTTCCCCGTTCTTTCAAATCTCACCATTCCTCACATCAAAGAGACTTTCAAAAAGACTGAATCACCAACTGAGATTTTTAGATTTCTATGCCTTTGGTCTGTATAACTTTTCTGTCTTCTCTAGACTTTCTTTAGCTTCTTTCTAATCATATCAACCTTCTCTAAAGCTTCTCGTATCATATCAGGACCAAGTATTAACCGATCTCCGGTTTCGATCAAATATACCGGTGACCTGTACGGACGACCATATAAAGCTTCATACTGTGCCATGCCGATACTGGCTTGATAACTGTTGTTATAAAGAAATCTACTAAATCAAAATGATTTTCCTATGAGCCTCCAAAGTTCAAAATATACGGCTTGAGAAGATCTTCCAAAACGTGATTACCTCTTCCCATCTGTCCATCAGTTTGGAGGCGATAGGCAGTGCTTATATCCAGCCTTGTTCCCAAAGCGGTCTGTAATGCTTCCTAAAAATGACTAGTAAAGATTGGATCTCGATTGCTTACTATACTGCTTGGAATTCCATGCAATTGTACAATCTCCTTTATATATATATTTGCAAGGCTTACAGCAGTCCTTGTTGGCTTAACTTGAATGAATTGTACACTTTTAGTTAATTGATCGATGATAGCCCACATGCCTTCGTTCCCTTTCCTCTTTCAAGGTAAATCATCAATGAAATCCATTGATATTTGATCCTACTTCCAAGTTGGAATCTACAGAGGTTGAAGTAACCTGGCAATTTTCTATTGGTCGCTTTTGACTTGTTGACAATTTACGTCGACTAACATAAATGGATATGTCCCTTTTAACGCTTTTCCACCAAAATGTGTGTTTCATATCTTTATACATTCTGTTAATTCCCGGATGGATGTTAAGTTTGGATTTGTGACATTCAGCTAACAACTCCTACCTATAATTTTCCACATCTAGAACATAACCAACCAATCGTAAAACTCCATGGTGATCTGTTTTGAAGCTCGAATTCTGCCCTTGGCATACATTCTTATAAATTTTTCTTAAAAACCTATCTTCCTTTTTTTAGTGAAAATTCTTTCCATAAGAGTTGAAGTTACTACCAAATAAGAAATAACAACATACTTGCTACTCAATGCATCCGCTACTGTGTTGGCTTTCCCAGGTATGTATAAAATATCCAGATCATAAGATGCGAGAAATTCCAACCAACGTTGTCACCTCATGTTTAAATCATTTTGAGTGAAAAGATACTTCAAAGTTATACGATCTGTATAAAGAGCTTAGACTTTTCACCTAATTAAAAGAGGGAATTTTATTTACTAAGGTCAATTCAAAGATTTAATTGAAACAAACAACAAAAACTTCTTACCTAGCAAATAGTGCCTCCATATTTCTAATGCGAATACCATGGCTAATAATTCTAGGTCATGCATTGCATAATTTTTCTCATGAACCTTTAGTTGTCTACTTGTATAAACAATCATTTTCCCTTCCTGCATCAAAACTGCACCAATTCCTTCTCCATAAGCATCCGTATAAACGCTTAATCCACTATTTCCATTTATAATTGGTAGGATTGAAGTGGTTTTTAACCTCTTTTTAGTTCCTGGAATGTTGTTTCACATTTAGGAGTCTAGATAAATTCAGTATCCTTCAGGGTTAACTTCATTAGGTGGTAGGCAAAGTCTTGAATGAATCTTCTGTAACACCCTGCCAGACCTAAGAAGCTACGAATTTCTTTGGGAGTTTGTGCTTCTTTCCAATTTAGAATAGCTGCAACCTTTATAGGATCTACTAAAATCTCGTCCCTTGATAATATATGTCCAAGGAATCTTAACTCCTTTCCATATGGCATTTTGAGAATTTGGCTTTAAACACATTATTTCTCAATATCTCTAACACAATTTCTAAACGCCTTTCATGTTCTTCTTCTATCTTAGAATAGATAAGAATATCATCGATAAAGACTAACATGAATTTATTGAGTATATCTCTAAATACTCTATAAATAGGTTCTATAAAATAAGCGGCCGCATTGGTTAGCCCAAAAGGCATAACCAACCATTCAAAGAAAGGTTTGGACCTTTAAATGCTGTTAGATGGATGCATTCTTCTATGATACTTAGTTGATGGAATCCTGCAGCTAGATCCTTTTTGAGAATACCCGAGCACTACGTAATTAAACAAATAATTCATCTATTCGAGGTAGAGGATACTTGTTCTTAATCGTTTGTTTTTTTGGATCTCGGTAATCTACGAATAATCTTAGAGATCTATCCGACTTGGCAATAAAAACAATTGTCGATCCCAACTTGAATGATTTGGTCTTATCAACCCTTTCTTTAATAGCTCCTGGGTTTTGGTTATTTAACTCCTTCCTCTCCTTTGGAGCTATCCTTCGGCCTTGCTGTTTAATTGGCCTTGCATGAGAAATCAAGTCAATACGAAACTCGATTTCTCGATGCAGGGTAAACTCTTTACTTCTTCAAAGATGTCTCGGAATTCTTTAATAATAGGTATTGTTTCTAATCTTTCCCAGGATGAATGTAATGCATATAAGAAACTTCCCCTCCTTGGACTAGGATCTTCACAAGGTATTTCTGTAAACTTCCCTAACTTTGTTTTTACTAAAACTGTTCTTTTTACGCAATCTAGAATAGCTTCATGCTTAGTCAACCGATCCATACCGAGAAAAATTTTGAATCCAAGAAAATCTAAGACAAATAGGTCAAAAGGGAATTGATTGGAAGATTGGTAAATTGGGTAGGGGTATCAACTATCTTAGGGTCAAGTTTTAATTCTTCTATGGTTTTTTAGCAATAAAACTGTGAGAAGCTTCTATATCAAACAATACTCTAACTAAAATATCTTCAATAAAAATATTTACCTTCCAGAACTCCCTTGCCATTCACATCTTGAGAGGTTGAAGGCTCATCCTTTATTGTGTAGACTCTGGCTTGCTCTCCCTTCCTTATAATCGGACAATCCTTGATCATGTCCTCGGTTGATGACAATTATAACAGTTTGATTGTGGCCTATGAACCTTGGGGTTATTGCAGAGAGTCGTTAGGTGGCCCTGTTATTGGCAACTATAACATGTAGCATCTTTAAAATAGTTACCTTGGCTCCTCCTCCGGATTTTCCTTGGCCTGACTTTTTCCAATTTGGATTAAACTTTCTCTGCTTCCAATTGTTGGCGTTGTTGTTGGTCTAAACTACAATGGGATTCTTCTTGTCTAATGTTTCGTAACGGAATCCCATATCCCGCAAATCTATAAATGATCCTTTAACCTGGGTAGTCATGATAACCTAACATTTCGTTTTTCTTTAAAGGCATACCAATTAGACCTGGCCTAAAACAAGATAATCCTTGAACTTATCTGCATACTCCTCAACAGTCATTTTTTCCTGCTTTAGATCCATAAAGCTTCTGTAAAGACGAGATTTCCGGAATGCTGGCGTGTATTGCTCATCTTTCCCAATTGAATTTTTCCTCCAAATAATTTAGGGTATAATGGACTCCTACAAAGCCAATGCCCCTTCTTGTAATTGCCACAAGGCCAAAAACCTCTTTTGATCATTACTAATTTCCAATGCCTTGAAGATTCTTTCGCATGATTTGATCCAAGCCCGTACTCCAATGATAACTTATGTACCCTTGAATGGTTTTCCCCCTAAGCTGGTAAAATTCTTGCACAGGGTGGCAAAATTAACTTGGGGTCGTACAGGAGCTATTTCTTCTACAGCAGCGGTTGAAGCTCGATCGTTGGTTGTTGTGGTGCTGCTATTTCCCCGTCTTCACCCTCTATGGATACTAATGTCTTACTCCTTGAATTTAGTAAGAAATCTTTAGAATACAAAGATGAAATTATCTTAGGGATTGGGTATTAAGCATAGCACAACTTGAGCTTATTCACATAAGGATTCTAAATGCGCACTCTCAAAGATTAAACTCATTCTAGGGTATTACTAACCCTATCTCTAATGAGTCATACCCCACCAAAGCTAGGGTTCTCGTCAAGACCCGTCTCCTTGACTCTCGAAAATCGACACTAATGCATCCACGATATTCACATGTCGTAAATTAAAGTGCCAGAGAAGCAAATTTTCAGGGGTAAAGTAAAGTAAAAGATAGAGACACATATTCTCACATTACGTTAAAATAAATAGATAATACATACAACCACCCTCACTAGAGCACATCAGAGTTTTTGTAAGAACTAACCCAGCCAAAAACAGTTATAACTTCCTTCTCCCTCACTTGCTGGTATTAACTAACTTAGGAATAGCAGAAAATAAAAATAAATACATAGACATCAACATCGGGTGCTCCAGATCCATGCTCCAAAAACCTCTTCTAGCATGCTCTTCCCTAAAATACTCCAAACAGAATCCTGGCTAATTAGCTACATGGAAAAGTAGGGAACCTAGAGTTTAAAGGGAAAATAAAATAAACTTCGGATCAATCATGGGATTGGTGTGAGAACTCAAAATATGTTGTTTGAAAACAAAAGAGTATCTCATAATACCACGCTGCAAATAAACATGGAACGGGTTTTTACCTTATGATAACCAAAACATTCTTACGTAAAAATACTTGATATTATTTTTAATGACATATCTTTGAAAACATTTGCAGGTAAACTTTTCAATCTTAGCAAAAACTATTACCATTATTATGTTCCAACATACTAGGCTCTACAAACAAAATGGCTGGCACTTATTAGAGAATGGATTTCCATATAAATGACCAGGTGAATGGACTATCTTTTGGATGTGCATCTTTAGAGGAATGTACCGAGGCCCAAATTTTGGTCCTCTACCAACGCAAGACCGACCTATCACTTCCTAGATAGTACCGAATATGTCATCACCCCGGTCATTACCGACCTATCTGGGATGTCTCTTAGCAATCACCACAATAGTTTAAACCTAAACATCATAGCGGGTAGAAATATGTTTAGAAGGTGATGATCATACCCTAATGGTTGCGAATCACTTAGTCTTTCCGCATCTACCCTGTTTCGGCCATTACCGGGTATGAGGCTTGAGGTAACGATTTTCCTTCACATAGCACATCATCTTTTTTTTGAATGCCACACTGCCATGGTCACATAATTGATCTCTACAAATTTACAACTCCTGAGCTCATACGTCTCAGGAAAGGGTGTTAAGCTAAGAGAAGTTTCCTTCTCCACCACCAAGCAGGTAATATATTCATAGGGATCACTTATGTCACTAGAAATGCAATGTCAGACATTCGTCCATACAAGTTCCTTCTAGGACTGAACGAAATCGTAGGAACTCTCCTACCACATCCTTTCGAGAATTTATCTTAGGAGTAGTAGGGAGAAGTCCTTACATTGAAGATCTTAAATGAAGAACTACTGCCACATAATATGATATGGAAAATTTCTCCTGAGGGTCGGTAGCCCTACATTCCAACTTCCATAATTATCTTCATGTCCTTACTTCGAGTGTGTAAATTGGTTCAAAGTGGTCTTGAATGAGAATTATCCAAATCCAACCCCGGTTCCTCCGATTCATCTATAAGTGAATAGAAATCATTCTTTAATTAATTAAGTTCTTTTATCAAAACCTCGTTTGGAGGTATACATTTCAAAAACATTCTTTCTGGTTTATACGTAGATATTAAACTTCTCTTATAAAATCCCTTGATAACTTATAAACTCCTTACAAAGAATAAACTCAAAATTGTTTCATTTTAATTTAGGAAAATGTTGATCCAAGTAAACCAAATTCACTATCTCCTCTGTGGAGCCAGTCTAGATAGCCATGGAGAGCAGGAAACTGGTTTTCCAAACTCAAGCCAAGACACCATCTCTCTGACACCCACAAGGCGGTCAAGTTATTTGGTCGACTATAAATCTTTAATCATTCTAAAAATCCTTCAAAGCATCTTTAAAATACTTTATTAATCATTTAAAAACATTTATAAAATAACAAGAAAAGAATTGGTAAGTTTAAAGCTGTATTTCAAAGTTATAGAAAAGGGCTGCGAAAAAGTGTCAGAAAGTGTTTTTTAAGCTATATTGATCAAAACAACTTTTATTTTTAAGCTATATTGATCAAAACGATTTGTATTGCTCATATCACTATTATAAAATTTTAAAACATTTATAAGATTTACTCCATATTTTTGAACAAAATATAAAACATCATTTCTTAAGAAATCAAGTTTTGAATTCCGAAGTGCAAAACTTAGATTTTTTCCAAAACTGTTTTACTCATATTTCAAAATCTGCCAACAGAAATTTTGATTTTCTTTCTTCATTGGAAAACTATGGATATAATAATTTGATAAATTCTTATCTCAAAGAATTGTGAGTTATAATCCAATTTTTACATTTGTATGATTTTTATGGCGCGAAATCGCGAACTGACATTACGCGACGCACTTGTTGTTAACTAAATTTTCCATTTCTTTTCAAACTTCACCAAAACGCTTTTCAATGTTCATAAAACATTTCAAACCCCTTTTAAACCATTTTTAAACAGATTTAGCATTCCATACACGCCATTTCATTAATTCAAGGAAAGTGATTTCGTTTGTGCTTACTGACATATGTTTCTATGACTTGCATATATTCAACATTCATATAAAAACATCCAAACTGATGATTAAAGCATATAAAAATCCATTTTCAAATATCATATCATCATCCAACATATAATATAATAGTTTAGGAGTTCCCACCTTGAGTTTTGAACGATTAATTAAAAATTTGTTATAGCTCCGCTACTCGGTTTCCAAAGCTCACTATTCTTCGGATTTAGCTCCTAGATGCATCGACGAAGACTTGAGATGGCTTGGGAGGCACATGGGCTAGATTTGAGTTATAACAACCAGCATTTTTTGGACGTTTTAAGCAGACACACACGTCAAACTCAAACCATACAAAAAGTCAAATTGTTATTTGGGGTAAATAAGAAACAGAGAGAGAGAAAAAAAATAAAACAGAATCTCGCAGCGAAATGACACAATATATCAGAGTTACATAAACAGGAACGGATAAATAAATGCAGTGGAACAACATGATGTAGTGAGATACATATCATAAATAATAATAGTACAAATCAACATTTTCGTCCCCTCAGAAATAAGGCCTTCAACCCTGAAATGCTCAGGCTGACCCGAGCGAATTAAAAAGACAAAACACTCGAGTCATAACTAAAAGATCTTATGTAAGTTAAATCGACGGTAAATATGTGTGTGACGGTGTCAGATATGTTTACGGGGTTTGACATCTCCTATCCAGTGTTTAATGTTAGTGTAATAACTTAAGAGATGTTCGGGATTCATATCTCGTAAGGATCCATTATAATATCTACTATGTAGTACAACACGCTATTATAATATGTCTATAGTAAAGTAAAAGTATTAAAATAGCATTAAGGCAATACCGATATCCCCCTTAACATATTTTATATATTCGCATAGTCTATATAGTGTCGTACACTCCTCCGTAAACTGGAGATTTACACAGAGGGCACCCCATAGGTATGGTACAAAACAAACTCGTAGAAGACGCTCTAGGGCAAGTGAACACGGCACTCGAGGCAGTGCCAGGGTAGATCTACCAATTGTGTATCGGGACTGGTGGTAACGCATAGCAGCAACTACCGGCCACCTTGAAATAAACTCCCAAATTAGAATCATGGGGTGGCCACCAAATCAATCACAAGGTAATAGAATGGTATCGATGAAATGTATCCGATAGGAGGAATGACCTCACTTAGTCCGGCATAGCCCCTATTTTAGTCACATCTAAGCTGACTTACGAGAGTCAGGGTCATGTCATACCTCATACAGAATTCGTACGCCAAACCATCCTACTTCATTTCTGGAATCTCCATGACGTACAGGGTTGTCAAAGTGGTTTTCGGTTTTGGCAAAGAGTATGACAATATCTGATCCCGTAGTCTCTTTAACAACCAATCGCTTATTACACACCGGATGGTTTTTTTACATTTCAAAAGTCAATTCACAATTTATATCAAAATATATGATATTCCCAAAACCATATCACTTTTGAAATCATATTCACTTCGAAATCATATTCACTTTCAAATCATATCATTTCCAAAATCATAATTTCTCCCAAAATCATATTTCCAAAATAGGTTAAATCCTTACTTCAAAATAATCATATTCAATTAATTATAACATTTAAATTCCAACTTAGGTTATAACATCATTTAACCTTATTCTTTTTTAAATTAATGAATTGAATATAAACACTTTTACTTTACTTAGTCTGGAAATTTAGAAAATAGTTTAAATAGTTATAAATGGCTTAAATAGTTGTAAATAGTTAAAATAGTTAAAATGATTTAAATATAGCTTAAAGATACTGTTAAATTGATTTAAGATAGTTAAATAGATCTAAAATAGATTAAATATAATTAAAATAGATTAAATAGCTTTAAAATAGATTAATTAGATTTAGAATAAGTTAAAATGGGTTAATTAGTTGGAAGTAGATTGAATGGTTTAAAATGGGTTAACATGATTTATATAGTTAACATAGTTTAAAATACTTTAAAAAATTTGAAAATCTTAAATTAAAACAGTTATATAAAATATGAATCTGAAGTTTATATCAATTTGGACTATTTATTTCATTTCAACACCGTCGGGTCATTTTCAATTTCCAAATCAACAAACCCAATTTCAAATCTTTCAATTCAAATTCTGAATAAAATATTTAATTCTATATCTCTTCCAATCCATATTTGAAATATCAATTAAAATTACTCCAACTTCAATACGTTCAAAGTTATCTTTGAAATGATTTTAATAATTCAGTTCTGGAAAATTCCAATAATACCTCAAAATCAAAATTAAAATTTCAATTTAATTCCTTTAAACCAATTTCAATTTTAACATAAGTTTGGATTTTGATAATAATTTGATTTATCTAGTCAAATTTTATTTGAAAATATCATTTATCTAAATTCAAGAAATTAAGGATTTAAAATCATTAAATTTAACCAATCCGATGTCCGTATATAATTATGCACCCTAAGGTCAGGTGATACAGATATTTATCATTTCAATCAACAATTTAAATTTTTACAGTTATAAATCATTTCAAACCGCAATCCCAAATTTAATGTTAAAATCCATAAAATCGCTCAAGTCTATCATTTCAACCCATAACGATTTTCCCTAATCTAGAGTTCGTTCGGGTATATATAATTTCAACCCATAGTGATTTTCAAATAACGATAATTAACAGAACTTGCAGAGTGACAACAATATATAAATCTACATAACATCTAATCATCCAATATTAAAAATCAAACATCCATCAAAATAATCATTCAATTCAACCAATAAATATCAACAGTTAACTAATTGTCAATGACAGGTATTTAACTGGAAAATTTAAATTCAATAGTAATTAAATAACAATTTAATTCAAAATAAAAAAATTAACAAGAGTAGCAATTTAAGTATACCAAATAGCCATAAATAAATTCCTAATCACATTATAAAATTAATTTAACTAACATAAGTAATTTTAAAAGTTGTGAGTGGGTCAAACACTCACCTTTGGATTTAAATCAATTTAAAATCCAATTTCGGGCCCAGTTTCAAACAATCTCAGAATTCGTCCAAACCAGCATCAAAAATGTTTGGAATTTCAATACGATTCTAGAGGAAGAAACAGCGCGTGAATTGGAGTTCGTATGCAAAAGTTATTCAGATTAGAAGTCATACGATTTTGAATCTGAAAGAAATAAAATAATATTAAAATTAGACAGTCAGCTAGCTATCTCAGAACAGACCCTAGCCTCGCCCAGTTTCGAATGAAACCAGCCAACCACACTTTCAACCAAAATGTAGACCAATTCATCGTCGGCCATCATGATTGGAGTGCACTACTGGACTTCCAGGCCTCGGCCGATCACAGCCCCCCCACCAACGCGCACGCTCGCCGAGGCTTCTCCTCCCTCCGCCGCCGTGATGAACACGACACTTTCCAAGCTGATATCTGGTGAATCCACTAAAGAACTCGATCAAGTAAAGGCATGGATCGAAGCTTCTCGACGTCCTCTACAGTGCAGCACAACCTGATCATCCCATCGACGAAAATCTACTATCGAATGCATCGAGCACAAACGAACAGCCGAAACAAAATGCCCAATTTCTATCCAAACCATGATCCAAATCGAGAAATAAATCACAGATTTGATTTGCGCTCGTCGACAGCTTCAAATCGATATAAAATTTGATAGGTCTCGAGGAGTTAAATTTTTAAATTGAAATTTGAATTGGGAATTTGGTTTTGGATTGTCTGCCATTGAAATGAGGATATGAGAAGAAAATGTACTTACAGACAAATGAAAATAAGAAGTAGCCAGGGTTTATAACGGGCTATTTATAGACAGAGCTGAAAATAGAAAGAACGGACATGATTTGATTGAACGAAAACGACCCGCAAAGCCCGCTTTGCCTCCAGAACGAAAATGATTAATCCCATATATCAAAATAGATGGTTTGGATAGTTTTGAACTCGATGGAATAGATTTCAAGTCGTAATTCCATCTTATGAAGAAATTACGTTAAAATCAGCTTATTTCAAATTGATTTCAATTGATTTTAATTAAATTGATTTCTAGGCGCTTAGAGTCCGTACGATCAACGACAAGTCCGATCGCTACGAAACTTAAAATCCTACAATAATTCATCGTTACGGATCCGATGAAACTAGTTTCATCAAAATCCAAGTCAGTGGTCAAAATGGCTATTTTCACATTAATTAAATAAATTAATAATTAAATTAATTAAATCACCTTTTATTTCAAAGTTAATAGCTAATAATTTCCATCATTTTTGATTGCTTGGACATTTATAATAATTTAAAGTAATTTACATATCCATTCCAGTGTTAATTATTTCAATAATTACAGTGTTCAATTTCAACTGCAATTATTCCAATTAATTAAAATTTAACTCCAATAAATTGATTTTATTTGATTTCAATCTTTATATTCAATCAATCATTTCAATTTCAATGTTAATTATTTCAATAATTATAGTGTTCAATTTCAACTGCAATTAATCCAGTTAATTAAAATTTAATTCCAATAAATTGATTTTATTTGATTTCAATCTTTATATTCAATCAATCATTACTCAAATAGCATAGTTAATGTTTTTTGATGCCCTATTTCACTAATATGCTACAACTACCATTTTTTATTCGTATTAACTCCTATATTTCAATTTGATTGGATTTTTGTTAATTTTACACATTATTATAATTTAAAATCCCAATTAATTATTTTATCTTGGTTCCATTCTTTTGATTACATCAATTATTTTCATGTAAATAAAATTTACATATCCATACATTTTACTATATTTAAAATTTGCATTTATCATATTAACTTTCATTACTGTAACATTTATTTACATTTATTTAAAATTGATTTCCAATTTAAATTTAACATACTAAATAAATAAGTTACATATATTAGTTGTTACCATTAATTTTTAATCACACTTATAACTCCATTATTTACAAGCAAATGTTACAATTACTTATCTAACACTGATTTTCTTAATTACCATTAATTATATATTATTTGATTAATTAGTTCAATATCTAACTTTGTTTCCTTATATTCAATTTATAGCCAAGCATCACATTTAACTTATTTCAATTAATTGGGATTTCATTCAAATTGTTAATGATTAACTTTAATTGTTACATTTCATTTTAGTTAAAATTTAATTAGTACATCACAAATTTTTATTTCTTTCAATATTAATTATCAAAATCTTATTAAATTAACAAATTCAGTTATCGAAAATTACTGGTCGTTACACTCTTTCCCACTCAAAACTTTTCGTCCTCGAAAAGGAAAAAAGAAGGTAAAAGGAGGAATTAAGTAATCAATGTATCTTATTCAAAATATTAAATTTATAAAAAAATATACTTACAAAATTAAATAATTTAAATAAAATATATCAATTTATAACAATTAAATCCTTTACACTCAAGTTAACAAAAGTTTGGAAATATTTCACAAAAATTTTCTAATTCCAAAATTTACTGAAATTTTCAGTAGAGTCTCCTTTGTACGGAGGGGCTCCGAAGAAATAATAGTATATGTCATATTTTTCAAAATAAAGTATCCCAACAGCAGGAAAAACAATATAATATCACTAGAAAACCGTAATCCGATAACGTACCTATTTGGCGGACAATTAACGTTTAATTTATGGAACCAAAAGCAGTAGCAATTGCTTCCATAACCTCTATTTCACTTATATAATCCAAAGAAGTTAATAATTATATAAAAGTGAAATGTTTAAGTCGTTTCAAATAATAGCAACAATCAATGTAATATAACAACATCGCTTGCAACCAAAAGTGTATAATCATCACATGAAATCAACCATCCACTCATAGCAAGCAGAACGAATGGTTTTGTTCAGGTTTGAACACCTTTATATCGTATAGAATGACAAATAAACTATTAAGTATACCATACACTCAACAGTCTTGGATAAAACTCAACAAATTATTCATACATCCAAACAATTAGAAGTATCCTATACCAAACAACCTATAAACCAAAACAAACAATGACTCCAAGCATTAATCAAGTTCATTCTTATTAATTTCATTTCATATTATTTACCTTTCTTTAGTTTCATTCATACAACGACTATTTCATTCATTCACATTTATTTATTTACATATGTTATTACATATGTTACTCACATATAATTAATTAAATATATGTAAATCAATTCTTAAAGTATTATATATGTTTCTTCGTAAATAAATTCACATTACAATCTTTCAGTGCTTATTTTCATTAATTTTCATTCGTTACTTAGAAAAATTCATTTTCAGTTATCCACATAACGTCATTTTATTTCTTTACTTTATACTTATTTCCTACATAAGTTATTTCCATTCAAATTTTCATAATAATCAATGAATTCATTATTTAATTATTACATACATTTTATTGCAGTTTTGTTTACATTTATAAATTTATATACTTGATTTACATTGGGTATTAATATTCATTAGTGCAGAAGTTCATATTTAAGTTTCTTACCTTTTTATTTACATTCATTTCTCTACATAATGTCATTGAATATTAAATCTATTTTTTGAATCATTTCAACGTTTCTAAAGTTATAATCATTTAATTTAATATAGTATTAATTTTATTATAAACAGTTTCCATCATTAACTTAAGTTTATAATCATCTACTTACAGCATTCATCTTTTTCCACTTATTTAAATTATAAATAACTTCAAACATTTATTTATGTTTATAATCATTTATTTATAATACTCACTTTTCTATTACATTTAATTAGTAGCATTTAACTTAAGTTCATAAAAATTATAGTATCAAAATTCTTATTTTATAAAATAATTTCATTCAACACTTTCATTTTCCAAGTTTTACTTGTAATACTCTATTACATATTCTTATTAACATTTCAACTTTTAGTAATTCGATAAGTTATATATGATTTTAAGAATGCAATAAAAGGTTATACAAGTTTCCTCTTATTTATTTAGTTAATGAAAATGTTCAATAGTTACCATTTCTTATTTTCATTTTCCCATTTTTTAAAGTTTCAAAATTTTAGTTTCTTAACTATTTCACTAAACATTTTAACATCAAATTTCTTATTTTTATTTTAGTAGTTTCAACTATTAATATAGTCAAGATTTTATTCATTATAATAATTTCAATTTCTAATTGTAGAAACTTATGAACTAAACAATTGGGTTTCATTTCAATTATTTTAAAATAACATATATAATCATATATTTATATATCTCGAATCGTATTTAGAATTAAAATTAAGATTAATTTATCAAAATGATTGTGCAATAAAATTACTACACAGTCTTCCTACTTTGAAACTCGAAAATGAACGTCGATGATGCATGCACTCATCACTGAAATTTTTTCCAACGGTAGGGAGAGGGTGTACAGAACTTGTTTCATTCCAAAATTCCTTTGAAAACATTTTTTCAAATAATATTGAAATATTTATCTCATAAAATACTTCTATGTAATACTTACATTATACTCCAAAATCTTTTGAAATAAACTTTCAAAAATCCCGGAATTCAAGTTCTAAAATTTCTAATTTATATTTACTTTACTTGTAAATCCTATTTTAAATCAATATTTATAAATTTCTCTAACTAACAAACAAATATATAAAAACTAACTATATCATTTATAAAATTTATTATTTTATACACAAAATAAATAATAGGCAAATTTATTTCATTTACCTATATTTCAAAGCCAATATTAGGTTGGTGAGTCCTATCGAGTGTTTAGAAATCCCTATCAATGCCATAGCATCCCATGTATCGACTAGAATTTATAAATACTAAACAGAAAAAATTAACATAATATGAAAACCTTTTTATAATACTAACAAATATTCTCTCTTATATACATACTATCAACGACTCATTCAAGGGTATCACTGCCCTAATTCTAAAGAGTCAGACCCCACACAGCTAAGGTTATTGCTAAACCAAAGCACCGATACCAATTGTAACGACCAACCTTTTTGGACGTTTTAAGCAGATATATACATCAAAGTCAAATCATACAAAAGGTCAGATTTTTATTTAGGGTAAATCACAAAACAGAGAAAGAGAAGGAAAAAACAAAATAGAATCTCGTAGCGGAATGACACAATATAATAATCAAATAACAGTTCATGAAGCTATTATAAATAAACTTGATTATTCTTTACAACACAAATATTAGAGTTACTTAAACAGGAAAAGATAAATAAATGCAGCGGAAAAACATGATCCAATGAGGTACATATCATAAATAATAATAGTACAAATCTTCATCTTCATCCTCCAGAAATAAGGTCTTCCACCTTGAAATGCTCAGGCTGACCCGAGCGAATTGAAAAGACAAAACACTCGAGTCAGAACTAAAAGATCTTATGTAAGTTAATTCGACAGTAAATGTGCGTGTGACGGCGTTAGAGTTGTTTACGGGGTTTGATATCTCCTATCCAGTGTCTAAACGTGAGTACAATAACTTAAGTGATGTTCGAGATTCACATCTCCTAAGGATCTGTTAAGCTATCTACTATGTAGTACAATACACTATGATAATATGTCTACAGTAAAGTAAAAGTATTAAAATAGCGTTATGGAATTACCCATATCCCCCTTAACGCATTTTATATATACTCCCATGGTCTATACAGTACTGTACGCTCCTCCGTAAACTGAAGGTTTACATAGAGGGCACCCCATAGGTATGATACGAAACAAACTCATAAAAGGCGCTCTAGGAGATGTGAACCCAGCACTCGAGGCAATGCCATGGTAGATATACCAGTTGCGTATCCGGATTGGTGGTAATGCATAGCAGCTACTACCATCCACCTCGGAATACACCCCCAAATCAAAATCAAGGGGTGGACACCAAATCAATCACAAAGTAATAGAATGGTACCGATGAAATGGGTCCGATAGGAGGAATGACCTTACTTGGCCGGGCATGGCTCATGTTTTAGTCACATCTAAGCGACTCACAGGAGTCAGGGTCACGTCATACCTCATACAGAAATCGTTCTCCAAACCATCCTACTTCATTTCTGGAATCTCCACCACGTCCACTGTTGTCAAAGTGGTTTCGGTATTGGCATAGAGTATGACAATATCCGATCCCAGTCACTTTAACAACCAATCGTTTATTACACACCAAATGGTACTTCTACATTTCAAAAGTCGATTCATAATTTATATCAAAATTTAATATTCTCAAAACCATATCACTGTTGAAATCATATTCACTTTGAAATCATATTCACTTTCAAATCATATCGTTTCCAAAATCATAATTTCTTCCAAAAATCATATTTCCAAAATAGGTTAAATTCTTACTTCAAAATCATCATATTCAATTAATTATAACATTTAAACGTCAACTTAGGTTATAATATCATTTAACCTTACTCTCTTTTAAACCAATGAATTGAATGAACACTTCTACTTTACTTAGTCTAAAAATTTAGAAAATAGTTTAAATAGTTAAAATAGTTGTAAATAATTAAAATAATTTAATTATAGCATAAAGATACTGTTAAATTGATTTAAGATAGTTAAATTATTTAAAATAGATTAAATATAATTAAAATAGATCAAATAACTTTAAAATAGATTAATTAGATTTAAAATAAGTTAAAATGGGTTAATTAGTTAAAAATAGATTGAATGGTTTAAAATGGCTTAACATAATTTATATAGTTAATATAGTTTAAAATAGTTTAAAAAATTTGGAAATCTTAAATTAAAACAGCTATATAAAATATGAATCTGAAATTTATATCAGTTTAAACTATTTATTTAGTTTCAACACCGTCGGACCATTTTCAATTTCCAAATCCACAAACCCAATTTCAATTTAAATTTTGAACAAAATATTTAATTCTATATCGCTTCCAATCCTTTTTGAAATATCAATTAAAATTACTCCAACTTCAACACGTTTCAAATTTATCTTTCAAATGATTTTAATAAATCAATTCTGGAAAATTCCAATTATACCTCAAAACTACTTTAAATTTTTAATTTAATTCCTTTAAACAATTCCTTTAAACCAATTCCAATTTAACATAAACTTGGATTTTGATAATAATTCGATTTATCTAATCAAATTTTATTTCAAAATATCATTTAACTAAATTCAAGAAATTAAGGATTTAAATCATTAAATTTAACCAATCCGGTGTCCGTATATAATTCTCTACCCTAGGGCAAAGTGATATAGATATTGTCATTTCAATCCGCAATTTAATATTTTACGGTTATATATCATATCAAACTGCAATCCATATTTTAATATTAAAATCCATAAAATCACTTGAGTCTTTCATTTCAACCCCGTAACGATTTTCCCTAATCTATAGTTCGTTTGGCTATATATCATTTCAACCCGTAGTGATTTTCAAATAATAATAATTAAGGGAACTTGCAGAGTGACAACAATATATAAATTTACATAACATCCAATCATCCAATATCAAAAATCAAATAACCATCAAAATCATCAATCAATCCAACCAATAAATATCAACAATTAACTAATTATCAATGACAAGTATTTAAATGGCAAATTTAAATTCAATAGCAATTAAATAACAATTTAATCCAAAGTAAAACAAATTAACAAGAGTAGCAATGTAAATATACCAAACAACCATAAATAAATTCCTAATCACATTGTAAAATTAATTTAACTAACATAAGAAATTTTAGAAGTTATGAGTGGGTCAAACACTCACCTTTGGATTTAAATCGATTTAAAATCCAATTTAGGGCCTAAATTCAAACAGTCTCAGAATTCGTCCAAACCAACTTCAAAATGTCCGAAATTTTAATACGATCCTAATTTAAGAAACCACGCGTGAATTGCAGTTCGTATGCAAAAGTTATTCAGATTAAAAGTCATACGATTTTGAATTTGAAATAAAATAGTATTTAAATTAGACACGTCACCTAGCTATCTCAGCACAAACCCTAGCCTCGCTGTAACGACCCAATTTTTCGACGCTCGAAAGTCGACATCGATACGTCCACTGTATCCAATGCCGAACAATCGAATGCCGAAGAACCGAACCGTTAGGGTTAAAGGAGAAGAAGATAGAAGAAGAAACAAAAACAATAATAGAATCTCACATTTGGCAGCGGAACAGTATATAATAGATAAATGAATGTTTTTAAAACAAAGAACTATATCATTTTTACATTACATCATCACATTGTTACACAACAAACAACGGAAAAGAATATAACATATACATGTGATATGTCTCGCCATCCAGCTTGCCCCCAGATCTCCACAGCATATTTTTCTGACTTCGCTCCATAATAATGATAACCTAACTCTAAGCTGCCTGTGTGGAAAATTATGGGTACCCAGAGTTTAGAAAGGGAACAATAAACTCCAGGTCAGTCATGGGACTAGTTTGAGATCTTAAAAACAGTTATTTTCACAAGGGGAATAAAAAGAAATCCGCTATGCTTTTGGAAAATGAAACTACCATAAGGCCTCCCGCCGCACACACAATGCAAGTGCACAATTGGAGGAGATTTTTCCTTATGATAGTCAAACATGCTTGATATGCAAAATCTTTTTGATATTATCATTAGTGCATAACGTGGAAAACATTTCGAAAGTATAATATAAATCTTAGCCAGCATGCACATTTCGTAGTATGCCTACTATAACTACCATTTTCAATAGCAAGTTACCGCCACATTCCATGGCAGGTTATACAACTAAAACCGTACATGGCGCCTATTATTTCTTTGGATTTCCAACACATGGTCAGGCTAAGGAACTTCCTGGACCACATGGGTACGCCTCTGGAGGGACACCCTGAGAACTTAACCAGCTCTCTGCCAACACAAGTCCGAGTTACCTCACGCTTCTGGTGCAATGAAGCTGTAACTAGATAACTCCATACACGAGTATGCCATCCCCATCATTACCGACCTTTTTCCGAGGATCCTCAACCATAAAGCAACAACCACAAAGTAATAAATTTGCAGCAACCACATAGGTTAAATATCTGGGCTCCATAACATGATACCACCTTTTTCCAGAAGGAAATTGACATACCATGAGGGCGCTACCCTCAAAACAACAACCTTGCTGCATTCTTCCTGTTTCGACCATTTCTGGGGTGTGAGGTCTGACGACGCCTCATCCATAAAGCCACGCTTTTCACAAAAGCCATGCTTCGATCAACAAATGATCAGCAGCAATTCGTATGCAACATTACCAAATTGGGAATGTATCACTAGTATACATCAACTACATAACCTCTAAGCTCATACATCTCAGAGAAAGGTGTTAAGCTAAGAGAATAAATTCTTCGCCACCAACTGAAATGTATTTAATAGAAATCAGCTTTACATCTCAAAGTGTAACGTCAGACACACATCCATACAAGTCCGTTCCAAGATCGAACGGAACCGAAGGCACTTCAAAGAAGCCCTTGCAAATCCAGATATTCACTAATCACATCCGGAATTCCCATCACAAAAGGTGATCAAATCTCTATACCAGTGTCATTCGGTGCAGAGACATTCGATAGGTAATCCTTTCGCTTTCGAAAATACCTGGTCTTCAACACCGTCTTCAAGTGCAATCCCATTTCGTTGTATCATTATTCGGAATGGGTTTAATGACACAAAGTCCTCTCTCGGCTAATCCGACTAATGAGCGCTTATTTTAAAAATAAGTGTCACATTCAGATTTCAAGTAAATCACATCAAATTTCCACTTTGATCTTTTAAACAAAAGATCCATCACAAAGGTTCGATGTGATTTTCGAATATCCATTTGGAATACGACCCCCGGTCGCATCGAAATTCAAACGCCATTTAAAGGCCAATATTGATAGCCGGTTATTTAACTATCAATCAATATTCACAATAATCGCCAGTAAATAATTTTCCCCCAATTATTTATTTTCAGAATATCTTTGCAAGATATATTCTCACACTTCAACCCTTTGAAAACAAATTTCAAATCACTTTCCTCACGTGGAATAAGTTTTCAAATATTTATTTCCACTGAAAATTTGCCGATTTCAAATACTTTAAAATAATTTAAATCATTTATCCAAAATATACTTGGAAACATTTAGAATGAAAACCATTTCTAAACACTTACTTAAATATTAGATATGAAAACATTACACCAGTATCTCATATAAAACTTCAAGTCCAAACTAATTTTAAAATAAAATTAGTAGATAGGATACAACTATTTAAATAATTATTTTCTAAAACAAATATCAATTAAATCTTTAAATAATCACTTCTATTATTAATTAAATAAATATTTACTTTAAAGATTTTAAAAATAACTTAAGAAAATAATTTCTCCAAAATATCCTTTTAAAACCAACTCTAGAACTTTTAATTTATATTCGAAATCTACTTTTAAAAACATACTCGGCTTTCCAGGGAACATACACTTTCCATTTCAAAATGGTCCATTTTAATTAATAAATAAATATTTCTTGATTTATTCAAATTTACATTCCAAATTTGTGAATTCCTTTCCACACTTTTATAAATAAACCGATATTTATTTAAAACAAATTTCCCTTTCCTTTATAAATTCTCATTGTGAATTTAAATTTTCAAGTATCCACTGATATATGATTTTCTAATTGATTGCCAAATATTCACTTTCAAATACCAAATCAAATTCTAAATTGATTTCCAAATTGATTTCCAAAATTTATTTCAAACCCCAAATCAAATTCCAAATTGATTTCCAAATTTATTTCCTTTATCTCTTCAAACTATTTAAATCTGAATTTTAAATAAATTCTTCAACTTTTTGAATAATATTACTCAAATCCATTTATTAAAATCCTTTCCCAAATTTTGGAATTAAGTCTAAAGGATTTCAAAAATCAACCTTTACCCTTTTAAATTCCTTCCTTTAAATTTACCCAATTCTTAAAAATTAATTTACTTAAAATTTCCTGCTTTAATTTCTAAAAATTCAATTTTTATATTCCTAGGATCCTACGATACCAAAAATATATTCGGCTATACCATAGCTTTTAATGATTTCAATCATCAATATAATCATTCACGGTTCATAAATAAATCAACACGCAACACTGAAACAAATTAAAATAGTTGGATTCCTCCAACCTGTTTTCCTGCTTTCACATATGTTAGCACAACAATTAAATACCATTTCCACTTCGAGGTGGAATATTGCGGTATATGCGATTAAATAATATCACCCGCTATTATGCGGCGCATAGGGTCTCATCTGCTATATAATGCGGAAAATCAATCACTCCAATATATATATATTATTATATATACTATCACAATCAGATAATCAATCAATAACTGAAATTATAATCTTTTAATTGAGTGAGAAGGTCTCACCTTTGCTTTTATTTTGCAATCCATCCCCATTCTGGCTTGATTTTCTTTGCAATTTTGACCTGTATAAATAATTTATACAATTTGATTAATATTCAAAATAATTGAATAACCAGTTTCCTTTTAATTAATTAATAATTAATTAACTAATGATTTGATTTTAAACTGATGATTGAATTTTAACTAATTTCTTTTAATAAATTTATTTAACTAAAGGTTTAATTTTAAAAATTAAATTTCATTTAATAAATTATTTTCAGTGGCAAAATAAATTTTAAATAAGTTAGTCAAATAAAATAAGTCACCTTAAAAATTATTTTAAAATAAACTGGTAAATTAAAATATCTATATGTATATTTATTTCCTTTAGGACTAAAAATACCCATATAGATTTAAAAATCAATTTTAAGTAACCTTTCCAACATTTAAATTTTCTATTCCCAAAATCTTATATACTATCACTACTTTGCTTTTTAAAATCGTAATACATATATATATTTGTAAAAATATAAAAAGTCTAGATGTTTAAATATTCCTATGTGTATGTATGTGTGTGTGTGTATATATATATATTTAACTTAAAACAGAATCGATTCGAATTTTCTGTAAACGTATAAAAAATTCCTGTTTACATATAAAATTTAATAAAATAAATAAAACAAAAATTTACTAATATTACCCAAATCTGCACCGACGGCCGCTACTTGCCAATGGCCGAGATGGTCACAGCCATCACATCGCGAAACCCTAGCCTCACGTACGCAATCCATCGCTTTGACCTCGCCATCGCGACTCTCCCAATCCTTCGCCGCCGCCAACTCTCGATGCTGCGCACAACCCAATTCATCGACCCTTCCATATGCTCGCATATGCAAGCGCGACTCCTCTGATCGTATCGCGAGCAATCGTCTTCGCCTCCCTTTTGCTTGAATCTTTTCCTGCTTCGATTTAATTTTTGAATTGTTCGAATCTTTTTTTCCTTTTGAATTCGATTCTGGGTTAAGACCATTTTAAATGAGAGGAGAGGAATTCCGGTCTTCATATTTTTGAATTCGAACGAGAGATTTTTTTTTCTATTTTAGCATCGGCCATTATTTTATTTTGGAACTGGCATTGAGATTGAAAATAGAAGAGGAAAGAAAAAAAATGTTAGAACGTGTTTTATTAATTTATTTATTTTCTTATTTTGAATCAATGCATGTTGTTATGAATGACACGTGCAAAAATCTCCACTACGTGTCTATCTGCCCAATAAATGTGAATGAATATATATATATATATATATATATATTAATTTAAATTCAAATTCAAATCATTACAATAACGCAACTCAAAATCTCTACTTACCATCGATGTATGCCACCAGGCGTTTATAATGTTATACATCTATTCCGAACCCATTGGAAAAGGTCCCGAGTCCAAATTCGATCGTATGGAGAAGATAGCCTTTTGGACCCAGCTATTAAATTAAATTTTGATATAAATTCCGCGTGTTTGCTTATCGTACGGCCAAATGATCACTCCAAACATTACGAAAACTGAACTTCGATAATAATACAATATTACAGATCCAATGGAACTGGTTTCGTCGAAAACTCAGACTGTGCCTCGAAAGGCTATTTTTAAATACCGATTTAATTGATATGATTTCAAAACTAAATAAAATATTTCCAAATCCAATTCTGAAGCTTCCATTATCTTCATTATTATCAATATAAACTTTTTAAGCCTTTAAAATATTTTTAACAAGCCTAAAACTCAGGATTTAATATTTTACCCAAGTTTCAAAAATTAAATTCAATAGTTAAATTGCCAAAATCGTAGTTATAATTGAAATTCAGGTTTAAAATAACTTCCAAATATTTAAAATCAGTTAAATATCTCAATTTCAATGTTTCAAAATTCTGGATCGTCACGTTTTTCCCCCTTAAAAGAATTTCATCCCGAAATTTCTAGTTAAGAAGAATGATCCTCAACCCATTCATTGTTTTCCCAATCCAAACATTTTTATCAACTTGCCAAAACAAATCTTTTTACTAACGACCCATATCACTTCAACTAACTTTCCAACCTTAACTATAAATTCCAAACAATATTTTTTTCCAAATTTAAATTTGAATTAAAATCTTAATTTTTCAAAATTTCTCAAAAATTTTCTAACACCCTAAATATTCGAAAAATTTCGCCAGCATCTCCTTTGCGCGGCTAGCTCGGTACAACTACGAAATGGCACTCTGGGACCTTAGATTCAAAAAGAAAACAAAAGGCCACACAGCGAAAGTCATCAAATTTCAAACTGAAATTTGATTACATACCTTTTTGTCGAGCAAATTTAACTATCTTCTGATATCAAAACCCAATTTATCTTTTGCCTTTAACACGCTTGTATATCCTGCTTATCATTTTGCACATTCCTTTACAAAATTTTCCATATCTATTTTTATTCAAGACTGTATGATATACTTACATCATTCGTACGTAATATCCAATCTGATCGCTCACTCGATCACACAATCTCATTTCCAAACTAGTATTGTCCACCCAACTTCCTAGTGCGGACTTAGATTTGTTGTCATTCTTGCATAACCGTAAAATATGATAGAGAATTTCCGAAATCAACCAAAAATCCAAATCCAGGTTCATCGTCGAAAATCGAGTGAAAAATCCCAACTCGGATCGATATAACTATCTCGAAGTTCTGTGCTCGAATTCTGGATCAAATCGTTATGCGAAAATAATATACGTATATCCTACGTATTAATTCCAATTGATTATTAGACATATCAATTTTCTTTATTCACATTGATTATTTTCATTACCTTATTAACAATTGCCATTTCACAATCTCCAATGCAATCTTCATTCACTTATTAATTTGGAATATTTCTCAACTTAAAAATTACTTAATAATTTCACTATCCGTTTTTTAAGTTCGATGTAAGTATTCTATATACTTCTTATATTTAATTTTCAATTCATCACTTTGGTTTTATCTATACTTTTATTTAAACTGGATTTCCAACTCCATATGAATTCAATTATACTTTTATTTAAACTGGATTTCCAACTGCATATGAATTCAATTTACTTCAAACCATATTTAATTTGTCATTATTTCAATTAGTTTCACTTACTAATTTTATTTCAATACTTCGCTTTGTTTATCACAAATCAAATTCAATTCCAATTCCAGTTCTATTTACTTACAAATTCGAAATGAATTTCAAAATTCAATTTCACTTTCATTTACTTGCAATTGTAAATTCATTTATTCATTCACAATTTTATTTTCCACCTTAATAAATTTTTATTCCATAACTATTTTTATTAGATTCCAGAGTCTTTCCAACATTTCAGAAATCATTTTTAAAATCAATTCAAATTATCTTTTGAATTTCCAAAACCAAACCCAAATTTGCCAACAATTTCAATTTTTAATATAATTTTGACAGCAATCCCTCATTTGGAAACTCGAAAATGAACACCGATGATGTTGCAGTCATCACCGAAGTTATTTTCCACCGACCGAAAAGAGTATAGTGCTTTCACTCCTTTGAAAACATTTTTCCAAACCTTTGAAAATCTTTTCCAAATTAAAATTTTCTCAAATCTCAAAATTTTCAAATTCTTTCAAATATTTCTCTTGAATTCTATTTCAAATTATAAATCACATTTACAATTTATATTTACAAATCCTGTTTGTGTATAAATTTATTTCTCAACATTTGGTTATGTTTTCAATTTCTTATTCAATAATCAATGATAATAATTTAATATTATCACTACCTAACAATCAAGCAACCATATATAACTATAATAATTTGCGGAAAATGATTTCTTTTCTATACAAAATTAGTTTGGGTAAAATTATCTCATTTACTCGATTTTAAAACAATACTGTGCCGGTTTATCTTATTTAAGAGTTTAGAAACCTCTATCGACATAGTTGGCCAAACTGCACCGACCAGATCTATAAACAATCAATCCATAAGTCAACACAATGTAAAACAATTTTATATTCACTAACAAATATGCGCTCATATTTATTATTACACTCAAACTCATTCTAGAGTACTACTGACTTTATCTCTAATGAGTAATCCCCTACTAGAGCCAAGGTTGTCGCTTAACCAATTGCTCTAGTACCACTCTGTAACGATCCAATTTTTCGACGCCCGAAAGTCGACATCGATACGTCCACTATATCCAATGCCGAACAATTGAATGCCGGAAAACCAAACCGTTAGGGTTAAAGAAGAAGAAAATAGAAGAAGAAACAGAAACAATAATAGAATCTCACATTTCACAGCGAAACAATATATAATAGATAAATCAATATTTTTAAAACAAAGAACCATATCAATTTTACGTTACGTCATCAGAGTGTTACACAAAAAATAGCGGAAAAGAATATAAAATATACAAGTGATACGCCCCACCATCTAGCTTGCCTTCAGATCTCCACAGCATATTTTTCGGACTTCGCTCCAGAATAATGATAAGTTGACTCTAGGTTGCCCGTGTGGAAAATTATGGGCACCCAGAGTTTAGAAAGGGAACAATAAACTCCAAGTCAGTCATGAGACTGGTGTGAGATCTTAAAAGCAGTTATCTTCACAAAAGAAATAAAAAGAAATCTGCTATGCTTTTGGAAAATGAAACTACCATAAGGCCTTCCGCCACACACACAATGCAAGCGCACAATTGAAGAAGATTTCTCCTTATAATAGTCAAACATGCTTGATATGCAAAATCTTTTTAATATTATCATTAATGCATAGTGTGGAAAACATTTCGAAAATATAATATAAATCTAAGCTAGCATACACATTTTGTAGTATGCCTATTATAGCTACCATGTTCAATAGCAGGTTACCGTCACATTCCATAGCAGGTTATACAACTAAAACCATACAGGACGCGTATTATTTCTTTGGATTTCCAACAAATATTCAGGCTAAGGAACTTCCTGGACCACATGGGTATGCCGTTGGAGGGACTCCCCGAGAACTTAACCAGCTCTCTGCCAACACAAGTCGAGTTACCTCACGCTTCTGGTGCAATGAAGCTGTAACTAGATCACTCCACACACGAGTATGCCATTCCCGGTCGTTACCGACCTTTATCCGAGGATCCTCAACCAAAAAGCAACAACCATAAAGTAATAAATTTGCAGAAACCACATTAGTTAAATATTTGGGCTCCATACCATGATACCACCTTTTTTCCAGAAGGAAATGGACATACCATAAGGGCGCTACCCTCAAAACAACTGCATTCTTCCTGTTTCGACCATTTCTGGGGTGTGAGGTCCGACGAAGCCTCGTCCACAAAGCTAAGCTTTTCACAAAAGACATTGTTCGATCAACAAATGATCAGCAGCACTTCGTATGCCACATTACCAAATTGGGAATGTATCACTAGTAACCATCAACTACATAACCTCTAAGCTCATACGTCTTAGAGAAGGGTGTTAAGCTAAGAGAATAAATTCTCTGCCACCAATAGAACTGTATTTGATAGAAACAAGCTTTACATCTCAAAGTGTAACGTCAGACACACATCCATACAAGTCCGTTCCAGGATCGAACGGAACCGAAGGCACTTCAAAGAAGCCCTTAATCCGGATATTCACTAATCACGTCTGGACTCCCCATCACAAAGGGTGATCAAATCTCTATACCGGGGCCATTTGGTGCAGAGACATTCGACAAGTATTCCTTTCACTTTCAAAAATACCCGGTCTTCAACACCGTCTTCAAATGCAATCCCATTTCGTCGTATCATTATTCGAAATGGGTTTTATGACACAAAGTCGTCTCCCCGCTAATCCGAATAATGAGCGCTTATTTTAAAAATAAGTGTTGCATTCAGATTTCAAGTAAATCACAACAAATTTTCACTTTGATCTTTTAAACAAAAGATACATTACAAAGTTTCGATGTGGTTTTCGAATATCCATTTGGAATCCGAATCCCATTCGCATCGAAATTCAAACGCCATTTAAAGGCCAATATTGATAGCTAGTTATTTAACTATCAATCAATATTCACAACCAGATTTTAAATAATTTTCCCCCAATTATTTATTTTCAAAATATCTTTGCAAGATATATTCTCAAATTTAAACCCTTTGAAAACAAATTTCAAATCACTTTCCTCACGTGGAATAAATTTCCAAATACTTATTTCCATTGAAAATTTTCCAAGTTCAAATACTTTAAAATAATTTATATCACTTATCCAAAATATACTTGGAAACATTTGGAATGAAAACAGCACTTATTTAAATATTATCTATGAAAACACTATACCAATATCTCATATAAAACTTCAAGTCCAAACTAATTTTAAAATAAATTTAGTAGATAGAGTATAACTATTTAAATAACCATTTTCTAAAACAAATGTCAATTAAATCTATAAATAATCACTTTTATAATTAATTATATAAATCTTTACTTTAAAGATTTTCAAAATAACTTAAGAAAATAATTTCTCCAAAATATTCATTTAAAACCAACTCTAGAACTTTTAATTTATATTCAAAAGCTACTTTTAAAACATACTTGGCTTTCCTTGGACCATATAATTTCCATTTGAAAATGGTCCATTTAAATTAATAAATAAATCTTTCTTGATTTATTTAAATTTACATTCCAAATTTGTAAATTCCTTTCCACACTTTTAAAAATAAACCGATATTTATATTTAAAACACATTTCCCTTTCCTTTATAAATTCCTTTGTGAATTTAAATTTCCACGTATCCACTGATATACGGTTTTCAAATCGATTACCAAATATTCACTTTCAAATACCAAATCAAATTCCAAATTGATTTTCAAATTTATTTCAAACCCAAATCAAATTCCAAATTGATTTCCAAAATTTATTTCAAACCCCAAATCAAATTCCAAATTGATTTCAAATTTATTTCCTTTATTTCTTCCAAACTATTGAAAATCCAAATTTTAAATAAATTCTTCAACTTTTTGAATAATACTACTCAAATCCATTTATTAAAATCCTTTCCCATATTTTGTAATTAATTCGATAGGATTTCAAAAATCAATCTTTACCCTTTTAAATTCCTTCTTTTAAATTTACCCAATTCTTAAAAATTAATTTACTGAAAATTTCCTGCTTTAATTTCCAAAAATCCAATTTTTATATTTCTGGTATTCTATGATTCCAAAAATATACTCGGCTAAACCATAGCTTTTAATGATTTCAATCATTAATATAATCATTCACAGATCATAAATAAATCGACACACAACATTAAAACAAATTCAAATATTTGAGAAATCCAGTTGGATTCCTCCAACCTATTTTCCTACATCCACAATGTTAGCACAATAATTAAATACCAATTCCACTTCGAGGTGGAATATCACGGTATATGAGATTAAATAATATCATCCGCTATTATGCACGCATAGGGTCTCATCTGCTATATAATGCGCGAAATCAATCACTCCACACATACACACACACACACTATCACAATTAGATAATCAATCAATATCTAAAATTCTAATTTTTTAATTGAGTGAGAAGATCTCACCTTTGCTTTTATTTTGCAAACCATCCCCGTTACGGCTTGATTTTCTTTGCAATTTTGACCTTGTATAAATAATTTATACAATTTGATTAATATTCGAAATAATCGAATAACCAATTTCCTTTTAACTAATTAATAATTAATTAACTAGTGATTTAATTCTAAACTGATGATCAAATTTTAACTAATTTCTTTTAATAAATTTATTTGACTAAAGGTTTAATTTAAAATTAATTTTCCTTTAATAAATTATTTTCAGTGACAAAATAAATTTTAAATAAGTTAATTAAACAAAATAAATCACCTTAAAAATTATTTTAAAATAAACTGGTAAATTAAAATATCTATATGTATATTCATATATTTATTTCCTTTAGGACTAAAAATACCCATATGGATTTAAAAATCAATTATGACTAACCTTTCCAACATTTAAAATTTCTATTCCCAAAATCTTATAAGTATATATATATATATACAATCACTGCTTTGCTGTTTAAAATCCTAATACATATATATATTTGTAAAAATATAAAAAATCTGGATTTTTGAATATTCCCATGTATATATATATTTAACCTAAAACAATCGATTCAAATTTTCTGTAAACGTATAAAAAATTTCGGTTTACATATAAAATTTAATAAAATAAATAAAATAAAAATTGACAATTATTACCCAAACCTGCACAGACGGCCGCTACTTACCAATGGTCGAGATCGCCGCAGCCATCACATCACGAAACCCTAGCCTCGGGTACGCAATCCATCGCTTCGGCCTCGCCATCGCGACTCTCCCAATCCTTCGCGGCCACCAACTCTCGATGCTGCACACAATCCAATTCGTCGACCCTTCCATATGCTCGCATACGCAAGCGCGACTCCTCTGATCGTATCGCGAGCAGTCGTCCTCCCCCCTTTTGCTTGAATTTATACCCGGCTTCGATTTGATTTTTGATCGTTCGAGTCTTTTTTCTTTTTTTTTTCATTTGAATTTGATTATGGGTTATGGCCATTTTAAATGAGAGTAGAGGAATTTCGATTGTCATATTTTTGAATTCGAACGAGAGATTTTTTTTCTTCTGTTTTAGCATCGGCCATTATTTTATTTTGGAACTGGCATTGAGAATGAAAATAGAAGGGGAAAGAAAAAATGTTAGAACGTGTTTTATTTATTTTTTTCTTTCCTTATTTTGAATCAACGCGTGTTGTTATGAATGACACATGCAAAAATTTCCTTTACGTGTCTATCTGTCCAATAAATGTGAATGAATATATATATATAATATATATATATATATATATTAATTTAAATTCAAATTCAAATTAAAATCATTACAATAACGCAACTCAAAATCTCGACTTCCTATCTATGCGTGCAGTCAGGCGTTTATAATGTTATATGCCTATTTCGAACGCACTGGAAAAGGTTCCGGGTCCAAATTCGATCGCATGGAGAAGATAGCTTTTTGGACCCAGCTATTAAATTAAATTTTGATATAAATTCAGTGTGTTTGCTTATCTTACGGCCAAAAGATCACTCCAAACATTACAAAAATTAAAATTTGATAATAATACAATATTACGGATCCAATGGAACTGCTTTCGTTGAAAACTAAGACTGTGCCCCCGAAGGCTATTTTTAAATGCCGATTTAAACGATATGATTTCAAAACCGAATAAAACATTTCCAAATCCAATTCTTAAGCTTCCATTATCTTCAGTATTATCAATATAAATTTTCTAAGCCTTTAAAATATTTTTATCAAGCCTAAAACTTAGGATTTAATATTTTACCCAAGTTTCAAAAATTAAATTCAATAATTAAGTTGTCAAATTCATAGTTATAATTGAAATTCAAGTTTAAAATAACTTCCAAACATTTAAAATCAGTTGAATATCTCAATTTCAAATATTTCAAAATTCTGGGTCGTCACACTCGCCCAATTTTGAACCAAACCCGCCGCCATGCTTTTAGCCAAAACGCCGACCAACTCGTCGTCGGCCACCATAATCGGAGTGCACTGCTGGACTTCCCAGCCTCGGCCGATCAAAGCCTCCCCCCTCACCTGCATGCTTGTTGAGGCTCCTCCTCCCTCCACCGCCGTGATGAACACGACACTTTCCAAGTCGATATCTGGCGCACCCAGTGATGAATTGACCAAGTAACAGCATGGATCGATGCTTCTCGACGTCCTCTACAGTGCAACACAACCCGATTGTCCCATCGACGAAAATTTACCCTTTAATCCATCGACCACAAACGAACGGTCGAAAAAAAAGGCCTAATTTCTGGCCAAACCATGATCCAAATCGAAAAACGAATCACAGATTTGACTTGCGCTAGTCGAGATCTTCAAATCGATATAAAATTTGACAGGGTTTGAAGGAGTTAAATTTTTAAATTGAAATTTGATTTGAAATTTGAATTGGGAATTTGGTTTTGGTTTGTTTGCCATTGAAATGAGAAGATGAGAAGAAAATGTACGTACAGACAAATGAAAATAAGAAGTAGTTAGGGTTTATAACGGGCTACTTATAGGCATAGCTGTAAGTAGAAAAAACGGACAAGATTTGATTGAACGATAAATGACCCGAAAAGCCCGTTTTGCCTCCGGAACGAAAATGGGTAATCCTATATATCAAATAGATGGTTTGGATAGTTTTAAACTCAATGGAATGGATTTCAAGTCCTAATTCCATCGTATGAAGAAGTTACGTTAAAATCAGCTTATTTCAAATTGATTTCAATTGATTTTAATTAAATTGATTTCTAGGCGTTTCGAGTCCATATGATCAAATGACAAGTACGATCGCTACGAAACTTGAAATCCTATGAGAATTCATCGTTACGGATCCGATGAAACTAGTTTCTTCAAAATCCGAGTCAGTGGTCAAAATAGTATTTTCACATTAATTAAATAAATTAATGATTAAATTAATTAAATCACCTTTTTATTTCAAAGTTAGTAACTAATAATTTCCGTAATTTTTTATTTCTTGGACATTTATAATAATTTGAAGTAAATTTACATATCAATTTCAGTGTTAATTATTTCAATAATTACAGTGTTCAATTTCAACTGCAATTAATCCACTTAATAAAAATTTAATTCCAATAAATTGATTTTATTTGATTTCAATCTTTATATTCAATCAATTATTACTCAAATAGCATAGTTAATGTTTGTTGATGTCTTATTTCACTAATATGCTACAATGTCCATCTTTTATTTGTATTAACTCCTATATTTCAATTTTATTGGATTTTTGTCAATTTTACACAAAATTATTATAATTTAAAATCCCAATTAATTATTTATCTTGGTTCCATTCTTTTTATTACATCAATTATTGTCATATAAATAAAATTTAAATTTCCATACATTTTATTATATTCAAATTTTGCAATTATCGTATTAACTTACATTACTGTAACATTTATTTACATTTATTTAAAATTGATTTCCAATTTAAATTTAACAGACTAAATAAATAGGTAACATATATTAATGTTACCATTAACTTTTAATCACACTTATATGTTCATTATTTACAAGCAAATGCTACAATTACTTATCTAACACTGATTTTCTCAATTACCATTAATTATATATTATTTCATTAATTAATTCAATATCTACATTTGTTTCCTTATATTCAATTTATAGCCAAGCATAACATTTAACTTATTTCAATTAATTGGGATTTCATTCAAATTGTTAATGATTAACTTTAATTAACAGAGTTACATTTCATTTTAGTTAAAATTTCATTAGTAAATCACAAATTTTTATTTCTTTCAATATTAAATTACAAAAATCTTATTAAATTAACAAATTTAATTATGAAAATTAGGGGTCGTTACAGGAGCAAGGGGTGCTCCGCCTAATGATGAAGTGGGGTGGAGGTTGTGAAAAACAGGGAGAAAAGTTGAGTTTCGGGATTGTTTTGAGGTGTTTAAGTATATATAACTATATATTATATTTTAAATTCTTTTTATAATAAATTTTGACATTATTTCTCTTAGGATGGAAGCCATTAAAGTGGAAGACAAAGCTTAATAAATATGAAGAAGAAGATGAATGGAAAAGAAGAGAAGAGGGTAGGGTATTTATAGGGAAAGAAGAGAGTAAAAATATCTACGCACACATCACCTTTAGCATCACCATCACATGCAGCTTCATGATCACCACCTCCCCCCTTATGCACAGCAAAGACCTCCTCCCCATGTTCCCATCACTTCCATCATCTTATTTATGCATTTATGTATGCTTAAGGAGTAAGAAAGCTTAAAATATCTTATATATTTTATATTATATTTTTATACTTAATTATATTTATATATGTACGTTTATGTTCTTGTTTTCATGTATGCACACGTACATGTATAGGTTTATGTAAATATTCCTACAACGTTGCACAACTTCTACATGTTGTATCATTACAAATCCCGATTCCGATTTTCGGTCATATTTTCTCTTTTAAATTACTATGCATGTTTTTGTAAACAAATCTTGAAAATAATTTTTTTTTACCATTCTTAACTAATTAAAATGATCATATTTTATTTATAAAATCATATAAATTAATATAAATAATTATTTACGAAATTATTGTTATATCGATAAAGCTAAACGATCATTTATTTAAAGTGATATATTTACGGGTGGTTATAGTTTATTTGCTTATTTCGGATGAGCTAATTTAGTCAAAGTATCATACATTATGAACTATGATAGTTCACGATATAAAATTTATATGTGATAATATGGATTAAATATCCATAATCTCGTATCGCTTTTGAGTTTAGAACTCATATAATGCAATACACATCCCTGACAAAATAAATATGTAAGCAACTAAATTAAAAATTTATTTAGTAATTGTGAATCAGATGTATGCATGCGTATTAAACATTAACATACGAGAAGCACTTATTGGTATGTATATGTTAAATTTCTAATTGTCAATCTACAATTCAGTTCATTTGTATGTCTTAATTGATAAACATTTTATTAATCGTATTAAATGCATAAACTTATCTATGTAGATTATTTTTAACATTATATAGCATTTGTACTTACAATATTAGAAATGTTAAATATTATCATTTCATTTTTCTAATAATGCTTCCGTAAGTCTTTTATGTTTCACTGAACCCTAATTCGAAACATAAAAGTATTATGACTTCATTATTAGGTGTTAAGATTCACCCGACTTGGAATTCTGACCTTGAGTCTTATCAATAAGTCATAGCTCATTTGACGATGGATAACTCCTTTTTGGTTGTATCATATACAACTCCTAACCCTTTGGTATCTTGTCTTAATTCTACTTCGACTTTGAGTCTTCTCAACAAATCGAAATGAAATTACTCGCTTGTACCTACTAAATAGCGATGGCTTAAGTATAGTATATGTACATTGAGTCTACTCAAAAATACATATAGTTATCCTACCTCGCTATTCAACATATTAATAATACTACACGTAACATCCCCAGCTTGAGTCTGCTCTACAACTAAGGAGTACGCAAGTAATTTATTACTATATATATGGTAGATGACAACATTATATTAAGGATTCATAATATTTACTATTTAATATTGAGTGATATCGACGTACGAAATAATATAATTCTTATGAATTACTCTCGTGATTCAAGTGTTAAACACATCAAAAATTACGATATACATACATTTACGTACGTATTTATTTCTTAAGTCTATTTGGGTTTTCTAATGTTCCACCTTTAGTATACATTCATATTATATTAGGTTTATTATTATATAACTTTCATATTTTATATCACTTATATAATAGTCTTATGTATAATATTATATTAATTAAATCATATTTAATTAATTTCATATTAATGTGACTTTTATATATTAATTAATTATTATAAACTATAATTTTTATAATAGGGCATATATATCATATACGTGGGAATATTATTTAATTAATTAACATTTTAATTAATTTATTTGACTAAACTATTTTAATTAATTTATATTAATTTCAAATTTTAATTCATATACATACATGTATACTCATATTATTTTAAATAATTTAAAGTAACATAACATTAATCATAATATATAATACATGTATTCATTTATTATAACTCATTTAATTTAATTTAATTTATTAATCTTATTAATAAATTTTGAAATTAATTTGATTTATTTTCAAACATTTTGAAATTTTTTATTATATTATAACCTTAATAATATACGTATATCTTATTTTAAATTTAACTTTTAAACTAAAAAATATACTTATATTTTAATTTTCAAACAATTTTGAAAATTAGCCCAATGTGTAATTCAAATTTGGGCCTTTTCTATTAGGGACAACTTTTAGGCTATGAGCTTAATAGTTAACCCTAACATGACTTATTTAGACCATATATGCTATTGGACTTGGATACCATTGTGGGTAGGGCTGTCAATGGGTCGGGTCGGGTCGGGTTTGGGTCAGGTCAAATCAGGTTCGGGTTGATTTTAAATGGGTCGGGTCAACCCGTTTATTAAACGGGTCGAAAAAGCTCAACCCGAACCCGACCCGTTTATAAACGGGTTGACCCGACCCAACCCGTGTAACCCGATTATAAACGGGTCGGGTCGGGTCGTAAATGGGTCAGGTCGACCCGTATAAGGTGTAAACGGGTCATTAACGGGTAATTGGGTCGTAAATGGGTCGGAACGGGTCGTAAACGGGTCGGGTCAACCCGTATAAGGTACAAACGGGTTATAAACGGGTCGGAGCGGGTCGTAAACGGGTCAGCTCAACCTATATACTGTATAAACGGGTTGTTAACGGGTCAGTTTCGGGTTAGCGGGTCAACCCGAAACCCACCCGTTTATAAACGGGTCAAATTCGGGTTGACCCGAAAATGATCCGCCAATTAAATGGGTCGGGTTAACCTGCTAATTTCCGTGCGGGTTTCGGGTCGTGTAGGAAATTGACAGCCCTAATTGTGGGGACTAGGCCAGCGTACAGTGAAAGATATGGGTGAATTTCAAAAAGATTTCCCTTATTGGATCTATATAGGGTCTATGAAGTCTGATTCATTTAGAAAATCTCTAAACTTAATTTTGTTAATACCAAAATTGGTCACTAACACCGTTAGAAAGATTGTGTAGAGAGATTAATGAAGAAAGTAAATTAAAACAGAGAATAGAGTGTGAATTTAATGCAGAGAATAAGAACACCAAATTTATAGTTCGTTCGGCGTAACTGCCTACATCCACTTTGAAGTTGATTTCCATTGATTTCCTTGATGGGTGATTATAGATACAATCCATTTTTAGTTCCTAGAATACAATTGCAAAGTCAAAGAAATAAGTCTGGAATGAGTCTTGAAAACGTCAGATTCTCCCCAGTGTTCTCTAAAATTTCCCCATTTTCTCTGTGCCCCTGCCCCACTATTTATAGGCAAAGGTGGGTTGGACTTCCCTGGTGGGCCTGGTAGCTGAATAACTCGGTCCAAAAATGACAAGCTCTATGTGCCGAACTGAACAGGCCGAACAGTTGAATGCCGACCCCTCCTTTTTGTGCCGAATGAGTCGTTCGTTGTGTGGGAAGAGTAGGCCGAGCGATAAACGAAGCCGATCATGATGGGGAGGATGCCGAACCATCTTTGATTACCGAACGTCTCGGGAGGACGAATGAGACTCTCGTTGAATGTCTTTCGGATGTCGAACTTCATGGATACCTAACGTTCTTTGTACGTCGAACGGGCGCTTGATGCCGAGCGCTATTCAATAATGAGCGCTCTCTAGATGTCGGGCGTAACGTGACGCCGAACGCTACGGGGCCGAACAACTTAAAGGCCGAACGTCCTTAGTATGCCGGACGATACCTTGACCGAGCGAGGTTCCTGGCCGAACGACGCCTTTGGCCGAGCGTTGTCTAACGCCGAGCGCTCTCCAGATGTCGAACGTTATCCAATGCTGGGCGTCCCTATGCGCCGTATGCTTCTTGGATGTCGGTCGTATGGTGCTGCCGAACGAACTAGCTTAGCCGATCGGTGGGTAGGCCGAGTACTAGGTTGCCTGGTCAAATCTTCAGGAAACACTTGCCCCCCAAAGTTAGGGCTATCAATGGGTACCCGAAAAATCCGATATCCGTATCCGAAAATATGAAAAATATCCGTTATCCGAAAAGCGGATACGGATATCCGATATCCGAAAAGCTTTTCGGATACGGATATGGTTATAGTGGTATCCGTATCCGAAAAATATCCGTCCGATTAACTCATGCATATTTATATAATTTAAAATAGGAAAATATGGCTATGAGTGTTTAACTTTTGAATATTTTTGGATACACATACATATATTAGTATAAAACAATGTTTTATCACCATATTATTTATTTCTTTGTTTTTTTATAAACAATAGTACAAAAAATGTTTTATGTTGATCTAAACTTTTTCGTTTATACCTTTAAATTTATCAATTATTGGCGGAGCGGATAAATATCCGATATCCGTCCGTATCCGAAAATTAAGCGGATACGGATATCCGATATCCGAAAATGATTTCGGATACGGATACGGATATGGCACTATCCGTATCCGAAAGCATCCGTTGACAGCCCTACCCAAAGTGTATCGCGTGACCAAACGCGGTGCGCTTTGAACCATGAGTCCTTTGCGTTCCTCTTCGAACCTTGTCCCACTTCTCTTAAAGGGGTTATGGTGCGTGTCGAACGTAATGCAACTGCCGAACGATCTAGCTAAAGACAAGTACCTGGGATGCCGAGCGAAATAGAATAGCTGAGGCCGAACAACGTGAGATAGCCGGTCGATATCGCCTTGACCGGTTCTACCGGTCATGGTCTCTTCAACTTCTTCTTCCCCCCTATAAAACCTGGCCCCCTCCTTCTTCCCCTTTTTTCCACTTTTACTTCTTTGATCTTGGACTTACGAACCTCCTCTGCTATCAGACTCCAAAGGCCTTACAATCTTTTCCAAAGCTCGATCTAGGAACTAGGTATCAATTCCTTTATCCAAATCCTCTCCCTGGCTATGGAAATTTTGATAAGAGGCTTATATTAGAACGGTAGCTGACAGGGTTGCGTGGGTGGCTGAACTAAGCTTCGATTAGGTTATCTTTAGGGCTAAACGATGCGAGGTGGGGAGAAGTAGCCAGGGATGATCAAACATAGGAGTTGTTTGTTTGAGAGATATAATGTGGTTTGGCACGGTTTCTTCGTGCCTAATCGAGACTGGAAGAGAGGAAAGAGTAGAGGAGGAGAGGGATGGAATTGTAGCTAAGGGTGGAGCGCTGAAAGTTTTAAGGTTCGACATAATCCTGGTTCGGTGTGACTCATCACATGCCGGACGGTAGGAGGGAAGGTTTGGGATGAGGTATGAGTTAGCGGAGAGGATGTTGAGTGTTGGTTCCGTTGGGGCACAATCGCCCATACCTGCCTCCAGTTGGATATACTGCCTGTAATAAGTTCATAAGTTGGGTAGGCAGCGTGCCTCCATTCAATCTATTTCTTGGGGACGTGTTGCAATATATGGACATCACCCCCTCGCAGCTGCACCCGAATGGCCACACATTCATTTATGGGACATACCTCCTCTTCATGATCGTCTTTTCTAGGCCTCCAACCCCTGGTGACATCAGATATATTTATATGATCAAGAAGCGGAGAGATAGCCCCTCCTTTGTGTTCCTCGAGCCACACCACAAATGCCAAATTTTAACCGAGGCATGGAGCAAATTTGCCCTGTACAAACAGGAATGGTTCTATGTGCGTTTCCCCCTGGTTTCGCGAGGAGATGGGTTGAAGGAAGTAAGTCTTTTTCTTGAAAGATGCTCATGTTGTGTCCGAGGCTACGCTTTTTTCTAATTCTTGTTTCCTCCTTTTAGGTATCAATCTGCGCCCTAACGGTCGCGGTTATTCTGAGGCTGTTGAAGATATTAGAGCCCTTCCCCTCGAAGAACGAGACGTCCGAACTCTCATTTCAAATGTGTCACTGTCAAGGTTCGGACTGTTGGCGGAAGGTCGTCGAGTAAGCCTTCCTGAGGGTGTTTCTACTCCCAGGCCTGTATCCGGTAAAGGGAAAGAACTAGCCGGATCATCATCACGCCGCACCCCCGATGAATAGGAAGAGGGGGAGATTAAAGAGGGCGAGGCTCCTGAAACACAAGGTGAGAATGTGGGTGTTACTCAGTATCCTCCGGTCGAAGTGCATGATATTGAAATGTCATCTTCTCCTTCGAAGGGGAAAAAGACGTTGACATATAAGATTAGAAAGGAGAAGGTTGGCGGAACTTCCAAAGTTACGCTCATCCCGGCAGAGAAGGAGGCTTCTTCACAGCACGTTGAAAGTTCGCTAAAGGGCCTTTCGAACCTCTCCATTCCGGAAGATCTGCTCAACTATGAGTTCAATGATCCGGAGGCATTCAAGTTTCACTCGCCCGTTAGAGGCGATGCAGGCATCTTATCCCACAGCCAAGGAGAGAAAACTCCTGTTAGCAAAGCGACTGGTCCGTCGGTGGGGTGAACACACTAGGACACACACACACACAAAACATTCGTACTTCCATTTGCACTTAGTTTTCATTGTCACACTATCTCTTTGCTAATTCGCTGTTATTTGAATTATGTGCAGGTGACATGGGGCGCTCACATGGATTCGATCGTCTTCGCGGTTCGTCCATTTTTCATCAACCAGGACGGGATTCGGGTTCCGGAAGACGTCGAGATGGAGATGGCGATAAAGACTATCATTCCTGGGACTCCTCATCCCAGAGGAAAACCTACTATCAGCAAAAGCACCACCAGGATACTTCGTCTCACGCGGAGCACAGCAAAGACAAGCACGGCCATAAGAGGTCACAACCCGACGCTCCCCAGGACCAGCACTTTGACTCATCTTTCACTCGACAGTCCCGAGGTTCTCACCGGAGGGGCGAACTTTCAAAGCCGTCACCCCCTGCTCTTGCGACAGGCCCAACAGTGTCAGAGAAGCTAGCCGAGCTTAAAGACAAATTTTCGAGAATTTTCTTCGATGGCCTGAAATTCCTTCCGGCGATTCATCCTATTCCTGGTCATGTTAAACAGAGCGCTCTTGTCTGTACGAATGACGTCTATGTTCAACATGACGCATTTGTTCACCTAGCTGAGAAACTTTTCGAAGTCTCTGTGGAGCGCCAACGTGAGATAGACTATTTGAAGCTTGAGGCTATTCACGATAGAAATATCATTAAGGCCCAAGACGAAGAAATCGCCACTTATAAGTCTGAACTCGAGGTCGCCCATCGGAGTGCCAGGGATACTGCTGAGGCCGTTACTCGCTTGGAATCAACTCTTAAGAAAGAGCTTGACGAGGCGGTTCAACAATGTGCGGCTTTGGCCTTAGAGAAGGACTCCATTCAAAAGGAGAGGGATGCGTTCAGCACCCGGGTCAAGGAACTTGAGGAGCTTCTCCACCGAAAGAAAGAGGAGAAAACGACTGCCCAAGAAGAGTCACAGCGATACTGTGACGAGATTGTCGCCACCCGACTTTTAAAAGAACAACTCGAGGGCGAGCTTTCCAGGGTTGAGATGTTAAAGAGCGAGGCCCGTGAAGAGGGCAAGAAGATGGCGTTGACGGACATCGATTCCCATCTTGAGGCAGCCAGGGAAGAAGGTAGAGAAGAGATCAAAACCGCATTCGACCCACTCATTGCCGAATTCCACGCCCGCGCGCTCATGCACTGTGACTTAACTTTTTTGGGCGATGGCTATCTTGAATCATTGCTCGAGGCGTGGGAAACCTTAATTCAGATCAGGAAGGCCGAGCGCGGTGTCGAGGAGGTTGACGAGGGGGCTTTGATAAAATAATTTCTGAAGGGAAATGAGCCTTCGGACCTATCAGCGGCCAAGGCCCTTTACTCCAAAGGCTCCCCCTCTATAAAAGGGAAAGAAGTTGTCATCGGTCCATCCGGGGTCGAGCCTCCTGTTCATGTGCATACCCAGCCGGCCAGTCGGTCAACACTTAATCCTTTTGAACGGCACATTGGCTACGATCCGGAAGCCCCCGGCCTGGGCGTTCAGGTTTTGTCTCCTATCCCGGAGGGTGAGACCCCCTAATGGTTGAAATCCACACGGAATCTGGTAGGAAATTCTTTTGCATTAACATCCCGAGTGTTTCCCTAGAAGCTGTCGTGTTCTAATACATGCTTCTCGTGACTTTGTGCAGGTCATTCTGATCTTGAACCCACTCCGAGGAGCGATGTCGCCAAGGAGGCGGAGAAGGAAACAAGTGAGGCCCCTCACGCAGGTGAGGCTCCCGGTCCTGATGCTTAGGTGATCGAGGCGCTTGTCGAAGGTAAGTCTGATTCCTCCTCTGGGAGTTATGAAGTAGAAGTCACAGGCGCCTCTGAGCATGCATCTGAATTGAGCATGAAGGAGCGGCTCGAGAAAGAGAAAAGAGATACAGCCAAGGTCAAGGTTGAGCCGCGTGAAGTGGACCTGGACGATCCCTTGAACAAGCCATTGAAGGTAATCCTTCCTGGCAGGTCCAAGCCCTTGGATGTTCCCCATACTTCTTCACTTGTTACTCCTCCATCAAGGAAAGGTTCCAAGGGTAAACGCTCTGGGGAAGAGTCGTCCGGGAAGAAGTTGAAGAAGCATAAGAAATGACTACTGTCCTCGTTCAACGAGAGTCAATCTAAGTCGTGTAATAATTTTTTGTAATTTTTTTAGATAGACTGTTGACTCCGAATTTTGGAGTGCTTGTTGCAGAAAACTTTTCCTGAATAGAGTTTAGTTTCCTTTTCTGTCTTTACAAAAGATTCTTATTATTCAGTTTTCTTTGTGATTGTGATTCGAGTCCATGCTGTTGTGCGTAACATAGACTTCTTGGTTAGTCTTCATACGGCCCGTTGATTCTCTGAGAGTTATTCGTTTTCCTCCCATGCTTTGAGCACTTAGAACATTTTTTAATCTGTACAACGGGAATTTAGAATATTCCAGTCCGCATTTTGGGGACTTGGAGAATTTTTACCGTTTATACTCGAGTTCATGCTCCGGGGACTTCAAGTACTCCAGTTCGCACTTCGGGGACTTGGAGATTTTGAGTCGTTTATACTGAGTCCGCGCTACGGGGATATAGAGTACTCCAGTCCGCACTCCGGGGACTTGGAGATTTTTATTCGTTTATACTCGAGTCCACGCTCCGGGGACATAGAGTACTCCAGTCCGCACTCCGGGGACATGGAGATTTTTAGTCGTTTATACTCGAGTCCGTGCTCCGGGGACTTAGAGTACTCCAGTCCGCACTCCGGGGACTTGGAGATTTTTATTCGTTTATACTCGAGTCCACGTTCCGGGGACATAGATTACTCCAGTCCGCGCTCCGGGGACTTGGAGATTTTCATTCGTTTATACTCGAGTCAGCGCTCCGGGGACATAGAGTACTCCAGTCTGCACTCCTGGGACATGGAGATTTTGATTCGTTTGTACTCGATTCCGCGCTCCGGGGATATACTCCATTCCGCACTTCGGGGACTTGGAGATTTTTATTCGTTTATACTCGAGTCCGCGCTACGGGGACTTATAGTACTCCAGTCCGCACTTCGAGGACTTGGAGATTTTTATTCGTTTATACTCGAGTCCGCGCTCCGGGGATATAGAGTACTCCCGTCCGCACTCCGGGGACTTGGAGATTTTTATTCGTTTATACTCGAGTCTGCGCTCCGGGGACATAGAGTACTCCAGTCCGCACTCCGGGGACTTGGAGATTTTTAGTCGTTTATACTCGAGTCCGCACTCCGGGGACTTAGAGTACTCCAGTCCGCACTCTGGGGACTTGGAGATTTTTATTCGTTTATAATCGAGTCCGCGCTCCGGGGACTTAGAGTACTCCAGTCCGCACTCCGGGGACTTGGAGATTTTCATTCGTTTATACTCGAGTCCGCGTTCCGGGGACATAGAGTACTCCAGTCCGCACTCCGGGGACTTGGAGATTTTCATTCGTTTATAATCGAGTCCGCGCTCCGGGGACATAGAGTACTCCATTCCGCACTCCGGCGACTTGGAGATTTTGATTCGTTTATACTCGAGTCCGCGCTCCGGGAACTTCGAGTACTCTAGTCCGCACTCCGGGGACTTGGAGATTTTCATTCGTTTATACTCTAGTCCGTGCTCCGGAGACATAGAGTACTCCATTCCACACTCCAGGGACTTGGAGATTTTCATTCGTTTATACTCGAATCCGCGCTCCGGGGATATAGAGTACTCCAATACGCACTCCGAGGACTTGGAGATTTTCATTCGTTTATACTCGAGTCCGCACTCCGGGGACATAGAGTACTCCAGTCCGCACTCCGGGGACTTGGAGATGTTTAAGTATCTATGCGCGTTCGTACGTTAACCGGGATAACGTAATTTTATTTGCCGTCACAGGATCATCATTTGTAGAGACATTAGTAATTCATGGGAAAGATGGCTTCAAGACTTTATTAATGAGAGCAAGCTAAATCGCTTTATTACATGCCAAGAATTAGAAATAAAAGCATACTGGAAATAAATGCGACTAATACATGAAAGAAATAGACTAAGTATAATAACGCCGCAAGTGCTCGTTGTTCCATGCTCGGGGGAGTGTCGCACCATCGACGGTCACTAGCTTGAAAGTTCCTTCTCCAAGCTTCCGTTCGATGACCTATGGACCTTCCCATGTGGGATTCATATGAGACAGGATCGGGAAAACTCGTTTCAACACGAGGTCTCCCACACTAAACATTCTTGGTCGGACCTTCTCGTTATAATATTTAGCAACTCTATGTCTGTATGCGGTCGCTCTCAAATTGGCTTCTTCACGTTTTCATCAATGAAGTCCAATGATTCCAATAGAAGATTCTGGTTCGGCTCGGGGTCGTAATAAGTTACCCGATGCGATGGGACCTCAAGTTCCACGGGTATGACAGCTTCCGTGCCATACGCCAACGCGAATGGAGTGTGGCCAGTTGCGGTCTTGTGGGTGGTCCTGTAGGCCCAAAGTGCTGTTGGAAGTACATCCACCCACCTGCCTCTAGCCTTTTCCAGACATTTTTTCAATATGGACTTGATTATCTTGTTTACGGCTTCCACCTGTCTGTTGGCCTTCGGGTGAGCAACCGCTGCAAACTTCTTTTCAATGCCATATTTCTGACAAAATTCTTTGAACTTCTTGCTTTCGAATTGAGTTCCATTGTCTGTAATGATGGTCCGTGGAAGGCCGAAGCGGCATATGATATTTCATACGACGAAATTAATAACCTTCTTGGTGGTTATCATGGCCAGAGGCTCTGCTTCTGCCCATTTGGTGAAGTAGTCGACCGTAACTATTGCATATTTCGCTCCACCTTTAGCTATGGGTAAAGAACCAACTAAGTCAATTCCCCACATTGCAAATGGCCAGAGACTTACCATTTGCGTGAGTTCCGTCGACGGAGCTCTCAGGATTTTTGCATATATCTGGCATTTATCACATATTCTCACATAGTCTGCAGCATCCCGATTCACAGTTGGCCAGTAGTATCCATAGCGGAGGATCTTCTTTGCTAATGTCTGCCCTCCAGTATGGTCGCCGCACTCTCCTTCATGGACTTCCTCCAGGACTCGTTTTACCTCATCATGGGCAATGCATCAGAGTAGCGGGGTCGAGAATCCCCTTCAATACATTATTCCATCCTGTATTACATAACGTGAAGATTTACGAAGGACTTGGCATCTTTCGCTCCTCTTCTCAGGCAAATCCCCTTGTAGCAGGTACTGCTTGATTGGGGTCAGCCACGATTCCTTCTCAAGTTTGATTTCTAACACGAAATCTGTCTCCATTACGTCTATACTTGGAGCATAGAGGGCCTCAACAGGGAACAATCCCATTTGCTGAGCATCACCAGTGCTTGCAAATTTTGCCAACGAATCGGCTTCTCTATTTTGTTCGCGTGGGACATGCGAGATGTCATAGTATTCCAGATTCGCCAGCAGCTCTTGAACCCGAGCAAGGTAAGGAGTAAGTCTCTGTCCCTTCGCTTGATAGTCTTCCCGCACCTGATATACTACCAGCTGTGAGTCACAGAAGATTTCGATTGACTTCACTCCCAGTTCGATAACAAGTCTGTTTCCTGAAGATTTGTCCATGCAACCTAGTACTCGGCCTACCCACCGATCGGCTAAGCTAGTTCGTTCGGCAGCAGCATTGACCGGCATCCAAGAAGCATACGGCGCATAGGGACGCCCGGCATTGGACAGCGTTCGGCAGTTGGAGAGCGCTCGGCGTTAGACAGCGCTCGGCCAAAGGCATCGTTCGGCTAGGAACCTCGCTCGGTCAAGGTATCGTCTGACATACTAAGGACGTTCGGCCTTTAAGTTGTTCGGCCCCGTAGCGTTCGGCGTCACGTTACGCCCGGCATCTAGAGAGCGCTCATCATTGAATAGCACTCGGCATCAAGCGCCCATTCGGCATACAAAGAACGTTCGGTATCCATGAAGTTCGGCATCCGGAAGACATTCAACGAGAGTCTCATTCGGCCTCCCGAGACGTTCGACAATCAAAGATGGTTCGGCATCCTCCCCATCACGACCGGCTTCGATTGTCGCTCGGCCTACTCTTCCCACACAACGAACGGCTCGTTCGACATAAAAAGGAGGGGTAGGCATTCAACTGTTCGACCTGTTCGGTTCGGCACACAGAGCTTGTCCTGTTTGGACCGAGTTATTCAGCTACCAGGCCCACCAGGGAAGTCCAACCTACCTTCGCCTATAAATAGAGGGGCAGGGGCACAGAGAAAAGGGGGAAATTTTAGGGAACACTGGGGAGACTCTGACATTTTTAAGACTCATTCCAGACTTATTTCTTTTACTTTGCAATTGTGTTCTAGGAACTAAAAACGGATTGTATCTGTAATCACCCATCAAGGAAATCAATGGAAATCAACTTCAAAGTGGATGTAGGCAGTTACGCCGAACCACTATAAATTTGGTGTTCTTGTTCTCTGCATTTAAATTCACACTCTATTCTCTGTTTTAATTTACTTTCTTCATTAATCTCTCTACACAATCTTTCTATGGGTGTTAGTGACCAATTTTGTTGCTAGCAAATTTAAATAAAATCTTATTTCATTTAAACTTATAAATTATAGATAGAATTTTATTTAATTTATATTCAATAAAATATAAAAGTATACATATGTATCGTATACATATATGTATTTTTGTGCATGTCTAACATAATAATTTATGCAATGTATAACATGCCCATGTGGGTTGCAGAATTATGAATCTTAAAGCTAATTAAACACTAGAGGAGGGTTAATGGTGTTTTCTAACTTATGCAAATTTGTTTGATTTTCTTTCAAGTTTAATACAAAATTACAGATTAACAATGCAGAATTATGCTAATAATCAGTCATTGATGCAATAAAAGATAAAATTAAAAGCAGTAAACTAAGTACAGTGTTAGAGAGATAACATTAGGGATTTTATGCTAGTTTGGATTTTTCCTATATTCAGTCCCGTGCAATTGATTGTACATATTTATTTTCAAATGCCAATCTTTAATCAGACAGAAGGAAAACCCAAATACAATATTGATTTTGAGGCTACGAAACACACCCTCCTGAATTTTCGTGCTCAACATAGACATACTTGACCTGACTAGGCTACAAGCACAATTACTAGATTTTTGGGCTATTAAGTACACCCAATTGATTGAAAGGGATACAAGCTATAACAACCCATATTTTTGGATCTTCAAATTTGAATATTTAACTTATCTAAATATTTGATTTTGGATTAAATCATAGTAAAATATATATTTCAAATTTAAACCTGATTTTTGATGATGTATTTTTAATTAATTTATAGGATTTTTCCTTAATTTGTAATTTGGAAAATAATAAAATATCAGTTTGATGATTTTTGCAGCAAATATTGGTACCTTTGAAACTTCATAAAATAAGTTAACATGTCTATTTTATTATTGTTTTATGATTGTCTCACATTGGGATGTGTGATCGTATTTTTATTTATGTCATTCACGATTCATACACGAACGTGATTTTGTGTAGTAGGTACCGCAAAATCCAACTTTTCTAAAAATATACATGCACACGCATAATCTTCAGCCTTAGCTTTGTTGCACACTTTCACCATACCACATCATTTCTTCCTTTGTTCTTGCCATTGACTTTGGTTTCCTTTACTAAAAAGTTAGTAAGTTTATTTGTTTATATATGCACATTTGCACATTCATTGAAGAAAAAAACAGCACATGCATAAACATAATTTGACCTTTACTTTTCTGCATACAAAATGAACATATAGCCACCCTATTTCATTTACATTTCATTTTTCCTATAGCTTTCCACACATAAAGTTCAGCCAAAGTGATGAACACGAAAATCGTAGAGGATGAAGTGAACTACATTTTTCATTCACGTTGTACTCAAGGTTGTCGAGCCAAGAGGGAGTTAGGGATGGTGGAAGTTTTAACCTTGGGTGGATATGCAAGCTGTGAGTGTGTTTATATGGGTCCATGTGTTGTTCGACAATGTAGTGTCGTAGGTATAGGGGCGGGGTAGCGGTGGCTAGGAGGAAGGGCAAGGCGAGGTGGATGAAGTTCATTTTGATTTTTAGTGATAGGGTTATCGTTCGTTGGTAGAGAAGGAGGTGGCCGAGCTAGGCATAAAGGCGGTGACTGGCGGACTTAGGGGAGGTGGCGGCGTGGGCCGGTGATGGCCGAAGTAGTGGCGTAGGGGGATGGCGTTCATGCATTCTTTTCGAGAAGCCTAGAGCTAAATTTTGTTTAAAAAAAGGATGGATGCATTGTTCCATGTTTCAAAAAAAGGGATAGATTATTAAATAATGAACCTGATTGTGGACACCATGGTTATAACGTTGTTCTATGTTTGGAATAAAAACCTAGTGATTATAGAAAATCAATGTCAATATTGGTTGAGCGTTTCACGGCTATTAGCCTAAAATTAGTATTTTGAAATACTATAAATTGCCAGTTGAATTGGAATTGGGTTTAAGACAAGAAATGATTTTAAATTCAAAATTGGGTTTTGAAAATATATTGTTTGTAAAAGATTATTCATTTACATTTAATATTGTTTAAAAGATGATTTATTTACATTTAATACTGTTTTAAGATGATTTTTTACATTTAATTATTTTAAAGATGATTTATTTACATTTAATATTGTTTTAAATTTATTTAATTATATTAATATTTTTTTAACGTTATTTATTTACATTGATATTAGTTTAAAGTTATTAAATTATATTAGAGTTGTTTTAAAGTCATTTTTTTATAGTTAATATTGTTTTTAAGTATTTATCAAATTGTTAATATTTTGAAAGCTAATTATGGTTTAAAATTAATAATAAGGATTATTAATAAGGTGTTGAAAAATAAATTATTATTGTATTGGTAAAGATTAATTACTTTTGTTTATTTCATAGTGATTTGGAATCATAAATTTTCTTAAGATGCTTATAAAATGAAAAAAAAATCATTTATTTATAATATTATTGTTAATAGTTATTATTATATAATGGTATTTTTAAGTAAATGATTTTTAATTATTTATGAATGTCTTCGAGAGGCATGAATAGAGTTTTATAAGCGGACTTGGATTTTATAAGGGAAGTTTATAAAATAATTTAAGACTTATGGGAAGATTTTTTTTAAGGTGAAAGAGTTTTGTAAATAGTTTGATATTTATAAATGAGTTTTAAGAAATGGTTTATAAATTTATAAAAGGAGTTTTATAAATGGTTTTATAGATTTATAAAGGCTTTATAAATGATTTTAGAAATGTAGAAAAAAGAATTTATAGGTGATTGAAACGTATAAAAGAATTTAATAAATGGTCCCAGAAGATTTATAAAATGGATTATAAATGATTTCGGAGAATTATAAGGAGTTGTAAATGATCTATGAATATAATAGAAAGATTTACGAGGTGTAATGTGTGTGAATATACTTATACCATTGAGATGAGTATATGGATATTTTCTATGTATTGAAAATATAAAGATTTATAGACATACCTTTGTAAAAATATTCTTTTACAAGAAATATACAAAGTGTTTTTTATTTATGAAATATTTATAAAAGGAGGCTAGTGATTGTTTATATGCTTAACCAATGTTGGTTTTTCCTTATGGAACAAACTTGTATGGATGAATGCTTGTATTGCATTTTTGCATGAAGGGCAGTATTAGCATTCCAAGTAGGAAGGGAAAACGTAGCCTCAGGCCTCATCAACTGGGAATGACTAAAACATGGGAGATGGATCATGGCTAAGTGGGTCGCTTCCAAGTAGGGTATGATCATACCTATCAAGAGTTGCTATTTTCTCTCATTTGTATGCTTCAGGGCCCATTAACAAAGGTGTGGTCATATCTGGTACTATCGACTAAAGGGTAGTCAATAGGTTCGACCTCGATGTTATTTTATCTAGAAATGCACCGTGACGAGCGGTACCCTGGTAGACCAGTCATTGTATGAAATCTATTTTCCAATATGAGCCTTTACAATTTTAGTTGTATACCTATTATGCTGGAATTGAATTCATTTAACAATTTTGACTATGATTAATTAATAGTTGTATCTTAAAGACTATAATGATATCAGAGAATTTTCTATAGAAAAGGTTTTGGCCATCGTATGGTAAAAACCCATCAGTGTTTATGTGCGGCGTCGTCTTACAAGATGCCATTGATTTCACATATTTTTATAACTTTAAAATCCAGTTGGGTGTGTGTGACGCCCCACCTCTATGCTCACAGTAACAAAGAGAATTAAAAGAACTACTGTCTGTTATTACGAAGAATAAGGCTGGATAGGAGCGGCCATCCGTAGTTAGGCCTTACACTAGTATTGGTTATCTCGATAGGAGTGGTATATATATATATATATATTCCCTTATTTAGTTACTCCCATCGACATCTCCAATTCCAATATAAAACAAACTACGATGGTTCATAATAGTTTAGGATAATATATATAATAATAACACAGATAAGCTAAATGCAGAACACAGAATTAAAAAGTCTCATATATATATATATATATATATATATATATATGTATATATATAATTGAAGTCAGTCACAATACACGTGATACAATACATATGATACAACTACAACTGCCGACTCTGGAAGTTACATATACAAGTACATTATCGTAAATAATATACATGAATACATATCTTCCTATACTAAGACAACGACTACTCCAAAGACATAAAAGAGACTTCATAGCTCTAGCAGCAACCCAAAGCAAGATATCTGTAACCTGTAATAACTCGGTCTGACCCGAGTATTAAATTCAAAAGAAAATAATACACACGTCGGTCTAATTCAAACTCAGTTATTAATGCACGGAAGCAATAATAATTAAATAACAATTAGACGACAGTCAAAATAAATTCACCAATCCAATCCTTAAATAAGGAAATCGGATAACGGTAAATATAACACGTAACAGTGTTAAACAACAAACCAACAAATTCAAATTATCAATGAAGATAAATAAAAGGGTTATCAATGAAGATAATTTAGAAAACAACCGAATTGCCTAAACGACAATTAAAAACAAAATCTAATTATTAAATAAATAATTAGAAACTCATAATCTAATTATCAAAAAGATAATTAGATATCAATAAAATCATCAAATTAAACCAAATCAAAATACAATTCAAAATATTGAATTGGACACACGAAACAATTCAAACAATTGAAATATCAATTAAAATGTCAATTCAGGTAGGGCTGCAGTACACGCACGCGTGTACTGCCTCGCCACTACAGCATCTGGAATACGCAAAAGATCAATAAATCAAAAGCAAATAGAATATCAATAAAAGCAATCCCGTGTGGCTGCAGTACACGCTCGCGTGCACTGCCTTGCCACTACGGTGATGATGTCATCACAACTCCAAATATTAACAGCAAGTCGAAACTGTAGAGGTCAAGTCACAACTATCAGGACTCAACACAACTACAAACAAATTGAAACTGCAGCCACTCGAAACATACAACAGTTAAAGTTCCAAATATCGCGAGAAGGTGACAACAGTGGAATAATGACCAGGTAGCAAGCATTATGCAACCTGAACCAACAGAGAACAAAGGCTCGAATGACCAAATGCACATGGTTGTGGTCCAACATGAAGATACTGCAGAATGGAGGTGAAAGCAAACAAGATGGCAACATGAAATGAATCAAAGGAAGTCCAGATATAATGCAACAGCAAACTCAAAACCCAATGTTCTCAAATTCAACATGACAGTAAGCATCAGTGCACAAGGGCAATGATAACATACGTGAAGACAACAGAATGAAGGTGAGAGCATAAAAAATATGGCACCACAACACACAACAGTAAAAGACACAGAGCAGCTTCAAATAAGAATAATGTCACCAATGAAATATAGTGATCAAATGCAAATGAATACAATGCATCAATGCAATGTATCAGTTTGAATGGGTACAAGTTGGAGACTACAACAGCTCTGACTAAAGGGTAAATTTCATTATCCAATCATATTCATGCATGGATACAAATACAACATAGGTGGCGACATGCAAGAAATAGCCGTGGATACAAGTGCATCACTAAAACACAAGATCAAGACACGCAACTCAGACTTCAGAGGATCATACACATAGCAGTGACATGCACAACATACAACAGGTATGCACCAGAGAGTATGCAACCTGACTCGAAGCTTGCACATGGTCAGGAACCAGAACAAGAATGCAAATGAATTCAAGTGAATAGCAACAACAAATGCAATGCATCACTAGTACAAGATAATGCACAGTGAAGACTAACAAACAGGGGTGACATCGATGCATTGGAGCACCGGACAAATACTCAAGTTCACAAATATCAAGTGAAGATGACAACAGTTGTGTAGTAGACCACAATAGAACCAACCCAAGGTGCATATACAACTACAAGTGAAATGAAGTGGATAGTGTAACCCAAATCAACATGCTTAGTTCAAATGGTCAAGATAGCTAACACAATTGCAAACTGCCTCAACATGCCTACAAAAGATTGCCAAATTCAAGAGTGCATATGAAACATACACAGGTAGTGCCTACGTGTATGACACAGGTCGGAGAACAAGCTTGTGTACGACTCGACACGGTTAAGCCACGGTTCAAATCAACCACAAGGAGCAACACTGTGAACACAGTGAACAAATTCAAGGCAGCAAGCAATAATCACAAGAATGCATGTATGCATATATATGGATACGCATACTTATCTATATCAAAATGGAACAGCACCAGCATACACATGAGACATAGGTAGTTCGAACAAAGCCACCAAGACAGTGTCGAACCCCATGCAAAACAACACAAAATCAATTTCAAGCTTAAAAGTCAATGCCGATGTCAACAGAGATTCACGAAACCAAAACTTCTAGATAATCACAGTAGCCATGAGCGATTGAACAGAGTAAATATCAAGTCGTAGTTCAAAACACATCAATATAACCAAAGACAACAGCCAAGCATTTTAGCAAAATCAAAATGGTCGATGCCAACTAGAAATCAACAGTAAACGACATCACGTAAACGAAATCAACTGCAGTTCAACCACGAGAGTAAAAATCATCACATAATTGACATCACAAGCCGAAGTCAACACGAATTTGAATACCAGCGAATTCGAGAGAAAAGAAGATAGTGTCAAAGAAAATCAAAACCATGTAAACCAAGTGAACAAGAGATCGAACCAAGTCAAAATCAAGTCAGAAATCACCAACGACGAAACCAAATAAAATGTAAAACATATTACTAAGTCGAATTAGATGTGAGTGAAAATGAAATCACTCACCTTGTTTCAAAGCGGAGACGAACTCGACCAAATAGAAGCAGCCGAGTGGAAGTCGAACGAGAACTAATTATCACGCAAAATCCCTATCGATCAATCAACGAAGGCGCAGCTTCGATTGTAATTCGAAAGCCTTAAATTTGCAAAGAGGAACGAACGAAAAGGAATGGCCGCCATTTTTTTCCTTCGTATGCTTTGATTAGGGTTGCGATGGTAAGAATGAAGGAACCGGTTATTCATTTTAATACAACCCAGATCCAAGAATAAAACACGTGGGCCAAATTTCGATTTAAATCCCACTTAACCTTAACAATTCTTTAAAAGAATTTCAACACAATTTAAAAAATTTCCAAATAGCAATTAACAACTAATTGAATCATCATTTGACATAATTAATTGTCACAAAACCCCAGGTTGTTACAGACTCCCCTCCTTATAAAAATTGTGTCCCCGTAATTTTCATAATTAAGGTCGTCAATAATAATTATTTTTCTAACATAAACCAGTTAAGCTAGAAAAATAAAGGTCAAGAACATAAACACCAAAGAAATCTTTTAATTTCGTAAAAGAAATTCACAAATTCTCAACAAAATCTAATTATCAACAGATAATTCAGAAAACAGCAAAACTGAATAAATACGATTATCAGCAATATTCAATTATCAATTAGATAATTAGAATACAGAAATCACAAAACAGCCATATCTAATTATCGATACGATAATTAGAAAACAGCAAAATTTAATTATCAACAAAGATAATTAGGAAACAAAAAATCACAAATCGCAAAACCGCAAACATCTAGTTATCAACCAGATAATTTGAAAACAACAATTATCTAATCACCAAAAACGATACCCAGAAATCTCAAATCAATAAATATCTAATTATCAAAAACGATAATCAGAAATCTCAAATCAACAAATATCTAATTTTCAAAAACGGTAATCAGAAATCTCAATTCAACAAATATCCAATTATCAAAAATGATAATCAGAAATCTCAATTCAACAAATATCGAATTATCAAAAACAACGATAATCAGAAATCTCAAATCATCAAATATCTAATTATCACAAACGATAATAAAAAACATCAAATCAACAAATATCTAAATATCAAAAATGATAATCAGAAATCTCAAATCAACAAATATCTGATTATCAAAAACGATAATCAGAAATCTCAAATCAACAAATATCCGATTATCAAAAATGATAATCAGAAATCTCAATTCAACAAATATCGAATTATCAAAAACGATAATCAGAAATCTCAAATCAACAAATATCTGATTATCAAAAACGATAATCAGAAATCTCAAATCAACAAATATCCGATTATCAAAAATGATAATTAGAAATCTCAATTCAACAAATATTCGATTATCAAAAACGATAATCAGAAATCTCAGTTCAACAAATATCTAATTATCAAAAATGATAATAAAAAATCTCAAATAAACACATATCTAATTATCACAAACGATAATCAGAAATCTCAAATCAACAAATATCCGATTATCAAAAACGATAATCAAAAATCTCAAATCAACAAATATCCGATTATCAAAAATGATAATCAAAAATCTCAAATCAACAAATATCCGATTATCAAAAAAGATAATCAGAAATCTCAATTTAACAAATATTCGATTATCAAAAACGATAATCATAAATCTCAATTCAACAAATATCTAACTATCACAAACGATAATCAGAAATCTAAAATCAACAAATATCTAACTATCACAAACGATAATCAAAAATCTCAAATCAACAAATATCCGATTATCAAAAACGATAATAAAAAATCTCAAATCAACAAATATCCGAATATCAAAAACAATTAAAAAACAACAAATATTTGATTATCAAAAACGATTATCAGAAATCTCAATTCAACAAATATCTAATTATCAAAACCGATAATCAGAAATCTCAATTCAACAAATATCTAATTATAAAAAACAATAATCAGAAGTCTCAAATCAACAAATATCTAATTATCACAAACGATAATCAGAAATCTCAAATCAACAAATATCCGATTATCAAAAACGATAATCAGAAATCTCAAATCATCAAATATCCGATTATCAAAAACGATAATCAGAAATCTCATTTCAACAAATATCTAATTATCAAAAACGATAATCAGAAATCTCAATTCAACAAATATCTAATTATCAAAAACGATAACCAGAAATCTCAAATCAACAAATATCTAATTATCACAAACGATAATCAGAAATATCAAAACAACAAATATCTAATTATCACAAGTGATAATCAGAGATCTCAAATCAATAAATATCTGATTATCAAAAACGATAATCAGAAATCTCAAATCAACAAATATCCGATTATCAAAAACGATAATCAGAAACAACAAATATCCGATTATCAAAAACGATAATCAGAAATCTCAAATCAACAAATATCCGATTATCAAAAACGATAATCAGAAACAACAAATATCCGATTATCAAAAATGATAATCAGAAACAACAAATACCTAATTATCAACAAAGATAATTAGAACTCATATCAAAAAATATCCAATTACCTGCAGATAATTTGAAACAACAAATATCTAGAAATCAATTAAGATCATCTAGAAAATTAACATAAAAGGTTAGATCGATCCCATCAGATGGCGAGTTTTAGCTACGCCGCACATGCATCAACAAATGTCCGAGGCCTACCAAGTACTATATTTTTGGCGCCCAACAAATGATCCAGAGGTCCAACAAATGACCCAAAAGTCCAACAAATGACCCGAAGGTCTAGTACTAATATTGACCCGAAGGTCCAACAATAACCCGAAGGTCCAACATATGACCCAAAGGTCCAACATGGTGGCTCGAAAGCACACAAAATCATCAAAATCATCAAACAACAGATGTTTCAATTAACGAGTCCGGAATTAATCGAAATAGCAAACGCACATGTCCCATACCACGTGTTTAACTAAATCGTTTGATTCTCTTCATCGTTTTCTTGAAAGTGCAAAATTGTGTATTCCAAAAATAACATTTCACATTCTCAAATGGACAAGTCCGGAATTAAGCGAATCAGTAAAAGAAAGGGGTCATAGTACTCGATTTTGCTGAAACGTTTAAATCGCTTCCTCATTCTTTTGAAAGCGCAAACTGCAAAACTTCTGAAAACAATTTCATTTATTTTATGAAAGTAATAATTTACATTCTCAAACGGACAAGTCCGGAATTAAGTGAATCAGTAAAAGAAAGGGGTCATAGTCCTCGATTTTGTTGAAACGTTTAAATCGCTTCCTCATTCTTTTGAAAGCGTAAACTGTAAAAAATTTGAAAACAATTTTTATTTTGAAACAATTTTTAAAACACGTGATTAAAATAGCAACATCAGTAGCAACTTCGACAAGGAAATTGCACTTCTCAAAATACCGTAAAAACGGACAACAAAATCAGCATTGCGGGATAACCGCTTGAAAATCCACTTTAAAATTTGACGGTTACTGAAGTCAAAGTGACAGTAATTTTAAACGTCAAAATCTCATCAAAATAATTTGCATCAAAATATAATGCCAGTGAATTTTCATTCATTAAAAATGTGAACAACACACCGTGCTTCAAAAACTTAGCACCAGTGTGAAAATCCCGTTATAAAAATAACGGCAACAAAATACGTTTAAAACCAAACACCGGTTCAACGTAAAATTAATGCAGTAACGTGAAACTCAAATTTACAGGTATACTACAAAATGAACAGAGAAATCATTCGAATATATCTTCAATGAAGATAATTCAAAATAACAAAAATCTCAAAAAAATCACATATCTGCAATCGCTTCGGCTCCTCAAATCGGATTCGAAATTTTCAAAGAAAACAAATTAAACACGGCTATGTGAACAACAAATGAAATTTATTTCTATTTCATATTTTTATTTTTAAATCAAAAGGTTATCAGCTGTACTCAGCGAAGACAGTCTCACTGTTTCCGCTGCGCACTCTGATAAACCGACACAAATTACTCAATCATCAAACCCACTATTATTTTTAAATAAAAATATTTAAAAATTTCATCATACCTTCAAAACTTTAGTTTTGACTCAAAGAACAACTAAAAACATCAACAAATAGTTGTAACACATGTTACATCTAAGTTATGTTTTATATTATGTCCATAAACCCCAAGCTCTGATACCAACTGTGACGCCCCACCCCTATGCTCACAATAACAAAGAGTATTAAAAGAAATACAGTCTGTTATTACGAAGAATAAGGCTGGATAGGAGCGACTATCCGTAGTTAGGCCTTATACTAGTATTGGTTATCTCGATAAGAGTGGTATATATTCTTATTTTTATTTTTCTATTACTTACTTACTCCCATCGACATCTCCAATTCCAATATAACATAAACTACGATGGTTCATAATAGTTTAGGACAATATATATAATAATAACACAGACAAGCTAAATACGGAACACAGAAATAAAAAGTCATATATATATATATACATATATATATAACTAAAGTCAGTTACAATACACGTGATACAATACATATGATACAACTACAACTGTCAACTCTGAAAGTTACATATATAAGTACATTATCTTAAATAATATACATGAATACATATCTTCCTATACTAAGACAACGACTACTCAAAAGACATAAAAGAGACTTCATTGCTCTAACAGCAACCCAAAGCAAGATATCTACAACCTGTAATAACTCGGTCTGACCCGAGTATTAAATACAAAAGAAAATAATACACGGGTCGGTCTAATTCAAACTCAGTTATTAATGCATGGAAGCAATAATAATTAAATAACAATTAGACGACAGTCAAAATAAATTCACCTATCCAATCCTTAAATAAGGAAATCAGATAACGGTAAATATAACACGTAACAGTGTTAAACAACAAACCAACAAATTCAAATTATCAACGAAGATAAATAAAAGGGTTATCAATGAAGATAATTTAGAAAACAACTGAATTGCCTAAACGGCAATTAAAAACAAAATCTAATTATTAAATAAATAATTAGAAACTCATAATCTAATTATCAAAAAGATAATTAGATATCAATAAAATCATCAAATTAAACCAAATCAAAATACAATTCAAAATATTGAATTGGACACACGAAACAATTCAAACAATTGAAATATCAATTAAAACGTCAATTCGGGTAGGGCTGCAGTACACGCACACGTGTACTGCCTCGCCACTACAGCATCTGGAATACGCAAAAGATCAATAAATCAAAAGCAAATAGAATATCAATAAAAGCAATACCGTGTGCCTGCAGTACACGCTCGCGTGCACTGCCTTGCCACTACGGTGATGATGTCATCATAGCTCCAAATATTAACAGCAAGTCGAAACTGTAGAGGTCAAGTCACAACTATCAGGACTCAACACAACTACAAACAAAATGAAACTGCAGCCACTCGAAACATACAACGGTTAAAGTTCCAAAATATCGCGAGAAGGTGACAACGGTGGAATAATGACCAGGCAGCAAGCATTATGCAACCTGAACCGACAGAGCATAAAGGCTCGAATGACCAAATGCACATGGCAGTGGTCCAACATGAAGATACTGCCGAATGGAGATGAAAGCAAACAAGATGGCAACATGAAATGAATCAAAGGAAGTCCAGATATAATGCAACAGCAAACTCAAAACCCAATGTTCTCAAATTCAACATGACAGTAAGCATCAGTGCACAAGGGCAATGACAACATACATGAAGGCAGCAGAATGAAGGTGAGAGCACCAAAAGTATGGCACCACAGCACACAACAGCAAAAGACACAGAGCAGCTTCAAATAAGAATAATGTCACCAATGAAATATAGTGATCAAATGCAAATGAATACAATGCATCAAAGCAATGGCTCAGTTTGAATGGGTACAAGTTGGAGACTGCAACAGCTCTGACTAAAGAGTAAAGTTCATTATCCAATCAAATTCATGCATGGATACAAATACAACATAGGTGGCGACATGCAAGAACTAGATGTGGATACAAGTGCATCACTAAAACACAAGATCAAGACACGCAACTCAGACTTCAGAGGAGCATACACACAGCAGTGACATGCACAGCATACAACAGGTATGCACCAGAGAGTATGCAACCTGACTCGAAGCTTGCACATGGTCAGGAACCAGAACAAGAATGCAACTGAAGTCAAGTGAATCGCAACAACAAATGCAATGCATCACTAGTACAAGATAATGCACAGTGAAGACTAACAGACAGGGGTGACATCGATGCATTGGAGCACCGGACAAATACTCAAGTTCACAAATATCAAGTGAAGATGACAACAGTGGTGTAGTAGACCACAATGGAACCAACCCAAGGTGCATATACAACTACATGTGAAATGAAGTGGATAGTGTAACCCAAATCAACATGCTTAGTTCAAATGGTCAAGACTGCTAACACAATTGCAAACTGCCTCAACATGCCTACAAAAGATTGCCAAATTCAAGAGTGCATATGAAACATAAATAGGAAGTGCCTACGTGTGTGACATAGGTCGGAGAACAAGCCTGTGTACAACTCGACACAGTGAAGCCACAGTTCAAATCAAGCACAAGGAGCAACACTGTGAACACGGTGAACAAATTCATGGCAGCAAGCAATAATTACAAGAATGCATGTATGCATATATATGGATACGCATACATATATATATCAAAATGGAACAACACCAGCATACACATGAGACATAGGTAGTTCGAACAAAGCCACCAAGACAGTGTCGAACCCCATGAAAAACAACACAAAATCAATTTCAAGCTTAAAAGTCAATGCTGATGTCAACAGAGATTCACGAAACAAAAACTTCCAAATAATCACAGTAGCCATGGGCGATTGAACAGAGTCAATATCAAGCCGCAGTTCAAAACACATCAATATAACCAAAGACAATAGCCAAGCATTTTAGCAAAATCAAAATGCCCGATGCCAACTAGAAATCAACAGTAAACGACATCACATAAACGAAATCAACTGCAGTTCAACCACGAGAGTAAAAATCATCACATAAACGACATCACAAGCCGAAGTCAACACGAATTTGAATACCAGCGAATTCGAGAGCAAAGAAGACAGTGTCAAAGAAAATCAAAACCATGTAAACCAAGTGAAAAAGAGATCGAATCAAGTCAAAATCAAGTCAGAAATCACCAACGACGAAACCAAATCAAATGCAAAACATATTACTAAGTCGAATTAGATGTGAGTGAAAGTGAAATCACTCACCTTGTTTCGAAGCGGAGACGAACTCGACCAAATAGAAGCAACTGAGTGGAAATCGAACGAGAACAAATTATCACGCAAAATCTCTATCGATCAATCAACGAAGGCGCAGCTTCGATTGTAATTCGAAAGCCCTAAATTTGCAATGAGGAACGAACGAAAAGGAACGACCGCCATTTTTTTTCCTTTGTATGCTTTGATTAGGGTTGCGATGGTAAGAATGAAGGAACCGGTTATTCATTTTAATACAACCCAGATCCAAGAATAAAACACGTGGGCCAAATTTCAATTTAAAGCCCACTTAACCTTAACGATTCTTTGAAAGAATTTCAACACGATTTAAAAAAATTCCAAATAGCAATTAACAACTAATTGAATCGTCATTTGACGATAATTAATTGTCATAAAACCCCAGTTGTTAGTGTGTTTTCTCATGTTGGCTTTCCAGACCGACTCGGGTGTTAATTTATTATAATGCTTGGGTTAGACCGAGCATATTACAGATTTAGACTGGATGCTTAGAGCTTCGGGAGAAGAGTTGGAGGCCCAGAGACGTATTCACATAGAATGTTATTTTTCGTTGTATTCATTGTTGTATTTATGATCAAATTGTAAGGACATGCTGTTATAGCGTCTAGGCTGAAATAGGTTAGTATACTCTGATTAATATTTGTATATACATATATTACAGTTCGAATTTTGTGTAAAGATTGTTGTATATTATAGATTATTTATTTCGCTATGAGATTCTATGTTGATTATTCTCTCTTTCTATCTTCTTCTTTCTTTTTCCCTAACTATCTGCTCATTCATCTGAGTGGATCATGTGTAGTTGATTATTCGCTTAAACTTTATGGAAAAGTGGGTCATTGTAACTTCTATCAGAGCTGAAGGTTAAGCGAGAACCTTGGCTTTGATGGGCTAACTCATTAGAGATAGGGTATGTAGCTCCCTATAATGAGTTTGAGTGTGTGTATGCATGTGTGTGTTTGTGTGTATGATCGTATTTGTTAGTGGTATAAAAATGTTTTATATTGTTTTGGTTGATCTATTGAGTGACTTATGGATCTTGGTCAATACGAGTAATTAACGGTATTGATAGGGATCTCTAAATACTTGAAAAGAGCAATTCGACGTGGTATTGTTTGTAAAATGGATAAATGAAATAATTTTTCCTTGATTATATTTTATATATAAAGGAATAATTTTTTAGAAATTATTATAGTATATATGGTACGCTTGGTTGTTAGAAAATGATAATATTTGATTATTATCATTTGTTGTGGTTGTGTTCTAATAAAAGTTGTTGATATTATAATGTAATTAAGATAAACAATTAAGAACTGGTTATATAACCTTAGTGGGACTCTATAAGTATGATTATAAATGTGATTTATAAATGGAAAGGAAATGAAATCTCATAAGTATATTATAAATATGATTTGTAAATTAAAAGGATTCAAAAGTTGAGAAAATGAGAATTTGGATTTTGGTGGTTCTGAAAATTGTTTTTCAAAGATTTAGAAAATAATAATATTATTATTTAGAAAATATTTTGAATAGAAATATTTAAAAATGACTTTAAAGAGATAAAAAGCACTAAACTCACTTTGGTCATTGGAAAATAATTTTGATGATGACTGCAGCATCATCAACGTTCATTTTGGGTTTCCAAAGAGGAATTTCTACCATTATAGTTTTGTTTTGGTAAAACTAGTTTTAATTTTAAAATTCGAATTATTGATATACCAAGGGGATTATGTACAAATTTGATTTCAAAATAATTTGAAATAAGAACAGGGTGTATAAATTCTGAAAATTTTCGTTGAGTGCTTTATGAAAATATAAGAAAATAAGTTTGATAACTTATAAATTTTGAGAATTAGTAGTTAAAACAAAATTTTAATTTTTTTTTGAAATGAATGTTAAGAAAAGTAAATTTGAAATTGAACTATGAAATTAAATTTACTTAAGTTAAATAAAATGAATTATGAAAGAAATTAGCCTAAGTTAGGTTAAATGAATTAATATTTGAAAATGGAATTGGTGGTGGTTTAAATGAATTAATGAAATGAGCTAGTTAAATAAATTAATGGATTGAATATGGTTTTGGAAGGTTGATCAATATAACTGAATACTGGAATTGAACAATGATTGAGTTAAATGAAATTGAATTTGATTTAAAATGGATATGGACTTAAGTTGTGAAGTGGTAATAAACATGAGAAGTGTTGTGTAAAATATTTATGATAAACTTAAGAAAACTTAATGAAATGGTTCTTAAGTGATATTGTTTTTGAAAGAATATATTAAGAAATAAATGAATGATGATAAAGAAATGTGAATAATTGAATGAGAATGAAGTAAATGTTAATAAAAGGAATTTGGTATAGCTAAGAAATCAATTTAAATAAATACGTAAATTATACATATATTATTTTATTTACATAAAGGTTTGATCCAGATTCAAGTACATGATTTCGAGGTGATTTACATTGATCCAAGTTAGTATTTTTCACTCGATTCTCGACGGCAAACACTGGATATGGATTTTTGATCGATTCTGGAATTCTCTATCATAGTATATGGCTATGCAAGGAGAATGAAGGTTTCTGATCAAGGAACCGAATCTGAGTCCGCACCGGAGTAGTCGTGTGAACGATACTAGTTCGGAAGTGAGATTGTGTGATCGGTGAGCGATCAGATTTGGTATTGTATATGGATAATATATGTACATCATACGAGCTTTAGTAAGGTAAACGTGGACAATTGAAAATACAAAATAATATGATTATGAACTATATGATTGGATATCATGGGTAAACAAAATGCAGATATATAGAAGCAAAAGCTAGTTTGATGCCTTTGATTTCATAAGTAAAATTTGGTTTCCCGACTAAAAGGTACATGTTTATATTTTGATTGATTGATGATTTTATTATTGAAACACTTGGCTTTTGTTTTTTTTATTGGTTTGGATCTGTAATGACGAGTTATAGCTATTCCATTCTGGTCATACAATGGAGGCGCTGGTGAAATTTGCCGTAATTTTAAGGCGTTACAAATATTTTGAGAAATTTTTGGTAATTAAAATTTGATTTTTACGTTATAACTTGAAATAGTATTAGTTAAATCTATGAATGAAATTTAACACTCACACAAAGGTAATAACAAAGTTCCAATAATTTGACTTTGGAAAGTTAGAGACTTGAAAGAATTTGATAATCTATTTCAACTAATTGGTTTCGAAAAGTTAACTGGTTTGGGATATTTTTCTTACCTTGGAAATTTCGAGTACGAAATTCATTTAAGGGGGAAAGAATGTAACAATCCGTATTTTTGGGTCTTCAAATTTGAATATTTAATTTATTTAAATATTCAAATTTGGGTTAAATCATAATAAAATATATATATATTAAATTCAAATCTGATTTTCGATGATATGTTTGTAATTTAATTTATAGGATTTTTCCATAATTTATAATGTGGAAAATAATAAAATTTTCTTTTGATGATCTTTTATGGCAAACATTCGTACTTTTGAAACTTCACAAAATAAGTTAGCATGTCTAATTTATTATTATTCTATGATCGCTCGTATTATTGCGTGCGATCATATTTTTATTTATGTCATCCGCGATTCATACGTGAAATGTGTGATGTATGCAACATCCAACTTTTTTTTAAAATATACGTCAACGCGCATAAACTTCAACCTTACCTTTGTCGCCCACGTTCACCATACCACGTCATTTCTTCCTTTGTCCTTGCCACTAACTTTGGTTTCCTTTGCTAAAAAGTTACTGAGTTTATTTGTTTATGTATGCACATTTGCACATTCACTGAAATAAGAAGAATAAACAGCACATGCATAATCATATTTTGATCTTCGCTTTTTTGCATAAAAAATGAATAAATAGCAATCCAATTTCATTTACATTTCTTTTTTCCTATAACTTTCCATACACAAAAATTTAGCCAAAGTGATGAACACGAAAATCCTAGAGGATGAAGTGGACTACATTTTTCATTCACGTTGTACTCAAGATTGTCGAGTCGGTAGGGAGTTAAGGAGGGCGAACATTTTGGCCTAGGGTGGATATGAAAGCATATGAGTGTGTTCAGGTGTTTATATGGGGTCCACGTGTTGTTCATGGTAGTGTAGTGTCGTGGGTACAGTGGTGGGGTGATGGTGACAGGGAGGAAGGACAAGGCGAGGTGGAGGAAGTTCATTTTGATTTTTGGTGATAGGGTTATCGTTCGCTGGCGGAGAAGGGGGTGGCCGAGCTGGGCATGAAGGCGGAAAGTGGCGGACATATAGAAAGGTGGCAGCACGGGCCAGTGATGGCGGTCAAAGCAGTGGCGTAAGGGAGGGGGGGGGGGGCGTTCACGCATTTTTTTTGGAAGTCTAGAGCTAAATTTTATTTCAAAAAAAGGATGGATGCATGCACTGTGGTATATGTGCAAGCACGTAGTAGAGGCGTATGAATTAAATTGGAGAAGAACATGAAACATGAAGGGAAATAAAATATGTAAAGGCAAATAGGAGCATGAACATGTTATGGTAATTTGGGCTTGATGGGCTTTGGTGGGTGAGATTTTTTTAATTTTTCTATGGGTGCGCTTGATTTATAAATAAGAAAGCATGAATTTTAAAATTGTTGAACTTTCCCTACGGAGTCCGTTTAACCCGCGGTCTTTGACGTTAGGTTCGTATTGACGAGATCTAGGCTATGAAATTGAATGAGTGAGGATTAAAGCTTATTGAATTTTTCGCTGAATCTGAACGATGTTTGGATTTAGTCGGATCCAGAACGACTCGGCGACGACAGAAAATTTTGGTTAGTTAAACTCACTTGTTGGTTCACTAGTATGATATATGGTTAAAATTATTGAATGATTATTTGGATGGTTTACTATATTTGTATTGTTGGTTTGGATATATTTTCTCCTTTGGAGCTTATCAGACCCTTTTACGTTTCCGTCACAACACCAGAAAGGAAATTTCCTCACGGTTATAAGCGTGACAAACTAATTTGTTACGGTTATAACCGTGAAAATAAGTACCGTGGACAAATTCAGTCACATTTTTGCTCACGGATATAACCGTGCTAAAAATAGTAATTTCTCACGCTTATAGCCGTGACAAATTTAAATATTGTCACACTTATAACCGTGACAGAACAGTATTTACTCACGGTTATAATCGTGATAAAATGGTTATTACTAACGCTTATAACCGTGGAAAATTTAGATAGTATCACACTTATAACCGTGACAGAACAATAGTTTCTAACATTTATAACCATTACCAAAAAGGAAACTCTAATACTTATAACCGTGAAAAATGCAAATTATATCACAGTTATAACCATTACGAAATGTTATTTTTTAACACTTATAACCGTGATAACTAAAACAATATCAAACAAACTATATAGCACGAATATTTTATTACAACTACAAACAATCTATACAAAAAATATAATATTAACATTAAGAAAACATACAATCAATAATTAGAACAACACCAAACATTTATGTTTCATACAAACACCACAAAGGATACTGCATACCAACAACACAAATTATAGTATACAAGCATAGGATATATAACAAACTTTAAAACACAGTTTCAGAATATAACTTCACTTCATCTGTCAACTATTTCCTCTGCCTTGCAACTTCACTGCATCTGTCAACTGTTTCCACCCTACTCCTCTCTATAAAGTGATCCACAGTCACCTCTGTCACATAAAAACTGTGCACATATCAACTGACCACACTCTATCAACACACTCCACCACTGTGCATAGTCATTTAACTTTCACTACCCTCTGCATTTGTTGCTTTGTGCACATTTGCATTCTGTCAGTTGCAAAAACTTGCTTTCCCCTGCCTGCTCTTGCCGAACACCATTACAACCCTCCATCGTAAATAGTATCACCTTCATCACCTAACCTTTGCTTATCATCAATATTGCTATACATCAAATAGTCAACTCCTCTCTTACTATACACTGAAACTCCCTAATTCCCCCAATAACAACTTTCTACATCTCACTGCCATAAAATAACTGCCAATACCACTACCATCCACTTGCACATCTTCACACTTTATCACTTCCCTGACATAATACCAACACATAGCAACGACCTAGCGTACACAACATCCTCCAGCCACCAAACAACTGCCAATACCATTGTGTCATCTAACCACACTAACCATCATCAACAAGCCCCACTGCCTCATCATATACTTTCACATCAACAACACTTCATTGTGCATGACTGTGCACCTTCTTCCCATACCGGTTCAATGGCTCATATAAACTCTTCTTCCTAAACCACCATCAAACATACATACCAAACCACCATCAGACATACATACCTGACCATATACTGCATACATACCAGACCAAACCAAATTTCCATTGCATCAAACATACATACCATCAAACTATTGCATTTCTGTCATCAAACAACTCACTGCAAACATTCATTGTTGGAAATCTACCACAACACCAGAATTGTCAACTCACAACAGTTATAACCGTTACAACATGTACTCGTATAATTATGTAGGGAAAAAATGAAAATCAGACGTATGGGTTTCCCTTCACAACATTTTAGGTATGCGACCAACAAAGAATCAATGTTTCAAACATATTAAATTTACCTTTTAGATATGCCACCAACAAAGAATCATTTGTCATCAACAACAAGAACTGAATTGACCTGCTGAAAAAGTTTGAAGTGACATTAGCATTAAAAATGATGAAAACACACTTAGACCAGATAAAAGAGGATAAAAAACATGAAACCATATGTATTTTCTATTTTTAGACCTTTAGTAGGAATTTAATCATCTAGCTTAAGGCCAAGAAACCTACAATGAAAGAGTTAAGCTTTTATTATCTGAAGTATTGTTTATTTATTTATATACAGTTGTATTGTTCATGCTTTTATTGTATTATAGATAATCGGATTATAGGTGGTTATACAGAATTATATCATATTTGGTTTTGTTCAGGGTAAATTTTGCATCTTAACCAAGGTGTAATTTGATATAGCAACCCTTTTATTTTATATAAGATAGAATATTTTTTCATTCCAGTGGCTATGTAGCATGAAGTCATCGAGCCAACTATATTCATCGTCCCAAGCATCATCATTTCTTTGTTTCCATCTATTTGGTAGTCCTTCGTTGCCGCAAATGTTCTACCAATAGCTATTGCTTCCTAGCATTCATTTTAAATGAAGTGTAATTATAGTATATATAATAAGATCAAGAAATCAAGTTAAACATTTAGATCTGATGCTTTCACTTTCCACCTTGATATTCAGCCTAGTTGTCAAGGGTAAGTGCATGGTTAGTAAAGTGAAACGTTCAAAATAGTAACTTCACGCATTTAACAATATAGCTCGTTACTGCGCTAAACACATATTTAATCATCATGCAATATCTGTCACGGTTAACATATCAGTTTTCTTCTTTGTTTCAGTTTTGTTTATATGCAACATTTCATTGAAAATTAAAAACATACCTTGTCTTTTATTATGTTACATTGGAAGTGCATAGAACTTTGATTGAAGTAGTCTATTGAAAACAGTTTTTAAATTTTTAGATGTAAACTCTTAAATTTTCATATGCAAGCCAATGTCTACTTATCCAAAAACCTATTATTTGATTCATGCAGCTTCTTTGTTTACCCTCTAGAAAGATGGGTATTGTTTTGTCATTTGATAAGATAAAACAAATTAATAACTTCATGCATGTGGTTTGATGATCTGCAGGTTAGGCTATGTATGTCCTGTATGCAATTTCGAACTAGTATTTAAAAAAAACATCGAAGTTCGCAAGCCAAAATTGTAGCGAAATTTCGAAATGGAACCAAAATTTTAGATTTTTGCAACACCTGGAATGGAAATGGAAAATGTAACATTTATTATAAGCTATGTATCCTTGTATCAACTAGCCATAATTCTAAAGTTAAACAAGTTCAGGTTTATAATTGAGCTGTGTTATTACCATAAAAGATCTTTATTATGTCATAGTACTATTATTTTACTTGTGAAAATAACTTCTGGTAGAATAGCTAAAGGAAGAAAAGGAAATTAAAAAAATAACATGAGAATTATGGGATCTGGTGCTAAATTTTGTTCTCTGCTGCACTAATAGTCTACAGTGTGCATGTTCTATGCATAGAGTGGTACCCATGTAGTAAAAATTCTTCACTATTGATGCTAATATTTATTTATGATTCATTCACGTGTGCATGCAAGCATATGAGAAAAAAAGGTTCAATTTTAATGATTTACTATTAGCCCAAGCTAGCTGGTGGCATTAAAGAAATTTTAGTAACTTAAATTCAAGTTTACTACTAAAATTCAACAATTAAAATGTAGAATCAAAATGTGCATAATTTCATTTTTTTTTTTACTTCAGCATTCAAGTATGAAGGACTACACTTTCAAAAAAATATATGAAGGACTATAAGTGTGAGCGCTTGTGTTTTTAATATGCAATACGAAATTTAGGCTGATTTGAAAAACTTAACATGCATGGTCAAAGTGTTCCAAACATCAACAGGCTAGTGTTGTACTTACAATCATTTAGCAAGATATGGCTTCTAGCAGCTCCTAAACATTCATTGCATAGCACTGTTGTACCTTTTAGCACTTGACAGTTCCTGCATAATGTATTATCGATTTTGGTCGTTGATGCTCGATATTAAAGTACAAAATAAATATACTCCAGTAAACTTTATGAAAGACAAAAAAATTATACTTCGATCTCATTGATACATAACATATAATGAAGTTCAATAGAACCAACTAAGATGACAGTTGGTAAATTTTATGTATTACCATCAAGCAAAAACAAATTTTAATATATACTACAATAAACCAGGAAATGAAAATCAAGAGCAAATTTGCGTTTAGCATTTATAATACTAGTTCGAAATCAGTTTAGAACTAACAATACTAAATTTGGTTAAGCTATGACCATGAAAAATCTGTAAACTAGTTCAGAACTAACAAAAAGTATGCAAGTTCAATATTGAATCAAGTACAAACAAATACGACAGAGCTAAACCTTTTAGTCCTTCTATAGTTTAGATTATTTCATATAATTTGTATGGCTGTGTGATGGAATAAGAAATAAAATTGTATGGATGGTAATTACATGGGATATCACGTTAATATATAACAAGTTTTTTACACATGTCCAACCAGCGGCGAAGAAACTAAGCAGTAGTGACATGATAAAAAAAATACATTTAATTTATATGAACACTAATTCTTATTACACTGGAAAACTAATTTATGTAGTCTTTTTTTTCTTTCCATTTAGTGGTGTACTTTCAAATAATTAACACATAGTCAATAAACTCCAAAGAATCCTAATGTAGTTGTACATACTGTAAAAAGTATGCTGCATATCACACTAAAATTTCCTAAGCATAATAAATTATGTGTCCCAACAGGTGTAATAAAAATTCAACCATATTTTCTTTAATGACACAAAGTTTATGATTGTAAAAATTACAAAAGCGTACAAACTGAAGTTTTAGGGTAAAAAATATTCATTCATTAAATTTACGATTATACCTTGACCAGTGAAAAAAAAAATTACCTGATAAGTGTTTAATGTGTTCCCTTTATTTGACTTATTATGGGCACTGTATAAATCACATTTTATTCAGACTAATGAGTTTGAATCTATCGAAGTGAAGCATATATATTTTGACCTTGCGGCAAAAGTGTCTCTATTAGTTACTAATCAATGAAATGACCCAGTTATTCTAAAAGGAAAAATAACTCCAGACTTACTTGAGTTAACACTTTATTTTAGCCAAACTTCTCCCTTCAGACGTTCAGCCCAGACAATAAAACCAAGAGTTCAACCACACTTGCCTTCCATCAATCCTGGAATGACACTCAGGCCACTTTCTGCTGAAATGCGATGCTTCGAAAATGGTAGCCACATTATGACTTCTACTCAAACCTCTGGGAAAAAACCCATAGACAAATCATATTTAGACTTAACCGTCATAAACGATGATACATAAAACTAACAGAACCCTTCAAAATTTCAACAATAAAAATAAAATAAAATATAAGATAAATAATCAAACCACTTTTGGATGTAATAAATGGAATTAAGAAGCCATAACCTAATGTACAATGCTTCACATCATGTAATTTACTACTGACTTGGATAAGCTATACCCATTTGATGTCATTTGTCATATTAAATCTCACCAACCTTTGCCTCTGTTAAGACTATAAATTTTGTTATATAGATGTTTAAAAGAGTTTGGATCCATTACATGCCATGAAATTGTAATTATATACTAATGTCAAATGATGGTTATACTAGTGTCAAGTTCTTCTATCATTTGGACGATATCTCTAAATTTAATGAAACAAAGCAGATGCAATAAACCGACTAAAATAATAACATGTTGAATAATCCATTGTCAGTTAATTCGTTGCTCGCATTTAACAATCTAGCTCATTACTGCGCTAAACATACATTTAATCATCATGAAATATTTTTCACGGTTAAATATATCAGTTTTTTTTCTTTGTTTCAGTTTTGTTTATATGCAATATTTCACCGACCATGAAGATGCTCTCGTTATAAGGTATATTAACAAACAAACATAGCAGTATTACATAGTGGACATGCACACAGTATCTAAATGCATCAGGAGATGATTTAATAACATAGGTGAATCCTATGTTTTGCTCTGTAATCAACAAATTAACACAAATAGGCATGGCATTGAGATAAGGCACTCATCTATATTAATTACATGTACATTGATACTAATAGTAGTAGCAGTAAACACCTATATATTCACACATACACAATCAGATTATATTTTCAAACATCAATCTCGGTTCATGCTTATATATATCTATTGTTGGTCCGAATAAAAAACAACAATGTTACTACTACACCGATGTAAAAGCAGTCAATTCGAATGTACTATTTTACATCATATTTCCCTTTGTAGATCCAAACTTCAATTGTACTCTTCTTTATCTTTATTTAGGAATGAGTTCCACTGTTGTTGGTCCGAATCAAAAACAAGGATGTTATTAAACAAACTTCAATTTAGGGGGGTGGGGTGGAGGGCGTTTTTCAATTTTCGAACAATTGATGCCGAATGTACCAAAAAATGTTGCCTCGCTCAACAAAAAATCTTTAATCACCTTCATTACTTTTGTTAATCACTCGTTATTTTAGTTTCGATCAGATCCCATCAACAAATGTTTTCGGTGATCCAGCCTCGTCTTTCTTTTCATTTTTCAATGGAGTTTTGCCTAATTTTGATTTGCATGGAGGTAAACAATAATTTATTTTCAGCAAAGCTAGCCGGCTTTATAGCGGGCCGTGCCGCTGTATAAAAAATGAAAAAACATATGTTCTGCATATGCACAGAAAAACTAATTAGGAGAAAAGAGCCCAAACCACAAAGAAAAATAAAGCACATCAGCTAGGCAAAAAGTACCTAAACTACTAAATAAAAAAGACTGTGCGCCCTCCGAAGAGGAACTATCACTGCCAACATCTAACAACGGGTCAATAACATGAACATACCCGGAGAAAAGAGCATCCAAATTTGGATCATAAGCTTCAGACGAAGGAGAGTAAATAAATTTTCTATCCCAACTGACATCATAAAACTTACTTTTATTCTCCTCACCAACCTCACCAACCCTAGCAAGGAACCGACCCTCACCCTCAACGTGATATATAAGACAACGACTTTCACCCTTTACTTCACTGATATAGGCATACAAATTGTCAATTTCTGGCAAGTACCGCATATCAGATGGAACATGAATTCATGCCCGCTCCTCAGAATTTCGAATAAAAGAATCGGACAAAATAGAAGTATCAAGTATAGACTAGGCTGTACCAACGGAGCATCAACAGTAGGAGCAACACCAGCAGGAGCGACAACAGAAGGGGTAACAGAGGGGGGAAGAGCAACCTTCGGGACCCACTTTCTGACGGGGAGGCGAGGAAGTGGAACCCGATCAGACAGAGAAACAAGGACAATAGAGGCAGATCCAGAACACGCATCCGCAAGCTGCCCAAAAGACTAAAGGGACGAACAGATCTTGAGTTTCCAACTGTAGTGAACTTTGACTTAGCAAAGTGGCCCTCCTCGAGTCTTGACTTTCAACATCGAAGGCAAAGTTGGCAGGTGTTATTTCAACCAGAGATTTGACATAAACTAATCTCTTTTAAGCTACAGTATCATAACAAATCAACGTTCCAACATGGCCTACTAGCTAATCAATCTGGATTAGAGGCAGAAGAACAATGAAATGTGACAAAAATGGGCCCAGACAAGAATAGATAATTCCTGATCCTTAATCCTATCAATAGACGGACTCCTGTTTGTAATAATGAAGGGTTTTCCATCAATGAGAATAGTATCGACCTCTAGGATACGTTGTCTTTCATCACTACGCGAGAATTTAAAGTAGAACATTACATTAGCGAAATGAACACTTAATCCTCCTCTAGGCTTCCAAACATGGTTGCATCGCGCCTTAACTAGTTGATAGGCAGGATTGGAGTCGAGGAAAAATTCCACCAAATAATCATTCCAAAATCAACACCGGTCTCAATCACTTCCACTTGAGGATTCATAATTCCCTCAACCTCTACTTTATCAAAGCAAGGGGGAGAATGCACACCGACATTTTTTAGCAGTTTGGAGAACAACAACGACCACTGTGGTACAACCCTAGGAGGAGATGTAACCTCAGGAGCAACCATACCATATGGTATTAAACGGGGAGAGGGGGTATTGTGCTCGGCATTAACTCGAGCACAAGGAGAAAAGCTTCGAGACTGACCAATGTCAAATGATACGAACCCAAGCGCCTCAATAACACTTGTTATTTCAACTCTGGCAACTACGGCCAGAGTCACCACCTTATCAGCCTCAACAACAATGTTGTTATCATTGTGCTTAGATTCCACAAATCCCAAATCAGACTCAAAAGGCTGTTGAATATGCGCTTATATGATTTTTGTTTGATGATAATAAACATATATATATTCGTTTAAATGTATTTGTTAATGTACTTTTTTATTTTTCATAGATAAATAAATATTTGTTGAATAAAATAAATTACACAGAATTTGAATTCAAACAGAAATTTTATTCAAACAAATATTTATTACAATTTTGAATAGTACAAATTCAAGCTCTCACTATACATATACATTTTGATTCTAATTACATCACAATTCAATTTACATAAATTCCTCACTACATATCACTCACACTCGTAGTTTATCTTCAACTTCATTCCAGTTAGAATCCAGCATCTGAGCAATCTGCAAAAATGTTCACTAACGCAGTAAAATTGAAAAAGAAATATTTTTGCAATATAAAATAAAATATGGATTTTTGAAAATATTATTTGCCTCAGTTATTTGGGTTGTTCGTCATCATTTACATTTGAATTCATCATACACGAACAATGTGACATGCGCAGTGTATCACTGTACATGCCACAAGGCTATGCACACCGATATACACTTGTATTCTTATCAGGGACAGGTAATCTTGAGTGGCTGCAATACACACGTGTACACTTATACACGTGTGCACTGCCTCGCCAACTCGTGTGCGCAGCCAACAAAAGCAAGCATGCAAACAGAAAAACCAAAACAGTGAACCAAAGAAAATTAGCAAACTACAAGTGACAATGTGAATGCATCCAGATGACAGTGTGACAGTGCACCATCAAGAAACCACTGCAACAATACCACTGACTCAAAGAACAGATCACAAGACCACTATGCAGTGTACATGAATACATCAACAAGTCCAGCTACAACAAGACACAGTGCAGAAGCAAAACTGAGGAGTAAGTGCAACTGTGAAAATTGGATTGAGCAGGTGCAAAAACAAGTTGTACAAGATTGCCACCAACATAGTAGTGTGCAAATGAAGACCACAAGTGTACAAGAACTCCAACAGTGACAGTGAAATATGCAAGCTCGACTAACAGGACTGCAACAAACAATTGAACAACTACAAGTACAGGGAGCAATAACTCAAATGCAAATACCACAAATCCAGATTCAATTGCAAACAGGTCAGGGAAACAACAAGTGTACAGAGGCAATATGAACAAGTGACTCAGGCAAATATACAGAAACAACACAAACCAAGTTACAAACATCAAGTGGTGACCAAGTAGCATGTGACAGTATCAAGTGAATTCAACATCAAGTGAGAAACACCAATGATACAATCCAAACTGAAACTCCAGAAGAATCAGGCAGTACAAAGAATGACTACTTCAGTGATAATAAAAAATGCACCAGTGAAACCAATGCAAAACTCAAGCCTGGCCGAGAAATGGTCAAGTGAACAGAAGACAATTAAACAACTACAATTATACAAATGGTCATGCAAACTACAATGTCACAACAAACAATGTGCACCAGACCAGGCTACAAGATATGCACAAATATGCAACATGACCATATGATCAGTACGACCAAGTATCATACTCGAGAATAACTCAATTCAATTGTAAGCATGTGCAACAGGACAGGGCAGTGGACAGGACTGCAACAAATATAACTGATATATGGTGATGCAGTCAACAACTACTCAAGGCAACAGTGCAGTGCAACTACACAACTACAAGCGTGTAGAAGCAAATGATATCATGACTCAGTACAAAACAGAGTTTCAAAAATGAAGGCCAACATCAAAAACACAGTGCAAAGATGCAATGACAATACAAGACGTCAAGTAATGTACCAGGTATACTAGTGGAATGAACAAAAGCAAGTGGTATATACAGTCAAACAATGGATGCAACAGAAGTATGGTGAAATCCAAGAACTCAACAATGTCTGGACAACCTAAATGCTCAGTGCAAGCTACAATGAAACTGTCTCGAAGCAAACTCAGTGCATAACAAACAAATGTTGCAGTGAAAAAGAAAAGTGCTAAGATGAATGCATATATGGATGCAGACATGTTAACATCAGTATGAAGCCGAGAATGAACAAAGAAATGAAATTCATCATCATGGAACAGATGGTGCAGTTCGAAATTGGGAATTCGAAGTCAATGCCGTGTAAATCAATGCTACAGGGATGAACGAAATTCAACAGTGCAGAGATGACCAATTCAAAAATCAAATACGTATCTTTGAAAAGGTCAAAAATCAAAAGAGGAAAGTTTTTGCCGTATCATTCAAGGAAAATCGAACGTTTCAAAATCAAGACCGTGTGCATCAAGTAAGTCACAGATATCAGGAAAGCAAGAATTAGAAAAGTGATGAAGTCAAGTAAATGAATACGAACAAATTCAAGGGTCTCGAAATTCATATAAATACCACACCCAAAATCATCATAGGCAGTGGGCAAACAGGAACAATCGAAAATTCAAGCAATTAAATCCTGAAAAGAAAAAGGAACGAACAACGTACCAACGTTGATTCGCAATCACAAGGCAAGCAGTCGATCATCAGAGAAACAGTGAGCAACACACTCGATCGAGCAAGGCAACACGCAAACCAGAAAATCGATCAACGTAGGCGTGCTTCAGAAAAGCCCTAATTTGGATCGAAAAACTCAAGCCCTAATTTCAGAGCGCAAAGAGGAACGAAAGCAAGACCGCAATTTTACAAAAGCAAGAAGAAAAAGGAACGGGCAGAAGAAACGAATTGGGCCGGCCTTGTTTTAATATAAAAAGGGCTTTAGTTTATTTCAATTAGGGTTTTAGTTTTAAAATTGTTTTTAAGTTTGTTTTAAATTTAAATTCTCTTTTAAGGTTGTATCTTTTGAATCAAACCTTGGTAAATCACCACCTAGGATTTAGGTTATGTCAGATTGTCTAGTTAGGATTAGTTCAGTAAGCAGGGTTTGCGAGTTTGCAAAACTCTATAGGCGGTAGCAGGGGTTGCGAGTCTGTTAGAGTGTTTGTAAGCGGGAGACTGTTTAATTCTAATAGAAATCTGGGAATGCAGCAGTAGGCAGGGGTTGCCGAAGCTGGGCAAATTTTGTGTGTGATTTACTTTTCAGCATATTTACTTCTTTGCAGTTTAATTCGAGAAAATTTGCTATAACCCTATTCACCCCCCCTCTAGGGTTAATCTAGATCCTACAAAGGCAACCCAACTTCCTTTATCGACCAAGGATTATTACTAGCAGATGCTAAATATGGTGACGAGGATTCTTACCAGAATTCGAAGGACTGCCAAGCAAAGGACTGGCAGGCGCGTTTAACAGCGGGGAATTCAGCAACCCAGAAAGAGGGTTAACACTTTCCAACTCAACCAAGGGAGACTCATCAATAGAACGAGTGTCATCAAAACAATCGGATTTATTACCAAGAGGCCCAGATGCACTGACATCCGAAGTTGTGGCATTGAAGAGCACACCAGAGCGAGTAAGGGAGAGCTCCAGTTCTTGCTTTGAGCGCTTCTTCTTGGGCATAGGGAATGGACGGGTTGATAGCGTGGAAGGTAAGGACGAGGCAAAAGACGATGGGAGGAAAAAGTTTAGAAGAATGAAGAAGCGGACTAGGAAACAATCGCTAGAGATGACGCCATTTCCTTTCAAAAATATGATGGGATAATTTAGATAACTTTTTACAATAAATTGTTTTATTTTTTCGTATATATCGCATACCCCATAATAGCTTTTTTCTGGGTGGAGTCCCCTAAAATTGTCCGTTTAAAAACGGAGTCCCTTTAACAATGCCCAAAAACAAACGTTTTATTGGAGTGTTGAACTGTCGACTATATTCGTAAAAATATGTCTGAAAGAATTCACACTAATTAGGAAAAAAAATTAAAACAAAACTCGCAAAGGTATGTTCAAAAATGATGAGAAGAATGACTTGCTTCAAGTTGTCAAGTTCTTCTACAACCGATGAAGTTCCACAATAAACAGACCGTAAATTGGTTGAAACTATTGTTTGCCATGAACGGTGCATGAAGTTGGGCCAGTTTAAAATTACCGTGATTACCAAATCATCTCTCAATAAGGATTTTTAAATAAATATGAAAAAGTTGGATTCTGATGATGTCGCACATGAGTGAATCGAAACATGATTGAGGATATTGTGCCAACAATGTTAATTTCAGGTTGAAATTTGTATTTACACTTTAATTTGTAGTGTTTGAATTTAAGTTTGTTTGAATTCACAATTGAAGTTGAAATAGAAGTTGAATTTAAATTTGTTGCTTATTAACTTTGATATATTAACTACTAAATGTTAAATATTTAGTTATTTAAAATTAGCCAATAATAAAAAATAATCAATTTATTATGAAATTAAAATTAAATTGTTTTTACGTTACTTCATATTCAACTTTTAATCAAACTCTAATAAAAATTTGGGTTAAAGAACGCCACAATTTCTAATCTTTGATCAGAAATGTGTGATTTTACATGTTGTATTCACTTTCTCAAACAATCTTCCTACGCATGGTTCATTCCTTTCAAATCATATGTGTACTCATTCTTCGTTGAAAAACGTTGAAGAAAAGAAAGGATAGCAACAAGATTTAGTCGATGATAGCTTCAATGGTAATTGGTTTGTTGACTATAAATATTCGAGCCTCTCTTTCCAACTAGAAAAGGACGTAACAAGAAAGTTCGTGGGAGAAATGGAAAGTAAAAATAAACTAAACTAACAAAATACTAAAGGAAATGTCAAACGATTGTCATACTTATCCGTGAAGCTCACTAAACTAGTGCCTTGTTGGATGCCAAACTTAAAACTGTACCTACGCCAAAAAATATCGCAAAAGTACAAGGAGTCTCTATGGATAAGAATGAACGTAAAGTGGGATCCAATTATGTAGACACATGACTGGGATAATATAAGGAATCCGAACAGCAATAATAACTATAGAAGTTCGATATTCTCCGTTCATAGAGACTATCTACAGTATGTATGTCCAAGTTTTATAATTATCGCCAACTATTCAACGTTCCTATGAAAAATTGATTACATCAGAATGTTTCCCAATTCATTTTGAAATTGATAAATGTATTCGTGTGAGTCCTGACAGAAATTCAAAGTTACGGTACAAACAAAGTTGAGTTTCTTAAGTTAATGCACTTTTCCATGAATGAACGAACCAGCAGCTAGCACTCTTATGTACATATATTCTGCTCATCTATACATTTTAGAGTTTCTTGCTATATCTTTGTAAATTTATTCGTCGTGTAATAATATATGATTTAACCTGCAGAAGATTTATAAATATTTATTTCGTTCGCACGTTGGTTCAGTTAATCGGCGTGAGTTCAGGCAGAGAACAACTCTAAGGTACCGTTCGTCCCAATTGATATCACATTGCTGTTTTCTATGCGTCGGACGCGCTAATAGACCGTTGTGCCGAAAGAGAGGAACTGGCATGCGTCCGGCACCCGTGCAAATTTTACAATTTTTTGGGGTGATATGCATAAATCCTTAAGGAGTACCCATGCTCATTTTTTGAGGATATGTATCTTTTGTAATGTCTATAATATATATATTTTTAAATTTTTTTGCTATATTTTGTAATTTCCAGTTTTCATAATGTCGCACGGATCTCCCGCTTCCTCTCGGTCTATTGTTTTATGGAGGCCCGAATAGCTTTTAATTTTCATAGACTTGCGCGTAAAATTTTTACCGAAAATAAGGAATTCCGTTACACCGTTTTATGCGACCCAGTATCTTAATTAGAGGTCCAACTTCGACCCAGTAAAACTGGTCGGAAACACAAATACATAATAAATGGGACAACATGAGGCGTACATGGATGGACCGAAATAGACTACTACAACTGGAAGGAAGAGTTTGGGATTCGAAGAATGAGACGGTCCAAAAGAGTGGTGGAATAGGACTGCACGAAGATACATAAGATTATGAAAAGAATGTGTTCAGATTTAGACAGTTGGATGACTTTTTTGGAGGCTGTATAGGTAAAGGGACTTGCAAATATCTGATAGCTCGTAACCCATCCGCTCAGCCTTTTACCGTTGTTGGTACATAATATTACTCAGGTTGGATGGCTAGTGACATCAACCCTCCTTCCGGTACTCAGCCAGCTAAATCCAGTAGGCATGCCGAACAGGAAAGTTAGAGTAGACATGACGCAAGAAGGTCCATCATGAATACGAATCATTTCACCAATGTCATGCAACATTGTTTTGCTTTATTGACTGCTATCACACATGTTCAGTGGTGAGAGCTTATGCTAATTGTTTGCAACGAGACAACAAACCTAGATATGATGAAAAAATTGAGCGATGAAGAAACAAATTGATTTATAATGTATGAGTTAGATTTGTGTTATAATCGTCATCAATAGTTTTAGTTTTTTTTGTATGTATTTAAATGTGAAAATGTACTAGTTTATTTTAATAAAATTATGCAATGTATTTCTTATTATTTGCAATCATTAAACGCATATTACACACTAAAATCAAATAATTAATTAACTATAAATCAATTAAATTAAAAGTCATATTTCAAATACACCGTTTAAATACCTTTTTCAAATTGTCAAACTCATTCCTCTTTCAACCAATTTCTCCATTCAAATACCCCCCTCAAATGTCCCGCTCAAATACCAATTTGGCCTTGGTTTAGCATGAGAATGAACCCTTAATTTTATGTTCCATGGCTGCCAATATGGTACTACAAGTATTAGTTGGCTAGTACGTTTAATTCTGAAGGATAAAGTAAATATCTAAAAATGCACATGTACAAAAACGAAAAATAAGCATATTTCCATTATAAAATTCTGGTGAGGCCTATTATTGAATTAAGTTTTCTTCGGATGCTTACTTTTGTAACCGTCTCTGTATAACACGTTTAGTGATTTTGCAAAATCTTTTAAACAATGAATACATTGAAAAACAAATGACCATCGTTTATTTACAACCAAATTTATATGGTGAACTTCAAGGTTAAATCTATTGCCTAATCTTTCAAACAAACATAAGAATAGACAAATGTTTATTTCATACATATCAATGGAAAATTAGGTCTATTATTTTATACATATAATAAATAATAATAAAGTAGAAGAATATACAGTCTTCTCGTTAATTAGACTTTTTTACTTTCTCCTTAATCCTCTCTTGAAATTTTATTTTAAAATCCTTATAATAATTTATAATTTAACATTAATCACAATGTTTTATCGATCTTCTTAAACTATTTCACAATCAAATACCTATATTTTATAAATTTAGTTTATTTACAAAGTTCTTCTCAATTCTTTTTTATCTTTTTTTAAGGAACCAGGTTGGTTCGAAGCGGGTTAAACATGTGAATTTCAAAAAAATTCTCATTTTAGATATTTGTTGGGTCTAAGAAGTCTAATTGCTTTTAGGTCCAATCTAAAATATTTTAAATAAAATCATTATTTTAGTTTGTTTATAAAAGATTTAATTTAATTTTAGTTTAGTTATAATCTCGTAAGTTTATCAAATATACTTATATGTGTAAAGTGCACATACAACAAATATATAGTTCACATGGGTGATGTGTATTTTTATAGGTGATGGGATTTACACTGCCTTCAAATGCACATTGTCATCCAAAACAATTTTAGATTATTTATATACATACGATAATTAAAAATAAAAATAATTTTTTAGCAAGTTATTTTGACGAAGTCGATAAACTCGAAATTCAAAATTTATTTTGAAATATCTAATTTGTTTACTTTGTAAAATAGTTTTAAAGTAGACTAGATCTATAATTTAAAATTAATATATATATATATATATATATAGTATATATTTAAATAAATCATCATGATAATATATATATATTTATATATATATATACACACACACACACTAGTATCCAATAATAATAGTAGTAGTAGCCAAAAATAATAATAATGTGTAATGATTTTCATTATATATATAGTTTAACACTGAAACAATTATTAATCAATTTACCAAATATAAAACTTATATTAAACTACCTTTTGGCTTAATTTACATATACATATACATATACATATACATATACATGTACATATACATATACATATATATATAACCGAGAGTAACAAATATAATTTTATAAAATAAAATTATTAAATATATGTAATATTACATATTAATATTTATACACCTTTTAATATTAACATTTGACTTTTATTTATAGATAAATAATAAATTATGTTTCAAATTTTTTATTTTCGAAACCTTCTAAAATAAAATAAATAGTATACGTATAAACATATGTATAGTTCTATTTATTTATATATATAATAGATAAATTATGTTAATGATTGCTCTCCTCCTATGAAGGATCTCTCATTTTTATAAAATTATAATAGGTAAATAGTATTTGGTTAATAAAATAGTTTCTAATGATTTTAAAATAAAATTATATATATATATAATTTGCGTAAAGCATTACACATGTATAATTTTTATATAAAGATTAATAAAAATGAAGATAGTTAAAGTTTCTTTTATCCGGCCTTTTGGCCCGGCTATATTCAGACCGACTTGACAAGTTAAACTAGACGATCATCAAGAAAGACAGCCCAGAGAGATGATTATTCAACTCAAAGATCAAGCGCAGGAAATGATATGAAGCGACGATCAACCAAGGATAAGAGATAAACTCTTCAGAATATTCTAAGTATAGAATAATGCCTCCCATAGATGGAGGGTGCCTACCCTTTCCATAAGGGAATCAGTACATATCCTCAATTTTTGTACCAAACTTGGTAAGATCGTTATTGAATGAAAAGGAAGGCCTATGAGGCTTCATTTCAAGTTCCAACTCACTTGGAGTTGTATGCTCAATTTATGGGCGAATTACTTCACCTATTAAAAGAGATCGGTATAAAAGGGATCAATATAAAAGGGATCGTCCATATTCAGCTTTCACTACATATTGCAACAATGATCGATCAATAACTCAAAATCTACATATGCTATCAACATGAAACTTGAAGTATAAGCTAAACATGTGGAACACTACATAGGAATCGCATGGCATTTGGAGCACGTTGGAGGGATCGTACCTATCCCTATAGAGGGATTGGCAGAAATCAGAATTCAACGAATACTACTTCACGGAAAATGCTATATCTCACAAATCGTACGTCGAAATTACATGAAATTTGGATAGATGGTAGCTAACATCATGGGGCATCCCTCGTAGGGATCGCTGCCCATTTACATGCATTAATAGGGATCGATATCGATCCCTATTGTGCGTCCCAATGGGCCTACAAATTTTTGGGCAGCCTTGTCTTGGTCTTCCGAACCTTATGTCAAAATTTCATTCCGATCTATGCATGTCTCCCCCCATAAATACAGCAGGCATGACATCATAAAAGGGATTTTGCTTTCTCTGCAAAGTGTAACATCCCGTGAGTTTTAATAATGAACTAAAATGTAAATTTACATAAAAGGACGAAATAGTAAATTTTTCACAAATAAATGAATTTAGGAATTTTGACTTTTCCTTTGTATTAAGTAGATTTTTCTTGCCCAAATTCATATATGTAAATTTTTCGAAATGGATACCGTGTAAAGAAGATACGAAGCATTTACTGTAGCTCGTGTTTTGCGTTTTGCATATATTTTGAAAATAAGGGATTTAGGCCAGAATGTGTAAAACTTAATTGTTAAGAAACAAGTTAAATGTGCATTTAAAAGATAAGAATAAATGGGTGTTTATGTGCATTTGAAAATGCTTCAAGTGGCAAGTATTAATTACTGCACTTTAAAGGTTGGATATGTTAAAAAGAATGGAACGAAAATAATTAATGCAAAGAGAGAGGGAGCATTAATTACCCTTTTTGGAATTATTTGAAATTAGGATCAATGTGTATACATTTAAATAAAGGGTTATTTGAAAGGAAATGCGTACAGAAAAAGTGCTAGTTATTAATGTGTGTGTGTATATATATATATATGTGTGTGTGTGTGTGTGTGTATTTAAAACGATTAATAATACTTGCATGCATTAATAAATCCGATTTATTAAATACAAATTAGGATATGAATTAATTGATTACTAATTGATTAAGGGAAGCGTTTTCTTGAAGAAAAAGGAAAGATAGGATATTAATTAAAAAGGATAATATTGATTTGAATTGTAAGCGTTAATAAATTAAATCAATTGCAAAATTGACTACGTAATTAAAACGCGTAATGCAAGATTCATTGGTTATGCATATGTAGTTATATAACAATTAATCAATTGGTATGAATCCAAATTGATTGATTGGAAATGAAATTAATGACACAGATGAAAATTATGAAACCCTCGCATAAATTGTAATGCCCCACTCCGAGACCCATATTAGCAAAGAGTATTACAAAGTAATACCGTCTGCTAATACGGAGAATAAAGCTGGATAGGAGCGACCATCTGTAGCCTTGTCTTAACTATCTACTGAATATGTCGATAAATGTAGCACTTTTTTTCATGTGGATCGACATATCTAATAGATACTTAATACAAAACTATAATGGCTATAAGATCTAACAGAACAAAATATAATAACTCAAATGTAAATCACATCACAGAACAGTAGATCATCACATACATATACACATATACAGATACATCACAGAGTATACCACATTATACAGGCGAGTCAAAAGAATATGCATATCTGAGTTACAACAAAAAAAGGACTACACAAAAAGCTATAACAAAAGGAGATAGTAGAATAGTCCATGCGGAAGCAAAATATGCGAAGTCCAAATGTACCTAACCTGAAACACCTCGGTCTGACCTTAGTATAAAATACACGGGTCAGTTTAGCTAAACAAATCAGTTAGATAAGCTAAATGATAATGAACATGCAAGGTCATAAAGTACCACAAATATCTCTAAAAGAGATTACTCAATCATCTAGCAAAAGATGAATCATAACAAGCCTCATACCATCAGCAACTCAAATAAACAAAGGATATGAATGTCTCAAATCATGCCGAAAAAGCAAATATCAAATACCAATAAAGGTAACACAATTTTCCACAAGGTAATTGCTATATATCGAGTGGTTCAAAAGACCTACTCCGAAAAGCGATACTCTAGGGAAATATAAATATCAATGAAACAAAAGATCCACGTGCTAAGTACTGTATAAACAAGGATCCACAAGACCGAACGCGACAAACTCAAGTATCTCTCGAGCGGTGACGAAGGACCAACTCCAAAAGCGATACTATAAGGCAACAAACCCAAGTATCTCTCGAGCGGTGACGAAGGACCAACTCCAAAAGCGATATTATAGGGCAAAAAATCCAAAGGCGACAAACCCAAGTATCTCTCGAGAGGTGACGAAGGACCAACTCCAAAAGCGATAGCATAAGGAAACAAACCCGAAGGCACAAACCCGAAGGCAACAAACCGTAGTGGCAGAGGTCCGGAGGCCCAGTACTGGACACCACTAACTGGCAATATATGTCACAAACTCTCGGAAAGGAACCGAAAAGTGTTATCGTGTGTCCCATACCACACGTTCTCACTAAACAGTTTAATAACCGTTAGTCAATTCCACGCTCAAAGCAGTAAGTTTACCTCATGTCATCGGTAAACTAGCCCCGAAGGTCAAAACGATCAAACGAATGGATCAGGAAATAATTGGAAAGATAAACGCACGTATTCCATAGTATGTGTTATACCCAACCATTTAATTATCTTCCCACTTCGTTCGAAGTGCAAAAGAGTGTAATTTTACTCAGAAAATAATTTGGAACAAGTTTAGTTTGAAAACACTTTGGAAATTGCCTTTGAAATTCTCCTATTATGGAGTAAATAATTTAATACTTAAAATAAAACTAAATAATAATTTCAAAAGCCAATTTGTTTGAAAAACACTTTAAAATGCTTTATAAAACCCGTGCACGAAATCTAGAGAGAAAACTCAAGAATTCGAGAAAATATCAAAAATGGCCGAAATTATTCGAAGTATAAAAACCGCTGAAAACACGCTGCGAACCCATGTTCGACAGCAGGTTTGGACCTGAAAACAGAATCCAAATGACACGAAATTATGTAGCAATATTTTTTAACTTTCTTACTCCAATCTAAAAAAAGATTCACCCAATTACGTATTGAAACGAAGAAACTGCGTCATTCCGAAGTTGGACTAAAACCACTGTAACTTGGTGTGTAAAAACAGCGCAAAGGTTCAACTTCGACGATGAGTTCGAATGGGCAAATGAACCCATATCTTGGTCAAATTTGGTAGAAGCATATACTAATGCTTCTAATTCGATCTGCAAAAAGAAAGGTTCTACTCCGAATTGAAACGAAGAATCTGCGTCGTTTCAAAGTCGGACCAAAACAAGGTTTAAAACAGTGAATTGCAGCAAACTGTGAGTACAAGTTCGACAGCAGTTTAGAAATAAAAAATCAATCCAGATTGTCATAAAATTTTATAGGAATGTAAATCAATACTCCTACTTCAATCTGCAAAAAGAATTACTCAAATTCGATCTTAAACGAATGAGTTATGATGCCTCAAACATGTACTCTGGCCATGTTTGCAACAGTTAAAAAACAAAAAATGTACAGGCATGAAACCATCCCGAGTTCAACTTTCAGGAATAAAACAGAGGAACAAATGATATCGGATTGAGCTCAAAATTGGTATATATATACTAGAAAACTTCGTCTTTGAAATAAAAAAGAGTCATTGAATTTCAGTAAGAAATGAATGAGTTATGATGTCTCAAACATACACTCAGGTCATGTTTGCAGCAACACAACAAAATGTGCACAGAAAATTTCCAGGCTGTGCATTGATTTTGCAGCAACGGTTTGAACACTCAAATGACAATATTTTTTCAACCAAATGTTGCGGAAATGAAGTTTAACATATGATCTTGACTCAGAAAGAGATCCGGCAGCATTTCGTTGCCGGAGATGAAAGTTATGGATAGCCAAAGTTGGCACTTCAGGCCAGAAATGAAAATAGACTACATTGAATAAACTTTTACATATGCAGCAAATTCAAGCAATTTCACGAGCAAGTTAGCTAATATTTGTGATATATTGTTCTCATCTTGCTGATTTGTTGTAAAAACTCGGATTTTGCCGCAAAGTTGAAGCTTTCAGCTTGATTGAAGCTTCTAAGAACCTATAGAAAATTTGTTACAGTACATGCAAACAAAAAATAGAGTAAATAAGAAATCTCTCAAATTAGGGTTTTGATGAAATTATAAGGTTTAGATACCGATTACCTTTAGATTTCACTCTAATTTGCAAAAGATTTCAGTTTGTTAAATTGATTTGGAGAAATGAGCTTGAAATTGAAATTTTACGAAGTGGGTTACTGGTTTGTTTTCTTTCAGGAAGAAGAAGAGGAGGAAAAAAAAAGAACGTGCAGCTCCTCTTTTCTCATATCAGGTAAGTACTAATGGGCCTTGGACTTAAATTAAAAGAAAACCATTTAGCCAAAAGAATGAATTCACCTAAATCAAATGTTCACACATATTACACTATATTATAAAATAAAATGCATTTTTCTTCCAAATTTTATACAAGCAAAATATGTAACCTACGTACTTATAAAATAAAAATTTTACCACCATATAAAAAGATAAATTTATATTTTTAAAACATTTTTATTATTAAAATCCTTTATTTTACAATAATAAACAATTTTCACCAAATAAATGTAAAGGTCTACATTTTAACTTCTAAAATTCAACTAAAATATTTTTCTTGCTTAGAAAAATGTAACTAACCATTCTCAACTCAATTTAAAATTAGTAATAATTTTTTAATCAATTTCCACTTTTTTTTATTTGATTAAACAACCTTTAAAAATCAAATACTTCTTTAAAAATTATTAGAAGAAGTAATTGGCAATAATTAATACAATTATTGCATGTTTTCTAAATAAAAATTATTTTCCATTTATTATTAACCCAAACAAATAAAATAAAGTTCCAACTTTATTTTCTTATATTAATTTTCGAAATTCATTGTTTATTCCAAATAAACAATTTAAAATTCCCAATTTTATTTTAATTTACAATATTAAACTATAACTACCGTTATAATTTATTATTAATAGGTAATCTCCAAAACTAGGGTTGTTACAGACTCCCCCCTTAACAAAATTGTGTCCACGCAAAAACTATAATGGAAGTTATCTATAACATTTATTTCATCACAACAAGATTCAAATCAAAAGATAGGATCATAGATATTCACGCTCAACAGGGGATGAAAGGATTAGGACAAGTTTGCTCGGCAAATCCCTTGGTTTCCCTAGTATAATACATAGGGTTAGCGGTGCATGGAATTTCATAAGTGGAACATTCTTATTTTGAAGGTGTTTAATCTTCGAAACAACTACACGAATAGAATTCGACACAATACACAAGTCGGTGAGGTTCGTGATCATGCAACACAAGAGAATTAACAATCGAGATTAAATCTCGAAGATACAACAAAATTGGGGTACCTGGAACATATCATGAATAACCAAAACTGAACAGAAAATGATGCATGATAGCAATCAAACCAAGGCGTTCAGTAATAGTAGATGGTCCTATATAACTAAGAGCCAACTTTCTGAATATACTGAAATGCACCTAACTCTTTAAAGGAGTAACACAAATAAGCACAATCATCAAAAGAGGATTCAACAAAAGATAGGTGGTATTTCAAGCTACCACCATAACGCATAACTGCATGAATGCAAGTCATCACAAGAATCATACTAAGGCAAGACATACAAGAATGGATTACAAGAAATTTTCTCAATTTTTTTAAAGAGTTTTAACTCAAATCCATTTTCTTTTATACACAAAACTCAAACTTCAATACATGAAAATTTGTAAAGTCTCTTACTTAAATTTTCAACTCAATCATCTTTACTTTAAATTTAAAGTAAATTAAATTAGAGTTGTTCCATACTCTAATTCCAAAAATAAATATACTACAATAAGTAATATATATTCTTTCCACTAAATTTATCAAATTTTAAACCATCTTACTTTATTATTTAAAAAGGACACTTATTAGACCCTTCATCGATGGCTCTAAATATTCACTAATTAAATTTTCTGAAAAATTTTCTAAGTGTTTAATTTTTCGAAAAATTCGGCGGGGTCTCCCTTGCATGGAGAGCCCTTTACAATTGTATAAATATGAATTATATATATACATCAACAAAAAGGTCGGAACATAATATATATATATATACACACATATAATTCTTAACACATAAACACTTAGCAATTCATATCTTTCATTTTAAGTGGTTAAAATGCACGCATGCTTACTTTTATACTTACTATTTGCTAATTAATCATTCAAATATCCTCTTGCACCTGCACTTAATTTATCGAAACATATTAGCATGCACTTATAAACATATGAAGCATTAAAATCATAGTTTAAATAAGATAACTGTTAGAATAATTCAGCATTATGGCGCTACATATTTTAATATTTGAATGTATGGGCTATCTTGAGATTAAATTTAATTATGTGATCTATTTGGAATAAATACAACAAGACTTAAGGGGTATATTCGTCATGTAAATTTATAATGTGTGGATACCAGAGTGACAATTTTAGTTTGTTGAAGGGCCGAACTGAAAAATGTCACACACTATATATATGGGGTTATGGTCCCCAAATTACACAAGTCTTATCATATTATCTCCACCCTCTTCTAAAGAGAATTTTCAGATCTAAGCTTGTGTTAATTTGGAAGATCTAAAACCTAGTTGATCTTCTTTTTGCAAAAATCAATGGATTCAGGTACGACTTCTGCTGAACTATTTAATTTCATATATTTGTTTCTCGATGGAATCAATATGGGTTGTATGTATTTAGATCAAGAATTTATTTATTTATTACAACAAGTGGTATCGGAGCCACCCATCATTGATTTTATTGAGAAATTCTTTGGTTTTAAGAACATATGAAATTAGGGTTCTTGGATTTACAATTTTCGGTTGATTCACCTGATCCACTTATTTCGTTCTGATTTGTGAATGCTTCAATTATGGTGATCCAAAACATGTTTAATAAACAGTATTATACATGGATCCATAGATTTAATGAAATATTGGATTCTGTTGATTTGATCAAAAGTTTCCTGAAATGATAGCAATTTGGATTTAATTGAACCGTATCATTGGATTTATGATCTAAGAATTCATCTACATCTTTTATAATAATTGTACCATGACATGTTTGTGGTTTTGTTTTCTCCTGCAAAAGCATAAAATAGCAACAGGCATTGTTGAAATATTGGCCAAGCTTTTACTATTCATTACTTTTGTACACTATGAATCAGCACATTAATTGATGCTATCAGATTTGACATATATTTTTTTGTAATTTATTGTTACTACTTAATATGTTTCACCTTCTATTTTGAATAGTAGCAGTTAAATAAAGTACGCAATAATCTGATACTAATTATTATTGCAAGTATTATTCATTTATGTATTATTACAGTTTCCTTGATGTCATATTTGACATTGATATTTATGGCAAATTTATAAATGAAGGAGTTAAAGTAAATTCATATACTATTTGGCGTCTTTTGAAAATTGATCGTGAATATCCTACATTACAAGTGAACTAACTGAAATAATATGTCGCTCATGAAAAATGTTAGATATTTGTGTGTATTTATTTATGCGAATATTAGTCGGCCCAAAGGAAGGTTAATATCTATCCAAATTAGATGCACATGTGTGATGATAAATATGTGACAATTGTAAAGTTTTACAAGAAAATAATTAATCGGCCCAAAGAAAGATTATTATTTGACTTGAATTTATTGTTAATATTTGATGATTACAACAAGAATACCACTTACAGTTAATATTACTGTCCAAAGACTTGATATTAATGTTGTGCTAGGTATCTTGAGCAAAGACTTACCAATTATTTTAAATTTACTAAGTTGTTTTATAATGTAAGCATATTTGATTAATTTTAAAATTACAGCTAATTTGACTACGGTATCTGCCAATCTGAACAACATTCCTATTCTGACTGGAACAAACTTTAAGGATTGGAAAGAGAACATATTGCTTGTTCTTGGCTGCATGGATCTTGACCTTGCACTTAGGATAGATGAACCCGCCCCTCTTACGGATGGAAGTTCTTCTGATATTATAAAGAACTTTGAGAGGTGGGATCGTTCAAACCGCATGAGTCTAATGATCATAAAGTGTGGCATTGCGGAGGCATTTACGGGTGCGGTATGTGTAAAGATAACCAATGCTAAAGATTTCCTTGCTGAGATTGAAAAACTCTTTGCTAAAAACGATAAGGCGGAAACAAGCACGCTTTTGCAACGCTTGATTTCCATGAAATATCAAAGCAAAGGAAACATAAGGGATTACATTATGGAAATGTCTAACACTGCTTCAAAACTTAAGGCACTTAAGCTTGAGCTTTCAGATGATTTGCTCATGCATTTAGTATTAATCTCTCTTCCTTCACAATACAACTAGTTCAAGATCAGTTATAAATGTCAAAAGAAGAAATGGACTCTTAATGAGCTCATTTCGTATTGTGTACAAGAAGAAGAGAGATTGAAGCATGATAAGGCTGAAAGTGCTCATTAGCATACACCTCTAAGGAAAAAGACAAAAAGAGAAAGAAGGATAAAGAAACTGCTAAGGGTCCGACAGAAAAGAAACAACAAAAAGAGACTGATGGTTGTTACTTTTGCACAAGGGCTGGACATTTGAAGAAAGATTGTGCCAAATACCACGCATGGCATGTTAAGAAAGGTACATCTTTTGCTTTGGTCTGTTCTGAAGTAAATTTTGCTACAGTACCTGGAAACACTTGGTGGTTAGATTCTGGTGCTTCTACTCACATAAGTGTTTCTATGCAGGGTTGCCTGAGCTACCGAAATCCAACTAATGCTGAAAGATACATCTATGTGGGTGATGGAAAATCGGTAGAAATGGAGGCTATTGGGCATTTTAAGTTGTTATTAAAAACTCAGTTTTATTTGGATTTATTTGATACTTTCGTTATACCGTCATTTAGACGAAATTTGGTTTCTGTTTCTAAGTTGGACAAATTTGGTTATTCTTGTTCATTTGGGAATGGCACTTTTAGTTTATCAATGAATTCAACTCTTATTGGAACTGGTTCTCTTAATGTTTATGATAATTTATATATGCTTGATGTTAATACCTCTTATAATGAAGCCTTGCATGTAGAGTCACGTGGTACTAAAAGAAAAACTAATAAGGAAACTTCAGCCACATTGTGGCATAAGTGCTTAGGTCATATATCTAAAAATAGAATTCAAAGGCTTGTGTCAGATGGCATTTTGGAATCCGTTGATTTTTCAGACCTTGATGTCTGTGTAGAGTGTATCAAGGGAAAACAGACCAAACATAAGAAAATAGGTGCCAATAGAGCAACTGACGTCTTAGAATTAATACATACAGACATTTGTGGGCCATTCCCTGAGGCATCATGAAATGGTCAACAATATTTTATAACATTCATAGACGACTACTCAAGATATGGCTACCTATATCTTATTCATGATAAATCATAATCCTTAGACATGTTCAAGAAATTTAAGGTAGAAATTGAGAACCAACTCAACAAAAGGATTTAAACTGTCAGATCTGACCGTGGCGGTGAATATTATGGTAAATCTGACGGATCAGGTGAACAATGTCTAGGACCATTTGCCAAATTCCTAAAGGAATGTGGAATTGTCCCACGACACACTATGTCAGGTTCACCTAGCACGAATGGTGTTGCTGAGAGACGAAACCGAACTCTTAAAGACATGGTAAGGAGTGTGATCAGTCATTCTACCTTATCAAAATCACTCTAGGGAGAGGCATTAAAGACAGCAGTTTATATCCTTAATAGAATACCTACTAAAGCAGCTACTAAAACACCTTATGAGCTCTGGACAGGCAAACAGCCTACTCTAAAGCATTTTCACATTTGGGGATGTCCAGCTGAGGCAAGGCTATATAGACCAAATGAAAGAAAATTGGACTCCAAAACAGTGAGTAGCAACTTTATTGGTTATTCTGAGCGATCTAGGGGCTACAAATTTTATGATCCCATACCGAGGAAAATATTTGAGACGAGAAATGCAACATTTTTTGAGGATGTTGAGTTGAGAGGGAGAAACGAAGTAAGGAACGTTGTTTTTGAGGAGGAATCATCGTCTATGATTCCTACTACAGTTACTTCTTCGGACAATGTGCAGATTATCGTTCCTTTCATTGATCAAGAAGTGAATCCAGAACCCCAACAAAACAATGTCGAAGAAAATCCTCTTCAAGTTGAAGTTAATGTTCCACAAGAACAAATTCAACAACCTCAAAATGAATTGCCAGAAGATCCACTAGGGAAAGAAGAAATGCTATTCCGGATGATTATGTTGTATTTCTTCAAGAGTTAGAGGATAATAATGGATTGATGGAAGATGATCCTATCAACTTTCACCAAGCCATGCAAGATATTAATTCTCAAAAGTGGATTGATACTATGAATGAAGAGTATAAATCAATGCAAGACAATAAAGTTTGGGATCTTGTCCCTTTACCTGAAGGTAAGAAGCCCATTGGTTGTAAATGGATATTTAAAACCAAGAGAGATACAAAAGGTAAAGTGGAAAGATATAAGGCTCGTCTTGTAGCAAAAGGTTTTACTCAAAAGGAAGGCATTGATTTCAAAGAAACTTCCTCTCCGGTTTCATCGAAAGACTCCTTTAGAATAATTTTGTCACTTGTTGCACATTTTGACCTTGAGTTGCATCAAATGGATGTTAAGACTGCATTTCTCAATGGAGACATTGAGGAAACAATTTATATGGTGCAACCAGAAAACTTTGTGGTCGAAGATCCAAAGAATATGGTTTGCAAACTAAAGAAATCCATTTATGGACTCAAACAAGCTTCTCGTCAATGGTACCACAAATTTCATAATGTAATTACCTCTTTTGGTTTTGAGGCAAACATCATTGATAATTGTGTGTACCATAAGTTTAATGGGAGTAAATTTATATTTTTAATTTTATATGTTGATGATATATTGCTTGCCAGCAATGATTTAAATATGTTGCACGAAACTAAGAGATTTCTTTCAAATAATTTTGAAATGAAAGATCTTGGTGATGCCCCTTTTGTATTAGGGATCCAAATACATCATGATCGTTCACGAGGCATTCTTGGATTGTCACAAAAGAACTATATAGAAAAGGTGATGAGATTTGGCATGCAAGATTGTAAACCAGGTGATACCCCTGTCGCTAAAGGAGATAAGTTTTGTCTCAAACAATGCCCTAATAACATCCTTAAAGTTAATGAAATACAGAAGATCCCTTATGCATCTGCTATAGGGAGTCTAATGTATGCTCAAGTATGTACGCGTCCGAATATTGCATACATTGTAGAAGTGTTAGGTAGGTATCTTAGTAACCCTGGAATGGATCATTGGAAAGCAGGAAAAAGAGTTATGAGGTATCTTCAAAGAACAAAGGACTATATGCTTACATATAGAAGATCAGATCAGTTGGAGATCATTGGGTATTCTGATTCTGACTTTGCTGGATGTCCGGATAGCAGAAAATCCGCTTCAGGATGCATATTTATGTTGAGTGGAGGGGTTATATCATGGAAGAGCATTAAGCAAATGCTTATAGCTTCTTCCACTATGGAAGCAGAGTTTGTGGCTTGCTATGAGGCATCTAATCATGGAAAATGGCTGCGAAATTTTGTCACTGGGCTGCGCATTATAGATAATATTGAAAGACCACTAAAGTTGTTTTGTGACAATTGATCAGCAATATTATATTCTAATAACAATAGAAGCTCAAGTAAGTCAAATTACATTGACATCAAGTTTCTAGTTGTGAAGGAAAGAGTGCAAAATGGGTTAATATCCATAGAGCATATTGGGACAAATTCCATGTTAGCGGATCCACTCACAAAAGCATTAACACCCAAGGTCTTTCATAAGCATGTTGCTAAAATGGGTGTATCTTTTATGTAAGAATATTTTGGTTTAGGAGGAGTTTGTACTAAGTCATTTATTTTGTGACATTGCTCTATATTTTGATTGTGGATATGCTTCAGTTTTTCTAATCGGAAATAAAGTTTTTTTTTAATTGCACTCAAATTATTTATATATGTTTAGATTTTGATCTCATTAAAGTAAAGTAGGACCAGTTGGAAATAGACATATAAAGATCACATTTCATGTAATTTTCATGCTACACATACATGATTGATCTATGTCATTTGATTATATTGATATACGTGACCATTGATGGGTTTAGTTACACTAACGATAATGAAAACCGCTTTGATCCTATGTTAACACAATCAATGGACGAGATTTTTTGGATATACCATATTGTCAAGATAGCTATTTGAGAGCTCATAAAGTTAAATACATTCTATAAGGTTACATATGTGGCCCGGGGGGAGATTGTTGGAATAATTCAGCATTATGGGGCCACGTATTTTAATATTTTAATGTATGAGCTATCTTGGGATTAAGTTTAATTATGTGATCTATTTGGAATAATACAACAAGACTTAAGGGGTATATTCGTCATGTAAATTTATAACGTGTGGATACCAGAGTGACAATTTTAGTTTGTTGAAGGGCCGAACTGAAAAATGTAACACACTATATATATGGGGTTATGGTCCCCAAATTACACAAGTCTTATCATATTCTCTCCACCCTCTTCTAAAGAGAATTTTTAGATCTAAGCTTGTGTCAATTTGGAAGATCTAAAACCTAGTTGATCTTCCTTTTGCAAACATTAATGGATTCAGGTATGACTTCTACCGAACTATTTAATTTCATATATTTGTTTCTCGATAGAATCAATATGGGTTGTATGTATTCAGATCTGAAATTTATTTATTTATTACAACAATAACAACTCAAAACTTCAAAATTTTCAAATTCAAGCCTGCTACAAAGACTCAGGCTTTTGACACAGTAAAACTCATAATCTAAAAATACTCATAAAATAAAAGTTATTCTACTCCATCCAACCTTTCCAGCGATATAAAGATCATCAAAATCGGATTTACATTTTGGAAGTTATGTCCAATTTACTTTCAGATTTAAATTCAGAAATTATAAAAGAGGACAGAGATGTCCATCAGTTTTCAAACTCATTTTTGAGTAAATAAACTGCAAAATTTTCGAAAATGATACAAAGATGATTTCTAGCTTACTGAATGCTCTCTCTTTTGCAAGAAGAATGGACTCATTTGGATTTGTAAATCACAAGTTATCGTTGTTTTAAAACAGTACTTTCCAACCAAAATTTTCCGACACAAAACCTTTAATTGTCAAAATTTTCAAACAATTATTAAATCCAAGCTACATAATTTTTAGATCAAAAATCTTTTCTATAAAACATTTATTATCTGATCATTTTCTCTGAAAAGCCAAGACATCTAGAATTACACTATAATACATACAACAAACTTTCAAAATGGTTTACAAGGAAAACTTTTTACCAATTAACAAACAAGTCATTTAAAAGAAGACTCATATTTTAATTAAGATAATTACTTTCTTATATTAGTAAGAAACAATTATTTATCCAAACTAGACTTTGGAATTACATATTGATTTTTTTAATTGCTTTCACAATTAAAAATCTTATCTTGTTGCTCTATTTATTATTATTTCTAGCTTTTCACAAATATTGCATTTTATAATAAATGTATATTCAATTTTCTCTTAATCCACAAAGCTAAACATTTATTTTATTATCACTTAGAACTAGCCAAGGTTGATACTTAATTTTGTTTTTAATTGAATCTCATAGATACATAATTAACAAGTTTATAACACTATTTAAATTCATAACCGAACTTACTCTAATGATTTTGCTCCTTATTAAATTTCATGCTAATTCAAAAGCACCAAATTAGCATTTTCTTAAATTTTCCCAAAGGCATACTTCTTTTCTTCACTTGTCATCAATTAAATGATTAAATGTTTAAACTAATCTTAATAATTATTCTTTTACTTTTTACTAAACCTCATTCCAATTAATATTTTGGTTTTTTAAACAATTCCTTTTCTTAATTTGAATGCTTTGTTTTATTAATCATTGTCACATGACATTTTCATCCAATTAAGGTATTTCCTTAATTAAAATTATTTGCCATATAAATAAATTACCATAAGGTAATATTTTCCAAAATACTTTACCCAAAAGCTTACTTAAGCATTCTAAATTTTCCATGTATGTAAAATTTCACAAACATTTACTATAACCGATAATGAATACAATTTATTTAAATGAAACCACATTCAAATTTTCCAATTATCAATTTATAAAATGATAACATCTAACTAATACGTTTATAGTGAATGACATTATCAAGGACTGCAAAGTTGACCAAGATCAACATTGCCTCTCCGTTGCCCTCTATGTCACACTATTTCCATAAGTCCTTAAGTATGTATATAAAATAGTTATCTCAAATGGCAATTTAGAATTTTCAAAATCTTTGCAATATCTATATTATTATTTTTTGCATTCAACATCCATACTAATAAATATTATTATTTATTGCCATTTCAAAAGCATGTATCACATCGCTCCGTAAGCGTTTAGGAATCCCTATCGACAACGCTGATCAGACGCATCGACCGGAATTCTTAAAATACTTATTAGCCAATTGACACAAGAAATTATAAAACCTATTTTGATTTCTTAAGCAATCTTAAACTTGGTTGTAACAATGTTCATTTTCAAAACATAAAACATTTTCTTATTATACAACCATACAATCAATTCATAAAACAATCAAGTTATATACATAAGTATATCTTTTGTTAGAAAGATTTTCCATTCATATGGATGCTTTCTTTCCAAAAAAAAATTCTTTTATTAATTTTACTTCTTTAAAATGCATCCATGAAATTCTTAAACATTAAATTTTTATTTCATTTTAACCTTTGGTTAAATACCACTTATGTATTAAATTTCATTTTCAAAATTTAATCCTTCTAATAATTCTTGCGGTAGCTACAACTTGAAGACACCGCAAGTTCTTATCATTTGCATTGAGTAGGTTTTTAACTCTCAATTATATTACCTACACAATATTATTTCAGCAATTACTATGCTAACACACATTCATGCAATTATCAACCAAACAAGCATTTACTAAAAACAAAGCACTAAATGTGCCCAGCGAAAACGGCCACACCATTTTCGTTGTGCAACTCTAATCACTAAAGATCAAACGACATAATTTAAATCTAAACCATCAAAGGTCTAATTTCTACTAAATAGTGATATTTAAAACCCTTATAATGTTTTAAAATTTATTATCCATTCTAAGGAAATGAAAAGACTAAAGGCGCGATTGGAAAACTATGTTATCACTTGTATTATACTTGGATGTACTGTAATACTTGTTTCTGTTCTGTATTTAGCATATTTTGTTCTGAGTTTTGCTCTGATACCAAGCTATAACGCCCACTTCGAGACCCATATTAGCAAAGAATATTACAAAGTAATATCGTCTGCTAATACGGAGAATAGAGCTGGATAGGAGCGACCATCTATAGCCTTGTCTTAACTATCTACTGAATACGTCGATAAATGTAGCATTCATGTGGATCGACATATCTAATAGATACTTAATAGAAAACTATAATGGCTATAAGATCTAATAGAACAAAGTATAACAACTCAAATGTAAATCACATCACAGACAGTAGATCATCACATACATATACAGATACATCACAGAGTATACCACATTATACAGCGAGTCAAAAGAATATACATATCAGAGTTACAACAAAAAAAGGACTACACAAAAAGCTATAACAAAAGGAGATAGCAGAATAGTCCATGCGGAAGCAGAATATGCGATGTCCAAATGTACCTAACCTGAAACACCTCGGTCTGACCCGAGTATAAAATACACGGGTCAGTTTAGCTAAACAAATCAGTTAAATAAGCTAAATGATAATGAACATGCAAGGTCATAAAGTACCACAAATATCTCTAAAAGAGATTACTCGATTATCTAGCAAAAGATGAATAATAACAAGCCTCATATCATCACCAACTCAAATAAACAAAGGATATGAATATCTCAAATCATGCCAAAAAGCAAATATCAAATACCAATAAAGGTAACACAATTTTCCACAAGGTAATTTCTATGTATCGAGTGGTTCAAAAGACCTACTCCGAAAGGCGATACTCTAGGGAAATATAAATATTAATGAAACAAAAGATGCACGTGCTCAATACTGTATAAACAAGAATCCATAAGCCCGAAGGCGACAAACCCAAGTATCTCTCGAGCGGTGACGAAGGACCAACTCCAAAAGCGATATTATAGGGCAACAAATCCAAGTATCTCTCGAGCGATGACGAAGGACTAACTCCAAAAGCGATACTATAGGGCAACAAACCCAAAGGCGACAAACCCAAGTATCTCTCGAGAGGTGACGAAGGAACAACTCCAAAAGCGACACTATAGGGCAACAAACCCGAAGACACAAACCCGAAGGCAACAAACCGTAGTGGGGAAGGTCCGGAGGCCCAGTACTAGACACCACTAACTGGCAATATGTGTCACAAACTCTCGGAAAGGAACTCGAAAAGTGCTAGCGTGTGTCCCATACCACACGTTCTCACCAAACGGTTTACTAACCCTTAGTCAATTCCACACTCAAAGCAGTACAAAGTTTACCTCATGTCATCGGTAAACTAGACCCGAAGGTCAAAACGATCAAACGAAATGACTAGGAATTAATTGAAAAGATAAAGGCATGTATTCCATAGTATGTGTTTTACCCAACCATTTAATTACCTTCCCACTTCGTTAGAAGTGCAAAAGAGTGCAATTTTACTCAGAAAATAATTCGGAACAAGTTTAGAAATCGTTTGAAAACACTTTGGAAATTGCCTTTGAAATTCTCCTATTATGGAGTAAATAATTTAATACTTAAAATAGTACTAAATAATAATTTCACAAGCCAATTTATTTAAAAACACTTTAAAATGTTTTATAAATCCGTGCATGAAATCTAGAGATAAAACTCAAGAATTCGGAAAAATATCAAAAATGGCGGAAATTATTCAAGTATAAAAACCGTTGAAAACACGATGCGAACCCATGTTCGACAGCAGGTTTGGACCTGAAAACAGAATCCAAATGACATAAATTCTGTAGGAATATGGTTTAACATTCCTAATCGAATCTAAAAAAGATTCACCCAATTACGTATTGAAATGAAGAAACTGCGTCGTTCCGAAGTTGGACTAAAACCACTGTAAACTGCTGTGTAAAAACAGCGCAAAGGTTCAACTTCGACGATGAGTTCAAATGGGCAAATGAACCCAGATCTTGGTGAAATTTGGTAGAAGCATAGACAAATGCTTCTACTTCGATCTGCAAAAAGAAATGTTCAAATCTGATATGAAACGAAGAATCTGCGTCGTTTCAAAGTCGGACCAAAATAAGGTTTAAAACAGTGAATTACAGCAAGCTGTGAGTACAAATTCGACAGCAGTTTAGAAATAAAAAAACAATCCAGATTGTCATAAAATTTTATAGAATGTAAATCAACACTCCTACTTCATCCTGCAAAAATAATCACTCAAATCCGATATGAAACGAATGAGTTATGATGCCTCAAACATGAACTCAGGCCATGTTTGCAACAGTTCAAAAACCAAAGTTGTATGGGCATAAAACCATCCCGGGTTCAACTTCCAGACAAAAATAGAGGAACAAATAATATCGGATTGAGCTCAAAATTGGTAGACATATACTAGAAAACTTTATCTTTCAAACAAAAAAAGAATAATTGAATTCCAGTAAGAAATGAATGAGTTATGATGTATCAAACATGCACTCGGGCCATGTTTGCATCAACACAACAAAATGTGCACAGAAAATTTTCAAGCCGTGCATTGATTTTGCAGCAACGGTTTGAACAATCAAATGACAATATTTTTCAACCAAATGTTGCAGAAATGAAGTTTAACATATGAGCTTGACTCGGAAAGAGATCGGGCAGCATTTCGTTGCCGGAGATGAAAGTTATTGATAGCCAAAGTTGGCACTTCAGGCCAGAAATGAAAATAGACTACATTGAATAAACTTTTACATATGCAGCAAATTCAAGCAATTTCACAAGCAAGTTAGCTAGTATTTGTGAGATATTGTTCTCACCTTACTGATTTGTTGTAAAAACTCGGATTTTGCCGCAAAGTTGAAGCTTTCAGCTTGATTGAAGCTTCTAAGAACCTATAGAAAATTTGTTACAGTACATGCGAACAAAAAATACAGTAAATAAGAAATCTTTTTCTCAAATTAGGGATTTGATGAAATTATAAGGTTTAGATACTGATTACCTTTAGATTTCACTCTAGTTTGCAAAAGATTTCATTTTGTTAAATTGATTTGGATAAATGAGCTTGAAATTGAAATTTTAAGAAGTGGTTTACTGGTTTGTTTTCTTTCGGGAAGAAGAAGAGGAAGAAAAAAAAAAGAACGTACAGCTCCTCTTTTCTCATATCAGGTAGGTACTAATAGGCCTTGGACTTAAAATTAAAAGAAAACCATTTAGCCAAAAGAAATAATTCACCTAAATCAAATGTTCACACATATTACATTATATTATAAAATAAAATGCATTTTTCTTCCAATTTTTATACAAAAAAAATATGTTAACCTACATACTTATAAAATAAAACATTTACCACCATATAAAAAGATAAATTTATACTTTTAAAACATTTTTATTATTAAAATCCTTTATTTTACAATAATAAACAATTTTCACCAAATAAATGTAAAAGTCTACATTTTTAACTTCTAAAATTCAACTAAAATATTTTTCTTGCTTAGAAAAATGTAACTACCCATTCTAAACTCAAATTTAAAATTAAAAATCATTTTTAAATCAATTTTCACTTTTTTATTTGATTAAACAACCTTTAAAAATCAAATACTTCTTTAAAAATTATTAGAAGAAGTAATTGGCAATAATTAATACAATTATTGCATTTTTTCTAAATAAAAATTATTTTCCATTTATTATTAACCCAAAAAAATAAAATAAAGTTCCAAACTTTATTTTCTCATATTAATTTTCGAAATTCATTGTTTATTCCAAATAAACAATTTAAAAGTCCCAATTTTATTTTAATTTACAATATTAAACTATAACTACCATTATAATTTATTATTGACAGGTAATCTCCAAAAGCAGGGTTGTTACATAAATGAGGGGAAAGGAGTAATGTTTATTTAGGCAACAAATTAAGATAATAAGAAAAGAAAGATATTAATGCATGATTGAAAAGAATAACATTTTATGCAAGCGGAAAAGGTTTATTTTTAAAATTTCCATTTAGTAAAAGTTAAACATTTTGAAAGATATGTTTAAAAATTATACGTTTGGATAATGAACTATTTTTAAGGGAAATATAGAGAAAAGATGTTGATTAACAAAATATGAAGCGAAAATTAAGAGTATTAATTAAGATTATAATCCTAATTGACAGACTTAAGTGATAAATTTGTTGCACTGATTTGGGCAATGTAATTATTGAAAAATGAAAAGAGTTTACTTATAAAAATAAAGGGACATGAATAAAGAAATGATTTTGGTATAGATAAATCTTCACTAGAGTTCTTCAATAAGTAAAGAGGAAACCAACATGTGTGTGTATATGTATATGTATGTGTGTGCGCGCACATAAACACTCACACACACTTTTGAATTAAATACATGGTACTTTTCCATATTTAATTTTAGTCGTAAAGTGTAAAATGTGAATAAGTATTATGGACTAGATTGGTATAAATGAATTAATTAGTGTAACATAAATGATGGTAATGAGAAGATTTTATTTAGAAAGGAAAGTAAATAAAAATTGATTTATTGATTTGTGGATTGATTTATGTTATAGGTTAACCTTAGAAGGAGATTTGACATATTATTTAAAAACATGCATGTCTAGGTTCATTGGATTAAATCTTTAATAAGATATGATTACTTGAAAATAAAGCAATCAATCAATGGTTAGGATTAATATAGATCTCCTATAAATTAAACCACTAACCTAACATAACTCTTGACTCTTCTCTTTAATCCTAGTTATTGTCTTCTTCTTACCTCTCCTCCACTAATTCTTATATTTACAAATAAATAAACAAAAATAAAATAAAAATCAAAGAACGAGATTAAATAAAATCTGGCGATTTAAGAAAAGACTAAGCAAATCTAGGAAGGTAAATAGTAAGATTGGGACCGGATCTAAGGGAAATACACTATCTAGAGATTGAAATTAAAGCTAAGGATTTAAGTAAGAGGAATTAATCTCAATCAAATATCGAAGTCCTTTTCCTAATCAGGGCGAATAATAATCTAAATAATCTCTATTTTTTTATGATTATTTGATTTCGGGTTTAAGACTAAATAAATTATAATGATAATTTTGATGATGATATGCTTGGATTTAATGTGGTGTTAACTCAAATAAAATTGTTTAATAAATGATTTTCATAGTATTGAGGCTAAAACCTACTATGATGATTTTCGTATGCCATGAGAAAATTTTATGTTATGGAAAGCATGATTTAAGAGACGGGTTTTAATTTTTATAATTTTTCAAGATATGGAAAATTTATTATGAATTTTTAAAGGAAATATGAATACTTGGGTTGAGAAATTAATTTAAGTTATTTTATAAAGAATTTTGGTTTGAAATTTTTATATGTTAGATAAAATACTGAAAGTGAATTTCTATAATTTTTGGGGATTTTTCTTAAGCGATTTACCATGGAAATTAAATTATTTTAGAATGAGAATTTAATTGTTTAGCTTAATGGAATGGCTTAACTATGAAAAGTAATCTTTGTTAAGATCTAAAATTATGCGGTAGTTATTTTGAGAAAGAATTTGAAAAAAATTAAAGCAACCAATTAAATGTTTACAAATAGACAGGTTAGTTATAAAGTTATTACTTTAAATAGAATTAATTCAGCTTTTACCTAGAAAAAAAAAGTTGGTTCCGCCTTTTTCAGAAGCAACTTTCGACCCATTACTTCCACTTCGACCAGGTTGAAACATACCAAAGCCGAAACCAATACACAAGGTATCATAATGATGGCACATAGAGGATTGGAGAAAGGTGGAAGACATTGTATCCAAAACCATTGCTTTCGATGGGGTCGAAAGCTTTGTGTCGCTTTCCAAAGATAAGAGCCTGCCTTGTTTTCAACAGAATGGTTTTGAAAGGGTTACTTTTGTTTATATTCGCTTTGGACCAAACGATATTTTTAAAGGTAAACCCAAGGTTTCGAAAGGGGTACTTTCAGTGGTTCCAAAGCTATACTACTAAGAGCGTAACAACCCAAAAATTTTAATAAATATTTTATTCGTTTTATTTAAGGACTTTGGTGTTTAACTATTTAAAAAAAATTGAATTTTTGAAATTGTCTTGAATTGGCTATAAATCATTTGCCCAATTTTAATTCATATAAACAATTTATGTAATTTTAGATTTTTGTTAAAGTTTGACTTTAATTGAAATTTTAAATTTTAAATTTTAAATTTTAACTTCAAATCTTTTATTTAAACTGTATATATATGTACAACATGTGTTCCGCTTCTGTTTCATTTAAATTGGTTATAAACTTTTTAAATTAAGTAATAAATAATGTTGAAATAACAATTTAATTATACGTTTTATTTGGTGCATTTTATATTCGTTTCTTATTTAATTCTTTGGCATTATATAAATGGTACGCTATTTACTAAATTATTCTTTAGCGTATATTTTATTAATTAAATAAGAAACAAATAAATTTAAAATATGTTACTTTTGGGCATACGTTTTAAATTATCTCTTGCCTTTAAAATACACACCCCTTTTATTCCATACGTTAGCTTTGCAAATCATCAGCCGTGCATTTCGAAAAGGAAGAATTAAACCCTTGCCTTGTAATTCACGTGTAAAATTATCCACTTTCCATTTGCTTCTTTGTATTAAATAGGAATAAAATCCTTTAAAATTCTCTAACATTCAATTATTTATTTCTTGCGTTTTTCCACTTTATCAACTTAAGGCTTTCGGATAAATACTAAACCCCGTACATGATTTCCTTACCACATCAATTTGTCTTCATCTTGTCGCGTGAGCTTCTCCCTGTAGGTAATAGTCGCATGCATTTTTATTTTATTTTTATTTCCTTACCACATCAAATTTTCTTGTTTTCTTGTAGGTAATATCCGCTTCACCATCACAACCGGCCTGCGCCCCTCCTCCACCGCAAGTACGGCCTCCCTTCTGATGTGCAGTTCACCATCTGGCCGAGAAATTCATGAGTTGTTCATCACCACAAAACCCATAACCTAAGCCTAACCATTTTCCCTACATCTCTTCCTCCATCAAGTGAAGCCACAGCCACCTCCTCCAGATTTCGACGCCGCACCTAACACTTGGCCGCAACCCTGAGATGATGGCCAGACTGTGGCGAGCCGTGCTAGACCGAGCCTATATAGTGGCCGAGCCACCTGAAGCTTAGGAAAAAACCATGGAACCATTCTTTTGCACCACTTTGCTGTTGCAAATCGCAGCCATTCCTTGGACTTTTCGATGCCTTGCGAACCTCTCAAGTCTTGAATCTGGACATGGGAGAGCTGGGTGGATTGTTGGTGAAGTCGTGTGGTGAAGGGGCTGAGCCACTTGTGTTCATATCATCTTATTCAATTTTTTTCGGTTTGCTTTATTCAATTTGATATATTCGTATGTGTGTTAGCATATACTTAGATTTTCTTCATTTTTAATTTCAAGATTTGAATTGGGTTGTCGCATCCTCTAAAATCTGATCGTGCTTTCTTTGCGCTCTTCGGTGTCGATATCGTTATTTTTGAATCAAATCTCTAGTGTCGAAGTGGTGAGTATTCACGCTTGACATTCATACTTATAGAATTGTAAATTGATAGCAAGTGAAATTGTAGTATGGTTATATAATATTTTACTTACCTGTGATATGAAATTTATAATGTTAAACCCTATTATAAAATTTTCACATCATCCACTATGTTATATGTTGTTATATTATTTGTTGTTATACGGTTTATTTATTTTTGTTTATCACACTGCAAGTTCCCTCTAGAGTAGAATCACTATGGGTAGAAATGATACATACCCGAATGGACTTTAGAATATGGAAAAATCATTATGGGCTGAAATGATAAGCCTGAGCGATTTTTACTTATTTTAATTATTCATTTAACTTGGGATTGATGGTTTGAAATGATAGAACCCGAATTTTTTCTTTGTAATTACGGATTGAAATGATATATTATCCATATCATTTGATCTAGGGTAGAAAATATTATACAGACCCCTGGTTATTTTTTATATATTTTTTTGGAAATGTTAAGTATTTTTAAATTTGTATATTTAATATTTTGTTATAAATTGAATAAAAAATTATTGCTATTGATTTTCTACAAGTTAAATATATAAATAAATGAAAGGTTAAGTTGGAATTTGAAGTATAAATTTATTTTGAAATTTTGATTTGTTTAAAAATTGAATTCAAGTTAGGTAAATAAAATATGATATTTTAATATAAATTTGATTTTAAGGTGAATTAATAAAGTGTTATTGAGTTTCCTATGGATAAAAATGGTTAAATAAATGAACACTTAAAAATTTAATTTAAATAAATCTTAATTTATAATGTGAAGTTTGGTTTAAGAATAAAGGTTAAGTTAAGAAATAAATTAGAAAATAAGTTATTTTTGAATGGTAATTAAACTTAATTGTTAAGTAAAATTTTAAAATACTATGAATAGAAAATTATGCACTTGACTTTAATAAGGGAAGCATTGAGAAATTTACTTTATGAAATCATAAATTATGGGTATTTTAAATGACCATTTTTAGTGGAAAAATATGATTTTATAAGTTAGATTTTTATTGTTGCTGAAAGTGTATTGAAATTTGGAAATTTAAACAATTTAAAATATGTTGTAAGGGATATTACCGCACTTTGTAAGTGCCGTAGTTGATGCAAATGAACTAAAGGCTAAAATTAACTAAGGGCTATTGCAGCACTTGGTAAGTGCTGTGGTTGCAGAATTAAAACTATACCTGAATAAATAAAAGGGCTACAGTAGCACTTGTTAAGTGTTGCACTTGGCTGAAATGTGATTTTTGAATATTTGATTTGGAAGTATAATAACTTCACTTTTAGATAGTTTAAAATGAAGTATTTTGATTGAAATATAAACTATTTTGAAATTTATAACCATAGGTAGTAATAACGTTGGTTGTTAAAGAGACCGGGATTAGATATGGGCATACTCTCTGTCGATACCGAAAACCACTTTGACAACCGTGTGGTGGAGATTCCAGAATGAAGTAGGATGGTGGCAACGTTCTATTGAGTTATGTACGTGGACCCGACTTCTGTGAGTTGGCATAAGGTGGCTAAAACAGGAGTGATTCTCGGGCTAATGAGATAGCATCTTTGATCGGACACACTTCTTCGTATGTCATTCTACTGCTTCGTGATTGTTTGGTGCGCACCCTTGATTTTTGGGAGTATTATTCGAGGTGGGCGGTAGTAGCAGCAATGCGTTACTACCGGTTTGGATAGTAATTGATATATCTACCCTGGCATTGCCTAGTTGTGTTGTGCCACCTACCCTAGCAAGCCTTGTACGAGTTTAGTTTTCTTCCGTAGCCCGTGTGGTATCCTCTGGTGGCTTCCCGATCAGGAGCGACTACGATACTGGATGGACTACTAGGACTATTACGTGTTAAGGTGGAAAATGTAAAGCCTTAATGCTATTTTAAAGTAACTTTATTTTACTATAGACACTATTATAATAGTTAAATATAATTACATAGTAAATAGTTTAACGGATCCTTAGAGGATCGGCGGTCCCAAGCATCCTTTAAGTTGCTTGTACATCATATTACGGTTCACATGAGTTGGTTTACACTGTATAAGTATGTATGTCCTAACTCGAGTGTTTATGTTTTGTTTTACGCTCGGGTCAGCCTGAGTATCGGTTTGGACTTCATTTCCTGGAGCTAGGACTGCTAGATATCATCTTTATCGAGCTGCTGTCTATTTTCTATTCAGTTTTTTTATCTTAGCCTATGTAATTGAAGCAAATGAATTTGGTGTTTTCTATGGTTGTTTCAAACTATATTGGTTTTAAGACTATGTAATTTGTACTTATTTTGAGACTATGTTGATAGTGGCTTCATGAACCACTACAGTATTTTATTTCCGCTGTGAGTATTCTGATTACTGTGTCTGTGATTCTGTGATTCTGTGATTTGATCTCATTTGCTCTCATTTTTATTTCAATCTATTTTTTTGAACTATTCAAGTTTGACATGTTTTAATTTATTGTTGAATTTGAATGGTGCAAAATAGTGGGTCCTTAAAGTTGGTATCAGAGCTTTGGTTTTGGCAAACCATAGCTTGCGGAGCAGAACTCATTAGAGGTAGGGTAGAAATACCCTAGAACGAGTGAAGTCAATCACAGAATCCTTTCCTTGAGAGAACGTATTTTAAAGTATAAAATGATTTTTAAAGGATTTTCAAAGAAGTATTTTGATATAAAATTTTCTTGTTCTGAAATCAAAATTTTTCCGACTACTTCTTTCCCTCTCCACGTTATGTAATTAGGTCCTCTGTTGAATGCATGTCCTAGTGGAACTTTGTCTTATCTAATCTATCTTGGTCTTTATTTTTTCCTCTGTCCTTAAATTCATTCTTGATTTCTCAAGATGAATCGAGGAAATGCCAGAGTTAGGGGACGTGGTGCTGCCCCAGCTCCTGCACCCGCTGTCCCAGTTAGGTTTATTAAGCTTTGCAAGGAATATACCGAGCTTGGTGGCACCAAGTTCACAGGATCTGAGAGCATAATTGAAGCTCAACAGTGGTTGAGGGACTTGGAGAGAATCTTCTTCGGTCTTGAGATCACTAATGTCCAGCAGCGTCAGTTGGCAGCTTGGCAATTGAAAGGAGCCGCTTTGGATTGGTGGCTGTCAGTTACAGCTCACACCGCTGAGGCTGACATTACTTGGGAACAATTTAGGTATCTTCTTCGGTCATTCAAGTTTGGTTCAGTTTCCTCCCTTTTGAAATCTGTCTTATATCTCTTATCGTGCTTTAGGGATGCTTTTCTTGTGAAATGGATGCCCGAAGCAGGAAAGTCTCAGCTGTATCGGGAATTCATGGATTTGAAGCAAGGTGATATGTCCTTCACCGAATATGAGAGAAAATTCAATGGGCTATCGCGGTATGGCCTTAATCTGATAGACACTCCTCTCAAGAAAAATGAGAAGTTTATTGCTGGTGCACGCCTCAAGTACTATGATCGCCTCAATACCCACGCGCATGGTACTTTCACCTCTCTGATGGACATGACCCTTATATATGAGAATCCTACCTCTAAGGATTTTCCAGCTGCCCGTTCTGCTCCGTCTCAGTCTTCTTCTGGTAGTTCAAAGAAGAGGAAGACCAACTTCTACCATCATAAGAAGAATTGGAATAAGACTCCAAGATTAGGATCATCTTCTTCATTTCAGAAGCAACCTGTAGACCTATTTGCCATTACTTGCTACAGATGCGACCAGAAGGGACAGTATGCTAATAGTTGTCCTACCTTGGGTGCTACTATTCCTCCTCCAGCTCAGTTGGCCAGGCGTGACCTCTGCCACATTTGTCTACAGCCTGGATACTTCAAGAAGGACTGCCCTACTCAGAAGAAGGGCAAGGCATAAGGTATTTTTGCCGTTACTTCTGCATCCTCCCCAGCTCCACAGCCTGCACCTGCACCCACTCCTGCTCCTAGTGATAGCCAAGGTACACTACAGGGCACTTTACTTTGTGTAAATCTCATGTTCGTGTTTTATTCGATACTGGAGCTTCCCATACCTTTATTTCTTTAGATCTTTGTAATAAATTTGAGCATCTCCTTTCTCTCGAGTTTGCTTCTATACCTTTATGTGTTTCAAATCCTATTGGGCGTCCTGCAAATCTTAGTAGAATTTGTAAGCGAGTGAAGCTTTTCCATTTTGAGCATGGTTTCACTGATGATTTTTATATCTTGGGTTTTGACGCTTTCGATCTATTGCTTGGGGGTGATTGGTTGGATAGGCATGATGCCCATATCTCTTGTAGTTCTCGAACTGTTGTCCTCAAGGATGATTTTGGTAATTCATTTGAGATCCAGTGTAGTTTGCCCTAGGATTTCATTGGTAGCTTCATTTATTCTCTCGATACTTTCCCTAGTGATATCCATTCGACTCCTGTAGTCAAACTATTTCTTGACGTATTTGGTGAAGTCACTTCTCTACCTCCGAAGCGGGAAATTGATTTTTTTATTGATCTTGTCCCTGGAGCTCGACCTGTAGTTCTTCCACCCAGAAGAATGGACCCCGTGAGAAGGTCAAATTAAGGAAGCAAATTCAAGACTTGTCCTCTAAAGGTCTGATCAGACCTAGCTTTTCAGAATGGGGAGCAGCAGTAGTTTTCGTCACCAAGTCTGATGGTACCCTACGGATGTGTGTTGATTATAGGGAGCTGAACAAGCTCACTATGAAAAAAAGATATCCTACTCCTCACATTAATGATATGTTTGATCAGTTCTATGGAGAAACTTTTTCTCTCAGCTTGACCTTGCCACAGGTTTTCACCAACTCAGAGTTGCTGAGAAGAGCATTCCCAAAACTGCTTTCCGTACTGAGAATGGTTTCTTTGAATGGCTAGTTATGCCTTTTGGATTGACTAATGCTCCCGCTTTCTTTGTCGATTTGATGAATCGTGTCTTTCATGATGTGCTCAATAAGTTTGTTGTAGTCTTTATTGATGACATCCATGTCTTCTCCAAAATAAGAGGTGAGCATGAATCGCATTTGAAATATGTTTTAGAGACTCTTCGAAAACATCACTTGAAGGCAAAATTCTCGAAATGCCATTTCTGGGAAGAGGAAGTCCGATTTCTTGGACATATTATTTCTAGTAATGGAGTTTCTGTTGATCCAGTCAAGATCGTTGCGATCAATGATTGGGAAACTCCTAAGACTCCAACTGATATTTGCAGTTCTCTAGGCCTTGCCAGTTACAATCAGAGGTTCATTGAGAACTTTGCTCGGATTTTTGCACCTCTCACTACTCTAACTCGAAAGAATGCTAAGTTCATATGGGATGACAAGTGTAAAGTGACATTCGAAGAGTTGAAGCATAAGCTTACTTCCGCACCAGTGCTTAACGTTCCGAAAGGAAATGAGGGATTAACGATATTCACCGATGCTTGTCACGATGGTTTGGGAGCGGTATTGATGCAAGATGGGAGGGTGATTGCCTATGCTAGTCGTCAGTTGAAGACCCATGAGGCCAACTATGAAGCTCATGATTTAGAATTGCTGGTTGTTGCCTTAGCTTTGAAGCTTTGGAGACATCGTCTCTTAGGTGCTAAGTTTGACCTCTTCACTTATCATCAGTCCTTGAAGTATATCTTCACCTAGAAGGATTTGAATCAGCGTCAAATCCGGTGGCCTGAGTTTCTTGCTTCTTACGATCTTGACATTAACTACACCCCTGGGAAAGCTAATGTTGTGGTGGATGCTTTGAGTAGGAAGAAGTCCTTGTTGTGTCAGCTTGTTGTTTCTTCTCCCCTTTTTGATCGTATTATGGCTAAGCAAGATGAGGATATGATCATCAGATTGATTAAGGAGAGTGTTCGGAGCAGAGGTGGTAGTAGTTCTGATGGTAGTGGAGCTCAGATTGATGATAGAGGGATTTTTAGAATTAATAATAGGATTTGTGTCTCGAATGTTGATGATTTAAGGCAGGAGTTACTTCGGGAACATCATCAATCCAGAATTTCCATTCATCCTGGTGTAGCGAAGATGTATCAGAATATGAAGAAGCTTTATTGGTGGAGAGGTATGAAGCGTGATGTCTCTATCTTTGTTACTAGGTGTGCGACTTGTCAACAAGTCAAGACGGATCATCAGAAGACCCCGAGTTTGTTGCGGCCTCTTGAGATTCCCAATTGGAAGTGGGAGCAAGTTTCTATGGATTTCATCGATGGGTTACCGAGATCTAAGAGGGGAAATGAGAGCATTTGGGTTATTGTGGATAGACTGACTAAGTCCGCTCATTTTATTCTGGTCAAGTCTCCCGCTCGGCTTCGAGCTTATCTGAGATTTATATAAGGGAGATTGTTTGCCTCCATGGTGTTCCCCTTAGCATTGTTTGTGATCGAGACCCTATCTTTACCAATCAGTTTTGGAAAGCTTTTCAAGAATCCTTGGGTACTCGTCTAAATCTGAGCAGTGCTTACCATCCACAGACTGATGGTCAAACGGAGATAGTAAATCAGATTCTAGAGGATCTTCTTCGTGCTTGTATTTTGGATTATGGAGGATCTTGGGAAGATCATCTCCATCTTGTGGAATTCACCTATAACAATAGTTATAAGGTATAATTCCAATCCTCTGTTCTTATTTTAATCCTCTATCTGTCTCATTCTATCTTTTGTTCAGGCTAGTCTTAAGATGTCTCCGTTTGTTGCTCTTCACGGGCGACCTTGTAGATCTCCATCTTGCTGGATTGAATCCGGTAATCGTTTGGTTCTTGGTCCTGAGATGATTTTGGAAGCTTCGGAGAAGGTCGAGAAGATTAAGAGGGGGTTAAGGATTGCCCAGGATAGGCAAAAGAAGTACGCTGATCATCGTAGGAGAAGTTTGGAATTTGCTGTCGGTGATCTGGTTTTCCTTAAGGTCTCTTCCTTAAGGAATGTGATTCGGTTTGGGCGTAGAAGGAAGCTTGCTCCTTGGTTCATTGGTCCTTTCCGCATCTTGGAAAGGATTGGATCTCTTGCTTATCGTCTATATTTACCCAAGAAATTCGCTGGAGTACATAATGTATTCCATGTATCGCACCTTCGGCGTTGTCTGCATGATCCATCTCTTATTATCCAGCCTTCTGCTCTTGATAGTTTGGATATTGAGCCTAATATAACTATTGAGAGAAGCCACTTCATATCGTCGATCGAGGTACGAAACAGTTAAGAAGGAAACCTGTCCGCCTGGTCAAAGTGCAGTGGAGCACTGATGAACGGGATTGCACCTGGGAGACGGAGGAGAGCATATGTGTGTCAAATCCGGAATTGTTTATTTCAGGTACTTTGCTCTATTATCTTATCTTCCTTTGTTTTTCCTTCTTTTGTTCCTTTTTTAGGACGAAAAGTTTTTAGTGGGGGAGAGTGTAACAGCCAAAATTTTAAAAAAAGTATTTTTTTTCATTTTATTTAAAGACTTTGGTGTTTAACTATTTAAAAAATTTGAATTTTTGAAATTGTCTTGAATTGGCTATAAATCATTTGCCCAATTTTAATTAATATAAACAATTTCTTAATTTTAGATTTTTGTTAAAGTTTGACTTTAATTGAAATTTTAAATTTTAAATTCTAACTTCAAATCTTTTATTTAAACTGTATATTTATGTACAACATGTGTTCCGCTTTTGTTTCATTTAAATTGGTTATATACTCTTTAAATTAAGTAATAAATAATGTTGTAAATAGCAATTTAATTATACGTTTTATTTGGTACGTTTTATATCCGTTTCTTATTTAATTCTGTGGCTCTATATAAATGGTACGTTATTTACTGAATTATTCTTTAGCGTAAATTTAATTAATTAAATAAGAAACAAATAAATTTAAAATACGTTACTTTTGGGCATACGTTTTAAATTATCTCTTGCCTTTAAAATACACACCTCTTTTATTCCATACGTTAGCTTTGCAAATCATCGGCCGTGCATCTTGGAAAGGAAGAATTAAACCCTTGGATTGCAATTCACGTGTAAAATTATCCACTTTCCATTTGCTTCTTTTTATTAAATAGGAATAAAATCCTTTAAAATTCTCTAACATTTAATTATTTATTTCTTGCGTTCTTTCCACTTTATCGACTTAAGGCTTTCTGATAAATACTGATCCCCGTACATAGTTTCCTTACCACATCAATTTGTCTTCATCTTCTCACATTAGCTTCTCCCTGTAGGTAATGGCCACATGCATTTTTATTTTATTTTCTTTTTCTTCTTTCTTGTTTTATTTTGTTTCCATTGTTCTGCTCCAACAAGTGCTCGGCTCTTCACCATCACGACAGGCCTGCGCCCCTCCTCCACCGTCAGTACGGCCTTCCCTCAGATGTGCACTTCACCATCTGGCTGAGAAATTCGTGAGCTGTTCATCACCACAAAACCCATAACCTAAGCCTAACCGTTTCCCTTACATCTCTTCCTCCATCAAGTGAAGCCGCAGCCACCTCCTCCAAATTTCGACGCCGCACCTGACACTTGGCCGCACCCCTAAGATGATGGCCAAACTATGGCGAGCCATGATAGACCGAGGCTATACAGTGGCCGAGCCACCTGAAGCTCAGGAACCAACCATGGATCCATTCCTTTGCACCACTTTGCTATTGCAAATCGCAGCCATTCCTTGGACTTTCCGATGCCTTGCGAACCTCTCAAGTCTTGAATCTGGACATGGCCGAGCCGAGTGGGTTGTTGGTGAAGTTGTGTGGTGAAGGGGCTGAGCTACTTGTGTTCATATCATCTTATTCAATTTTTTCCGGTTTGCTTTATTCAAATTGATATATTCATATGTGTGTTAGCATATACTTAGATTTGCTTTATTTTTAATTTCAAGATTTGAATCTGGTTGTCGCATCCGCTAAATTCTGATCGTGCTTTCTTTGCGCTTTCAGTGTGGATATTGTTATTTTTAAATCAAATCTCTAGCATCGAAGAGATGAGTATTCACGTTTGACATTCATACTTATAGAACTGTAAATTGATAGCAAGTGAAATTGTAGTATAGTTATACAATATTTTACTTGCATGTGATATGAATTTTATGATGTTAAACCCTGTTATAAAATTTTCACTTCATCCGTTATGTTATTTGTAGTTATGTTATTTGCTGTTATACAGTTTATTTATCTCTGTTTATCACACTGCAAGTTCCCTGTAGAGTAGAATCACTATGGGTTGAAATGATACATACCCAAACGGACTTTAGAATGGGGAAAAATCGTTATGGGCTGAAATGATAGGCCTGAGTAATTTTTATTTATTTTAATTATTTATAAAACTTGGGATTGCGGGTTTGAAATGATAGAACCCGCATTTTTTCTTTGTAATTACGGATTGAAATGATATATTATCCGTATCATTTGACCTTGGGTAGAAAATATTATACAGACCCGTGGTTATTTTATATATATTTTTCTGGAAATTTTAAGTATTTTTAAATTTGTATATTATAATATTTTGATTTAAATTGAACTAAAAATGATTGTTAGTGATTTTCTACAAGTTAAATATATAAATAAATAAAGGGTTAAGTTGGAATTTGAGGTATAAATTTATTTTGGAATTTTGATTTTGTTTAAAAATGGAATTTAAGTTAAGTAAATAAAATATGATATTTTAATATAAATTTGATTTTAAGGTGAATTAATAAAGTGTTATTGAGTTTCCTATGGATAAAAATGGTTTAAATAAATGAATACTTAAAAATGTAACTTAAATAAACCTTGATTTAGAAATGTGAAGTTTGGTTTAAGAATAAAAGTTAAGTTAAGAAATAAATTGGAAAATAAGTAATTTTTGAATGGTAATTGTATTTATTAAGTAAATTTTTAAAAATATAATGAATAGAAAATTGTGCACTAGACTTTAATAAGGGAAGCGTTGAGAAATTTACTTTATGAAACCATAAATTATTGGGTATTTTAAATGACCATTTTTAGTGGAAAAATATGATTTTATAAGTTAGATTTTTAATGTTGCTGAAAGTGTATTGAAATCTGGAAATTTAAACAATTTAAAATCTGTTGTAAGGGATATTACCGCACTTTGTAAGTGTCGTAGTTGATGCAAATGAACTAAAGGCTATAGTTAACTAAGTGCTATTGCAGCACTTGGTAAGTGCTGTGGTTGCAGAATTAAAACTATACCTGAATAAATAAAAAGGCTACAATAGCACTTGTTAAGTGTTGCAGTTGGCTGAAATGTGATTTTTGAATATTTGATTTGTATAATAACTTCACTTTTAGATAGTTTAAAATGAAGTATTTTGATTGAAATATAAACTATTTTGAAATTTATAACCAAGGGTAATAATAACTTTGGTTGTTAAAGAGACCGAGATCGGATATGGGCATACTCTGTGTTGATACCTAAAACCACATAGACAACCATGTATGCAGTGGAGATTCCAGAATGAAGTAGGATGGTGCGAAGTTCTATTGGGGTATGTACGTGGACCCGACTCCCGTGAGTTGGCATAAGGTGGCTAAAACAGGAGCGATTCTCGGCTAATGAGGTAGCACCTTTGATCGGACACACTTCTTCGAATGCCATTCTATTACTTCGTGATTGTTTGGTGCGCACCCTTGATTTTTAAGAGTGTTGTTCGAGGTGGGAGGTAGTAGCAGCTACGCGTTACCACCGGTCCGGATAGTAATTGGTATATCTACCCTGGCATTGCCTAGTTGTGTCGTGTCACCTACCCTAGTGAGCCTCGTACGAGTTTGGTTTTCTCCCGTAGCCCGTGTGGTATCCTCTGGTGGCTTCCCGATCAGGAGGGACTATGATACTGGATGGACTACTGGGACAATTACGTGTTAAGTTGAAAAATGTAAATCCTTAACGCTATTTTTAAAATAACTTTATTTTACTATAGACACTATTAAAATAGCGAAATATAACTATATAGTAAATAGTTTAACGGATCCTTAGAGGATGGGCGGTCCTAAGCATCCTTTAAGTTACTTGTACTTTATATTACGGTTCACTTGAGTTGGTTTACACTATATAAGTATATATGTCCTGACTCGAGTGTTTATGTTTTATTTTACGCTTGGGGCAGCCTGAGTATCAGTTTGGACTTCATTCCCTGAAGCTAGGACTGCTGGAGATCATCTTTATCGAGCTGCTGTCTATTTTCTATTCAGTCTTTTATCTTAGCCTATGAAATTGAAACAAATGAATTTGGGGTTTTCTGTGGTTGTCTCAAACTGTTTTGGTTTTAAGACTATGTAATTTGTACTTACTTTGAGACTATGTTGATAGTGGCTTAATGAACCACTATAGTATTTTATCTTCCCGGCGAGTATTCTGATTTCTGTGTCTATGATTCTGTGATATGATCTCATTTGCTCCAATTTTTATTTCATTCTATTGTTTTGAACTATTCAAGTTTGACATGTTTTAATTTATTGTCGAATTTGAACGGTGCAAAATAGTGGGTCGTTACAAAGGGTTTATAAGTAATGCTTTAATACTTTAGAAAGTTATATTTTGGTTTTGAAAGAGTTGATTTAAAGATCTTCGAAAGGTATATACTAGTGTTTTGAAAAGAAGTTTTCTATGCTTTCGAAGGTGGTTATCTAGGGGTTTTGAAAGTGATGTTTTAAGATTTCGAAACAAATAACTCAATTTCATTTTAATGGAAAAACCATGGCACAAATAAATATTTTTGAAAAGAAGTTTTTGAAGAAATTTTTCTTGATTAACAAGTTAAAGGGATTGACCAAGTTTTATGTAAAATGATTTCAGGGATATGGTGTTGGTATTACTATATTGTTATGATTGCTTCTTCATATATTTATTCACATTGTAATTAACCTATAATGGTACTTTAAGGAAGGGCAGAATAAACAGCTAGGTTGACCCAGTAGTGAATATAACTTAAGAAATGTTAAAATGTTAATTAAAGATATTGGTAGGGGCCAATAGTTTCACAGTAAGCCCATGAAAATTTGTAAAGGGAAAGATATTGGCAGATGCCAATAGGATCATAGTCAGCCCATGAAAACTATGATTTGATATTGGCCGGAGCCAATAGGTTTGTAGTTAGCCCATGAAAAGTATGTCCAAATTAAAATATTGACAGTTAGTCAATAGGTTCCTAGTTAGCCCACGAAAACTAGGATGAGAAATTAAGATATTGACAGTTAGTCAATAAGTTCCTAGTCAGCCCATGGAAACTAAAATAATAAATAAAGATATTGGAGTTATCAATAGGTTCTTAGTAATCCCATGAAATCTATGCAATCGAACAGATAGTCCATAAACATTTGACAGGTTATTAGTAAGCCCATGAAAACCAATAGGTAAATACTAACCTTAGAAACTATAATTGTGACAGATAGTCAGAATGAATGAGGATGGGTAATCCAAATTTAATATACTTGTTTGCATATCATCATATTATTTTGAATTGTTTTTAACCATTGGGGATGCAGGAGCACAATATATGGTTTTATAAAGTTTTTAAGGTACTAGTGAGGGGAAAACCCATTCCGCTAAGCGGCGTGGTCTCACTTAATATCTAAATGGTTTGAGATGGTAAGTTATTATTCATACTAGGCTTTATGTTTGACTCGAAGTTTATGCTTTTACCCTTAAACTCTCGAGTACTCAATTGATTTTGAGAGTTGAGGATTTCAGGTTCTTTTTGGACGAATAAAGCTTCCAGAGACATGTAGGAGGCAAGCTAGTTAAGTTAATAATAGTTCTTTATATTCCGCTGTGTTTTGATTGCAAAGGAAACCCGTTTTATTACCTTATTATATACTCTGATCAACCAAGGGGCATCTTCATATGTCGTTGTTGGCGTATGTTGTAATAAGTATATTTTGTCTGAACGTAGTTATGATTGTGGGATTATGTAATGAACTTAAAATGTTTTTGAAATAAATGTGGAATGCTTTTTGACGATTTAATTTTTTTTCATATTCATGTGTTTTTATGTATCGATGTACCTAACATTACCATGTTTGGTTGTCGAGGATTAATAACTATGGATGACTGCAGCATCCGTAGCCGTTAATTTTGGACCTCCAAATGGGGGGTGTTACACCAAAGCTCTGCCATTTTTATTCTTCACCTGTACTAATGGATCCTAACTGACCAAACATTCTTGTAATCAAAATCAAGTGAAAGATCAATAAAAATATAAAGTGGACGTAGGCCAAGATTGTCGAACCACTATAAAAATTTGTGTGTTCATTTATGATTTCTATTCTGTTTTAAGTTCATTCTTTATTTAATCTCTACTAGATTCTATTGGGTGTTGATGTCCATTTTTTGAGTCAACATTTTCTGATATAGAATTGTATGTGTATGTGTGTGTCAAATGAAGAACATTACAACTAACTGGACAATGGTTATGCATATATGTATATGTATATATATATATATATATATATGTGTGTATGTATGTATGTATGTATACACACACACACACTCAAATATAACATGCAATTATACTAACATGATCACTACAAGAAAAGTAGGTATTACTTGCACTATATGGTACCCTTTTTTGCCAAAATGCAACTATTGACATTTCTCCTCTAAAGGAAATGCAGGCAAAATGAATTTAATCTTTGCAAACTATAGCCCTTCATTTTTCGTTCCCGCACTTATTTCATTTCCACACAATCTATTTTTTATTTCCCTCTTCTCACTCCTTCTACAACCCTACTTCTCATCTGCCATGTCCATGTCCACCTCCTTCTCCACCTCCCTCTTCTACCTCGTCTCCGCTTCCACCTTGTCGCTACTTTCGCCCGTATCTGCTCGTTTCCTATCTATGCTCCCTCTACTATCAATACTTTTCTAAAACCCTTTGGTCACCTCTTTAGTTACCTCTCTAGAGAATGTCTCTCTTCCTATATCAATTATCAGCTTCATGTAGTTTATTTGTTGTTGTATATTGCGTTGGTCCATATCATCAAAGTTATAAAGGTTCGTGCGGTATTCAATAAAATTCCTGCTCTATATGCTTTGGCTTTCAACCAAGCTTGAATATTATTTTTATATCTTCTCATAATCTTTGCAAAAAATAATTTTGATTTTTTTTTAAATGATACTTTGTATACAGCAAACCACTGTGGTAACATATCACATGTCAATAAACGTTCGAATCATGCTATGCAAGTTTCGAACTTGTGACCTCTCGCACCAAAACCAAATCACTTAAACACCAAGACAATCGTGCACGTCAATTTTGAATCGTGTCTCCTTTTTGTAGCCATTAAACTTTTGATTTTGTTTATTACAATTTTGAAAAGTTTGTGCCTTTGTCGGGTCATCATGACTTACAAATAGTAGTACATTATGGAATTTTCTTCTCCAATTTTGGTAAGTTGTTAACATATTTAGATCTTCTTTTATTCCAGTATTTAAGGTATATTTTAATTTTCTTAAGTTTATATATGAACTTGGACATGAGGCACCCGAGTATGAGCTTTTAAACCTGTTGAAACATAGCCATAATATCCGTCTATGGTATAACATGAGTTCACAAACCTGAAAGGTCTCCCTTTATTAATAGTTTGCTTATTGTGAATCTCGATGTATACATGATTGTGATCACTTAAAACAAACCTCGGAGCCTTTGCTGTAGAGTTGAAGAAAGTTACAAGTAAAACATCTTTGACCAATACTTTGTCAGTATTGGTGGCTAACCCTTTCCTTTGGGTAAATTTTTATTCTTATATTTGAGCTTCTGCAAATGCACAACTCATAATACAACTAGAATGGAACCATGCTTCACACATAGGTTAGTTGTTGGGATTATGTTATGGATGGTCGCTAGTTTTTACGAAGATATTAAAATTTTCAATGTAAGGAAAAACATAATAAAACTAAAATGAGATACTTTGAGAAACTTGGATACCAACAGTGGGAGAAAGCCACTTTTAACTTTGCAATCCTTTTAAAATCTCAAATCAAGTTCCATAATGCTAAAGATAAGTTACTCTGTTCCCAAAACTGATGTTAAATCAAGTGTCGTAATGCTACTTGGAAAACAACGTACAAAACACAAATGCTACAGTATATAATGGCCCCACATTGACGTGGCTTGTACACTCAATTTTGTAGGAGGCTATTGATAAAGTCTGCACCCTTCAGCTCTTGTTTATCATCATTAATGGATCGGTCTCGATTTTAGTCATAAATGGTTATCAACATTAATATTCATGCTATTTTGTTTCATATAAAGAATCATTCTTCAAGCTATGATTCGTGTAATATTATACATTCTCTTTACACTCACAACTGCATCACCATCACCACCATTCCATGGATTATTCTTCTTCGTCCTTGTCCAACACAACTACTCTTCATATCATCTCATTAATAGCATTATTTCCCACCCAAACTAAAAACTTTGGAGATACTGCTTGCGTTATCAATTTTCTTTACTATACATTCTACACGCAAAGTCGCAACCTAGGACTAACATCATGGCCAATCATAGGCATTCTTTCTTCTTTAATATCAGTCCTTCAAGATGGCAATGTGTATGAATGGCAACCGATGTTCTAAATAGTTATGATGGAACATTTACATTTCATGGACCTTGGTTTTCCAACGTGCACTGTGTCTTCACTACTGCCCTAAGAAATATCAAACACTTGCTTAAGACTAAGTTTACAGCCTTTCCAAAAGGGCAGTACTTGTACCATGGTTAACGGCTTGTCGAAAGATGGGATAAATTTATGAGCTTTGAAAAGATAGTGCAAACGTTAAGATGTAGTAATTTGTACCATAAAAAATATAGTGAAAATCGTATGTGTACAAAAAATGTAGATTATACATTTCTATTCTTCTACATTTTGTATCACAAATATAAATATTATATTTAGTAATTTAGAAAATATTAAAGAAGAGAAAAAGATAAAGTTTAGCTGCTGCTTTAAGAAAAAAACTATGTGAAAAAGGGAGGGTCGGACCTGAATTTATAGGTACTTGAGTCACCCAAGCCATTAGATTAAAATATATAAAATCCGGCCTATTTAGCAAAGGCTAACCCTAGACGCAATGGCTCAACTGATCGACCGCTCTATTCAAGGGGGTCGACCGTTACTAGTCGACCTACCTAATAAAGGGTTCGGCCGGTGGGTCCCTTTATTTATTATAATACGTTAATTTTTTAATCTAATTATTTCTGTTTCGAATTCGTTTTTCGTCCGCAACTTTATTCGTTTGGACTCTGATTGCAAAACTCTAAATATGAAAGTTGCTCAGAATTACGCAACGAATACAATGGTGCATATTTCATAGTCAAATCCCATCGTTTGGACAAATTTCATTTTTAGAGCCTAATTAACTAACTAAAAATTAAGTAACTAACGCTCTGTTCCTCTAAAAGATAATGCCTTCAAACTTAAGTGCAAAGACAGTGGCTGCCAAATCAAGATCATCTATAGGGTAGTTCTTTTCATGGTCTTCAGCTGCCTACTAGCATAACTTACCACCCTTCCTTCTGGCATCAAAACCATGCCTAGCCCTATGCCCTATAAACTGTAAATGGCTTCGCCCCATCTGATAACACCAAAAATGGCGCACTATACATTACCTCATTCAATCTAATAAAAGCGTCTGCACACTTTGTATCCCGGGAAAAACTAGATTCTTCTTAGTAAGATGGGTTAGTGGGGTAGAGATCCTTGTGAAGTCCTTAATGAACTTGCGATGGTAGCTCACCAAACCAAGGAAAATTCTCGCATCCATGGCATTCTCCAAAACATGCCAATCCTGAACTGCTGCCACCTTACTGGGGTCAACTGCTAAGCCACTTTCGAAGACGATGTGTCCTAAAAAGCGTACCTTCTCTCTTTAAAAGTGGCACTTTGAAAACTTTGTCTTAAGCTTATGTGTGCGGAGTGTACTGAGAACTTCTCACAAATAAAACACATGTCCCTCCTCACTCCTCGAGTATACAAGGATATCATCCACAAATACCACAATGAATTTGTTTAACAATCTCCTAAATACTCGGCTCATCAAATCAACAAAGTAGGCGGGTGCATTGATCTTTCCGAAGGGCATGACTAACTACTCATGCAATCCGTCGGGTGTTCGGAAAGGCATCTTCTGAATACTATCCTCGGTTACATATAACTGATGGAATCCGGTAGCCAAGTCAAGTGGTAAGAATACTCTAGCTCCAATCAACTAATCAAAGAGAACGTCTATGCAGGGCAATGATAATGATTTTTCTTTTTTGGTTTATTCAGCTCCCATAATCGACATAGAGTCTAAGAGAACCATCTGCATTGGTACAAAAGATGATTTGTGCCCCCACTAGGAAATGCTCCTCCTACAAAAACCTTCCTCCACTAACTCATTCACTTGCTTATTCAACCACATGTCAGCTTTAGAGCCATATGCCTAAGTAAGGCAATGAGGTTAGCATTCTCAACAAGATAGATTCTAAACTCGATCTCTCTCTAGGACGGGAGACTGGTAACCTCAACAAAAACATCTAGAAATCTCTAACTACAGGCACTATACTAAGCTTTTCTTGTGACAGGTCCAACGAATACAAGTAGCTCAACACAACAGATCTCCGAGGATCACAATAAACCTTCAAATTGTGTCCACTGCACGTGCTCAATTTAATGACCTTCCAATCACGATATAAAATAGTCCAATACATAGTCATCCAATACATGCCTAATATCAATCCAAACCCAGAGAATCCTAATACAAAGGCATCGCAATTAAACTCAACCCATAAGATAAACAACTTTAAACCCCTACATACCATAGACAAATAGGTCGATCCTCCTTTAGGGTTTGACATAACTATAGGGTTTGTAAAACTCCATAATTAGGCGTTAGCTATTTAATTAGTTACTTAGTTAATTAATTAGTCTCTAAAAATGGAATTTGTGCAAACGGTGGAATTTGACCATGAAAATTACACCATTGCATTTCTGGCAAAATTCTAAGCAACTTCCATATTTGAAGTTGCGATCGGAGTCCAAACGAACAAGTTACGGGCGAAAAACGAATTTTGAAAGAAAATAATTAAATAAAGGGTTTTTATACTAAATACCCGGGCCCACAGGCCAACCCCTCATTGGAGACGATCGACTAGTCACCGAAGGGAGATTGACCGGTGGCGACCTGACGACTCCAATAAACCTAGGCCACAACGGCCTGGATTTATTATACTTTGATCTAACGGTTCTGGTTGATTCCAGCACCTATGTAGGCAGTAACGAGATTCTGCCATTTCTTCTTCACCACTTTCTTCTAAATTATAAAGATAAGACATTTGTATCTACATTCATACAAATTGAAGAAGAGTAGAAATCTAATAAAAAGGAGAAGAGAATCAACCATATGTGTATTTGGGGTAATTTATAAATTTATGTATATATTTATATCTATTTTCTCTCCCTATCCTAAATCTCTTCTAAAATCTGTAATTCTAATGTATGTATATACGCTTTTATATATATCTCTTGGATTAAAAAGGATTTAGAGATGAATCAAAGGTTCTACTTCAGATCTGAAGATTTGGATCGCTTTTAAAAGGTAAGTAGGAATTTTTATAGATTATTACAATATGAAAATTATCTCCTTGGTGTTTGTTTGATTTTTATGCCTAATTGGATAATTATATATGATTATGGGCAACGAACTGAATACGATCTGAATATAATAAATATCGCCATATATTCTTGTTATGAATTGATTTAGCATTATATACAACCTGATTTGGAAATCAATCCCAAAAGTATGGATTTAGATTATTAATTTGAATGAAATTTATTTCAAATCTGAAGTAGGTTGTATAATAATATTATAAATTTGGATTAATACCCTAATCTTGTTAGAATATAATCCTTTTTATATTTGGAATTGTTGGAATTTCGATCCATTTAAAATTTGTAAATTATTTTGATTTCTTTCCCTTCTAGAAGGATATGACGTTTAATCTAACAAGGAATAGATGCAAATAGAAAGAGATGTGTAGAATATGAATTCGTTGTAGTTTACACTGTCTATTTCAATAATAAAAAAAGAAATGATTGTTCCTTGTAATTTCAAACAATGAAATCTTTTATATTTTAAAGTTAAGTCTTATGTCTTGGATTAATTTATGGAAATTATAATGGATAATCTTTTCAAATATGATTCTAATAATTTAACATGGAAAAGAATATTCTAGTAAAGGTAAAACTAGGACATATTGGATAAAAAAAATATTTACATAATTTCTACGCTTATAATAATCAAATAAAAAGCTAATAACGATACTTGCGCATTATATTTGTGTTTAGGATAATTAACTAATGAGAAAAGAATTTAAAAAGTTGTTGCTCCAATAAATAGTAATAAATATAGGATTTTCAATAAATTACTATGGTAAATGGATTAATGGGTCTAATAAAAATGGAATGGATATAAAAGGTTACTAATTTGGAATTAGTAATTATACATAAATCTCTTAGGAAATGTCCGTTAGGATTTTATGGACAAATTGACATTTATGAGCATTAAGCAGGGATTTATGGGTAGATAAATATTTAAGGCAAACCTTATTGCCTGAAAAAAGGGATTAGTTAGCCAAGTCTAATGTTTGCTTAAGATAATATAAATAAAGAGTAAGGATGGTTAATAGTACTTAGCAGGTTAGTGATGTGAGGTCAGTAGAGTTACTTGACGGAAGACTGCCCTTCATTTTGAGGCTAACAACAGTCGAGTGTACTTATTACTGATGTGAGATATCACTAATTGTAGGACCCATGACAACGTGAGAGATTGGGATTGCTTTCTTAATTGGAAAGTATTAAATGGTTCAAGTTTGGAACTAAGAGCGATGAGGGATATCTGCATAGGGGTTCATTTCTAGCTTGTGGTCTTAAGTGGATAAATGATCTACATCTCTCGTAAATGGAAGTATTAAGTAACCTGGTGAGATTCCAAATAAATAAATAAATAGGGATGTCTCTAAATAGGGTTTACTTTAGTGTTGAAGTCTTAAGCGGCTAAAGGGTCCGCCCCTCTACCAAAAGAAGTAACCTAATAAGATGCCATATTTATAATTAAAGAGTGAAGTGGATATCACGGGAAGATTTGCTTCAAATTTGGGGTCTTAAGTGACTATAAAGTCCTCCTCTTTCCTTAAAGAAGTTTCCAAGTAGTGACAGCTAGATAGTACCACTGAGGAGCACGTTTTTGGAAGTAGGTCTTAAATGACAGGATCTGTCTATTTTCCACTGGGAGTATTAAGTGACTTGGGTATAGTCTCTAACATTGCTAACGTCATAATAATAATAGTACCATTTAGGAGCATGCCTTGGGGATAGGTCTTAAATGATGAGGTCTGCCTTAGTTAAGGTCTTAAATGACCAAAGTCTGTCTATTTTCTAATAAATAGATATTAAGTGGCTTAGGTACTGTTTATTACTTGACTATGATTTTGTTGGTGGTAGATGCGGTAACAGATGGACATTAAATGTCGAAAACCTTAAATAGTGATTAGAGGTCTTATAGCTAGAACCCACCAACCATTGACAACATCGATAGGAAACCACCTTGGGAATAGGTTTAAATGATAGGGTCTACCTTATTAAGGTCATAAATGACAGAGTCTACCTATTTCTATTTCAAAAGTATTATAGAAGCCCACTTCATATTCAAAAGTATCAACTGGATAATGGGTTTGGAAGTATTGGGTGATTGATATGGATTCATTACTATTTCGTACATTAGAAAAGGGTGAATATGTAATAGTATGTGAAATGCAAGGTTAGATTAGAATTGCTAATCTTGATGGACATAACAATTAAATAAAAACCTAATGGTATAAGTTTACATTATGAATAGTTATATTTTTCCAATCACCAGACCTTGTTGGCATGTTTATGCTTTCATGATAGGGGGTTCTCACTGTGAATGGTGGTGAAGCTTAGTCTCTTGCCCCTACACGTCCTGACAATGTGGGTTGATTGACAATTAAGAGGCTGGTCGTAAAACAGGAAAGTCTAGGGTTACCATTTGTAGCCACACCTTTTAAGGGGTGACCAGTTGGGTTGTTGCATTTGCTATCAGAGCACTAGGTTAGTAGATTAGAAGGGCTAAGATAAATTAAGAGAACGCATTCATACTTTCCTATTAGGTAATATAATAATTTTACGCTAGATTCTAAGAGTTTTAACTATAGAAGTATTTGTAGTTCTATTCCGAAGGAACGAGAAAAGCAACTATGAGTTAGAAATATCTTAGAGCTAAGATTTTCCCCCCGATTTTGAAGTATCCCACTGAGTACTGGTGATACGTAAAGCACTATTGGTGAAGGGCATGAGTAAGACATATAGCTGAATTCCGGAGACTGGATGTGTTCGATTTGAAGGTTGAGATTCTAGCTACCTTTTGATTTTGGATTTTGAGTTCCAGTCGAAGACACACAATTATTCCAGATAGATGGGAAATTAGATTTTGTGTGTCGCAATTGTCCAAAACAAGTCTTTGCAAGGATGCATTCACTGATCACCACTTTAATGGAAAACCTTATTATTATTTGAGTAATTAATGTTAATTCCTTAGTTTGAAACCTGTGAGAGAATTTTTATAAAGTATATTTTGGAAATGCCTTAGATTTTGAAAAAGGGGTTTTCATATGATTTCTTTTCCCAAAGATTTATTTTGGAAATTTTGTTTTAGGAAATTTTTGAAATTTTAATTTTCAAAGAAACACGTACACCATTAGATTGGTCGTGTTAAGAAATTTTTGATTTATGAAAGATTAATTCTGTAAATCCTTAAATATTTATATGTATATATATCAGTAAAGGCTTGATATTGATTTTTGGCAAGAACATAGTTTTCCAATTTGTGAAGTTTGCATTTTGAAAAGGTTTTTGGAAACCCTGGAATATTTCTATATATAAGTTTTACTTTTAAGGGAAGTTTTGGTATGAAGTAGTTTTAATATTTGGAAACAAGTATAAAGGAGCATATACTTAGCTCAATGATTTTTCGGTTTACAAAACTGAGGGTTTTTATATTTTCTCTCTTTAAGGTGTGGATGAAAATGGAATGACATCAACTTTATAAGGGTATATAGTTTGAAGTATTATTGAACCCACCAGCTATTAAAAGAAATATTTTTGTGCGAAGTAGGCATGAAAAAGCAACTGAAATATTTTCAAGTTTTTGGAAGTGTCGTTGGTCGCAACAATTTTGATGAGGCTATTGCAATCTTTCCAAGGAAGGGACTACACAATAAGGTGGATACCGTCGTATGGAAAATAGAATTTTTCTGGATGGGTTAAGTTGAAGACGGTGTGTGAAATGGTTAAATAAAATTTATTAATTTAACCAGCCCAATTTGGTCCAGGTTCAGGCCACGCCTAAAATTAGGCCAGTAGTCGACCACTAGGTGGATTCAGACCGAACCCAAACTTGAAACATGATTATAAGTCGCGTCCAAACCTTCAGTAACCGCACCCCCTCATTCTCTTACTCCTCCCTAATTCTTTTTAGCCGAACCCAATTTCATATTCTCCTTTCACCACTTAACCAAGGCATCTCTCCTCCATTCCTTCACCAACAGATGCCAAAATCCTTGCTCGTTAGATTTTTCCCCATCATTACTCAGGATCTAAACCCTTTTCTCCCTTTTTCAACTGACTCTCAGCCCATGGCACTGCCACGTACCAATGGTTCTTCCTCTTGTCATCCAAGCCTTACTCCGCAAGAAGTCGCTTGGCTTAACCAGAGCGAGCGGAAGATCACCAAATAGTTCAGAACGGTGGACTTTGATTTTTTTCACACACTGCTCTCAAGCTTGAAGGGCTTTTCATCATGGTAGGACTTGCACCGATCCTCCGCTTCGAGACTTAAGAGTAGGAATATTACCCATGCTGCATCTGTTTTTTCGATGCACATGTGGCGCAGAATTTCGATGATGGCAATAGCTACATTGAGTCCTAGGTGATGGGAGCTCAGATTAAGATGCTAGATGATGAGCTCAATAGGATTTTGGAGATATCTCACTAGGCACAGATGTAGCGACATAGGGATGACTGATCCTGACATTCTATAGTGGACCTTTTTTGAGAATGTCGATAATTGGCAGATCGACAATTTACAACCGGTGGCCCATCTCGACAAGCGCATCATTTAGCACAACCTCATTTTGAAGACGAGGAGCCTTAACCAGATCTACACCTTAGTGCAGAAGGTTTCTTATGCTATAATTGGTAGCATAGCTATCAATTGGGTTCGTGTCTTAATGCTCTATATAGTTGATCAGGGAGTTGGTACCCTGAGGACACACTTTCTATATTGCCACTTTCTCACTCGAGTTTTTAGGTAGTATGGGGTAAATTTGAGCAGAAAACCAGTAGTAAGGAAGGTCCCTGCCGCCATCGACTGGACCACCATTAAGAGAATGAATATTCCCTTGCCACCTCCCGCACCACCTATACAACTACCAGAGCCAGAACATCAACAGTAGGGTATAGCACCGGGCACCGAGGGATACATGAGTATGGAGCTTGCGGCTATCCGTCAAGTTTAGGAAGAGCTTCGAAAGATAAGGACGGAGCAGCAACGTTAAGGGCATGAGATTGGGTGCATAACTGCCATGTTACGACCACTCCGCGGTCTCGGCAATGGCTTAAGCTCCAACCATGGAGCGAGACCTTCTTATAGTTCTTAGCTGGTGTTTTATTTAGGATTATTGCACCATTTTATTTTCAAAATTTATTCTTTTCTTTTTGGGTTGTTGGATTGTAAAACAGTTAGTTGTCTCTTATAAAAGGCACGAATGATATTATGAGTTTCGATTTATCTTTTGTGTTATTGTTTCTAGATATGCAAACCGCTCCTATATATATGCATAGTAGAGAAACAATATAAATATGGAAATCTTATAAAGACACTTACTAACAGTAAATGCAATGTGACGCTGGATGTTTAGAATAGTTGGAAATTAGCGAAGGATATTATAAAGTTGTTTCGATAGCACGGGTCATCGCTCATGTTCCATAAAAGCTAAAAAATTGTATAATAGACGTGTTGACATTTTTTTAAAATGTCAAATTTATTGGTAAAAGTTAGTTGTAGAACTTTAGAGTTTGGTTATGTGTCTAGCGCATAATGGACTTTTGACCACGCTGAGATTGTGGCTTGATTTGTCAAAATTTTTGAGAAAGAAAATATTTTGAAAATTTTTCCCTTGATTTGAAAAGTTATCTTTTGAAAAAAATGAGAAAGCAAGAATTTTTTTTGTGTTTTAGTAATTTTGACTCTTACTTTTAGAGTTTTTGTTCAAAATTTTATTTCAAGAGAAAATATGTGTCTAAATATTTTGGAATATTATTTTTCAAATGATGAACAAATTTGAAAAGCAAGAAAGATTTTTTGCGAAAAATTTGATTTTGAAGGTCATATGTTAGACGTAGGGAAGGAAAATAGAGTTAGAATTTGCAAATTTAGCGGTTCATTAGGGTCCACGATGCGATAAATGCAAGCGATAACATGGGAAAAGCTGTTTTAGCTATGAAATTTCTATTTCCATACCTTGTCGACGTGGAAGTCAATTTTTAGACTTCGTTTCATTTTAGATCCTTATTATAAGCCTCCTTGTGTGTTTTGTGCATGGAAAATGAGTAAATCCAGAGCATCAAAGAAATTTCCATTGTACTACGTGAATAAGAAGATTATAATGTGGTAAAAATGTTAAATTCACTACCTAAATTTCTTTTCCCGACGTAGGAGTAAAGTTTAAGAAGCGATTTTTTCAATGCGTTAGATTACTTGATGATAGGAAGTAGATGCTAAATTGGTTGCTTCATACTTCTATTTGTAGGAGTATAAGGATTTTGATTGAAATGATTTTTCATAAAGCTACGTAGATGTAGAACTGCCAGTATACATATAGATTGCGTGCCTCATGTTTTCAAAAATGTTTTAGAAAGAAATGCATTCATATAGGAGGATCCGATTTAGAATTATTCTGCATACATATTTTCTCTATGGTGATAAGGTTATACACTGTGCACTAATGCATGTTTGGTTGCAAAAATTGGTTGTATACTCATTGGTTGTATAGTTTAGGATAAATAGGAGCTTAAACCTTGACATAGTCAATGGTGAAATTTCGGGATGGAAGTTCTTTTTAAGGGGGAAAGAATGTAACACATCGCATTGGTGTTTGCCATTTAATTAGTTAGTCAGTTAGTTAATTAAGCTCCAAAAATAGAATTTGTCCAAAAGATGGAATTTGACCATGAAACTTACACCTGTGGTAAACTTCTGAGCAACTTTCATATTTGGAGTTTTGCAATCGAAGTCAAATGAAGAAGTTATGAATGAAAAACGAATTCAGAATGAAAATAATTAAATAAGAAGAAATTTATTAATCACCCGGCCAAAAGGCCAACCCATCATTGAGGACGGGCGATCCCTAGTGGTGATCGGTCACCCAAGAGCGATAGATCAGTAGGAGCATGGCGGCTCTAATAAACCTAGGCTGAAATGGTCCGCATTTAATATATTTTGATCTAACGATTCTGGTTGATTCCAGCACCTATAAATTCGGGACCAACCCTCATCTTCTCATACTTTTATAGAGGCGGTAATGTCATTTTCTATTCTTAACTTTCTTTCTAAACTATAAAGATATGATATTTGTATCTATATTCATACAAATCGAAGAAGAGTAGAAATCTAATAAAAAGAGAAGAGAATCAACCATATGCATATTTGAGGTAATTTATATATTTATATCTATTTTCACTCTCTATATCAAATCACTTCTAAGATCTATAATTCTAATGTACGTATATACGCTTTTATACATATCTCTTGGATTAAAAAGGATTTGGAGATGAATCATAGGTTCTACTTCAGATCTAGAGGTTTGGATCACTTTTAAAAGGTGAGTAGGAGTTTTTGTAGATTGTTATAGTATGAAAAATATCATGTTGGTATTTGTTTGATTTTTATGCCTAATTTGATAATAATATATGAGTTATAGGCAACAAATTGAACACGATCTAAATATAATAAATATCGCCTACATGTTCTTGTTATAAATTAATTTAGCATTATATAAAACCTGATCTGGAACTCAGTCCCAAGAGTATGAATTTAGCATATTAATTTGAATGAAATTTATTTTAGATCTAAAATAGGTTGTATGATAATGTTATAAATTTGGATTATTACCTTAATCTTGTTAGAATATAAACTTTTCTATACTTGGAATTATTGGAATTTAAATCCGTTTAATATTTTTAAATTAGTTTGATTTATTTCCCTTTTAGAAAAAGAAAGAGATGTTTAAAGTATAACTGTAGTTTACACTGTCTATTTTAATAATATAAAAAATGATTATTCCGTGTAATTTCAAACTATGTAATCTTTTTTTAAAGTTAAATCTTCTGTTTAGGACTAATTTATGGAAATTATATCAGATAATCTTTTTAGATATGATACCAATAATTTAACATGGAAAAGTATATTCTAGTAAAGATATAGCTAGAACATATTGGATAAAAGTAAATTTTTGTACGTAATTACTGCACGTATAATAATTAAATAAAAAGATAATAACCACACTTGTACATAATATTCACATTTAGGATAATCAACTATTGAGAAAAGAATTTAAAAGGTTGTAAATCCAATAAATGGTAATAAGTGGGGAAGTTGGAATAAATTAATAGGGTAAATGAATTAATGGGATTGATAAAAAGGGAATAGATATAAAAGGCTATTAATCTGAAATTAGTAATCATGCATAAATGTCTTAGGAAATGTCCGTTAGGATTTTATGGACATATTGACATTTATGAGTATTAAGCGGGGATTTACGGGTAGATAAATATTTAAGGTTAATTTATTTCCTTAAATAAAAAAGGAATTAGTAAACTAAGTCCAATATCTACCTAATATATAAATAAAGACTTAGGATGGTTAATTGGACTAAGTAGGTTGGCGATGTGAGATCAGTAGAGTCACTCGACGTAAGATCGCCCTTCACTTTGAGGCTACCAGTAGTCAGGTGTACTTACTGCTGATGTGAGATATCATTAATCCTAGGGCCCGTGACAATGTGAGAGATTGGGCTTACTTTCTTAATTGGAAATTATTAAATGGTCAGAAAATCAGTGCATGATCCAATATAGAGTACATAGATAACAGCATTCCAAGTCTAACAAAAGAGGTAAACTGCACTGGTAAGATAGATAAGTATATGGATAGTAAACACGGTAAAAAGTCATCTCCAAAGATAAGCCGGACTCTCTAAGTATCAAGAAGGGGTCGGTCACCTTCTACCCTATCCACTTATAGCAGGGAAAAAGAAGTAAGAATAATGGGTTAGACGAAAGTCTAGTGAATGAATACAAGTTTAATATGTAATGATCATATGTAGTTACTTTAATACTACTTTAAATGATAAAAGGTGTGATGCAAGCGTCCGTGAATTCCTAAGGTTTGTTATCTAAGGGTTCTTATATAATACATTCTTACACTACAATCTGTGTAGGTTAATATAATGGATTGAATCTCATGTCTAACGAGTGGCCAACGATCCTAAAGCTACTTAGTATGTAAGTCACCACCATCTTGGCTATTATGGAAAACACTACCAATTGGCTATTATGGAAATAAATTTCCACTACTATCACCGCCACTAGGCTATTAAGAATGATTCCCCCTCACTATGCCTAGAGAAAAAGAACCGTAGATGCTGACTCATCGGAATGTCTCATCGTCTACATTCGCTTCCACCTCTAGATTGTAGTGTTGGCCTCTTATGCACATTATGGGTCCTAGTTTTTAATTGTATCATGTGCATTAGAATTCATGCATACTAGGACCTCCTGTTGTGTCGGACACACTTCATCAGGCATCCTCATCAGTGATGTGTGACGACTGTGGAACCTCTTGTGAGTGTCATTTGAAAAAATACATTGCCTCGAGTAAATTACTAGATCTTAAATTGGATAAAACATATTTACCCAATATTGCCACAACCTAGTGTCTGCTCCTAGAGAACTAGCTTCATTACAAGTCCTATTGCAATTCCTCTTAAATAGGCTCATAGCAGTTAATGTTTTTTTATATTTTTTATTAATAAACTTGGGCCTTTGGGTCAGTTTCAATATCTGCATTTGCATTGCGAACAACTGACCAGTGTTCCCTTATGGTCGACTGCTACTGGTCGATTTCTAGGGTCTACCTTTCATGAACATAATTTAGGGTTTTCACCATTTTTGATTGTCAATTAATTGTATAATTAATTCAAGTCGTTAACAATATTTGATTATCCCTAATTGCAGTCTAAGCATCAATTTGTAATTAAATTTAGGGTTTGGTTATTTAGGGTTTTCTTTCAAGTGAGAAATGGGGTAGAGTTTAGTTTAGGCCATTGGATTATCTTAGGAAATATTTTCAGAGCATCTGGTTCACACATCAGTTTTCTTCGTAGCCAAGCACGATCCTACCCATTCAAACACGTCACATGAAACGGAAATGCTCGATTTTACAAGGGCTATGGTCGACCACCCCCAATCCAAGATCGACCACTACCGGTCGAACATTCCGTTTGTTAATTTGTGAAATTTCTATTTAATTTCTTATTCTATTTTCAATTCTTCTAACGCTTGTAACTTCTCTGTATTAACTCTGATTTTGAAGTACTATATATGAAAACCGTCCAAAAAATAGCTACGAATTCGATGGTACTAGTTTCGTAGCCAAATTTGATGTTTGTGAAAAATAAAATTTATATCTCCTTTTATTTTAGTTTAATTTCCTTATTAATTTATGTTAAATTTCCATGGTGTTACATGTCGAGGAAGATCCACTCCCCTCATCTGAAGATTTAGGTACAAAAAAATGAAAACCCCCTTAAAAAGTGTAGCTAAAGAACAGACAAAATCCACCGAATCTGAATTTAATTCATGCATATAAATATATAAAACACACAAAAAATCTTCTATGTAAACAATGATAAAAAATAGGATTTATAATTCATTTATCTCAATAAATCATCAATAAAACAGTTTAAATTTGTATTCATTTATTTGAATATATTATATATCAATTAATATAATAAATCTAATAGCAAGAAATATATGTTAAAATAAAATCGATGGTGGTTGTTTATATCCATGGCGTCCCATGCAATCAAACCCATAGGACACTTGAATTCCATCAATCACCACTAGTGTTATTTTAACACTTATGTGAACAAAATTGCATTCCCGTTACATACCTGCATTTATATAATATACATAGTTATTACAAAGTTCTTAGTATGTACCATCATAATATCTAATTGATTATAATACTTATTTTAGATTTTTAATTATAATTTATATGAAAATTAATGATTTAGAATTCAAATTTGAGATTTGAATTTTTTTAATGAAAGAGTGATCCTTTATGAGAAGTGCACTAGAAATTCTATTAATTATAAAACCAAAAAACCATACAAATGTTTGACGTGAGATATACTAACAATTATGTAGGATCATTACATTGATGATCAACAAAAGGAGAATGATGAGGTAGAACAAAAGTATATAATTACAAGCAATAGTATGAAAAGGACAAATAGGAAATAATATTGCACTAAATTAGTGAGTGAACTTCTGATAAACTAGGAACACAACAAAAATAGAGTATCCCGGGAGTTGCATGAAGAAGCTAAGAGATGCTGCTACAGGGCACTGTTATTGCTGCATGAGAGGAAGTGCAAGAGAGAAGGTGGTGGAATTTTTGCTGGTGATGCCACAGGTCAAGGGTTTGCTGGTGCTTCAGGTTGAGATGCACTGCACATGCATGCGAGAAGAGCTGATGTAGACTACTCACCGTTGAATTATAAATAAATAATATTTGTGAAAATTTGAAATTATTTTAGAAATAAAACAATTATTTTACAATTTTTGAAAATTGAAAAGTGATATTTTAATAAAAGAGAGATTGTTATAAAAATAGAATTTGGATAAATCGCCTCGAGTGGATTTTTAAATGGGTATGGGTATTGAATAGCAGTTCAAGTAATAAGGCGGTTAAGGTATGAAATTATTTAAAAGAAAAAAAAATAATTGGGAGTTATTTCATTGGACCTCATTTTATTATTAACTATATATAATCATGATAATTTAACCCATTCTATTTTTAACCCTAAAGTAATTCCAACCTAAATCTACATTAACCCCTGCATTCAATCCTTCTTCTCCCTGGAACCCAAAAAACTCGTCAATGCTATTTTTTACTTCTCTAACTTCATCATTATTTTCTTCATCGTCAAGAAGTGAGTCTGCTCCACATTTTATGGTTATTGTATAAATATACAATTGTTTCATCCTTTCTTCATAACATATCAATATCGATGCACATATATCTCATTGTTTCACATAACTTGATACTTCTTTTTAGATAAATCAAACTAGTTTGGGTATATAATGCTCATTCGAATCAAATATGCAACCACTCAAATTCTGGACATTGAACGGTGGCAAACAACGATCGACCAAGGCAATGCTCTAGATACTAATACCAAGAATTTTGGCCAGAGTGATTATCATTTTTCTTTCTTCCTCTCTTAAATATTTTACATTGTTGTGATGTTTTTAACCTTGAATTACATTATATACACAACGTATAACACCTTGATTTTATAATCTAATGCATTGAGATGATAATTGAAGAAATTTTAAGTTACTAGAAACAAGATTTTATGTTTCCATAAATTTATCAATGTATTCTTCATTTTTGTTTCATTTCTTGATATGGTTGAGAATATTTTTGAGAATAATTACACTATATACACAAAGTATAAAATTTTTACACAATCGTAGGAACAAAAACAACTTATAAATGACTTTTTTATGTCCAATGTATATTGGAAATATAATTTCCAAAAAATGTATAGTTTAGTGAAAATTCATTTAAAAATTCAAAGCTTGGATTTTTAAATTTCTAAAAGTTTAAAAATTGAATTTGACTTCTATATGATATTTCAAAAATATCAAACAAGAAAATCTCAAACTATTTTGGCTGATTTGAATTTAAATTCAAAAGGGACATTTAAATATTTGAAATATTTAATAATGGAAAATGAATAAAATTCAATTTTTTTGCTTTGAAAAATCCTAATAAAATATTTAGAGTACCTTAAAATGAAGTTTATATTTTAAAATTTTAAATTTGTATTATTCTATTATATTTTGAATTTTAATTTTAATCAAAGGAACAAATCCTATTTAAATAATTCAAATTTATTTTGGCTTGTATACTATTACTTGTATGATTATATGCTTTTATTTATGATGTCATACAAGTTTATTTATTTATGAATTCCATTATTGTAAGTTGTTAACTTATATTTGACCAAATGTTAATATTCGATGTCGTTCTTTATAGTTGCTTTTGTTAAATGATGTAATAACTGCAAGTTTTGTCTATGATGCAAAAACACGACAATCGTATGGGTTATGTAATAGGCTATTCATGAATAAATGTCGCATTGAAAGACAAATGTTTTAAAACTAATAAAATTAACAATTATCGAGAAAGAATAGGACATTTGACTACTAGAGGCTGTATCCATCCTAGCAGACTGATTTGATGGTCGCAACCAAATCATGACGAACTTGTCCCTCGTTACTATATCCAAATAACATGTTGCCATGACTTATGGAGCTACTGAAGATAATGAAGATTATCGAAAATGTAGTGCAAATAAAGAAAATTAGTGCCACCAGATGGAGATATGATGAATTAGATAGTATCACTAATAAGATTTATCACGTCTTCAAACACTAGAAGGGCGCGATAATATAGGGGTCAATGTAAAATACATATCACAACCGATTGAAAATATACCGGTGAAAAAGTCCGTGATGACTTGTCGAGGAAGATAGTCTAGTATAGGGTAAACCACTAAGGATAATTATCAACGTGCAATCCTTCTGTGCAATCCTTTTGGTATTCACAGAAGAGAGTATATTTAGCACTCTCATGAGGAAAAGTAGAAATGGCGTAACCTTGTAAAATGCTTTTTGAATAATGATTTGAATTTATACAATACAAGGAAACTCGTTTGTAAAAGAGTAGGATATGATATTCTAGTTGATTAGAGTTGCAATTGTATGTTATATTGAATAGTGTCGTGACATGTGTGCTATTACCGATTTGTGAAAATGGGGATTGCGGAATTAGTTTGGTGTAAGAAACCTTGTGTGTAACCTTTATGCCCCTCATAAAAACCAACACGACACATACATTTTTTATATTGCATAATTATAGTCACACTAACTACTTAGCTTGACTCAAGGGTTTGTTTTATGACAACTTGTGACAACCACCCTACACCTCCATAATGCATTATATGGGTATATTGGCTACCAAAAGTGTATGGTGGTCGCCACATGTCTCCTAGGGTCACACTGAGGTTTTGTTCTAGGATGATTTCATTTTCCCACTTCAAAGTAATTTCCTACGATATAGAGATAGATGGAGACTAGCACATTGTGTATAAGTTTGGTGTAGTGATTGATCTGAAGTTGCACTGACAAGCACTTTCCTCCTGCATTAGAGGAACTGTTAGAATAATTTGGGCTGAGAATAATTAAGAGACCCGTCTAGAATTCATTAAGTTGTGCTAGTATGTATGTATGTATGTTTTGTTGTATACAGTTGACTATGGTTGTACTAAGAAGTCTTATTTTTGAGGTAATCTATATATAGTCTGCGTAGTAATGATGCTATAGATATGTATATTTTGACTTGACGTCTAGTTGTATATAAATTTTGTTTTGAATACACATACACACATATATAGAGGAGCGCTCAATAGCACTCCTATTTGGCAGCACACCTATAGTTCCTTATTTCCACCACACAATCCGAATTAAACAATTTGGCGAGTGGAAAGAAAGAGAAAGCCATATTATTTAATTCAGACTGTATGATGGAAATCCAAGGGCTATAGGGGTGCTGCACTATGGGAGTTCCTTTGAGCGCTCCTCATACATACATACATACATACATATCTACATTTTATTCCACTATGTTGTGAGACATTGATCTATTGTGTTCATGATATGTGGTATGTACAAATTCTTTAAACTCGTCTACATTGCCTTGTGTCGAGACGAGATACGTATCATTTCAAGTTTTTTCAGGTATTAAAATGTATCTGAGTTGACTCCAAGCAGTATATAAGAGTGATCACTCCTTCCGAGCCCTTTGATATAGGCTATTGGACAATGATTTCACTCTCTGGTAATTAGTCACTGGAACAAGGCGCCACAGCTTGGTATCAGAGCCATGGTTAGAAGGAATTTGTGTAGATCAAGAATTACTAGCACATTTGACTATAGTAGATTTAGACTTAGGTTGTTACCCATTCAGTCAAACTGAGCGGAAATTGGGAATAACTCATGTATGTGATATAAAAGTTTTGATAAGTGTTCCAAAGAAGAACACTGGGATAATTTTAAATACGTATCTGTATTACATACGTTAATGTTAGTGAAATTTTTATGTTATACAATATTTATCTAATGAAGTAATAAATGTTGTTTATTTGAAAATGTTAGGACCGAGTAGACCAAGGACATGATCGTCGGTCGAATCACCAAATGGTTAGTCTTGTAATCCAAATGCGTTTTTTACCATGGATCCTTGGGTTTAAGTAATGAGATGTGTCCAAGACATGGGCAAGCCTAGAAATAATAACTCGAACCTTAGATTGGAGTTTACTAAACTTTGCAATGATTGTACATAAACCATTTCTGGGAAACGAGGGAGTATTGAGGGTACATGCCTGATTGAGCACGTGTGAAATAATTTATGGTGATTTGAATCTGTCAGATCGGGACAACAGAAGATTGGCAATATGATAGTTACATGGTAGTGTCATAGATCGATACGATGCTATAATTGCAACGATGCCAAAAAAGATATCACATAGAAGGAATTCAAAGGTTCCTCAAAGCCCACTTTCGACCAGAAGCAAAAAAGACATCTTTGCTTCAAAAATTTATTGATTTGATATAAAAGACTTATCTTTGATCGATTATGTCAATGATTTTAACGCACTTTAAAATTATGGACCAACATTAATTAGCGCTCCTATAGAAAAGAATGAGAAATTCGTTCTTTGATTTAGTGCTTATCTAAGAGATCAACTATTAACTTAGCTTCTCTAGTCATTTAAACAAATCGTTGATGTGGCTCTATGATATGAGATCGTATGTAATCATGATTTAGCCTTAAATGATCCATCTACTCAACAATTCGAACAAAGGGAAATTCCATTTTACCTACAGAAGAACTGGAAAAAGAATAAGAAGCCTTTTAGCAGCAGCAGCAGCCTAAATAAGGAAAGCAAATTGATCGATCTTGGGTTGAGTGCCATTATTATAAAAAGAAGGTTTATTATGCCAAAGAGTGTAGAAAACAGATGCAAGATCAAGGGACGAAACATTATAATTGTGATGAAATCGGACATTTTGAGAATTGGTGTAGGAAACCTAATGGAGAAAACCAGAGCAAGATGTTTGCTATTGAAGGTCCTAGTTCTGTGCCAACCAAAGGGGAGCAAACTTCAGTCTTAGAAGGTACTATATTCTATCATGATTTTTCAATTAAAACTCTTTTTAATACAAGCTCTTCTCATTCATTCATATCAAAGGAAATAGTAAGCAAGTTAGAATTGGATGTTTCTATTCTTAGCACTTCTCTTCGAGTAGCTAAGCTCGTTGGTGTTGTGCTTCTCTAAGTATGAAATGTTGTGGAGTCTGCATCCATTTATTTGGTTACCTCTTCTTATGTAATTTATTTATTATGGATTCTTTAAATTTTGGAATTATCCTTAGAATGGAGTTGATCGAGCATTATCAAGCTCATTTATTTTGTATTGAATGAATGATTACTCCTTGACATCCCGATCACATAAAACGAGTTATAATTATGCTAGAAGCATTAAGTGTAAGTTTAAACTATTATTTACCTGCAGTGGAATCTTAAGAAAGTGAGATTGAGAAAATTCTAATAAACAAGAATTTTATCGATATTTTTAAGTAGGTTATGAGTCTACCACATAGAATATCACTTAAATTCAGGATCAATTTAATTCTTGGAGCTCAACCATTTAGTAGACCACCTAACCATATGTACCCTAAAGAAATGAAAGAGTTAAGGACTCAGATAGAAGAACTTGAGTGAAATAATTTTATTAGACCAAGTAGCTCTCCATGGGGTGTATCAACTTTATTTATCTAGAAGGTGGATGAATCTTTACGACTCGATATTATAAAAAGCCAAATGATCTCACAATCAAGAATAAATATCTTTTTCCAAGAATGGATGTTTTCTTGATTAGCGAAGTGGTGCCAAGATATTTTCGTAGCTCGATCCGGCAACTAGTTTACACCAAATTAGAGTGGCAGAAGGCAGTATATCCCATTCTGCATTTCAAATCGAATATTATTCATATGAATGGCTAGTAATGCCATTTAGATTGACGACTCCTCTAGCCTACTTTGTTGATCTAATTAATAGATTTTTAAAAATTTATATGGATAAATTTTTCCTAGTTTTCATTGATGATATCCATGTCTACTCGAAGATAGAAGAAGACGATGTGATTCATTTGAATATGGTGATATAAACCTTAGGAGAACACAACTCAAAACTTAATTTTCAAAATGCCATTTTAGGTAGAAGGAAGTTAAATTACTGGACATTTGGTTTATGAAAAAGGTGTCTCAATCCACCCAGTAAAGGTTGAAAAAATTCAAAACTTGAAACGTTTGGAGACAGTAATAGATTTTCATACTTTCTTGTGATTAACTGAATGCTACTGAGATTTATTAAAGACTTCTTTAAAATTTGTGCTTCACTTAATCGATTGATGAAGAAGGGGAAGAAGTTTATTTGGATAGACAAATATGAAGAACCCTCTTTGAAATAGAAGAAGTTACTTTTGAATGTTCTAATTTTGATAGTTCCCAAAGGAAAATAGGATCCAGTAGTTTATACTGATGCCGACGGGATAGGTCTTGGTGCTATGTTGACGTAGAAAGACAAAATTATAGTTTATGCATTATTAACACCAAAAAAGGGCATTAACACCCGGTAGAATCTAGTAGAGATTAGTTGAAGAAAGAAATTAAAACAGAGTAGAAATTTAAAAAAAACACAGGTTTTTATAGTGGTTCGGCAATCTTGGCATACGTCCACATCATATTTTTATTGATCTTCCACTTGATTTTCATTACAAGAATGTTTGGATCAGCTAGGATCCATTAGTTCAAAAGTGAAGAATAAAAATGGCATACCCTCGACCAAGAAAGCTGGATCCATTTTTCTAGAAATGGTCGTTGTTTTTATAGGAGAAGACATGTATGGATTGGGTTGAAATTTTGCAAGAAGGCTCTGTAGGTCCAGATAAGCCCATTGTATCGATCAGTCGTGCTAACTCGAAGATTTGGATCGATCGGCCTAATGCTGGACAATCCTTTTCTTAGCTTCAATCATTGTGCCATCGTTCTTGGGGGGTCCCACATGCCTCTTGGCATTATTCCTAAAATATACGATCATTCTGAGTTGTAGATTGTGACATACGGGTCGATCTTGGTTGAAGTTGGAATGTACATTGAAGTATACTGATCGTTTTGATGGATCATCTAAAACGATCTGTCAATAACGATCAGTTAATAATGATCGGCCATTCTTCATCCTTCACTTTGAGATGCACGATCGTTTTTGCATGCTCCCCTCTCCATTTTATTTATGCTTTAAAAAGTTCACACAAATTGGCTTCATGGATTTTGAGATATTAAACATTCTTCGATGACTTGAACTGTTCTATGGGTCTTTATTGGTCGATCCATATAAATCCTTGCTTCCTTCGAAACTTGAGCATATGAACTCCAATCAACTCCAAATTTGAAATGTAACTTCATGGGGCCATGCTAATTACTTCATGCTAACTACATTTTGATTGCGTCCTCATTCAAATCTGGCCAACCATCGTCTATAGTACTGTATGTAATTGGTTCCTAAGGCTGTTGACCACCATCTGTTCCTAGCAAAATAGATGAGATCGCGGCTTTGATGAAAGGCGGGATAACATTTGCCCCTCAAAATACATCTTGTATCATACATGAAATTCTTTGAAATGTCATAATCTCGAACTACCTTGAAAGAGAACCATCTGGTTCATCAAATAGTCGTTATCCTTCAGTCGGATCATTTCCTTTTCGAAGGTCGTATTTTCCTTATTCTTCGTGACGATTGCTCGATTCCCAATAGTATAAACACGGGATCACTACTTGTTAACTATCATATTGTTTCTATCCAAGCGATTTTCAAGCTTTAGCAACTTAGCTCTTGTTTTCTTATGGTCTTCTCCGGGTGACTTCTCAGTCAATTTCCTTTACTGATTCCATAGAATTAAATTTCGAAACATATACTCGTACATATACGTATATGCACTTGACTCCCAATCACGATTACATGTTCATGAGTCGTTGCCAAGCAATGGCGATAACTTTCTGTAGATAGTTTCCTCCAGTCATTTCATCATTTCATTTCTTTTATGTATAACATTCCTTTGTTTAAAAACTAAATTTCAAACCACTTGCAATCATGAAATCGATCGACATATGCTAAATTATGGAATGATCAGCATATGGCTTGAAAATGGATCGGTCAGCATAAAGCTTAGCGATGGATCGACATAATCTTTGGACATGGGACATCGGTTAAGTCCTTTAGATCGAAAATGATCGGCATAGAGTTTGGACCGAAAATGATCGGCATATCTCTATCCCATATAAGCTTCTTTATTTAGTCGTTCTCTTTCATTCTACTCCATCCCTCCTTTTTGAGGCAAAAACAAAGCAAGTTCTTCCACTCCTTCCTACCGATCCTTCACCAAACACAATAGATTCCCCCTTCTTCTAATCGATTTGACATTCTCCCTTTTCAATTTTAAATTTAGGTAGCACGAATTCCACATTCGCTTCATAATTTTTAGGTCAGAACCTTTAAACCGTGGCGATTTGATTCGTCTAAGGGATCACTTCCTTCCTTTCTCTCTCCTTATAATCGTGTGTAATGGAGATTGAGTGGTTAGGGATCAGTTAGTCGTTCCTTTAGCCAATCGTTTGTTGTTAGGTATGGCGCTTTGGGTTGTAAAGATGTTGTATGATCAATCGTCCATGGCCTCTCTAGGACGATCGATGTAATTCTGGGATGTTGAAGCTTGACAATTTTTAATAAATGATCTGTGATAGCTTAGGGTTATAACCTCATTGGAATGATTGGTGGGAAAGGTTGACGGCGAGTGATTGTCTAATGTTGTCTTGGGGGAACGATCGGCTATACCACAATACTAGAACGAATGGCCTAATTTACATGGATGATCGATCGGCTTATATAATTATACCTGAACGATTGGTCTGAACCACTCATAAACCACTACTTCTCTTTTCTATAAAATGGAACAAAAATATGGAAACTTGAACTAAGTAATGAGCTTCAATCTTTCATACTTGGCCAAACATAAAGACTTGCATACGACTTTCATATGATGTGAACTTCATGATTGGTAGAAAATTGCTTTAGAAAAGATGACACAAACCATTGCCTTTAACTAACATCTTAAAACTCATCTGTAACTTGGACAATAACTAAACATTTGCTGGCTAACAATCATCCGTGAAACTCAAGCTGCATCGTTTCTCGATAACACGCAAAGGAGTTGAGAAGGTCAGGAATGACTGTCTCTCTGGCTAAATTTCTAAGTCTTGTTGTTTTTTCTGTCTTTAGTCTTGCAGAACTTATTACTATACTGAACAACACTTTATCGCACTACACTAGTACTCACTATGCATTGGCGGTATAGGTTACTTCTTCTAATTATGATTTTTACTAAGTTTAATAGCAATGGGATTTAGATGTTTCGGGTGCTCAGCGATTGTACCAGTTGGATCATCTTCCTAGAAGAATATTTATACGTAGAGTCTTGTTCGGCAACTGAGTCCGATAGTCAACTGTCCAGTCATGATTTATAACAACCGAAAGGTCTAGGTCCTCTGCTTGATCTTTCTGAAATCTTCCTTATCTTTCCACTGGTGGTTATCGATCCTACGCTCGATACTCTAGAGGACGCAGTCATCCTCAAAAATCCTCCTGATTTGGTAGGTTCAAAAATTAAAGAAGACGCTCTCCAATAATTTACATAAGGCATGGAATTCCTCAAGACATGATATGGCTCACAGGCATCCTGAAGGGTATACAACATGTAACAAGTTTACGTGGTGGACAGGGTACATCCTTCTTTTCAACTCATATATCCAAAGATCCTACATTATCTAAGGATAGCTCCATCGCAACTCCATCTGAATGGTTACGCGCCCCTTAATTGTATGTATATGGTATTTATGGAGTTTCTGCATTGTTCTCCCACTATCGAAGATATCCGATTTATTTTTACCTTTAAACGGCGGATAGGGAGTCTCGCGTCCACATTTCTTGAGTCGGCAACGAGACTCCTAATTTTGATCGGCATATGGAACAAACTAAGTGCCCTCAAGAGCAAATGGTTCTTTGTTCGCTGCCGGCCTGCCTTCACTCGGAAATGGCTAGATAGATGTAAGTGCTAGCCTCCAGTTTTATGATAACATAGGAAAATAATATTCAGGTTGCCTTTCTAACAATGTTAGTCTTTTGCAGGTGTTGTTACCCATCTTAGTGGCAATATTTATGAAGAAGCGGTCTCAATTCTGAAGAATGCTCCACTTAAGGATAGGAATATTGAATAATTGCTCAGGGATGTAGGTCTTGTTACTTTTGGTTTGATAGAGGCAGGCCTCAGCATGTGGCTACTAAAACTACCCAAACGGTAGCGATAAGCTCATGGGTTACAATCAGTCAGAGAGATAGTCAATTAAGCCCCATGGTGCCCCCAGTCATGAGTACCCAAGAGTTCACTGATATTAGTGTCGGAGATCATGGTGACGATGCATTTTCTTATAGTGGCAATAAACCTGATCTGGGGGTCGATGTCAGATCCTCACAAGTCTCACAACCCCTTGTTGAGGACAAGAGAAAAAAGAAAACATTTGTACATAGCTTCCAAGAAGTCGCCACTCCGAACAATCCAAGTCCTTGATGTCCCAGAATACTATTCAAGATGAATCTTCCTCCCAACCGTTGGAGCGTTTGAGTTTACCACTGGATCCTGTATCAGGTCTACCAATTCCACCTGATCTCGATGCCTCCATTTTACTAATGTGAGCGTTGGAGGGTCAGAGTCCCCAATAAGAATTGGCTCGGAGATCCCTACTTTCGGATAAGAGGTTACACCAATGAGCAAAGCTACTACACCTGGTCTATAGAGGTGTTACACTAGGACACTTGCACACACATACACTATTCAACACTGCACTGTACTTGACTAGTACTTTCTATTGCTCAAAGTTGACCAGCATCCATTTTTCTTTGTAGAAACGATGGTAAGAATGAGGAACATGTTCGAATCACTCTAGGATATACATCATCAGTCATCGGTTCGCATTCTAGCTCCTGTCATGGTAGTCGAGATTTCTATGATTCTAACTATCATCCCAGCTGCGATTAGGGTTATCAAGATAGAGACTATAGCGATAGGCCAGCTCAAGGTAAACATAGATCGAGATCGAGATCTCCTCCTCCAAAAGGTCTCGAAAGACCAAGTAACCACAGGGACCTGCCCATCGATCCCCCTTGCGGTCCTTTTACAATTCCAATGCCTCCTCAACCCTTAGTTCCATCTCATTCTCAACGGCCGAGCGACCACTGTCGCTATGGTGAATACACTACTACCCATAAGCCCGGCAAAGAAAGCACCAAAGTCGAAGCTGCTACTGAAGATCCTACATTGATCCAACTGCTTGTATGGCATAACTTCATGAAGAATTTTCGAATTTATGCTTTGAAGGATTTTATTTTCCTCCTAACATGAAGTGGGTTCTGGCATGTTTAGAAGAGGACCACCAATTGCTTCATCGACATTCATTGCAATATCGAGAATGGATGAAGGCAGCAAAAAAATGTCAGAAGTTTCCTTCGAGCGCAGGAAAAAATCAAAAAGCTAAAATGCCAAGAGGCTCAGGACAAAAGAATTACTAACACTTTGACAAATGAGCTGTAAGCCTCTAGAACTTCTTTAACCAAAGCTGGAGGAAAAGCTAATGTTGCTATGAAATCAATGGAAGAGATGAAACCCATCCATCTCAATATGATCCAAGCATTGCACCATTGGAACCAAGAGATAGTGCTTGAGCGAAATGCATCTCAGAATAATGAGTCTGCAACCATAAAGGAAATAGCTAATTTCAAGGCCAAGCTTGAGTATGCAAATAAAGAAAAAGATGATGCTCAAAAAATCATTCAGGATTCTTGCAAAGAGTTGATGCGTGCCAGGCTTGAGAGTGACATGGCTATTAAAAAGGCCAAAAATGTCGACATGCTCATTTAACATGAAATGGAAGCTACAAAAGACAAGGTTAGAGAAGAGATAATGTATGAACTCGACCTGCTTCTCGTTCTTTATAACACCAATGTTATCAAGCATAGGAATTTGTCGTGGCTCGACGAAGACTATCCCTATCGGCTCCATTGTGCTTGAGAATTTCTTGTCGCGAAAGAGAAAAAAATTCATGACTCAGAGGATGTCGTTGTATCTAAACTTGAAAGAGAAATGCTAATTGGTGACGAACCCAAAATATTGCATGACATTCAAGTTTCTCTCCAGAAAGAGTCCATGGTTGTTCCTTCACATGAAATAGGTGAGGAATCCAGGTCGGTGCAATTTGATATCACAATTGAATTGCCCCTAGTGTCCTAAATCATGTCTAGTTCTGCAGCAAGCTCTTAAACGAATATCACCCGGACAAGCCACGACTACCTTCGATTCTCGAACGCAGTTCTAAGGACACTTTGGCTCAACCTGGAAGTCATACCGAAGAAGGTATTCCATCGACCTTTCCAGTTTTTCACAAGGTTGGGGTGTTATAAATTGATATTTATAATATTTTCGCCTATTTTTTCTCAGCTTTAGATCTGTCATGCACCGTTCCTCTCCCTTCACAAGAGCCTCGGTTGAAGTAGCAAACAGCCACAACACAATCTGCTAAAGTTACACCTTCGGCCACCACTCAAAGTGCTCAGGAAGATACCTTTGTTATTGATGACCAGTTCATGGAGGCATTATTCAAGGAGGGAAGTAATCCGCACCACGAAATTCCTTTGACGAGGGAGTCGTGATCACGGGTTCATCCGATCCCACTGATGAGCTCAGTATGAAAGAGCGGACCGAGCGAGAGGTGCTATGAAAAAGGAAGATAAAAGGTGAGCCTGTTGATTCGGTCTAAGATGAACCGATTCCTTCCCTGCTTCAGATGATCCCTCCTAGTGGGACAATTCCTTTGGATGACATTCCCCATGCTTTCGGTGCTGAGAATGCCTCCATCCCTCATACTTCCAAAGATGATGCCGCTTTGATTCATATAACTGAGAAGACTCCTTCGAAGAAAAGCTGAGGAAGAAAAAGGTCAAAGAAGGGGTCGAGCGGTAGTTCAGAAGGAACCACTCCAAAAAAACAGAAGGATAGAAAATCTAAGAAGTAATCTTTGGACATGCAAATAGTTCAGATGACCATTTCTCTTTTTTTGTTAGTTATATTTGTTTGGGCATGGCTCTTCACTTTTGTCTTGCATTTTGAATAGAATTGTGTGATGTACAACCAATTTCATATAAATAAGAATTCTTCTGTTCTTACGTATGATTTCTGCATTTACTTGTTCAAATTTCCAAACAATAACATTTTTCATTTTTCACTTGTGATCGTTAAATTGAATGCTGATCTGATTAATCCATCTTAAGGCATCCCTACAGTCGTGGCCTCGAGTCATTTTAAACCCTAGATATGAGTCGTAGTGTTAAGCTATCATAGTCATTCCTTGGACGATCACACTTCTCCCCTGGTCTTGGGTTGATGAATGTACTACACGGATGGTCGAGTCTCGTCTCGGTCGTGTTTATACTCCCGCCTAAGATCCAAGGGCTTAAAGTTGATCAAAGAATGGTCGATTGACATACATGTTGTTTTTCTCATGCCCCTAAGTCTGGGGCATACGTTGATAAGTGAGAAGGCAAGCCATGTCTACTTTAGCTTTATACTTTTCCTGTTGATTTGCGGGATCGGGTTAGTTGATGGAAGACCGAGTCTCGCCTGTCATGGATTGTATTCTGGCTTTTCCTTCCAAGGGGAATACTTCGATGCATAATCGAATTTCGGGCATGATTTAGGTAAACGGTGGTCAATCACATCCACTTTTAGGGAAAATTTTGCAATACTCTGCATGAGGACCTGAAGAATATATAATCAAGTCACATTAAATCACTGGTTGATGCTCCCTCTTTAGGACCAAGGGCAAGGATCAGTGTGGGGACTGTCGACTCATATTTGTTTTGCTTCATATTCCCCATCAGATCTGGGGATAGATTTAGCTCAGGTGTTGTCGGGTCATGCTCATCCAGTTTTGTACTCCTCTTGATGGATTAAGGGAGGTGTTAGAGAGTGAGTGGCTAAGTCACTCATTTGTGATTTATTCTCCTATTCGCACTACGGTGATCGAAGTTTATCGAAGGATGTTCGGGTCACATACGTTTGTATTTAGTGTGGATCGATATTAACCGTCACCCTAATAGCATGATAGTTTCAGTCGCTCGTAACTTTTGACGTCATTCTGATTAGTTTTGTATTAAGGCCTCCTTGCCGTCGTCGTCTTAAGTTGTAAGGAACACCAAGCCGGAGCTAAAGTGAGCTGTCGTAATCAGTTTTTAGTAGTTTTTATTCCTACTATTCATGGAGTTTATATTCCAGTCCGCACTCTAAGGACTATGAATCATTTTGTGAGCGGTCATCTCATGCTCGATTTATGTTTATACTCCAGTCCGTGCTCCAGGGACCAAGACTTATCTCGTGGGCGGTCGGTTCACATGTGATTTATGTTTATTGTGACGACCCGGAATTTTTGAGCATTTAAACCAGAATATTTAATTGACTTTAAATATTCAATATAATAATTTTAACTTGAATTACGAAAATCATCAATTATTTGATAATTTAAACTATTGGAATAAATAATTCGAAGTTGGGTAAATTGTTGAATCTAGAATTTTAAGTCTGTAAAAATATAATTTGAAAGCTTGTAGAATTTATATTGATAATACTGAAGAGAATAGGAGTGATGAAATCAAATTTAAAAACGGTTTGTTAAGTTCTGAAATTGTATCGTTTAAATTGAATTTTAAAATAGCCTTCCGAGGCACAGTCTCGGATTTCGACGAAACCAGTTCCATTAGATCCGTAATATTGTATTATTATCGGATTTCAAATTTGGTAGTGTTTGGAGTTGTTGTGTGATTTTACGATAGGTGAACGCGTTAAAATTTAATTGATAATAGCCGATTCGGAATTGAAAAAATAATACTTCAACTAGTCTAATACATCTCACATCAGAACTTTTGGAGTTTATGTCGACTCACTGTACCAGTCTCAGCCGACATGCAATATTTCCTTTCCATCGTTCAATCAGTTCAAAGTCTTGTTTTAAGTAATAATAAAATAAATATAGAAGCTTCAAATCGAAGATACTTCCTCTTTTAAAACAAAGTTATCACTTTCCCTTTTATAATTCGAAGCAACAGACGAATTTAGGGTTCTTCCAGCATTAATTCGAGATCGAAAAAAATATAATAATATAAACCAAATCTCATTCCTCTTCCCATCTTCCTTCCAAACCGATCTTCCCCCTTCTCTCAGCATTCACGAAATCAGAAACCTAAAATAAAAAAAAAATTACTAATGGAGGAGGGTCGCGGTCGCTATATGAGGCCGACAGTTGTTGTTCGACTTCGAGGGGGGTCGAAGGGTTCGTAGTCAAGTTGCGTCGTGAGTTAGGGCTCGAGTGGAAGGGTTCGATTGAGGCTAGGGTTGGGAAGCAGGGATGCGAATTCAATTCGAGGGTGCGCTTCCTTCGTGCTTCGATTCCTGTGAGACGTCGCGGTGACATAGCGGAATGGTGGCTAAGGGTTTGCGTGGTTTGGGTAGGCGCAGGGAGCGATGATGCGGATGGCGGCTCGTGGTGAAGTTGAGTCATTGAGGTATCGATACGTTGTTTATATTTATTTATAATTAATACATGAATATAAGCAGTAAGTAAAATGTTGTTATTATTTCCAGAAAAGAAAATGATTTCAGTAAGGATTAAAACCTATATTTGTTTTGATTCTTAACACATATCTACCGAAAGAAAAGAAAGGTAATTTTAGCATATATACACACACACACACAATTTATTTATTTAACTTTAATATTTTAGCACACATTTTTAACTTGCTAAATTTATTTTTAAAATAATGGATTATGGGGTTAACTCGTTTAACTCACCTGTTCAATTATTTTGGTCATCAGAAACAATTTATCTGGAGGGAAATTGGTCAAATAAAATTCTTAGTTAATTAGATTATTAAATGAAAAAAATAATGTGTGGGTGGTTAATGTGTTTAACTAATTGAATTTGTAGTTGTAGTTACCGGAAATTAATTATTTTAAGGGAATTAGTTTAAAATAAATTTACTCGTTTAAAAATAAAATCACGGGTTAATCAAGTTATAAATGGAGATTTAATTGTTCCAATTGACTCGAATGTTGATAAAATATTATGTAACGTTTATACAAGGTTATAAACGGGGAAACCAAGACAGAATTGAAGTGGACTGCAAACAAACGGAATAAGGTGAGTTAATCTCACTCAGTTTAAATTTAAATTTAAATGATAAAATTTAAATAATTGTTTGGATGGTTAAATTGATCGATGTTATATAGTATGATATTTTGGAATTGGTATACTATATTGTGCTAACGTCTGTGGATGCAGGGAAAACAGGTTGGAGGGATCCAACTGGAACCCTCAACATTTATTTAAATTTTTTTAACCTTCTCTGTGGTGATTATTTTATATTCTATGATGAGTTGTATTGAAATATTGAATGTTATGGTTTGACTGGATATAATTGGACATGATGAATTACCAAATATATAAATTGGATTTGGAAAGATAATAAAAGAAGTGAATTTGTAAGTAAAATAATTATAGAAAATTTGAATAAATTTAAAAATCAGTTGGAAAAGAAATAAAGTGCCCTTTTAAAATTCTAGTAAATTTTAAGTTTAGTAAGGGAAATTTGAATAATCAGAAGATTAAGAAATTTTAAATTTTAGCGTTATTAATTTAAAAGAATAAACATTTACTTAAAATTTAAGATTCAATTTATTGAAAAGATTAAAGAAGAAATTTGGAAGAAACTGAAATTAGTATATTTCAGTTAAATGGTATAAAATCAAATGGAAAATAATAAATATAAGGTCATAATTAATGAATTTTGAGAGAAACTAATAAGTAGAGAAATTTATTTCAAACGGAATAAATTGGGAATCAATTTGAAAATTGATTTAAGTGATTGAAAATGGGATTCTCCCTGGATAACCAAGTACGTTTTTTAAAACAAATTTTAAAATATAAATTAAAGGTTTTAAAGTTGTTTAAAAAGGTAGGATTTGGAAAATCTATTATCTCTAATATTTAAATTTAAAAGTAAGTATTTTCTCACATCTATTATAGTAGTAATTACTTAGAAAGTGACTTAGTATTTTATTTTCAAAGTGAAAAATCTAGTTTATATTTTATCAAATAACCTTATTTTCAAATATTTGTATAGTACGTATTTTTAACAAATTATTGAAGTAGTTTAACTTAAATGTTTTAAAAGTATATCTTAAAGCAAAGTGTTTTAAATTATTTTAAAAATCTAGTTTGTGCTTGGCAATTTCAGTGGAGATGGAAAATACTTGGGAAAGTATATTCTGGAAAGAAAGAATGGTTTGAAACTGTTTTCAAAAGGTTGAAAATAGAAATATATCTTGTGAAGATATTTTGAAGGTAATAAATAATTTGGGAAATTATTTATTGTTGGATGGTTGTTTGTGAATATTAATTGATAGTTAAATAATCGACTATCAATATTGGCCAAATGCGTTAATCGTTTCGAAGAGACCGGGATCGAGATTTATTTCTCGAAAACCACTTCGATCCGGTTTGTTCGTTTCATGAAAACGATTTTGGATTCGAAGATGGAGCAGTGAAGTGCAAGGGCTAGTCGCTACTAATCCTGAGGATATTTCCAAAATGGATGTAGTTGGAATAGTGCCTTCGGTTCCGTTCGAACCCAGGACGGACTTGTATGGATGAATGCTCGCAGAAACATCGTCAGGTGGACGATGGGCATTCTAAGGAATATGTTCTAAAAGGTAACGCTTAGCCTCAAGCCTCATCAAATGGGAATGACTGAAAATCAGGGGTTATGCAGCAAGGCTAGGTGGGTAGCACCCAAGCAGGGTGAGGTCATTCCAGTCTAGATGTCCCTTATTATTTCGGCTTAGTGGGCGGTTGCTGATCCCAACCGCGGGGTGATCTCACTCGGGATTATCCAGTAAGGGGTAGTCCCGGCCTTGTGTTGCAGGGGAGCCGGCGTACTCCTCGGTACGGTGATCTAGGCCTCGTACTGTGACAGGTGGTACCCCAGTGCCTAGTCATTAGTTGGAAATGCATTCTCCCTACGAACCTTGTACGAGTTTTGTTTGTATTACCCACTCTGTGGCTAGTAGCTGGAATTTAATCATGTAACAATTTCGGCTATTTTATAAGTATTTGTATATAGACCCTATTATAATATCAGAGGATTTCTATATAAAAATGTTTTAGCTATCGTAAGTTAAAAACCCGACATGTCTATTTGTGGCGTGGTCTTACGAGATGCTTTTGTTTTCAAAGGATTTTTGAAACTTTAATAATCAATTGGGTGTAATTTTCTCACGCTGGTATTTCAGACTGACTCGGGTGTTATTTAACTGTAATGCTCGGGTCAGACCGTGTATTATAGGATACAGGAGATGCTTTGGAGCTCAGGAGACGAGCTGGATGACGATACGTACTTACGTACTTGTTTATGTATATATTCCGCTGTGTTGAGTTGTTGTGCATCCATTGTATGATATTGATGTTGAGTTGTAATTGATGTACTCTGATGCTGTAATATATGTAAACAGAAATATTTGACTTTTGAGTAAAGATAATTTATTATCTATTATATTTTATTCCGCTGCGATGTTAGATTCTGATGTTGATTTTGTTTTTTCTTCTTCTACCTCTTCTTCTTTAACCCAAATGGTTCGTATTTCTTTGCAACTTGAGTTGATTGTTGTAGAATAGTGTTGATTCAAGGGGTACGGATTTGCGGGTCGTTATAGTTGGTATCAGAGCTTAGGTTGAAGATAACCTTGGCTCTGGTCGGAATTACTCATTTAAATTAGAGTCCGTGGTACTCTAGAATGAGTTTGAGCGTATTAATAGATATGAGCGCGTATTTGTTAGTGAATATAAATTGTTTTAATATTGTGTTGATTGGTTTATTGAGTGGCATATGAACCTTCGTCGACACAGTCTGCGCAACTGTATCGAAGGGGTTTCTAAACACTTAAATAGTACAGTAGACACAGTATTGTTTTAATATAGGTAAATGAAACAATTTTACTCAAAAATATATTTTCGATATAAAGAAAGTTTTTGTAAACTATTTGGCTAATATATGGTTGCTTGGATGTTAGAAATGATGATATTAAAGTATTATCATTGTTAAGTGGAAATTTAACTAGAAATTGAAAATATAACCAAAATTTAAGGAAATAAATTCATTATAAAATGAAATTTATAAATATAAATTATAAATGTAATTTATGAATTGAAATACAATCAAATGGAAATCTGTATAAGCATAAACTATGCAAATAAATAATAGTTAAATTTGATTTAAGAAGGATTTGGAAATTTAAAATTCCGGAGGTTTTGGAAGTATTTTGGAGGTAAATAGTATTTGTTGTTGTTTTTGGGTTATTACTGAAAGGGAATTTGGTTTAAAATGGGTTCTGGAAGTGAGATAGCATTGAATTCACTTCAGTCGCTGGGAAATAACTTCGGTGATGACTACAACATCATCGATGTTCATTTTCGAGTTTCTAAGTGATGAATTGCTACCAAATTGATTTATTCAGGAAAACCTGTTTGTTTTGAAATTTCAAAGGAAATTTGTTGGGAATAAAACCAGGATGGATTTGATTTTTGAGAAGTGTGATTTGGGAATGTTGGAGATTTCAAATGATTTGAAACCAAAACCGGGTGTTTGAAAATCCTGATGAGATAGTTGTAAGCTTATAAATTGAGATGATTTTTAAAACAGGAAGGAAATATTAGCTTTGAATGTTGGGAATTTAATTTTAGGTGAAAAGTTAAAAATGAAATCAGCTTGGATTGGAGAATAAAATTTAACTGATTGAAATAATTCAAAGTTGGATAAGAATTAGATTGGAATGAGAATTCAATTGAATTGGTGAATGAAATTAAATTCTTAACTGAATAAATGGAAATAAGTTGGATAAGAATTGGATTGGAATGAATAAATCATAATAACTTATAAAAGAATTAAAAATCCATAAAATAAAAAATGCTTGGTTTATCAATAAGCATAAGGCTTGAGATAAAATGAAAGAAGAATATATTCAAGCCTATAATGAATGGAATAGTGTAAATAATAAATTGTGACTTATAAAATTTGAAAAGTGGGATAGAAAACCCAAAATAAATATTTTTGAAGAATTGAAAAGTAAAATAAAAATCAAAACTTGAATTATAAAATAAACTTGAACTTAAGAAAATTTTAATGAAGAGATTTTGAGGTTAAAATCAAATTCTGGATTATAAGTTGGGGAAAAACTATTTAGATAATAAATTAGATAACGAAATATATAATGATAACCGATGCAGCTAAAGAAAAGCTGAATTGGTAAGTTAATATTGAAGTTTGGAAATAAAACTCAAGTTATAAATTAAATTCGACTCAAATTGTCGATGAAGTAAATATAATTGAACTGTGAGTTCATAAATTTGAGTGGATTGAGAATGGATAGAGGATTCGGAACTTGAGTTATTAATTCAAATTTAACTTGAAGTGTTAACAAATTAGATATACTTGGAAAGGTATCGAATAAAAAAAATTGAAACTGGATTAAAATAATAATGGTTTGTATTGTGAATAAAATCCAAATATGTAGAAATAAATTGAAATGAACTTGTAATTTATTTAAGTGAACTGAGAATGGATCGAACTTGGAAATTTGAAATTTATAATAATTAATCTAATAAATTTGTAGTTTGAAAGGAGATTGGATTGAAATAGAATCAAGTTAAATTGAAAAGAGAACTTTATTTGCAAAATGAGAATGAGCTTAAGTATAAATTGGAGTGAATAAACTTAAGCTAAAGGATGGAAAGGAGTTGAATTGAATTCAACTTAAAATTAGGATTAATAATAGTGGATTGGATTTAAATCAAGTAAAAATGAATTTTAATTGAAGTAAAATTCGGTGAGTTGCCGATAATATTTAATGGAATGAAAATTCTTAAATAAATAATTGTAAACCATTTAAAATGTTAAGAAATTGAAATAACTTGGAGAGAATATTAACAATTGAATGTTTTCAAGTTTAATAGAATAGTTTTAAATGAAACGCTAATGATTGGGTTGAGAATAAAATTTAATTAGAATGTGTCAAGCTAAATAAATAATTATGAATGAAGTAAAATAAAAGGGAAATTAAATTGGTAATGAAGATGAACCTAAGATGTTAATAGTTTTGTATGAACTAGTTTGGTTAATAGAAGGAAATGTAAGTGAATGGATTCAACTTTAAATGAAATGAAAATGAGAATACACGGATTGTGAATAAATCCGAAATGAAATAGAATTAAGCATAAATTGAGTTGAAATCAATTTAAATTGGTATAAAACATAAGTACTTATTTATTCACATAAATCTCGTTGAATTGCATAGAATAAATTGTCATTTGATGTAAATGGAAGTAATTAAAATTATATGAATTGATAGAAGTAAAATAAATTGGTTTATGAGAGCAATTGAACTAAATATGAGTTCAGTTTGCTTAAAATAAATTAAATGTAAGCGATTGGGTTTTAAACCATTCGAATTGATGAAGTGGTATACGAATGGATTGAAAACCATTCAAATTGAATGAAAATGGTTTATAAATTAATTGAAACAGTTGAATTAGTATGGAAGATGTAAAAAAATTGCTTACGGAAAATGTTGGATGTGTATTTCTTTAGAATTCATATGTTTTAGCCATTGCAACTAAGTGAAATGTAATTAAACTTCATATATTTGGTACTTACATGTTTAAATTGAGTAAGTACATGTACCTGGAAGCCGTGTGGCTGGATTTGGTTGTGCTATTTGCTAAAAATCATAAGCCGCTTGCTTAAAATGCTAAATAGGGTACGCCTACGCAATAAAAATAGGAAATATGAACTGTTTTTGGTTTTTTCGACCATGTGGATCGATGTATATATATTTATCTCTTTTGTCAAATTGCAAAAGCTCCTCCGTACAAAGGGGACTCTGTCAAAAATTTTCAGAAATTTTGGGAGTTAGAAATTTTTTGAAAGTTTTGGAAAATTTTGTTAACGACAAACAAATTCAAATTGGAAACTAAAATAAATTAGTAGAGGAAACCAACTTAAAGTAATGATATGAATTAGTTATTAATGGGAAATAAAGTTTAAAAATTTAGAGTTTAAGATAAATTGAATTCATATGAAAATGAAAGAATTAATTTGAATAAAAATAGATATAAACTAAAATGGAAGATGAAATAAATATAAGAAGCATATAAAATGCTTATACTAAACTTAAGAGGGAATGATGAATTCTTAAATGAAAAATTGATACTACTAATATAATTTAAGTCAATATTGGAATGAATGGATATTGGCATTTTGTGAGAAGTCGATAAAATGTTTTGTAATATTGTGTTTGGATATTGGTGCTAAGCAGGATATGCAGGTAATATAAAGGAAAAGTGAATTGGTTTTGACTTCATAAGGATAAAAATTGAGTTGCCCGACCAAAAAGGTATGTGTTTAAATTTCTGTGGAATTTGATTGGGATTTTGGATCGAGCCACTTGGCCTTTTGTTTTCTTTTTTGATTTGGTAGGCCGTAGAGCCATTTTGTAGTTGTACCGAGCTAGCTGCGCAAAGGAGACGCTGGCAAAAAAATTTCGAAAATTTAGGGAGTTAGAAAAATTTTGAGAAAATTTTCGACAATTCAAAATTTGGTTTTGAGTTATAATTTGAATGCTTGTATAAGCAAAGTTATTCGGAAACTAAGGGAAAAGTTGGGAAGTTAGTAAGAGTTGTAATGGGCCTTCTATTAAAAAGATAGTTGGTAAGATGTTGAATTGCTAAGAACTGATTGGTTTTGGAAAAGGTAAACGAGTATTGGACCATTCTTCCTAACTTGTAATTTCGGGGACGAAATTCTTTTAAGGGGGAAGGAATGTGACGACCCGGAATTTTCGAGCATTTAAATCGGGATATTTAATTGATTTTAAATATTCAATATAATAATTTTAACTTGAATTACGAAAATCACCATTTATTTGATATTTTAAACTATTGGAATAAATAATTCGAAGTTGGGTAAATTGTTGAATCTAGAATTTTAAGTCTGTAAAAAAATAATTTGAAAGCTTGTAGAATTTATATTGATAATACTGAAGAGAATAGGAGTGATGAAATCAAATTTAAAAATGGTTTGTTAAGTTTTGAAATTTTATCGTTTAAATTGATTTTAAAATAGCCTTCCGAGGCACAGTCTCGGATTTCGACGAAACCCGTTCCATTAGGTCCGTAATATTGTATTATTATCGGATTTCAAATTTGGTAGTGTTTGGAGTTGTTGTGTGATTTTACGATAGGTGAACGCGTTAAAATTTAATTGATAATAGCCGATTCGGAATTGAAAAAATAATACTTCAACTAGTCTAATACATCTCACATCAGAACTTTTGGAGTTTATGTCGACTCACTGTACCAGTCTCAGCCGACATGCAATATTTCCTTTCCGTCGTTCAATCAGTTCAAAGTCTTGTTTTAAGTAATAATAAAATAAAAGTAGAAGCTTGTAATCGAAGATACTTCCTCTTTTAAAACAAAGTTATCACTTTCCCTTTTATAATTCGAAGCAACAAACGAATTTAGGGTTCTTCCAGCATTAATTCGAGATCGAAAAAAATATAATAATATAAACCAAATCTCGTTCCTCTTCTCATCTTACTTCCAAACCGATCTTCCCCCTTCTCTCAGCATTCACGAAATCAGAAACCTAAAATAAATAAATAAAATTACTAATGGAGGAGGGTCGCGGTCGCCAGATGAGGCCGATAGTTGTTGTTCGACTTCGAGGGGGGTCGAAGGGTTCGTAGTCAAGTTGCGTCGTGAGTTAGGGCTCGAGTGGAAGGGTTCGATTCCTGTGAGACGTCGTGGTGATGCAGCGGAATGGTGGCTAAGGGTTTGCGTGGTTTGAGTAGGCGTAGGGAGCGATGATGCAGATGGCGGCTCGTGGTGAAGTTGAGTCATTGAGGTATCGATACGTTGTTTATATTTATTTATAATTAATACATGAATATAAGCAGTAAGTAAAATGTTGTTGTTATTTCCAGAAAAGAAAATGATTTCAGTAAGGATTAAAACCTATATTTGTTTTGATTCTTAACACATATCTACCGGAAGAAAAGAAAGGTAATTTTAGCATATATATATACACACACACAATTTATTTATTTAACTTTAGTATTTTAGCACACATTTTTAACTTGCTAAATTTATTTTTAAAATAATGGATTATGGGGTTAACTCGTTTAACTCGCCTGTTCAATTATTTTGGTCATCAGAAACAATTTATCTAGAGGAAAATTGGTCAAATAAAATTCTGTGTTAATTAGATTATTGAATGAAAAAAATAATGTGTGGGTGGTTAATGTGTTTAACTAATTGAATTTGTAGTTGTACTTTCCGGAAATTAATTATTTTAAGGGAATTAGTTTAAAATAAATTTACTCGTTTAAAAATAAAATCACGGGTTAATCAAGTTATAAATGGAAATTTAATTGTTCCAATTGACACGAATGTTGATAAAAATATTATGTAATGTTTATACAAGGTTATAAACGGGGAAACCAAGACAGAATTGAAGTGGACTGCAAACAAACGGAATAATGTGAGTTAATCTCACTCAGTTTAAATTTAAATTTAAATGATAAAATTTAAATAATTGTTTGGATGGTTAAATTGATCGATGTGATATAGTATGATATTTTGGAATTGGTATACTATATTGTGCTAACGTCTGTGCATGCAGGGAAAACAGGTTGGAGGGATCCAACTGGATCCCTCAACATTTATTTAAATTTTTTTAACCTTCTTTGTGGTGATTATTTTATATTCTATGATGAGTTGTATTGAAATATTGAATGTTATGGTTCGATTGGATATAATTGGACATGATGAATTACCAAAAATATATAAATTGGATTTGGAAAGATAATAAAAGAAGTGAATTTGTAAGTAAAATAACTATAGAAAATTTGAATAAATTTAAAAATCAATTGGAAAAGAAATAAAGTGCCCTTTTAAAATTCTAATAAATTTTAAGTTTAGTGAGGGAAATTTGAATAATCAGAGGATTAAGAAATTTTAATTTTTAGTGTTATTAATTTAAAAGAATAAACATTTACTTAAAATTTAAGATTCAATTTATTGAAAAGATTAAAGAAGAAATTTGGAAGAAACTGAAATTGGTATATTTCAGTTAAATGGTATAAAATCAAACGGAAAATAATAAATATAAGGTCATAATTAATGAATTTTGAGAGAAACTAATAAGTAGAGAAATTTATTTCAAATGGAATAAATTGGGAATAAATTTGGAAAATTGATTTAAGTGATTGAAAATGGGATTCTCCCTGGATAACCAAGTACATTTTTAAAACAAATTTTAAAATATAAATTAAAGGTTTTAAAGTTGTTTAAAAAGGTAAGTTTTGGAAAATCTATTATCTCTAATATTTAAATTTATAAGTAATTATTTTCTCAAATCTATTGTAGTAGTAATTACTTAGAAAGTGACTTAGTATTTTATTTTCAAAGTGAAAAATCTAGTTTATATTTTATCAAATAACCTTATTTTCAAATATTTATATAGTACGTATTTTTAACAAATTATTGACGTAGTTTAACTTAAATGTTTTAAAAGTATATCTTAAAGCAAAGTGTTTTAAATTATTTTAAAAATCTAGTTTGTGCTTGGCAATTTCAGTAGAGATAGAAAATACTTGGGAAAGTTTATTCTGGAAAGAAAGAATGGTTTGAAACTATTTTCAAAAGGTTGAAAATAGAAATATATCTTGTGAAGATATTTTGAGGGTAATAAATAATTTGGGAAATTATTTATTGTTGGATGGTTGTTTGTGAATATTAATTGATAGTTAAATAACCGACTATCAATATTGGCCAAATGCGTTAATCGTTTCGAAGAGACCGGGATCGAGATTTATTTCTCGAAAACCACTTCGATCCGGTTTGTTCGTTTCATGAAAACGATTTTGGATTCGAAGATGGAGCAGTGAAGTGCAAGGGCTAGTCGCTACTAATCCTGAGGATATTTCCAAAATGGATGTAGTTGGAATAGTGCCTTCGGTTCCGTTCGAACCCAGGACGGACTTGTATGGATGAATGCTCGCAGAAACATCGTCAGGTGGACGATGGGCATTCTAAGGAATATGTTCTAAAAGGTAACGCTTAGCCTCAAGCCTCATCAAATGGGAATGACTGAAAATCAGGGGTTATGCAGCAAGGCTAGGTGGGTAGCACCCAAGCAGGGTGAGGTCATTCCAGTCTAGATGTCCCTTATTATTTCGGCTTAGTGGGCGGTTGCTGATCCCAACCGCGGGGTGATCTCACTCGGGATTATCCAGTAAGGGGTAGTCCCGGCCTTGTGTTGCAGGGGAGCGGGCGTACTCCTCGGTACGGTGATCTAGGCCTCGTACTGTGACAGGTGGTACCCCAGTGCCTAGTCATTAGTTGGAAATGCATTCTCCCTACGAGCCTTGTACGAGTTTTGTTTGTATTACCCACTCTGTGGCTAGTAGATGGAATTTAATCATGTAACAATTTCGGCTATTTTATAAGTATTTGTATATAGACCCTATTATAATATCAGAGGATTTCTATATAAAAATGTTTTAGCTATCGTAAGTTAAAAACCCGACATGTTTATTTGTGGCGTGGTCTTACGAGATGCTTTTGTTTTCAAAGGATTTTTGAAACTTTAATAATCAATTGGGTGTGATTTTCTCACGCTGGTATTCCAGACTGACTCGGGTGTAACTGTAATGCTCGGGTCAGACCGAGTATTATAGGATACAGGAGATGCTTTGGAGCTCAGGAGACGAGCTGGATGACGATACGTACTTATGTACTTGTTTATGTATATATTCCGCCGTGTTGAGTTGTTGTGCATCCATTGTATGATATTGATGTTGAGTTGTAATTGATGTACTCTGATGTTGTAATATATGTAAACAGAAATATTTGACTTTTGAGTAAAGATAATTTATTATCTATTATATTTTATTCCGCTGCGATGTTAGATTCTGATGTTGATTTTGTTTTTTCTTCTTCTACCTCTTCTTCTTTAACCCAAATGGTTCATATTTCTGTGCAACTTGAGTTGATTGTTGTAGAATAGTGTTGACTCAAGGGGTACAGATTTGCGGGTCGTTATATTTATACTCCAGTCCACGCTCTTGGACGTAGAGTTATTTCATGGGCGGTCGGTCCACACCCAATTTATATTTGTACTCAAGTTCGTGCTTCGGGACTTAGATTTATCTCGTGGGCGGTCGGTTGACACCTGATTTATGTTTGTACTCCAGTCCATGCTTCGAGAACTTATAGTTATCTTGTGGGTGGTCGGTTCACACCCATTTGATGTTTATACTCTGGTCCACACTCTGGGACCAGAGTTAGTCAATGGATGGTCAATTACACCCACTTTTTGTTTATGCTCCAGTCCATGCTCTGGGGACCAGAGTTAGTTGATGGATGGTCAGTCACATCCGTTTGATGTTTATACTTCAGTCCACGCTCTAGGGACTAGAGTTGGTGATGGGTGGTCAGCCACACCATTTGATGTTTATACTCTATTCCGCGCTCTGGGGATAAGAGTTGGTCGATAGGTGGTCATTCACACCTGTTTGATGTTTATGCTCCATTCCGCATTTTAGAGCTAGAGTTGGTCAATGGGTGGTCAGTCACACCCGTTTGATGTTTGTACTCCATTTCGCACCCTAGGGTCCAGAGTTGGTCGATGGAAGGTCGTATCACATCCATCTTTTTGGTGTTTATACTCCGGTCTCCACTCTAGGGACCACAGTTAGTCAATGGGTGGTCAGTCACACCCATTTTTGATTTATACTCCTATTGTCAAGTCGAGGTAAGAGTTGTCAAATGAACGGTCAAACCAGGTTCATCCATGGAATGGGATTCTGCCCCCAGCATCAAGGACAAAACTTGACAAATGGGCGGTTGATTCATGTCCATTTGGTGATTGTAGCTCCTCCAATAAAGTTGAGGAAGGAAGTAAGTGATGGATGGCTAGATTACATTCATGACTATGTTGGGCAATCTGGTCTCGTCCAATTTTCTTAGCGCTCCTCCTAGAAAGTCGATGGAGAGAGTTGTCAGGTGGATGATTAGTTCACATCCACCTCAAGCAGTAGTAATGTTCACGTGTCAATGACAGTGGTTAATGAGTAGGAAGTCAGTCACACCTACTTTAAGTCAAGCTTCCAAATTGCCCTATATGTCCGGGGTAGGAGTCGAGTTGTAGACAATCAAGTCACGTCCACTTTAGTTGGATCTCGGCATCACTAAGCTTCGGGAGAGGCATATAAATCTCATTGAACTTCATTTTATGATCCGGGAAGTGGATAATCGGGTCATGTCCGCTACAAGTCTTTCTTAGGTCTCTAAGTCAAATGTGGAGGTTGATGAGTGGATGGTCATCCATGTTCATTGGATTCTGACCCTGTTGAACTTTTCCACTTCAAGTTCTTAGTCTCAAGTCAGGGGAATCTGGTAGCTGATGAGCGGTTGAATCACGTTTATCTTGATGAAATTCTAAAGGTGGTCCGATCATGATCTGCAGAGGTTTATCCCAACCTAATTCTAAGTACTTGGTTACCGAAATTGGTTGGAAGTAGTTTAGTTCAAGTTGGCTGTAGTTCATAACACAATTGAAATTGAATTAGAAATAATTGAAAAAAGATCGGAATAAATCTCATCGATAAGTGAAGCAACGTCGTATGCTCGCTATTCCACTTTATCCAAGCCCTTCTCATCTGGGATTCGACCACGGGTGGTTCAATTGATAGTCTGAGTTCTTTATTAATAGGAGTCAGATGTTTTTTTCATCGTTAATCCGGTTCTTTTTAAGTTATAGCTACTTATTATGCTTATGAATGATGTTTGCATGTCCGAGATATGAGCAAAGCAAAATGGACCGGTATTGACAGATTAGCGGAAAATAACTTAGAGTCAGACCCGAGAAAATCTACTAGTTGCTTGGGGTCAACCATTGGTTTGCTTGGAGTCACTAGATTTGAAGGCCTGTGATGAATAGCGCTTGGAGTCATCTTGACGTTTGCTTGGGGAAAATCTTAATCCTACCCGAGTTTGGCTCTGGGTTAGAGTTTCTTGGATTCTAAAATCTTGCTTGCTTTTGTCTTGTCAAAACTCAAGTGCAAAGTTAGGCCAAATGATAAATGGATATATAACCTATCAAGCTCAAAGGAACATCATGCATTATACTAAGACTACACTTCAATGAACATTGTATTTCATTTATCCATACTTCACCATAATAACATATGATACTAGCTTTGAGGGACTCAAAATAATTTATTTAAGAAGATGCTAAAATTGTGAGTTTGAACAAGTGAAGGAAATATCAATTATTGCTGGATTGCAGGAAGAAGTAGAAGAGAATGGCCAAACATTTATTGGTCTATATGTTAATAGAAAGCAATTGGTTTAGTGATCTTGGAACAATCGGTTAAGAAGCTAATCATAAATGATCGGCTAAGATGCCAAAGGAACGATCAATGAAGATGGCAACTAGATAGATTGGTGAAGAGGTCAACTGGAATGATTGTTCAAAAAACGATCGTAAGAAACGATCGGTATGGACAACGATCATATAGAAGAAACGATCGACCATACTCACGTTTGTGGAATAACCAATATAAACCATCGTAAAGACAATTGTACATGATGATGCAACATATGGATTTGTAGGGAACGATCGTTCATTAAGTATGTATGGGGCATGGCCAATGATCGATCGTCCACATATGCTTCAACACTTTAAAATTTATGCACTTTCATCAAACATATGGCTAATCGATTATTGGTATCATGATATTCTTCTTCTATAGGGGAAGTAAACTTGGCTTCAGCGACAATAGCCAATAGTATCCTTGTAGATATCTTTCAAATTTGAGTGGAATAGGAACGAAAACTGGATTTATCTCGCGAACATGAAAATCCATAAGTAGAAGTTGAGATTCAATCAAGCCGAGAATTCATTTCTCAGTGAAACCACCAAAATTTTGACGCCAAAAATGGGCATCAACACCCAATAGAATTTAGTAGAGAATAATTGAAGAATAAAATTAAAATAGAGTAGAAATTATAAAGGAACACCAAGGTTTTTGTAGTGGTTCGACAATCTTGGCCTACGTCCACTTCATATTTTTATTGATCTTCCACTTGATTATCATTAGAAGAATATTTGGATTAGCTAGGATCCATTAGTACAAAAGTGAAGAATAAAAATGGCAGAGCCTCGGTCGAGAAAGCCGGATCCATCTTTCTAGAAAATAGCCATGGTATTATAGGAGAAGATGTGCATAGATTGGGTTGAAACTTTGCAGGAAGGCTCTCTGGGTCCAAAGAGGCCCATCATATCGATCGGCTATGCTAACTCAAAGATTAGGATCGATCGGCCTAATGTTGTGCGATCCTTTTTCTTGGCTTCAATAATTGTGCTATCATTCTTGGGAGGTCCCATATGCCTCTTGACATTGTTCCTAAAATATGAGATTATTCTGAGTTGTAGATTTGAGATATGAGTCGATCTTGGTTGAAGTTGGAATGTACATTAAGGTATGCCAGTCATTTTGAGGTATCATCCAAAATGATCGGTCAATAACGATCGACCATCCTTCACTTGAGATGCACAATCATTTTTGCATGCTCCCCTCTTCATTTTATTGATGCTCTACAAGTTTCGCATGAATTGGCTTCAGAGATTTTAAGATATTTAATGTTCTCCGATGACTTGAACTGTTTCATGGATCGTTCTTGGTCGATTCATACAAATTCTTGCTTCATCCGTAACTTGAGCATATGAACTCCAATCCACTCCAAATTTGAAACATAACTTCATAGGGCCATGCTAGTTACTTCATGCCAACTGCAGTTTGATTGGGCACTGGTTCAAATCTGCCCGACCATCGTCTATAGTACTGTACGTAATTGGTTCCTAAGGCTGTTGACTATCCGATCCTAACCAAATCGATGATATCATGGCTTTGCCGAAAGGTATGATACCATGCATCTAGACAACTAAGGCCAAATGAAGTGAAATGTGGCACTCATAATTGGTAGTAGCAGTATTCGCTTTTATGTTTTTGCAACATTATCTGTAAACAGAAAGATTTGTTTCGTACACAGACTATAGGCTACTAAAATATTAATTCTCTTATAAAGATTTGAATATGCGATAGCAATAATGGTTATAAACTTTAGCTGCATATGCTTGGAGTCCAATTACCTATGGAAAAGGAAATAACGTAGTTGATTCTCATAGTATGAAGCATCAGGCAGCCGTATCATTGATGTTAGTGGGATGGAAAGAGTTAAAAGTGTTATCTTTATGTAATCATCAATCCAAAAGGGCAGAAGATACAATAGCCATTTTAGCAAGTTTAGGCATACGATCGAGTTTACTTGATAGAATTCAAGCCAAGAAGACGATCTTACCTTGGCAGATTAAAACAATAAATTGGAAAGTGGAAGTAAGTCACAAGACCTTAACAATTTCTGTTCGGACTCGAATGGGAATTTGAAATCTAATGGAAGGCTGTGTATTCCTAACATGGCCAACCTAAATAAGAAATTGCTGACAAATGTCACCAGTATTTATTTTCTATACATCCTAAAGGTACAAAGATGCAAAAAGATATGTAAAGGATGTACTTTTAAAAAGCATGAAGAAGGACATTAATGAATATGTAAGACAATGTATTACATGCCAACTGGTTAGGGCGAGCATCAAAAGCCTAGTAGATTATTTTACCTCTTGAAGTTTCACAATCGAAAAAGGAAAAAATCTTAATGGATTTCACAAAAAGGTTTCCTAGATTGAGATAAGGAAATGAAAGTATATAGATAATAGTCGATAGACTCACCAAAAATGCTCATTTCATCCTAGTTAAAGTAAACAGAATAGCAGAGAGTTTGGCCAGGCTATTTTTAAAACATATTATACAGTTGCATGGAATTCCAAAGAATATATTTAGCGACTGCTATCGGTTATGTACAAGCCAGTTCTGGCGAAACCTACAGTTAACCTTAGGGTTACAACTTAGTCTAAGTACAAATACCATCCTTATAAGGATAGATAGAATGATAGAATAAATCATGTTGTAGAAGCATTACTAAGAAAATGCATTTTAAAGTTTTAAGGATCATGGGAGGAACATTTTCATTTAATCGAATTCTCCTATAATGATAACTTTTAATCCAACATCAACATGGCACCTTTTGAAGCTTTATATGGAAGACCGTGTTGTTCTCCATCTTGTTGGCTAGAAATTAGGAATAGATTGATAATAGGTTTAGATATAACGCGAAAGACAACTGAGAAGATCGAGCTTATCAGAGATCGTATGAGAATTGCCCAGTCTAGATAGAAAAGCTATGTAGAAAAAAATAGAAGGGACTTAGAATTTTTAGCCGGAGATTATATATTTATAAAGATATCTCCAATAAAGGAATAATGGTATTCAGAAAAGATGGAAAGTTAGATCCAAGATATATTGGACCTTATCCAATTGTGGAGTGCATTAGGAGCCTAACATATTGAGTTGATTTACCTATTTATCTATCTGGATACACAATGTGTTCCACCTATCCTAGTTGAGAAAATATCTATAAGACTTTGACGTTGTTATAGAGCCAAAATAACTAGAAGACTTAGAAATTGAACCGAACCTTATTTTCACCATCGAGTCAACATAGGTTACGGGTTCGAAGGTGAAGTACTTAAGGAACAAGCAAGTTCCATTAATCAAAGTTCAATAGTTAGAAAATCCTAACGAATGCACATAGGAGACTGAGAAACAAGTTAATAAGTTGTATTTTGAGTTACCTAAAGCTCATTAGGTACATATTTAGTTTTTTATTTATTTATTTTATCAATTCATGGATGTTTGCATTAATTGATTGTCATAATCTTGCAATTATAGAAATTGATTACAGTACTCTCCAATAAATTGCAAGGATATAATTTATTTAAGGAAGGGAGTTTGTATCACCGGATATTTGATTGATTATAATAGTGAAAACCCACTCATGATTACATGTTCCACACATCTACACACACTTCGCAGGAAAAGGTGGATAAAAACAAAAACAACACGGGTTGCATTAAATGTTAAGTTCACGATACTATAATTCATAACAAAACAAAACAACACTAAGAATTAGATTTAGACTCCGACTCAGACTCAGAAGAAGCATCAGCTATGATTCCACTGTGGCGATCTGATCTTCGGCCTTCTAACGTTGCACGTTGAGTGGAGCTGCTTCTAGGATGCAAAGTAGGAGTCGGATCATCTAACTCAGTTATAACAACTGATGAACGGCTAGGAGTAACGCCAACAAAAATGACTCGAGAACCATATTTAGCATCAAACTAAGCACCATCATAATCCTTCATATCAAAGATGTAGTCCGTACGATTATATAAAAAGGTTAAATCAAGTTTGGGCAAAAGATGAAAGGAAACATCGATCGAACGCTTTATGGCAATGTCGATCATGACCCTCTTGACTCTCTCTTTATAAGTTAGCTCCACTAAGGAAACCCTATCCAAACTACCTAAATAAATAATGAAGGTTCCATGTGGTGCAGTAATCGAAACTCAGCCAAGGGTTTGCATATTGGGTTGAGAGTCGAAGGAAGAAATTTAATTTTCAAGAGCATTCACAAGCTCCATAGCCATCCTCCTAATATGGTCGATCTCATTCAAAAGCCGCTCGCTCATCTTCTAAGTAGTATGAGAATAGGATTCGAATATTTCCTGTGCAGTAGATGTAACATGCGAGCTGCTACTCTTAGCAGAATTTGATTCCTTTTTATAAAAATTCTTTAGCTCAAAAAAATTGTCCTCATAATAGTTTTTTAAATCATTCTTCCACTCAAGGACCACATCGAGTCTTCCCCCAGATGGGGTGCAGTAGTGACACCAGGCCCAAAAACTACATTGGAGCCAAGGCCTCAATAGGATCCGTTCTCAGTGCTAATTTTCCTTGCGATTTGTTTAGACAACTCCTAAATTGTGAATTCTTGAGCCCTAATCTCATATGCATATACTATCCTATATGCATTTACAACATCTCTCGACAAACTTCTAATTCAGCAATATGATTCTAGGAAGAATTAAGCTTTCTCTCTAACTCTTCTATCTTTGAATGTTGCTTAGTAATGCAAGTATATTGCCTTGCATTTGCCTACTTAGACTCTTTCAACTCCTGCTCCTATTCATCAAACCGTGCACGTGGCTCCTCAGAATTTCATCAACAACTGATTCCCTATGCTCAGTAAGACTTGCGTTTGTGGCCTTAAGATCTTTGATCCAACTTTCATAATCTCGAACGACTTTGGAAGGAGAAGGATCTCACAAATAAGGAGTATGGTGACAAGTACTGGTGAGAGAAATAGTAGCATTCTTCGAATAAGCAATGATTAGAAAAGAACCATTTAGTATAAAAAAACAATAATAATAATAGAAGGATTACATGGGAGTTCATGTAAAACATGTGAAAGAATTTCACTAAAGTGATAACTAAAAAAAAAAAGCCCAACTGTTGTTTGTGCCAAATCTCTCTTTAAACTACAATAATTAGGGATGCCCAAAGGGAAGAGATTCATTTTCTAAGATGGAGCCCCACTTACGTAGTAGTAAATCATATAGCCCATCCCTTTGGCGAATAACTTGAGTAGTTTTGGATAAAAGGCCTTGCGTATCTTTTCTTAATTGGATAACAATCTGCTCCAATTCATTCTCCCACCAGCATGCAAAGGTCATCCTCATCAATAGGTTCTCCATGTCCTACCATTCTAAAACCTTAAATTATTAAACAAAATTGCTTCCTTTACATGAATTTGATAAAATAGGATTGCAAACACTTAATATTTGTACCTAAAAGAGTGAAGCGGAAATTAAAACACTAAGTAGCGAATATACATAATTTCATTAATAAACTTCATCGTTTACAAAATGATAAATCAAAGCTTGTGTATTACCATCACAAAAAAATTTAAAGAAGGAAATGGAGGGAAAGAGAAAAGCTCAATAACCAAAAAGCTGGAAGATTCATATATTTACTTCCTCAACATCTATAGATCCTGGTGGAATGACCTTAGACCCTGCTTCTGAAGTAGTTGGGCCCTTGCCTCCATCAGAATCGTCAAATATATATTCAACATGTGTTCCTTTAGAGGAGGAATTGGGTAGGCCATCACGCTCCTGAACCCGCTTTTGTTTGCAGTAGTCTTAGGCTTCTTTGATTAGATGTGGCTTTTTCAAGAAACTCAAATAAAAACCTATGCCTTCTACGTCAGGATTGTCTATAAAGAACCGTCTCTTCATTTGAGCATAAATGTCATAAAGAACATTGTGAGCTATTTTGTCCAGATCTTTCTTCGCTTCAGAAAGCTTCCATTCGAAGCTGCTTATTTTTTACTTCTATCGCACGACATCTTGTTTGATATCCATAACCTTTTTGAAAAGCACTTCCAGTTGAGCTTAGTAATCTGCCTCCCTTTTATTTCCAGCCTCAAGTTCAAGGTGAGTGGCATCCAAATACCATCCTAACTTTGAAATTTCTTCCCGGTAGTTATAAGAATCAGCTCCAAACTATTGAGCTTATTGTGCAGTTCCATCCTGTAAGCGATGACCTAAAAGCACAAGAATTATAATAAATAACAATGCACCTGAAACCATAACTAGATGAAAGCAACATTATAATGTATTAACCTAAAAGCCATAACAATGAAAGTCCAAGAAGATTTCTATGGAAGACGTAATGGAAGAAGGTAAAAAATGAGGCGTCAATGCATTGTAATCATCAATAAGTAAATGACCCATCCTCTCCACCAGATCAAACACTGCACCCACTCCTAGAATAATCAGGAAGTGTGAAGTGGATGAAAGCATGCAATGTATGGCATCCAAGCCTCAGTACCCGAGGGAGGATGCGGAGGATCATCCACCATCGGTTGTTTCTACGACTCTCATGTGTAGAAAGATCTCCCGCTTGTCACTTCTTTCCACTTTTCCTCTTCTTCGATGTAAAAGCGGCTGCAAATGATGGAAATTTACTTTTCATTTCACTTGTTACCTAAATTAGAGGTTTCAATTGTTAATTACTTACCTTTCATTTCACTACAATAATTGAAACAATTAATTAACAGAAATTTAAGAATTTAATACCGGGTTAAATTTTCAATTTATTTTAAAACAATAGATAAATATATTCTTACAACTTATATATCTCTAATTATATTCAAAACAATTCAAAATTTATATATTTTTCAAAAATGAATCTGCAGTAAAACTACTACAGTGGCCTTCCCCCTTCGAAACTCGAAAATGAAAGTCGATGATGCGGCCGCCATCACGGAAATTATTTTCCAACGAAAGAGAGGAAAGTACAAAACTTATTTTCTCCAAAATCTTCTTTAAAATAATTCTTCCGAATTATAATAAATATTTATATCAGAAAGTACTTATAAACAATATTATTATATTCCAAATTTTATTCGAAAGAAATTTCAAAACCCCGGATCTTAAGTTCTAAATTTCCTAAATTTCATTTATTTTATTTTTCAATCTTATTTCTATTATTATTTATACACTTTATTACCTAACAATCAATCTATTGCAGCCAAATACAGATATCATTTGAATATTTTTATTTTATATAGAAAATATAATAGGAAAAATTATTTCATCCACCTATATTAAAAACAAATATTATGTCGGTCTGTCCTATTAAGTGTTTAGAAATCCCTATTGATGTCACAACGTCCCATGCATCAACCAGAATTTATAAATACAAAACGAAACAGATTAACATAATATTAAAATCTTTTTATAACACTAACAAATACGCTTTCTCATATATATACACTCAGCGACTCCCATAGGGTATCACTACCTTATTAGTAAAGAGTCAAACCCCACAAAGCTAAGGTTTATCGCTAAACCAAAGCTCTAATACCAACTGTAACATCTCTCCTTTTCATACACTTTAAATCGACACACGTGCCAATTCAAACCATACGGAAGGGCGGATTGTTATGGGGTAAATAAGAAAAATGAGAAAGAAATAAAACAAAATAGAATCTCAAAGCTGAAGGATAAAATATAATAATAAATATACAGTTCATAAAACTGTTTACAAAACATTTGATTCTTCTTTATACAATAAATATCAGAGTTCACATACCAATAATATCAATGCAGCGGAATTAAATAGTGTAGTGGAATAATATAGTAGATAGTAATACTACAAATCTTCGACTTCATCCTCCAGAATAAAATCTTCAAATCCTGAAATGCTCGGACTGACCCGAGCGAATTGAACAGACAAAACCCTCGAGTCAGAACTAAAAGATCTTATGTAAGTTAAATTAATAGAAATAAATATGACTGCAGTAACTCAAGAGATGCTCGGGATTTACATCTCCTAAGGATCCGTTAAACTATTTACTACGTAGTATATTGCGCTATTATAATAGTGTCTAATTGTAAAATAAACTTACTTTTAAATAGCGTTAAGACTTTACATTTTCCACCTTAACACGTTTATATATTCCCATAGTCTATACAGTACCGTAATTTCCCCTGTACCGGGCATCGTCAGAGGGCACTCCATAGGTATGGTACAAAACCAAAATCGTATAAGGTGCGCTAGGGTAGGTGACACGGCACAACTAGGCAATACCGAGGTAGATATACCAATTACGCTTCCGGGTCGGTGGTAACGCGTAGCCACAGCTACCGCCCACCTCGAGCCAAACACCCGAATAAAAAATCAAAAGTGGCCACCGAATCAATCCAAGAGTCAGAGTATAATATCGAAGGGATGTGTCCGATCAAAGGTGCTACCTTATTAACCCGTCAATCGCTCATGTTTTAGCCACCTTATGCCAACTCACGGGAGTTGGGTCCACGTATTTACCTTACAGGAAACGTCGCCACCAACCTACTTCATTCCGGAATCTCCACCGCGTACACGGTTGTTAAAGTGGTTTTCGGAGTTGGCAGAGAGTATGACAACTTCCGATCCCGGTTTCTTCAACAACCAAACGTTACTATAACACCGCGGTCTTAAAAATAGTATATACTTTAAAACCAGAATATAATTATCCATTTCAAAACCCATAAATACGATATCATTTCCATTTCCAAACAATTCATTTTGATATTATTTTTTATAAAAACCCAAATAAATATAATATCATTCTATTTCAAATATATTTCTTTTCCAAAACCATATTGCTTTAATATTTATAATAATTGGAAACCAAACATTAAATTATAACTTTCAAACTATAGTACTTCGAAAATTCATAGCTTTAAACCATAACCTCGAAAACTTGGATGGTTTGGACATTCAAACGGTATATAGAATAAAATAGTTTGCATTTAAAATTACTTTATAAAATAAAATAATTTCCACGACTTACAGTTTTTTTATTTAAAATTAAGTCAAAATCCATAAATTTCAAAATCGCTTTCAGTTTCGATAACCACTGCAGTTTCAATATATTTCAAACTTTGAATATTAAACAATTGGAACTAAGGTTGGAAATTTTTATTCAACAATTTAAAGTCCTATTATTTAGTTTGAAATAATTGCATAATAAACCCGTAATCATTTAAGTAAAACTCAAATTACTTATAAAAGAAAATTTCCTTCAATTTATTTATACTAGAAATATTCATTTAATTCACTTGAATACAATTTCAGTTATAAATATCATACCCTTTTTAAAATTTCATGTTAATAAATTTTACATCAACTTATGAAGTTAAATTCTTAATTAAGCTCAATTCCAAATAAATTTTTCAATTTAACTCCCAATCTTAATTGATTTAAATCATTTAAAATTCTATATATTTTCAATATCTTAACATGTACTTAACCATATAATAAAAAATAATCAAACCCCTTTATTCAACTTATTTATTTTATTTAACAAATTCATACATAGCTTAAATTCAATACTTTAACTATAGATGTATATAAAATAAGATTTATATAAGGTCAAAAATTAATATTTATTAAACCGTATCCTATCCAAAACCATAAAACCCTTTCAAAAATAATTTTATATATATACCGCGGTGCCTGTATATAATTTTCTATCCTATGGTCAAGTGATACGGATATTTATCATTTCAATCCGCAATTTAATAATAAAATGCGGTTGTATATCATTTCAAACCGCAATCCCGAATGAAATGAAATGCATGATAACTTGCAGATTATATAATATAGAACACATCATCCATTCACCAAACATCAATCATCAACCAATTTATTGCAATCATCATCAATTTAAACAAACATCAATAGAGCATATAAAATATAACCGGTATCAACGAACATTTTATATTCAAAATAAATAAATAAATAAATAAATGTTTAACTAGCAGTTTAGATGCAAAATAAATAATTTTTAATTGTCAATTGATGTGCAATAATAAATTAAATTAACAGTTAAATTAAATAAATGCGATTTAACTGAGATAATGAATAAAACATGCAAAACAGTCATAAATAAATTTCTACTCATATCTTAAATCAATTTAACAAACATAAGAAATCTTAGAAGTTGTGAGTGGGTTAAAACACTCATCTTTTGAATTTAAATTAAATTTAAAGCCAAAAATTTGACCGTCTCAGAATTCGTCCAAACCAGCGTCATCAGGTCCGGAATTTCAATACGATCCTAACAAAAAAATCGTGTGTGAAACGGAGTTCGTATGTAGAAGTTATAGCAATAAATGCGCTTGAAAACAACTAAAAAAAAGAACACATTTCTACCTAAGCCACGTGTCACCGCACAATCATCTCCAAGCAAACGTACGAAACATGCTACTAAACCCACGCTGCAACCTTTTATACCAACCCTAATTCGCGATTTGCCGCCAATCCGACCGTCAATTTGCCTCCAATCTTCACCGATGAACAACGCGCTAGCCCCTCTACAAAACCCAGAAGGGATTTTCCGATCAGACGCACCAGTCAAAAACGCCCAATTTAATTTTGACCGCGATTTCTGGTCAAACGATGCGTCGAATTGAAAAACGAATTATACCATTGAATTACGCTCATCGAGAGCTTCAACATATATTAATTTGAGATTTTTCTGAGGACTTTGAATTTTTTACACTGATTTTGAAATGGATCTGGATCTGAAATTTTGTCTGCCATTGAGGAGGAGAAGGAGCTGAAGAAATTTTACGTGCAGACAAATGAGAATAGGCGGAGGCTAGGGTTTAGCGCGGTATTTATAGATAAAGTTGGAATAGACAGATGGATCCGAATTATAAACGTGCTCACCGATAATTGGCCCAAAAAAGCCCGTTCTGACTCCGGAACGAAATTGGGTAAACCCATATATCAAAATAGGTGTTTTCAAATATTTTAAACTCAATGGAAAAGGTTTCAGGTTCAAATTCCGTCGTATGAAGAAGTTATGCTAAAAACAATATTTTTTTAAATTGATTTCAATGCATAAATTTCAAGGCGTTTCGAGTCCGTACAATCAAATGACAAGTCCGATCGCTACAAAACTTGAAACACTATTATAATTCACCGTTACGAATCCGATGAAAATGGTTTCGTCAAAATCCGAGCCAGTGGCCCAAAATGGCTTTTTTTCCATTAATTAAATAACTTAAGAATTAGTAAATAAATCCAAATTTTATATTTCAGTTTCAGAATTGGAAAATTTTATATTTCAGTTTCAGAATTGGAAAATTTTATCACTTATGATTCCTCAATCATTTACAATGATTTTAAACAAATTTAAAAATGTAAATTTAGATGATTCATTTTATAAATTCCAATATTAATTCTCAATTTCATTAAATTCAAAATTATAAATTAACTTTCTAATAATTCTATTAAATTAATGAATCATGATTATTCCATTCATATTTTCAAATTGGAGGGTTTACCATTGGATTTGAAATTGTTACATAAATATTTCCCAATATTCAACTTAATTTTTAATTTAACATAATAATTAAAATTTGATTTCATTTATTTCAATAAGTCCAACTATTATAAATTAACAAATTAACTCACTATTAAAGATTCAAATTCAATAATTCATAAACTTCATCTTCTTGATTTTCTTATTTATTTATAATTATTTAAATCAATTCCCGTTCCAATTTAAAGTAACTTAATTTACCCTTTTATAGTATGTATTTCAGTTTCTTAAACTAACCTCTTCATTATAAATTGAATCCAGTTTATTTTTAATAAGTTTCGAATGGATTAGATTCAATTTCAACCTTTTACTTATTTAGGTTATATTTAATTTATAACGTATTACTTCCCTAGTTATTACTTTACATCTTCCCGTATTAATTTCACAATTAATCATAATTATTAAAATAACGCTTATAATAAATACGATCCTATAATTTACTCAACATTTAATTATTTCATTTTCCATTAGTGTAACATTTATTTATTTTGTTATCACTTATTACAGATTCTAATTCCATTAACAAATAAGCAGTTAATTTATAATATATGTTACAAATTTTGAATTAATCACTATTCATTATTATTGACTTAAATTTAGCATTAATTACCTTGTATTAACATTGTTACTTAAAATCCCTATCCAATTGCAATTAATATTCTAATGAGTACATTTACTCTTTCCGTTATGTTATAAATTATCAACAAAGAAACGTTTATTACTTTCAACAACATTGTAATTACTAATTACCTACATTGATTGTATACGTTTTCCATTATTATCATTTATTAGAATTCTATTCAACTTTCCATCTTATGCATATAGTTAACCATTCTATTGATTTTACCTTCAAAATTTTCAGTTATTTTCTTAACTTACAAAAGGCAATAATTAATTACATTTAATCGCCATTAATTAAATGCATTGGTAACGAACAATAGTTGTCACCATTATACAATTTATAACATTTGTAATTTATCCCCTACAACAATTATTTCTACAACTCTCATTAAATACATTTATTCCAATTTCCGTTTCAACGTTTTTATTACAAAATCAATTAAATACTTTCCTTTCTTGCATTAAATTATACACCTGTATAATCCTTTCCACTATTCATTATCTAGAATTCTATTTAAATTTTAATCTCTTGTAATAACTCATTTATTATGCATTCGCATATCAATAAATAAGGTTCCAATAAATAGGATTTATTCGATTCACCTTATATACAGGTACAATACTTACACCATTTTATTTATTGATATTTTATTCATATTACAAATAAAGGCTTTAATTACCATTCATATATTTTATTTTAGCCTTCATTTCAGTATTAATTTATAATTTTTTTTATTATTTCTACTAAATTTAATTACAAAACTTATTAATTTAACCCAATTAAATTCACGAAATCTACGGGTCGTTACAGAACCCTAAACTCATAACTGCTAATCCCAAAACTAGCCAAGATCCCCTCTACCTGACTTCTCCCGTGAATGGCCGAAGGAAACATAATAAAAGAAAAAACACGGCTGAAAGATCTAGGACGATCGCCGAAGGTCATTAATAACTAAGTTGAAGAAACGAGTTACTCGAAAAACACCATAAATCAACCTCAAGATAAGAGGGAATGAGGCTTCTTATAGCATTATAAATGAACTAATTAAGGAATCCCAACTAAGGATTTCAATAAAAAATTAAGATCGTTAAAGTAACCACTCGAACTTGAAAACAGAAAAATTAACCCAAAAAATCAACTTAGGAGACGTCTAACAAAAATGAAATGAGTAAGAAAATTCGATTTACTGATGAATAAGGGATTAATTCGAGGAGAAATGGAAAATTGAAGTCCCTCGTGGTTTATTCTATCTCAAACTAGTAAAAGATTAAGTGGGGAAGAAAAAGTAACATTTATATGTTGACAACTGAAATACAAACCTTAGAACCTATAAGCACGATGAAAACACAAACATTGGATGTCTGTCATTCACGAAAATCTACATAGATACCCTTCGGATCTGAAATGATTCGTATATTGATGGTTAAAAAAGCAACCAACCATAATTGGACATGTGTATAAAGCATTGAATGTGAAATGACTGATTAGATAACTCAAAAAATGGATGCAGATTGACAAGTCTTCCCTAATAGGCATTAGCGTAGACTTTAGGGGGCAAGTGTTATACCCACTTTTCAAGACGCAATAAAATACAAAAATTGGTTAAACAATGAACTGCGAAATAAGTTATGTAGGACTAAATACATAGCATAGTAAACTCGCACTATAACTCTAAAATAAAGAGCAAGACAAGTGTCCTTAAGATGCAACTGCGCCAATATAGCGCATTAAAAAGACAAGATAATAAGGCCAACAAAATCACTACGAACACAAGCAAGGTCATATGATGTCAAATATGCACAATAAAAAGCTAGCTTCGTAAAATATAGATGAACTTCACTACAATATTATATGGAGAATCCACTTGATCATCTAAGTGCTAAGTGTTGAAGCATACCGTTATGCGAAGAACTAAGTAAATAAACCAAATAAAGCCAAGCTGCACCATATTGTTGCAATCATGTTTCATGATTATAGGTTGACTATAAGATTCCTAGCACAGGAGAAAACAATCTTGGTTTAACAGCCAATGCAGCACCAATGTCAACCACGGAGAACCGAGGCAAGCTAAACAAAGAATAACTTCACCATGCTTATAAACCGCTCTAATTTCAATAGGAAATGCCACTCCAATATGTAAAGCCAGCCAATTACATCCCTATCAAAATCGAGTTCATGGCAACCAAGATGTGCTAGCACACTCTGGAAGCATAAACCTTATATTGCATCGATGAAAAGCATAATCCTTATACTGCACCAGTGAGAAGTCAGGTCATGGCGTCTTAACCTATCTTAAACTGCACAACCCTTACAACCATGGACTGAGCTGCAATCCCACCTTGGAACAAAATCCAGATGATAGGGACCGACCTACAACCTTGTTATTCATCTCAAATCCGTACTATAGCACATCTACTTAAACGACCATCGCTAAGCAGGGATGCAGCACAAACTAAAGTTAACATCTAAGCTGCCAGGTCTATGCCGCAATCTTGTATCACATAACAAAGCTACAAAGATTCTCTACCATCTTGACATGACATTCAAGAAATATGACTGCATTGCAATCAAATACAAATTGTTGTTCAAGACAGGACCATAGCGGGTGGCACAAGCACTATGCTCAACCCTTCAATAATACACATTCCTAAGTTACTCCAAGAAAGCCATGGACCTGTGCTACACTTACTAAGGAATCTTTAAGCAGTACCATGAGAAAGAAAAAACACTCCAAGGGCTACACAGAGGGTTACCAAAGCATCGCTCCACCGCAGTTCTTCATTTGTTAGGAAATAGCAAGGGCGCAAGCGACCCTTATCAAGCAACTCGCACATATCAACATCTAGAGCAACTTAGAAATTTTTTGGATAGATATTAGGTCAACACCATAGGTCGAGGCAAAGAAGTTTAGCTCCATTTATCCTCAGCACAATTCCAAACAAAAAATGTCGATCGGGTACGACAACTCAATTCTAACCATCCCTAATGTAGCTTCACCTGCACATGTGCATAGTTCACAAACCAATATCTCAAAAAAAAAAAAATCAAAGAAGGCATGACTTATTCAAATTTGGATGATTCCCGCCTCAATTCCAAATCATCCCGCGTAAAATCAAACCTTCTCGCCAATAGAAAACTTCCTACCCAAAGCCACATCACTAATCCACATATTCTTAAAGTAAGTAACGGATGGATGACATGTGTAAAGATCCAAGGGAAATAACAAAGCATGGGGGGACAACATTGCCAAATCATAAGAGGAAGGCGTGACTATAAATAGAGAGGCACTATAGCAGTGCCATGGTGGGCTGTCTCTCGATTTCCAAAAAAGAAAGGTACTATGTAAAAAAAAATCTCTACAATGCAGCAATGTAAAATTACAGTGAAGAAATGAAAGAATGGAGGATGGAATTTCCCATAGATGCAGGATTCTTGAAATCCAAACTACGTAAATTTTAGTGTTTTTATTTCACTACACTTTCTATTTTATTCTCTGGATACAATTTGATTAAAAAAATTTAATGGAAGAATGGTTAAACTCAAAGAAACATTTTAACGAATAATTGGAATGCTACTTCCTAATTACATAAGCATGTTGCAACATATTTACTACCTTATGGAAAATTCGATACCACTCGAAAATGCTCATTCATAATGGTAGAAGTATTTGGCACTATAATTATTATGTGATCATCTTGGATTTTATGGGATGAAAAATCTCATCAACAAATTTAAATTCAAAAAGAAGGATTTTAAATATTTAATAATGCAAAATGATTATTTCTTTGAAAAATTGAAATAAAATATTTAGAATAATTTAAGATGAAATATATATTAAGTTTAAATTTGAGTTATTTAATTATTTTAAATCAAAATTAAAATTAAAGGAGTAAATATGTTTGGATCAAAATTTGGGAAACACCCAATGGAGCAGTAAATGTGAAAGTTATCAAGGAAAAAAAAGAAATAGCAAGAAAGAACACAAGAGTTTTATAGTGGTTCGGTAAATACTCCAGTCTACGTCCACTTTATGCTTTTATATTTGTTTCTAGGAGTTTTACAAAGTGATTCCACAACTTGGTAGTCTTAACTCAATGAGAATCTAACGTTGTATTTTTTAGAGTTATATTTTTATAACTCATCATACTTAGAAGTTCAGAAGAAGAAGCAAAATTTCCCTTTTGAAGTGATCTCTACTCCCATTTATAGATGAAAATCCTTGAAATAAGCTTCTAAAAATGCTTCAGAAAGTTCTCCATGTTCACCACGTCATTCTACAAAAAGTACCATGATCGACTCGATAGAAAAATTCACAACTCATCATTGAGTTTGAACTTCAGGTCGTCATCGAGTTGACTGGGGTCAAGTTCGGATTTGACTTGGGTCTGACTTTGATTTCCCCTTATGTTGCCTTGTTTCATGTCTTTCCATCTCTTACTTTATGTTTTTCTTCATTTTTCCTAGTTTCAGCTTGGGGATGACTCGGGTCCAACCTGAAGTCTTGAGTCGAGAAATCATGTCTTCACTTTCAACTATCTTTTTAATGAATTTCCACTCTATGATCTTGTAATGCTTTTCATGTGGTTTGTATCCATTTATTCAAGTTTTCTTGGGATTTTCATCAATTTACTCAAGTTGTAACCTATTCTCAACTTAGGTTCGACTTGACAATGTTGGGTTGAAGTGTTTGATCCATCTTTTGGTATCTCCTTTATCTTGCCTTTGTGTGATGTTTCTTAAGTCTTTAGGTCCATTTCTTCACGCTTCTCAGTACAATTCAACCGTTTGATCATTTGATTCTTTTCCGAGACTGTAGGAAATTTGTCGGTAACATTTTCCCCTTAAAGTATACCTTGTGAATATGAGGTGTACTTTGCTCAAGAACAAATATCGAAGTTTGCAAATCATTAGAAGATGAGATCTCTGGATAATGGCTGCATCAATTACGGTGAACCATCTAATTTCTTTAGATTTATCTGTAAGTCAAAGGCCGCACTGGAACCATCACTGCTAAGGACTTAAGTCCATGCCTAAGTGTTAGTCACGAATCGTATCCATTCCATGTTCACTTAGAATTCAGTACATCATATATCATAAACCCTCTCGTTTTTTGTGGGAGTTACTATCACATTTCAAATCAATATTGTCTCATATTCGTTTGGGATTTTGGTTGTCATGTATTAGTGTTAGTATCCCTGTGTTCACTCGAGATTTATATATGATATATCACGTAATCAAGCATCGTCAATTGTCATTGCATACTACCACAAACGTTACTTATAAATTGTCAAACATCGCCTAGTTTCCTATCATAAGTAAGTCCATTTGAATCAAGGAAACAACGTAATCCAAATATCATTATCAAATCAAATTGCTTTAAATTCATGTGGCATTAGTATCCCAGTGTCTCGTTTTTGATCTCTCTGGTCACATAATCATTGTCCAGTTTAAGTTCTGATCTCTCTGGATCATGCATCTTAGCTTCTAATCTCTTCGAATCACGGAATCATATATTTGGTTCAATCTTTGATCTTTTCGGTTCATATATCCAATCCATTTCTGGATCGTATATCCAATCCAACTTCATGGTCTCTCCAGATTATATACCCTGTCCATTTTTGGATCTCTATAGATCTTATATCCAAATTTAGCCCAATCCACTAGCTCTGCCGGAGAAGGGACACAATTCTGAGCAAGTCCACCTACTCACTCTTTAGTGAGGGGACTTACTATCTGTGCTAACCCATCCACTCATTCTCCGGTATGGGGGCTAACCTTTCGAGCCTGCCATCTGCTCACTCTCCAATAAGAGGACCCACTGTCTTTTATAGTTTCATCCACTAACACTCCAACAAGGAACCTGCACATCATAGTTTATTGCCTCATCTCTTTTGTTGAGGGAATCAAGTCTTATCGATCTATATATTATGTTTAGGGGGCGAGCTATCTCCGCTGGTGTTTCATAATCAATACGAGTCATCATGCTCAAATGATTTCCAAAATCAAATATTCATTCATAAAATCCAAATCAAAATAACAAACAAACATTCCAAAACATCCATCTTATTGGAGATTACTTTTGGACATCCAATTCAAAGTGTGCCTTAAGACCCGTTGAGGTTACACATGTAAGTGGCCTGAGAATAACACAACACCACTTATTTAAAAAATAGAGTGTGGGGATCCAACCAGACCCACTTCTATCCCAATCATGGTAAAACCATTCTGGGCCCAGATCTAAGGTTGCTTCCAGATGCATTCGCTGCCGATGGTGGTTACTTCTGCTACACCATTGCATTTTGGTTCCTCAAGTAATATTATAACCGGTTTCTCCGAACTTGCTTATAACAACCCATCCTTTTAATATCTAAAACTTATCGTCTCAGGTCCATGAGTGACTTTCAAATATCACAGAAAACAGTTTTTCAGGGTAAAATTGAAACAAAATTCTAGACCAAGACATCGATAGGATCTCACAATAGAATGATTACATATAACATAGTGAATAAACATGAAAAGAATAAGGTGACAATATATAAGAGACTACACTAACAGAAGCAACTAATAAATAAAAACCAATACAGAAAGTCAAAATACATCAACTCCCAACAACATTGAGTTATAAATAAATACCTGATACAATAGGTCTTATAAACATATAAAGGTCTATCATATACCACTAAAATATCAAGTGTGTGTACATATATGTTCCAAAATATTGATGCCATGCTCCAAAATGCTCCGGCTGTGCAACTTGACTGCATATCCGTAAAAGCATCTAACTCCCAAACTACTCAACTTGTACCCAAGAGTTGTCATGACATAAACAGACAAAGACAAAACATGGGTCTGACATAAAGCCTGGTGTAAGGGGACTATCTCAAAATACTGTTTATCAAACCTATATAAAAATAAATAGGAAACTACCGAGGCCCAACTGGTCCTCTTCACGAATGTGGCTCAGGGGTAATCCACGCTGTCCATAAAAAAGTAAAGTAAACCTACCTCAAAATGATAGGAAATCAGCTATCATTACTTGCTCTTCTCTTGCCATCAATAAGTCTGTACTGTGACTGATATGTAATAATATACAAGTGTAGGGATAATAAGAATGTAAAAATATAAGTCTACACTATGCTATACACAATGATAATATCAATCAACTAGTATAGTACAGGTGCAACATAACAATGTGTCAAATAGGGAATATCAACTATCGTCCCATATTGAAAAAAATGGAACAACTGCCCCTTATGTGACCATTGGATCTATATAAATTCTTACCCTCGAGAGTCCATGAACAGAATTAAGTGTCCCCATATGACCTCTTTTTTTGTATAGGTGCCCTCATACAGACCGAGGACACTCTCTTGGAAATGAAAACCTCTGCCACTGCAGTGCTCCTTAATGTCTCGACCACATCAGACATTGAAATGCATATTTATAAGTATTAATTGAGCTTCATTCATACTATTTTATAAAATGAAGCAAGGTGGTAAAGAAATGCATTCTTAATGTCTCGACCACATCGACTACGGTGCTCCTTAATGTCTCGACCACATTAGACACTCTCTTGGAAATGTAAGTAAAGAAATGCCACCTAGCCCATTTAGCTATTGATTTGCATGCCATTTGCTCCATTATTTCACCTGATGAGCCCCCTTTCTTCCTAAATTGCCTCGACCACATTAGACCCTCTCCGAAGTTCATTGGCTTATGTTTGGTTCCTTATGTGTTCAAAAATCTACTTCGACGCAGAATCCACTCTTTGTATGGGTAGAGTTCAGCGGGAAAGAATAGTGACCCTACTTTCTTGAATAACGCCAAGACCATCTAAGCTAATGTGATGCCTACACGTGCTAGCACACTCATTCATGCACATTCATACATGTATGTACATGCAAACCACAACATATGTTACGGTTTGGACTTCACTGGAGTGATTACTCGACCTGGCATAATCTCACCCAACTTAGCACATACTATGATTGATATGGCTACGTGAGATGCCCTCAACACTCTTATACACGAAGGTATTTACACACATCCATATATATATATATGCACATATAATCAAGGTCCGCAAAAGTTTTAGTTACAATATGCAAATTATCTTGATTGTTATGTATCTTCAAATACTCGTATATGTATGCTTACCCATATACATATCCATACACGTATGTTTGAACAAATAATTCATTTATTTATCAAATCTTAGTTTTATTTATATCTTTTCAATAAAAGTCTAATATGATTTCATATTATTTTACAAATCTTACAACTATTTTATACAATATATTATTAGCTTATTAACCATTTTGAACCCTTTAAATACTTAATTGCCTCATTCAAATTAAGTATACATCATTTACTATTTTATAAAATCCCATTTCCAAATTTTATAAAATCTATACCTCATTTATAAAGTCATATAACCATTTTATAAGTATTAATTGAGCTTCATTCATACTATTTTATAAAATTCATATTTTACTTACAAAAGTCATTTCTTTACTTAAATAATATTTATAAGTATATTACCCATTAATAAAGATTGTTCCTTTATTTTAAATACTATTTACAAGTGCTAATTTAGCTTCATTAACCCCTAATAACTTTAATTATAAGTATATAGTTCAAAATTCACTTAATTAGCTAACTTAATTTTCTAAAACTGTTTAAATTAGTTTCAATATTACTATCTAATGATATGCACTTACTTATATCATGTAATCAGTCTCCAATTTATTAGAACATCGCCTACAATCATTCAATTAACCTAAAACCCTATTCTTAGCTTACTAACTATTTTCAAAAATATTTATTAAGATCTTAAACAAACAATAAGTCAATATAAGCATGTTTATAACATGAATAATAGTCTAAGTCAAATCAAATATCTCTAAATCAATTCATATGATTGCATAATCATCAAAAATGAAATTATGAAGATTAACAAGTACATATAGATGAAGAATCATCTCACTCACCTTCTACTTCATTAGACCGGGCTTTAATCACGAAAAACCCATTCCGTGCTCTCTTTAAAGTTGACATCTTACTTCAAACTCCACTTCTTGCTAATCCCTTCAAAGGTTATGCGACGAATGAGTATAGAGGATTATGGTTATTTTAGTTTGAATATAGGAATTTATTCGAATGGATTCAGGCCTTGGGGTTTAAGAGAGGATTAAGAAGTAATTAGAGAAGGATTAGGAGAAGAGGAAAAAAAGTGATGTTGAAATGAAATAAAATAAAGTGTTAGCCAACTTATAGGCAAATTGATGTCTACCTCATGGGTCTTAGCCTCATTCATTTTTTCTCAATAAATCATTATTCATTCCTAAATGTAGTCGACTCTCAGCATAGCCAAGTTTATGCTCATTTTTCTTGTGTTGGAAGAGTGGTCTCAACTATGGGTGTCTAAAATTCTAATTCATTAATCTTTGAAAAATTGAATATAGCGGGCATTCCGTTAGTTAATGATTAATATTTGAAACAATAACTTAAATATTCGATCGTCATAATTGCAAGGTGTTACATTCTCCCATTTTTCTATCAGCACTACAGAAACTTCGAAATTATAATGCATCACACAACTAGGGAATATGCAATAACCTACGTTATCCTATATTTCCAAAATTACATACCTCTTTTTAAAAAAGCTTCTCACTATTCAAATTCAAACTAAAAAAAATAGGAATTTAAATGTCCATGCTTTAGGTTTCAAGTACTAAATTGTAATACATCAAGAGGATTATGTATGAAAATAACAACAACAAAGAATTTATACATGTATAACCTTAGCGTAGTAATAGATATTACCATAATCATACATGACAATCTACTATGTAGTATGCTCAAGTGAGTTAGTATCAAAATATACCACAAACTCCGAATCCCATCGAAAGACAGTAGACTTGTATAGATTCCATCTCGAACCCATATTGGGCGTTGACAATATGCGATCTATTTCAATAGCTATTGCTATCACTCTCTGAACATACTTTACTTACGTAATTATAACTATGATACAAAAAATCAAACATATAAGATAAGAAATAATCAATCACTAACAATAAACAACAAGAAACCATCAAACAATAGCAAACAATGATAAGCAACAATAACTAGCATACACACTATCGTACATGCAAGCAAGTAACAAAAATCAACAACAATATAAATCAGCCAACAACAAAATCAAACAACTACAAAAAATAACAAACAATAATAAGCGAACATGAGCAATAACATACAACAATAAGCAACCGCAACCATCATTAAAAAATAAATAATATTCATCATACAATTAAAAAACAAACAACCAGTCAACAGGTGAAAGCAAGCATATAAAATAATGAAGCATTCAGAATGAGTCTACACTGGCATGCACGGTAACCAATCAATGGTCAAACATGCATGTCAAACCATAAATTATAATGAGTTCGTTCAACATTCAAGATGGACAAAATTCTTAAGTGGTGTAACTCCTTTCGAGAATACAATATATAAAATAATATTACACCTCTTGCTACGAAAAGGAAAACTTATACAATATGCAGGATTACGGAGTCTTAAAACTCTAGATTAAATCTAAAGTCAATGCTTTAATTTCTTTCTCTTTCAAACATAACTCATTCTTTCAAAAGAGGAAATTCAATAACTTAAATCATCATTCAATGATGATAAAAAAATCCTTGGATTTTCTTAGGTTCAAACTTACTCTAACCGCACAATATCAATAGGGAAAATATAATTAAGTCACTACGATGCTCACTAGGCAAGTATCATCTCGTCATTTAAATTATTATCCAAATCACTACAAAACCAGTCAAGAAATCCTCTCTCGAATCACCCCAACCAACCTTAGCAATACTATACTAACATATACAATAACTAAAGATCATTTAAAGTGACATAATGCCCATTCTAACCCTTCTTTTGCTCGTAAGATTTCATTGTTAAATAAGGGTCTCCCCTAACCCTTCTCATGCGAATTCTGATCTGGTTCCTTAGTCCAGCCACTGAAATTTTCTCGCACGACTAAAGTCGAGCTTTGGAAATTCCTCAGTTCCTAAAGAATCTAACTCAAGTGCTTTCCTTTAAGAATTGACTAAAAAACCCTTTCCTAACCAGTGAAAATCACTTAGAAACCCTATGCTCGAACTAATGATTAGGAATCAGCGAAAATCTCCCTTTTGACACATGGGATTACTGCCATCACCTAAGGTTACTAACACAAAGACAGACAACTCTAACATGAATGACCTTAGGCAAGTAAGCGCATATAAGTCATCCACTTGGTCTTTTCCCACTACTAAGCACCAACGAACCCTACTTGGATACAAATCCAAGTCACACTTCTTTGACCAATCCCACCCAACATGAAAGCTTATGCATCAAGTTCGAATGGTAGTACTCTCGTTCATTGCAACTAAGCTTACTTATACAAGGTTTATCTTTACCTAAGAATTAACATACTATGAAATGTATCAAATTTAGCCTATCTACAAGGTAACTAGCAATAGATAAATATACCGCTCAAGTAATGAAAGGAATAGATTCGAATTCCCCAAAAATAAAGTATACCTTACTATATAAGCTCCTTCCATTTTTCTTTAGCAGTATGCTTGCTAAGACACAGTAATGCCTGTAAGGCATAAGTCATCATCACTTACCCACCCCTCTATAACGTAGGACAATTCTTTCTTGAGTGATCAAGCCGCAATTGAAGCACTTACGCTTTGCTTTAGCTAGATGACATCTCCTAGCGAAATGCCTTACATGCCACAAGAGTGACATACTAGGCCATCTTTCTTCTTAGCATAAGCTAGATCTTCCTTGTATATTGGTCTTTGTGCTTTTGTTCGAACTTCGGTTTGTTTTGCACTTTCGCTACCTCCAATGATATCTCGCGAGTGCTCTCATGGAGGAGAATCATCCCAATAGTACTTTCTAAAGTGGCCTTTAACAAGGATAAGACCAAAAAATGAATCGCCATCGATGCTTTAAGACCTAAGGCAACCCCCTTTATCCCACACCCACGTAGTACAGACTATCTCAATCCCCAAAAACAAAAGATTGAATTAGTCAACATACTCTACCTTGCACACGATGGATGGAAAGCTCAAGCTACATGCCCTTCTGAATCTTAAAAATGAACTGAGAATCAAAGCGATGCTTGAATTCATCCCAAGCAATGGGCATGCTGTTCGACCATACAAACACTATGTCCTATCCAGCCAAATTCTTCCATCTTCAAATGCTAAAAAGAAATCTTCCTTACGAGAACATTATCTAAATCTATATCTATGGAAGCCTTATCATACACATGTCCAAGGCCATGCCTCAACAATAGTTTCAGGACTCGGATATGGCTTCCTCCAAGGCTAAGGAAATCTTGGCACAACTTTGAAGAATATAAAGTTGATGGAGCTAGAAATACTACTTCCCTAAGGGCGACACCACCTTTGATGCCAACCGTATCTTTCAGAAATGTTCATATGCGGTAGAACATTCCTTGTTGTTTCCAAATATTCTCTGTAACATCCCGCCTTTTTGTACGTTTTAAATCGACGATGAACCACACACGTCAAACTCAAACCATACAAAAGGGCGAATTGTTATTGGGGTGAATAAAAAATCAGCGAAAGAAATAAAACAAAATAGAATCTCACAGTGGAATGACAAAATATAATAATCAAACAACAGTTCATGAAGCCGTTTATAAAACATTTGATTATACTAATACAATATAGAATCAAAGTTACACATACCAGAGAATAATAATTAACAATGTAGCGGAACAGTATGAATGTAGTGGAATAATATAAACAATAATAGTAATATAGTCTTCGTCTTCGTCCTCCAGAAATAAGGTCTTCAAATCCTGAAATGCTCAGGCTGACCCGAGAGAATTGAAAGGACGAAACACTCGAGTCAGAACTAAAAGATCTTATGTAAGTTAAATCAACGGTAAAATATGAGTCGAACGACATCAGATATGTTTACGGGATTTGAAATCGCCTATCCAGTGTCTAACGTGAGTGCAGTAACTTAAGAGATGCTCGGGATTCACATCTCCTAAGGATCCATTAAACTATTTGCCATGTAGTAATATACGCTATTATAATAATGTCTATTAGTAAAATAACTTACTTTTAAATAGCGTTAAGGAATTACATTTTCCACCTTAACATGTAATAGTGCCGGTAGTCTATACAGCACCTGCATATCTCCTAATCGAGAGACTACGAGAAGGTACTCCATAGGTACGACACAGTCAAACTTGTACAAGGCTCGCTAGGGTAGGTGACACGGCACATAAGGCAATGCCAGGGTAGATATACCAATTATGCATATGGGATGATGGTGACGCACAACACGCAGCTACCGCCCACCTCGAGCCACACCCCAAAAATCAAAAGTCAAAAGTGGCCACCAAATCAATCTCAAAGTCAGAATATGATATCGAAGGAGTGTGTCCGATAAGAGGGGCTACCTTACTGGCCCGAGATCGCTCCTGTTTTAGCCACCTTAAGCCAAATAACGGGAGTCGGGTCCACGTTCATACCTCAAAGAAACGCCGCCACCATCCTACTTTATTCTGGAATCTCCACCGCGTATATAGTTGTTAAAGTTGTTTTCGGAGTTGGCAGAAAGTATGACAACTTCCGATCCCAGTCTCTTTAACAACCAAACGTTATTATAACACCGCGGTCATTTTCAAAATAGTTTAAACTTTAAAACCAAAATATCATTGCCTTTTCAAAAACCAAATCAATACGATATCATTTATTTCAAATATATCATTTCTGAAACCATAATAATTTCAAAGTTATAACATTTCGAAATCAGAACACTTGAATATAACACTTTCAAATTATAGTACATTGAAACTCATAACTTTGAACATAACTTCCACCACTTAAATGGTTTGAATATTTAAAATACTTTATATAAAAAAGTAGCTTCTTCAATTTTCACAACTCAAATCCAACATACTCGAATTTCTACATTTTTATATTTAACCAAATCCCAAATCATAAATTTCAATTCAATTTAGTTTCTAAATAAATTATCTCAAATCTATCGATTTCAAACCAGATTTGATCCGCAGAATAATCCATTTCAAATTCAACATATTCAAAACTTTAAGTATTCAATAATTTTGAAACTAAGTTTGGTAATTACGATTCAGCAATTCAGTTTCTATTATTTAGTTTTAAAATATTTACATAATAAATCCATTATTTTTCAAATAAACTCAAATTACAATTAACTAAATATTTCCTTCGATTTATTCATACTTGAAATATTCATTTAATTCACCTTAAAACAAAATCAAGTTATAAAAATCATATCCTTAAATCTTAAAACCAATAAGTATCAAATCGTTATATCTAAAACAATTCTTAATTAAATACATTTCCAAATCAATTTTTAAATCCACTTTAATTTAGAACTTATTTATAGATTAATTTCAATATCCAATAAAACCATATATATATTGTCAAAACCATAGAATTTTTTTCAAAATATTTATATATATAGACTAACAGTGTCTGTATATAATTTTCTATCCTATAGTCAGGTGATAACGGATATTTATCATTTCAATCAGCAAATTAAAATAAAAATACGGTTGTATATCATTTCAAACCGCAATCCCGAATCAAATATAATCCATAACAACTTGCCGTTTATGACAATATAAAATACACCATCCATTCATCCAATATCAATCATCAAACATTTGTCATAATCATCATCCAGTTCAAACAATAACATCAATATAGAACAGATAATAAATAACAAGTATTTACTGGCAGTAACAAGTACTTACTGGCAGTTATATTCAATAATAAATTAAATAACAATTTAACTGACAGTTTATATGCAGTAATAAATTAAATAACAATTTAATTCAAATAAATTCAATTTAACTGAGATGATGATTAAAAATATGCCAAACAATCATAAATAAATTTCTAATCACATCATAAATCAATTTAACAAACATAAGAAATTTTAGAAGTTGTGAGTGGGTTAAACACTCACCTTTTAAATTTAAATCCAATTTAAACCCAAAATTTGAAAATTCTTAGAATTCATCCAAACCAGCACCAAAATGTTCATAATTCCGATAGGAACCTAGCAGAGAAAACCGCGCATGAAACAGACCTCGTATGTGAAAGTTATTGACATTTGAAGTTAGACGATTCGAATTTAAAAAATAATATACAATAATACACGTCACCTCCACCTACGCGCCGCCTCCGACCTTGAGACCCACGCCATCGAGCACACCACGCCCCCGCCCATCCTCCCCCACAGGTCCAATCGCCAGAAACGGCATGCGTCGCCACCTAACGTTTAGGGTTTCGAACCCTAAACTGCAAATTCCCAACGCCTTCGGCCACCATGCAGGCTGCAACCACCCTCGATCTACTCCACGAAGCAAACACTACAAAAACCCTCAACTGATTTGATGATCGGTCAACATTGATCGTGACGCGATGAACGACTGCCGTTTGTTCATCAATTTCTGGACAGACAGAGCTTCAGATCGCAAAACAAATTTCAAATCTGAGATGCGCTCGTCAAGAGCTTCAAATCGATATAAAATTTGTTATCTTTTGAGGAGTTTGATTTCTGAAGGTGTATTTTTAATTGGAATTGAATTAGGATATTTAGGATTTGTCTACCATTGAGAAGGAGGAGCAATATAAATTTTTGTATGTACAGAAATGAAAAATAGGAGGCTGCTAGGGTTTATAACTGGATATATATAGGTAGGATTGAAAATAGAGAGAACGGATTAGGTTTGATTGAACGATATCGGTCCAAAAGCCTGTTCTGACCCTGGAACAAAATTGGGTCAACCTATATATCAAAATAAACGTTTTAAAATATTATAAAATCAATGGAACAGGTTTCAAGTCCAAATTCCATCATATGAACAAGTTATGCTAAAATCAATCTATTTCAAATTGATTTCAACTGATTTCATTTCAATCGATTTCTAGGCGTTTCGAGTCCGTACGATCAAATAACAAGTCCAATCGCTATGGAACTTGAAATCCTACAATAATTCATCGTTATGGATCCAATGAAACTGGCTTCGTCGAAATCCGAGTTAGTGGCCAAAATGGCTATTTTTTAGTTAATTAATTAAATTAATATTAAATTAAATCACTTTTTTCAATTCAATTTAAAAATTCACAGATTTCATCATTGTTGATTTCTTAAACGATTGCAATAATTTAAACAGACTTAGATACCAATTCAGAGTTAATGGATTTACCCATTACCGTAATTAAATTTTAATTTTTATAGATTCATTAATTATCAACTGAAATTCTAATAAATCATTTATTTGATTTTAAATTCTGTATTCAATAAATTATTATCAAACGGATGAAATTTACAATTGGTTCATGATCCATTACATTATTATTCTCAGATTTCATCTAAATTCCTATTAACATAATAATTAAATATTAAATTTCATTTAATTACAATTTATCCATTTATTAAGTTTTAAATTAATAAATCCTTGTTTCCATTCCTTTAATTCAACAAGTTGTTCTATTATAAATAACATTAACATTATTTCCAAATATTACCTTAATTAACATTTACGTAATATTTTATTTAGATTTATTGCAATTGATTCCAATTCAATTTCTATTTATTTCAATATTTAATTACTAAAACCCTATTAAGTTAACAAATTTAATCATCAAAACTTACGGGTCGTTACACTCTCCCCCGCTCAAAACTTTTCATCCCCAAAAAAAGGAGGGGAAAAGAAGGAATTATGTGGTCAATATCTCTTATTCAAAATATTTAACTTCATAAAAAAATAATTTTACAAAATTAATTAACTTAAATAAAATATACCAATTTATAACCATCAAATCTTTTATACTTAAATTAATAACGTTTGGAAAATATTTTCAAAAAATTTCTAAGTCCAAAATTTACGGAATATATCGGCAGTCTCCTTTGTACGGAGAGGCTCAGGAGAAAATATAATATCAAATATGCCAATATATATATCACGATATCTCAAAATAATATATCCCAACAATGGGAAAACAATATAATAACGCTATAAAACCATAACCCGAAGACGTACCTATTTGTCGAGCAAAAAACGCTTAACTATGAAACCAAAAGCAGTAGCAATTGCTTCCATAACTGTATTTCACTTATATAATCCAAAAGAGGTTAATAATTATGCAAAATGAAATATTTAAAGTTGTTCCAACCACTAACAAACAAATAAATATAAATAACAATCACTTGCAACAAAGCATACAACCATCATATGAGATCAACACAAATCAATTACCCATTCATATCAACAAAACAAATAGTTGTTCGGGTTCAAAACTTTAAATTTTACATAATGAAGAATAAACTACTAAGTGCATCATTTACTCAATAGTCTTAGATGAAACTAAATAGATTATTCATTCATCCAAACAATTTTAAAGTATCCTTGCCCAAACAACCATAAATCAAGCCGAACAACCATTTCAAACAATAAATTAAGTTCATTCTTGTTAATTTCATCTCATACATTTATTGTTTGATTCGCATAATAATTTATCTTTTTAATTTACATTTTATTTCTTACAGTTTCATTTACTTTTATTCATTTCTTACAAAATCTCATTTTCATTTATTCATATCGTGTCGGTTTCTTTTTATTGCATTAATTCATTTATTCGCTACTTAATTTCATTTATTTACTTTAATTATAAATAATTTCTTAAGTTCAAAATCTTTACTTACATTGCTCATTTCCTATTTCACTTAATTAGTAACATTGAAATTTTGACTCAAGTTTATAACTACTTTCGTGTCAAATTTCTTATTTATAAAGTAAGTTTTATTTAACACTTTCATTATTTAAGTATTACTTATACAATATCTATTACATTTCCTTATTAACATTCCAATTTTTTACATATTGTGGTAAGTTATATATGCTTTTTAAGAATGCAACTGAAAATTATACAAGTTCATCTTATTTCTTTTAATAAATCTAATGTTCAATACTTGTAGTTTCACTTAGAGGTTTCAATTATTAGCTAAATTCCATTTCACTACACTAATTAAAAATATTAATTAATAGAAACTTAACAACTAGATACCGGGTTAAATTTCAAATCATTTTAAAATAATAGATAAATGTATATACTTACAACTTAAATATCTAATTATATTTAAACAATTTAAAATTTATATTTATTTATCAAAATAAATATGTAGTAAAACTACTACTGTGGCCTTTCCACTTTGAAACTCGAAAATGAATGTTGATGATGCGTGCACTCATCACCAAAATTATTTTCTAGCAACAAAGAGGGGAGTACAGAACTTATTTCCTTCCAAAAAATCCTTTAAAACGCTTCTTTCAATTTAAATTGAAATATGTATATCAGAAAATACTTTAAATAAAATTATTATTATATTCCAAAATTATTCGAAAGAAATTTCGAAACCCCGGAACTTAAGTTCAAAATTTCCAATTTTCACTTATTTTATTTTCTTCAAATTTTGTTTCCAATCCATATTTATAAATTTCACTACCAAGCAACCAATATATTACAACCAAATATATATCTTATTTATAAAATTTATTTTATATATATAGAAAATATAATAGGCAAAATTATTTCATTCGCCTATATTCGAAACAATATTGTGTCGGTCTGTCCTGTTAACTGTTTAGAAATCCCTATTGATGTCATAGCGTCCTATACACCAACCAGAATTTATAAATACAAAATGGAACAGATTAACACAATATAAAACCTTTCTATAACACTAACAAATACGCTCTCATATATATATATATATATATATATATATATATACACACACACACACACTCGGCAACTCATCATAGGGTATTACTACCCTATTAATAAAGAGTCAGACCCCACAAAGCTAAGGTTTATCGCAAAACCAAAGCTCTGATACTTGACGTAACATCCCGCCTTTTTGTACGTTTGAAATCGACGATGAACCACACACGTCAGACTCAAACCATACAAAAGGGCGAATTATTATTGGGGTGAATAAGAAAAGCAGCGAAAGAAATAAAACAAAACAGAATCTCACAACGGAATGACAAAATATAATAATCAAATAACAGTTCATGAAGCTGTTTGCAAAACATTTGATTATACTAATACAATATAGAATCGGAGTTACACATAACAGAGAATAATAATTAACAATGCAGCGGAACAGCATGAATGTAGTGGAATAATATAAATGATAATAGTAATACAGTCTTCGTCTTCGTCCTCCAGAAATAAGGTCTTCAAATCCTGAAATGCTCAGGCTGACCCGAGCGAATTGAAAGGACAAAACACTCGAGTCAGAACTAAAAGATCTTATGTAAGTTAAATCAACGGTAAAATATGAGTGAAACGGCGTCATAATGTTTACGGGATTTGACATCTCCTATCCAGTGTTTAATATGAGTGCAGTAACTTAAGAGATGCTCGGGATTCACATCTCCTAAGGATCCATTAAACTATTTACTATGTAGTAATATACGCTATTTTAATAATGTCTATTAGTAAAATAAACTTACTTTAAATAACGTTAAGGCTTTACACTTTCCACCTTAATATGTAATAGTGCCAGTAGTCTATACAGTACCTGCATATCCCCAGATCGGGAGACTACGAGAAGGTACTTCATAGGTACGACACAAATCAAATTCGTACAAGGCTTGCTACGGTAGGTCACACGGCACACAAGGCAATGCCAGGATAGATATACCAATAACGCACACGGGCTGGTGGTGACGCATAGCGTGCAACTACTACCCACCAACCGCCCACCTCGAGCCATACCCCAAAAATTAAAAGTCAAAAGTGGCCACCAAATCAATCTCAAAGTCAGAATATAATATCGAAGGAGTGTGTCCGTTAAGAGGGGCTACCTCACTGGCCAGAGATCGCTTCTGTTTTAGCTACCTTAAGCCAACTTACGGGAGTCGGGTCCACGTTCATACCTCAAAGGAACGCCGCCACCATCCTACTTCATTTTAGAATCTCCACCGCGTACACGGTTGTTAAAGTGGTTTTCAGAGTTGGCAGAGAGTATGACAACTTACGATCCCGGTCTCTTTAACAACCAAACGTTATTATAACACCACGGTCATTTTCAAAATAGTTTATACTTTAAAACCAAAATATCATTGCCTTTTCAAAAACCAAATCAATACGATATCATTTATTTCAAATATGTCCTTTCTAAAACCATAACACTTTCAAAGTTATAACATTTCGAAATCAGAACACTTGAATATAACACTTTCAAATTATAGTACCTTGAAATTCATAACTTTGAACTTAACTTCCCCCACTTATATGGTTTGAATATTTAAAATACTTTATATAATAAAATAGCTTCTTCAATTTTCACAATTCAAATCCAACACAATCGAATTTCTACATTTTTATGTTTAACCAAATCCTAAATCATAAACTTCAATTCAATTTAGTTTCCAAATAAATTATCCCAAATTTATCGATTTCAAACCAAATTTGATCCACAAAATAAACCATTTCAAATTCAATATATTTCAAACTTTAAGTATTCAATAATTTCAAAACTAAGTTGGTAATAACGATTCAGCAATTCAGTTTTTATTATTTAGTTTTGAAATATTTACATAATAAATCCATTATTTTTTAAATAAAACTCAAATTACAATTAACTAAATATTTCATTCGATTTATTGATACTTGAAATATTCGTTTAATTCCCCTTAAAACAAAATCAAGTTATAAAAATCATATCCTTAAATCTTAAAACCAATAAGTTTCGAATTGATATATCTAAAACAATTCTTAATTAAATACATTTCCAAATCAATTTTTAAATCCTCTTTAATTTAGAACTTATTTATAGAATAATTTCAATATCCAATAAAACCATATATATATCTTGTCAAAACCATAGAAATCTTTTTCAAATTATTTATATATATAGACCAATGTGTCTGTATATAATTTTCTATCCTATGGTCAAGTGATACGGATATTTATCATTTCAATCCGCAATTTAAAATAAAAATACGGTTGTATATCATTTCAAACCGCAATCCCGAATGAAATAAAATCCATAACAACTTGCAGTTTATAACTATATAAAATACAACATCTATTCATCCAATATCAATCATCAAACATTTATCACAATCATAATCCAATTCAAACAATAACATCAATATAGAATAGATAATAAATAACAGGTATTTACGGGCAGTTATATTCAATAATAAATTAAATAACAATTTAACTGACAGTTTATATGCAATAATAAATTAAATAATAATTTAATTCAAATAAATTCATATTAACTGAGATGATGATTAAAAATATGCCAAATATTCATAAATAAATTTCCAATCACATCATAAATCAATTTAACAAACATAAGAAATTTTAGAAGTTGTGAGTGGGTTAAAACACTCACCTTTTGAATTTAAATTGAATTTAAATCCAATTTAAACCCAAAATTTGAATAGTCTCAGAATTCGTCCAAACTAGCGCCAAAAAGTCCGTAATTCCGATACGAACCTAGCGGAGAAAATCACGCGTGAAATGGACCTCGTATGTGAAAGTTATTGACATTTGAAGTTAGACGATTTGAATTTAAAATAAAAACATATATACAATAATACACGTCACCTCCACGCTACAACGCGCCCACGGACAACTGTAGCATGCGAATCCACCATCGTTCGAACCCATGAACACGAATGGCTGCCCTACCTTTGATCGGCCTGACCTCTACCTACGCGCTGCCTCCGACCTTGAGACTCACGCCATCGAGCATGCCACGCCCCCGCCAATCCTCCCCCACTAGTCTGATCGCCACCATGCATGCCACCCCACCTAACATTTAGGGATTCGAACCCTAAACTACAAATTCCCAATGCCTTCGGCCACCATACAGGCTGCGGCCACCCTTAATCTACTCCACGAAGCGAACGGTACAAAACCCCTCAACTGATTTGACGATCGGTCAACATTGATCGCGACACGATGAAAGACCGCCCTTTTTTCGTTAATTTTTGGACAGACAGAGCTTTAGATCGGAAAACAAATTTCAAATCTGAGATGCGCTCGTTGAGAGCTTCAGATCGATATAAAATTTATTATTGTTTGAGGAGTTTGATTTCTGAAGTTGTATTTTGAATTGGAATTGAATTGGGATATTTAGGGTTTGTCTACCATTGAGAAAGATGAGCAACAGAAATTTCTGTTCATATTGAAATGAGAAATAGCAGGCTGCTAGGGTTTATAACTGGATATATATATATAGGTAGGTTGAAAATAGGGAACAGATCAGGTTTGATTGAACGATATCGGCCCAAAAGCCCGTTCTGACCCTAAAAAGAAATTGGGTCAACCCATATATCAAAATAGATGTTTTAAAATATTTTAAAATCAATGGAATAGCTTTCAAGTCCAAATTCCATCGTATGAAGAAGTTATGCTAAACTCAAGCTATTTCAAATTGATTTCAATTCAATTAATTTTTAGGCGTTTCGAGCCCGTACGATCAAACGACAAGTCCGATCGCTATGAAACTTGAAATCCTACAGTAATTCACCGTTACGAATCCGATAAAATTGGTTTCGTCGAAATCCGAGTTAGTGGCCAAAATGACTATTTTTAGTTAGTTAATTAAATTAATATTAAATTAAATTGCTTTTTTTTAACTCAATTTAAAAATTCATGGATTTCATCATTTTTGATTTCTTAAACCATTACAATAATTTAAACAAACTTAGATACCAATTCAAAGTTAATTGATTTACCCATTACCGTAATTAAATTTCAATTTTTATAGATTCATTAATTATCAATTGAAATTACAATAAATCATTTATTTGATTTTAAATTCTGTATTCAATAAATTATTATCAAATGGATGAAATTTACAATTGGTTCATGATCCATTACATTAATATTCTCAGAGTTCATCTAAATTCCTATTAACGTAATAATTAAATATTAAATTTCATTTAATTACAATTTATCCATTTATTAAGTTTTAAATTAATAAATCTTTATTTCCATTTCTTTTCAACAAATTGTCCTATCATGAATAGCATTAAAATTATTTCCAAATATTACCTTAATTAACATTTACGTAATATTTTATTTAGATTTGTTGCAATTGATTCCAATTCAATTTCTATTTCTTTCAACATTTAATTACTAAAACCCTATTAAGCTAACAAATTTAATTATCAAAACTTATAGGTCGTTACATTCTCTAAACTAATAAGGCATCTCAGGCTATCTATCTGCAATCGCTCATACACTCTGTCTGTTCATACTGATAAACCGTCGAAGATACCTTAGCAACTATAAATAGAAATAAATCGAAGTCCAGTAGACAAGTGGCGTATATAGTATAATATAGAAAAAAATACAAGTATGCTCTCTCAACTTATCTCCTTTTACTAGATTGATTAATCCAAACTGGTCTACTTCGTCTGAGTGTTGAGCCTAAGCTCCGATATTAATGTTATAATTCATCCTTTGTAATACCCAAAATTCATCATCTCATATCAATGACTGACTTTCGAATATAGTAAATGACAAATTATCAGGGAACAAAACACTAAACTAAGATATCAATAGGATCTCACGATGAAATGATAACATAAAACACACTAAATATGCATAAACATAATAGGTGACCATATATAAGAGACCACAGTAGCGAAATCAACTGATAAATAATTATCAATACAGTTAGTCAGAATACATCGACTCCCAAAACACGGGCTTTTGAAAAAATATCTGATACAATAGGCGTCGTATGTAAATAAAAGGTATGTCTGTATTATTAAAATATCAAGTATATATATCCAAAATATCGATGTCACGCCTCCAAAATGCTCCAATTGTGAATCCTAATAGCGTGTCCCCAAAAAACACCAGACTCCCAAACTACTTAACAAGTACCCGAGAGTAGTCATGATATAAACAGACAAAGACAAAATGGGGGTCATACATGAAGCCTGGTGGGACAGAAATAATCGTAAAATACCGCATATCAAAACTATATAAAAATAAATAGGAAACTACTAAGGCCAAGCTGGTCCTCTCCACGAACGTGCCATCCAAATCATTCGGCTGCCTATTTGCATGCTGTTTCCTCTTGCTTCTCCCAATGAGCCGCCTTGCTTCCTAAGTCTACATCTACCCCATCGGACCCTTTTTGGGGTTCATTAGTTCATATTTTGAAATTTTTTCCTTATATGTTCAAAAATCGACTACGATATGAAATCTACTCTTTGCACATGTAAGTTCAAAGGCGGCTATGGTGACCCGACTTCTCGATCATGCCAACGCACTCAACTAACTATCTAGCCTCATGTGATGCCTACACGTGCTAGCACACTCATTTGTGCACATTCGTACATGTATATACTAACACACCACTACACAAATTACATTTTGGATTTCACCGAAGCGATTACTCGATCTAGCATATTCTACGCAACGTAGCACACATCACGGTCGCTAAGGCTACGTGAGATGCCCTCAACAATCTTATACACAAAGGTATTTATACACATACATACCTATATATACACATATACAATACATATACACACACACACACATGCATATACATATACATAATACATACGTATACATACATACATACATATATTCAAACAGACATACACAACAATTCTGGTTACAATATGCAAATTATCTCGATTGTTATATATCTTCAAATACACGTATATGTATACTTACCCATATGCAAATACATACATATATATTTAAACAAATAATTCATTTATCACTATATCAAATCTTACTTTTATTTACTAAATCTTTTCATTAAAGTCTATTATGGTTTCATACTATTGTATAAAATCTTACAACTATTTACTAAAATATCTTATTTGCTTATTAATCATTTTAAACCTTTAAATATTTGATTGCCTCCTTGAAATAAAGTATACATCATATCACTATTTTATAAACTCCCATTTCCAAGTTTATAAATCTATACTTCATTTATAAAATCATATAACCAATTATAAATATTAATTAAGCTTCATTCGTACTATTTTATAAATATTATTTCTTTACTTAAGTGATATTTATAAGGAAATTATTTACTAATAAAGATCGTTCTTTTGTTTTTAAATAATATTCACAAGTGTTAATTAAGCTTCATTAACCCTCTAATCCCTTTAATAATCATTGTATAGTTCAAAACTCACTTAAAAAACCATTTAAATTAGTTTTAATATTACTAACTAATGACATGCACTTAATTATGTCATGTAATTAGTCTCTAGTGTATCACAACATCACATATAATCATTCAATTTACCCAAAAACCAATTCTTAGCTTACTAACTATTTTCAAAAATAGTTACTACGGTTTTAAACTAATAACTAGTTAATATATTCATGTTTATAACATGAATACAAGTTTAAATCAATCCAAACAATCTCCAAATCACTTCGCATAATTCCATAATCATCAATAAACGAAATAATAAAGATTAATGTGTAATTGTAGATGGAGAATCATCCTACTTACCTTCTCCTTCACCCAATCAAGCTTTAGTCACTAAAAACCCATTCCATGCTCTCTTTAAAGTTGAGATCTTGCTCTAAATTCCACCTCTTTCTCAATCCTTTGTGGGTTATGTAAGGAGTGAGTAGAGATGAATTGTTATTATTTTATTTTGAATTTAGGAATTTATTTGAATGGATTTAGGGCTTGGGAATTTAGAGCGGATTAATGAGTAATTAGAGAAGGATTAGGCGAAGAGCAAGAAAAGTGACGTTGAAATGAAATGAAGGGTTAAGTAACTTATAGCTAACTCATTGGCCTTAGCTTAATTCATTTCTTTCTCAAGAAATCACTATTCGCTCCAAAAAGTAATCGACTCCAAAAATAGTCAAGTTTATGCTCATTTCTCGTGTTGGAAAAGTGGTATCAACTACGGGTGTCTCGAATTCTAGTTCATTCATCTTTGAAAAATCAAGTATAATGGGTATTCCATTAGTTAATGATTAAATATTTAAGTTAGTCATTTAGATATTCGATCGTTACAATTTCGGGTTGTTACACTACTCCTCTATCATATCACGAAGGTTTCTACACACATTCTTCCATTGCCTGTCCAACTAATGGTACAGGAAAACCCTTCTAGGTATTTTCTCTCGGTTCATAGGTTCTCACTTTACTAGTTTCTGATAAGGTGTTTTCTCTCTGGTATCTACGTAAATCCTCTTGGGGTCTCGATCAATTCAGTGTAGGAGGAAAATCATAGCTCCCTCTTCATCCGCTTCGGCCCCACGAAGCCATCACCAACCTTACACTTTCCTTTATTCTTTCCACATCCTACTCCAAACAATCCTCTGTCATCCACAGCATTAGCTTCAGCTTTCTTCCCCTCGGCATGCTTCTAATGAAAATATCATTCAACTTGATGGTAAAATTCAGTAAGATCCATCAATGGATCCCTTTCCAATGTTGGTTTGAATATTATTTTATTTGCGACTCAAGAGACTGCTGCTATTTGTACCATTGATGGATCTTATTTATGCCCTGCAACTACCGCTGCATTGAATCTGGTTCAATAACTGCACAGGGTCATACCTTCTTTCTATTTCATGCTCAAAAGTTTCATTACATTCTTTGGCCTTTCTATATGAAATCTGAACCGATTCACAAATTTCTCCACTAATTTGGACAACGTGCTAACAGGCTTCTTTTCTGGATATCTAAGCCTTATCGCGGTGACTCTATCAAGTACGGTGGGAACCACCATCCTATTACTTCTTTAGAAGCACCTAAGACCTTCATATGTCTAATTTATTATCTGATTTGATGAACGATTGAATCTATCTTGCCATTGTACATTTCAAATGTCGACAGCTTGAAACCGGGTCAATTTCTTATGTAACAAATGTTAGGACGAATGAATTTCTTTTCACATGCTCGAAACTTAGATTAAAAGGTCCACGACTCTTCACTCATTTAATCATCTCAGCAATCTTATAACTTCCATCCAATGGAACTCTCTTATCCATGGTTTCATTCTGCTCTCTGTTCCTCTGGTAGGTGTCCAGTTCTAACTCTTATTTTTGTATGTTTGCATTTTGATCTTCGATATGTGTCTCAATGTTATCTCTTGTACACACTCCATCTCATCCAAATCCACACCAATCTTGCCGCCTTTCTTCTCAACTCGATGTCGAGTTATACATGTAGGCTTGTATCGAGTTGTGAAGTTTCTAAGGGGTTGGCTCTAACTTCTATCGCTCCATTTTCTACTGCATGCATTTCTCCTTTCGGCCTCCGGTTCCAATTTTTGATAGATTTGATCATTCTTTATTATTACATTCTTTTGAAGAATCTACTTAGCATTTCCTCTTATTAAGCCACCATAATATATTGCATTTTCTTCATCGTTCGCTCCATCTCCTCGCTAGTTACATAGATGGATGAGTTGTTTGATTCCAAGAACAACTTCTGGCTTACTCCTTCTACTTGGTGACTTCCTCCAATCATAGATCTACTATTAAGCCTCTTTATGTTCTTCAAGTCCAAGTTTCAAGTTGTCAAATTCTAGTTCTCTTGGTAATAACACCAAAATGTTTGGAGCCAAATTTGGCACAAACACCCAATTGAGTAATAAATGTAAAGTTAATAAAGAAAAGCAAGAAATAGCAAGAAAAAACATAATATTTTTATAGTGGTTTAACAAATACTCGGCCTAGATCCATTGTATTATTTTACATTAGTTTCCTGGAGATTTTACGAAATATGATTTTACAATTCGGTAATCTCAACTCCGTGAGAATCGAATAGAGTATTTTTCATATTTATGATTTTCAACTCATAGTAGTTAGAAGTTTATAATGAAGAAGAAGAAAAAGTCCATTTTGAAGTAATCTCTTCTTCGATTTATAGACAAAAATCTTCAAACTATGCTCCTGAAAATGCTCCAACATGTTCTCCACGTTCACCACATCGCTACGCAAAAAGAACCATGACCGACTCGACCCAAGAATTCACAAATTGTTGCCAAGTTTTGAATTTCAGGTTGTCGCCAAGTTGTGAATTTCAGGTTGTCACCAAGTTGATACATGCCAAGCTCGGGTTTGAATTAGGTCTGACTTGGATTATCCCTAAAGTCGCCTTGTTTCATGTCTTGCCGTCTCCTGTTTATGTTTTTCTTCGTTTTTCCTAGATTCAGCTCAAGCAATTTTTAGGTCCGACCTGAAGCTTCGAGTTGAGAATTCATGTCTTTATTTCAACTATATTTTTTGTTGGATCTCCACTTCATTATCTTGTAATGCTTTTCAAGTGGTTTATATAAATTTGTTCAAGTGTTCTTGGGGTTTTCATCAATTTTATCGAGTTGCAACTCATGCTCAACTCAAGTTCGACTTGTGTACCTGACTTGAGAATGTTGGTTTGAAGTGTTTGATCTATCTTTTTCCATCTCCTTTGTCTTGCCTTTTTGTGATATTTCCTAAGCCCTTGATTTAATTTCTTTATGGTTTCTCAGTCCAGGTCAATTGTTTGATAATTTGAGTCTGTTCTGAGACTGTAGAAAATCTGGCGGTAACAAAATCCTATTATTTAATTCAAAATTACTTCAGCTTGAATAGTATCACTTGTGTGATTATATGCTTGTTGTGACGACTCGCATTTCGAAAGGTTTAAATCAAATATAATCTACACATGTCCAACTCAAACAATCTGGAACATAGATAATCAATAGGGTTAACTAAAAAGGAAAGAAAACAAATATAGAATCTCACAGCGGAATGACAAAAATATAATAATCAAATAAACTTTTCATAAAGTCGTTTACACTATACATTTGATTATATTTTTACAACACCTATCAGAGTTATATATGCAACAGAATAATAGAATAATGCAACAGAACAACATGATGCAGGGAATAATACTAGAAATAATAATATACCAACCTTCATCTTGTCCTCCAGAAAATAATCTTCAATGCGCTGAAAACTCGGGGCTGACTCGAGCGTAATGAAAATAAAAAATACTCTAGTCGAGACTAAAATATCCTTATGTGAGTCAAATCAATATCACATATAACAGGAGTGTAATAGGTCAAAGATGTTTACGGGATTTTACGTTTCTTATCCAGTGTATAACGTGCATGCAATAATGCAAGAGATGTTACATGATTTCCCATCTCTTAAGGATCCGTCAAAATATCTATATGTGATAAAATACGCTATACATATAATGTCTAATCAGTAAAATAAATATTTTTCTTAGCATTAAGGATTTACATTAATCTCTCTTAACTCATATGTAAGCATTGTCGTACAGTTTGCATATCACGCCCCAGTAGCATGTCGAGGGATAGGGATGCACCTAGATACGACAACACTAAACTAAACTCGTAGTGGTCTTGTATACAGATATAAGTATGACAAGGCATGTGTGGCAATGCCTAAGGTAGGATACTACCAGTTCAGACCATAGGAATAGGGTAACACATCGTAGGCACGATCGCCCACCGCATCCATCCATCCCATATCGAGTCAAAAGGAAGGTCATCCCAAATCAAGGTGCACTAATCGAAACCAACATCAAAAGTAATAGTATATACCAAGTTCAAGAATAAAATCGAAGAGCGGATGTCCGCTAAGGGTAGCTAGCCCACTTGGCTCTGTCAAGCCGTCCTGATATAGTCATTTCAAATTGGCACAAGTGCAGGGGTCTATCCATCATCGTTCTCTTTCTTCAAATCCAGCAAACGTGCACCAGTCCAACCACTTCTTTCTAGAATCTCCTCCGCATATATAATTGTTAAAGTGGTTACAATATTGACAGAGAGTATGCCAATAAGAGGCCCCGGTCTCTTTAACAACGAAATGTCGTTTTACACACCTGGTATTTTTACATTTCGAAAACGATTCATATTTGATATCAAAATATCATATTCACTTCAAAAATCTTTTCATTTCAAAATATCATTTTTACTTAAATATGTCAATTTCGCTTGAAAAGTCATTTCATTCGAATTCCCATTTTGAATTTCAAATTAGATTACAACTTTGTTTTAACCCAATTCGCATTTTAATCAATGATTAATATAAACATTCCAACCTTGCACAGTTTGAATTTTAAAAAAATAGCTTGAATAGTTTTAAATAGTTTCAAAAGGTTAAAGTAGTTTAAATGTTAAAATATTAAAAATTAAAATAGTTAAAATAGTTAAAATATTAAAATAGGTTATATATTAAATGATTTGAAAATTTAAATATTTTGAAATCTAAAAAGATGAATTTTAAAACAGTTTATAAGAAAATAGTTTATAGTGAAAATAATTTCAAATTCAAAATTGTTTCTTCCCATTTCAACAAATCTGGACTCGAGTCAAAATTTCAATCAATTTGATTCAATTTCAAATCTTCAATTTAAAATCATCTTCAATTTCAAATTAATTCAAATAGACTCCATTTCGATTTAAATTCAAATCAACTCAATTTCGATTTCAATTCGACTTAACTTTAATTTCGAAACGCTCATTTTAATTTCAAATTCAGTTCAACAATTCAATTTAATGGTTTAAATTCCCATTCAATTTTTATTTTAAACCATCTCAATTTATATATATTTCGACTTTGGTTTGAAAATACTAATCTAAATCACTTAAACTAAATTTCAATGTTCAATTTAAGGTTCAAATCTTTAAAATAATTCAATTCAGGCTCAATTTTGAAATATCGTTTATATCACTTTTACTTAAATAACTTCGAAGTTCAAGAAAAAGTCAAATTTTTTAAAACAATTCAATTTCGATAATTCAAGTCATATTTCAATCATGACTTCAAATTCTAATTAAATTCATTAAACAATTTCTTTTAACTAAATTTAATTTCAACATTTCAAACTCAAATTCGTAATTAATTCAATCTTCATAAATTCGATTCAACTTTATTTGGATAAAACAAAATCACTTGAACACATTCAAATCCAAGAATTTAAAATCGTTAAATTTAACCAATCCGATGTCCGTATATAATTTTCTATCCTATGGCCAAGTGATCAGTTATTTCGAATTTAAATTGCAGGGATGGACATATATCATTTTAATCCAAAATAAATGTCATAGGTATATATCATTTCAACCTATTTTTTAATTTATTAGAATATAATTCGATAACAGTACATATGATGTGAATAATATAAAGGGTGATAATAGGAATATATAAAAATAAACAAACGTCCAAATCATCCAAACATCAACCAATAGCATCCATCACAATCAACATTCCAAAACCGTCAACATATCACAACAATTACCCAGTTATCAATAATCAAGAATTTAACTAGTAGTGGTTTCAATTTCAAAACTGTCGATTACAAATTCCTAACCATTAAATTCATATATCAATATGATGTTAGTTTGAATTACCAAACAACAATTAATAAAATTAAATTACTTCATAATATCAATTTAACGAACATCAGAAATACTTTAGTACTTCATGATCATTTAAAACACTCACCTTTATTTGAAACAGAAATTTTTTTAGCTTTAAATAAATTCCAGTTCCACTCCATGTCGTAGAAAACGCTGATACAAATTCAACGCAACTCGTTTCACTCGAATCAGATCTCTCATGAAGAGGTTATGCGATAATTAGCATACGATTAATTAAAATTAAACCTTCCTAATCGTCTCTTCCACTATACTCGTTCTAGGCGGTACAATTGACTCACGTAACACACTATCACGCCACCAACCTCGAGACGCATGCAACCCTAGTCCAACGAACGTCGATCCAACCTCACCACCATGACAGCATCTGTCTCCTCCACCATCGCTAGAAGTGCGGCTCCCTCCAGCACCACCATCTTCGCGCGATTCAAGAGAATCTGCCAACATTTCACGCTCAATTCTAGCGATCTTGCTTCGAGTTAGCACGATCCAACCCTACAAACCGCAGTGCTCGATGAGACGTTCATTTTCCCAGTTGAATTCGTTTGATTTTAGTGAATGGATTGGATGAAATCGAAGGGAGAAGGTTGAGCGATTTTCGGCCGTTAATTGCTTATGAGCGCGGCTGCGATATTGTTAGGGTTAGTGTTATGCGAAATGATATATAACGTGGCCTTATAGATAAATTTCCGACCCGATTCATTCGCGAAATTCCGAACTCCAAACAAAGTGTGCCGCCTGGCATTCTACATGTTGCACCCCCGCTCCGAACACAATGGAACTAGTTTCGAAAGCCAATTCCATCATATTCAGAAGATAGCTTTTCAAAATTGAATTGTTTTAATTAAATCCCTTTAATTAGATCCTACGCGTTTTAAGCAGCACGGCCAAACAATAATCCCAATCGCTACGAAACTTGAAATCCTATAATAATTCACTATTACAGATCCGATAAAACTGGTTTCATCAAAATCCGAGACAGTGTCCAAAAAGATTATTTTTACACGTTAATTAAAACAAGAAATTTTTAAAATAAGTTTATTCACTTTAAATTCAATTTTAAAAGCTCACTAACTCCATTCATATTTAAATAGAATTTAAATCAACTTTCGTCATCATTTTCACTCATATTAAATTTAAAATTCAATTATTTAAATAATTTCCAATAATCCAATTTCGATAAATTCTAATATTAGATTTCACATGAATTTTAGTTATCAAACAATTATTTTATTGTTATTTAAATAATTTAACATTTATTATTCAATTCCAGTTATTGCTTATAAACACATTCCATACATAAAACTTTGTTTCAATACTTGTTATTGCCAAAATCTTCGAAATTGGTTATTTCAAAATTTTGCTTAAGCTTATATTCAATAAACTACATTAATAAAACATAAATTTCTATATCCAACCATTTTTATTCAATAATCGTATTAAATTTTACAATTTAAAACAGTTAAAATTACAAGTCGTTACACTTGTAAGATGTTATATGAGTTTATTTATTTATAAATTCCATGATTGCAAGTTATTAACCTACAATCGGCCCAATTATCAATTATAACAACCCCCATACTTGGAGGCCCAAAACTAACGACTACGGATGTTGTAGTCATCCATAGTTATTAATCCTCGACGACCAAATACGGCGATATTAGATCCATTGATATACAAAAACACAAGAATATGAAGAAAAAAATAAGCAGCAAACAAATTCCACATTCCATTTCAAAATATTCCAAAACATACTCCCAGTTCGTAGACCATATTCAGATAATATTTACGCCGAGAGAAACATATGAAGATGCTCCCTTGGTTGATCAGTGTGTATAAATAGGGAAGAAACAAATTTCCCTTTACAAGAAAAACACGCAGTGGAAATAAAAGGACACAAATAACAAGCTTGCCTCCTACATGTCCTTGGAAGCTTATTCATCTAAAAGAACACTTGGAAACCTTAACTCTCATCCTACTCAAAGTCAATTGAGTACCCATGAGTTTAAGGGGAAAAAAACTTTAAGTCGGACATAAGCCTGGTATGGATAATAATTTACCATCTCAAACCATTTAGACATCTAATGAGACCACATCCTTAATGGAACAGGATTTCAGCTCACTAATATCATAACATTTACAAAACCATATACCGTGCTCCTGCATCCACAACGGTTAAATCTTGGTATTTCAAAAACATTATGATAATATGCAAAATAAGTAAATCAAATCTGGATTCCTCATTCATTCTGACTATCTGTCTCAATTATAGTTTGTAGGATTACTATTAACCTATTATATATTTATGGACTATCTGTCCAATGTCATAGTTTTCATGGAATCACTAAGAACTTGTTGGTAACTCCAATATCTTATCTATATCTTAGTTTTCATGGGCTAACTAGGAATCTGTTGACTGACTGTCAATATCTTAATCCGGATATAGTTTTCCCGGGCTAATTACAAACCTACTAGCCCATACCAGTATCAAATCGTAGTTTTCATGGGCCGACTATGAAACTACTAGCCTCTGTCAATATCATTAGTTATATACAGTTTTCATGGGCTTATTGCAAGCCTATTGGCCCCTGCCAACATTTTTAGTTAAGATTTTACATTTCTTAAGTTATATTCACTACTGGGTCACATAACTAGTTATTCTTCCCTTTCCCAAAGTATTTTTATGGGTTAATTACAATATGAATAAGTATACAAAGAAGTAATACTTCTAAAATCTTTAGTTATGCCATGGTATTTCATTTTTAAAAGTGAGAGTGGGTTATTTGTTTTGAAACTTTAAAACATCGAAACCTCTGGATGAACTCCTTCGAAAGAAGAAGATTCTTTGCAAAACATAATAAACATACCTTTCGAAGCCATTGTTAAATGTTCACTTTCGAAACCAATGATACCTTTCGACAGTATCAAAATACTCTTTAAAACATAGCTTCGAAACAAATAAAAGCACTCTATCGAAAGCATTGGGTTTACTCTTTAAAAACATCATTTGGGTCAAAATGATTATATATGAAAATATCTCTTTCGAAACCACTTAAAATTGTTTTGGGGAAAAATTTGATGGTGTAGAAACCATCTATCCGAAAGCATAATCCTTTAAATTAAAACTTGAAAGGATAGAGTCGGAACCCCCTTCCCACTCCATTGCCTTCGAACCCTCAACCCCTTTTGAAAGCAGTCACGAAAAAGGATTAGTTAACGTTAAAATAGAGGTAATCCTTCGACAGCATAGATGGCTTCAATACCATCGAAAGGTAAATTAGCGGCTTGGTCTCAACTTGGTCGAAACCCATCCTTTCGGAAGCTCTTATTTAAGGAAAAACTACACCTTCGAAAGCTTATTTTATATAGTCCCTTTATAAAGAATGACTTTCGACTATGTTGAAAGCTTTAAGTAAAACAAGACAGGAATTTATCTTTAGAAAACAGACTAAGGTTTTGACTTTATAGCATATCGCTCAGTCGAAAGCCCTTTAAAACTAGGCAGGCGCTTTTCTTTTAAAAGTGAATCTTGGTTTCGACCCTAACGAAAGCATTGCTTTCGACACCCAACCTTCCGCTACTTACCAATTCACTTCGTACCAATTCCATTGATACCATGTTTATTGGTTTTGATGCTAATGGTTTTGACTAAATGGATACGGAGGTAAAGGAGTCAAAAGGTGCCTCTGAGTTAAATGGAACAACCTTTTTCCAAAACGCTGATTTATAGCTAATCATGGCAATTACTTTATAACTAACCTACCTATTGTAATTCCTTTGTTGGTTACTTTAAAGCTTTTCAAAACCAAACCTAAATCAAAGAAATTTTAACGTTTAAGCCATTCCATTAACAAAACCTGTATTTGCAAATAAGCCCCTCTCTTGAAATAATTTATTTTCCCTAGTTAATCAGTTGGAAAAAATCCCCAAAAATAGCAGAAATTCAATTTTATCATGTAATCAAACGTATTAAAATTTTAGACCCAATTTCTTCTTTTAAAACTCAAAATAGATTTTAAACACAATTATATCATATTTTACTTTAGAAATTCATAATAAATTTTCTATAGCTTGGAAAATTCAAAAAATCAAAACCGATCTCTATAATCATGTTTTATTTAACATAAAAAATTTCCATGGCATTATAAAATCATAAAATCTCGGTTTTACCCTATAACCGTGCTAATTCATATGCAATTGAATTAAATTAAGTCAAACATAATATATTTTAAGCATATCATCATCCATAGCATCAAAAAATGAACTTAATCATACATCCGAAAACATATAATCATAGAACAAAATAAAAATGGTATGAAATTATTATTCACCATAGGTGATAAGGAATTTGAGATTTGTTATTGATTCATCTTTTTAGCTTTTGGTTATAATCTACCTCTTTTCCTCCTTGTTAATGGCCAGCTCTAAGGGTTTTTGCGTTTATTTTTGAGTTGAGAATAATGAACGTGAATGGACAATTGCAAAAGATCATAGCCGTGTAAAATTAAGAGTTTATTTTACTAATATGCCGATGTGTGAACTAATTAACCTTTTTTAAACCAATTAAAGCCCATTTATTTTATTATTAAGCTCGGCCCATTATATAATTTATTCAAATCTCAATCCCCTTATCATCGTTATTCTAATTAATTTATCTAATTAAATTTCCTGAATAATGTTGTCAAAAATTAGGGATGTTACAGGCTCCCCCCTCTTAAAGAATTTCATCCTCGAAATTCAATAAGGACTAAATACTAAACATAGCAATCATTTATAACAACTCCTAACAACCATACTAGTCTAACTGACTAGCAACTATCTATATAAATCTAATATAGACATACCTTCAAATCAGATCAGGATAAGCGTCTCTAATTATGTCCTCTGTCTCCCAAGTACAGTCATTTTCGTTGTCACTCCACTGAACTTTCACCAACCTGGCTGTCGTATTCCTTAATCTTTTCACATCTCTAGCTACTACTCGAACCGGTTTTCTGACGTAAGTCAAATTAGGCTCTACTACTAAGTCTTCCAACCTTGTCGGGGGAAGAGTAGTCTTTGGATCATACACATACTTGCGAAGATGAGACACATAAAATACATTATGGACACCTGCCAAACTTCTCGGTAACTATATTCTGCATGTGAGCTTTCCAATCCCCCTATAATGTGTAATGGACCTACATATCTTAGGGCCAACTTTCCTAACTTTCAAAATCATATCACACCCTTCATTGATGATTACTTAATGAAAACCTTATCTCCAACTGAGAATTCTAAGTCCTTATGCCTCTTATCTGCGTAACTCTTCTGTCTTGACTGAGCTTCCTTCATCATTCCTTGGATTAACTCAATCTTATTTAATGCCACTTGTTCGTCGATGGAAATTTTATCGGTTTAGAAAACCGTCGAAGAATTTAGAAATAAAAATAACCGCAAGCGCACGGTGTACGAGTGTAGCACGTAGCGAATACGGGTCGATCCGTAGGGAATTGTTAATTTAAATTTCCTACTCAATCAAATTATACCAAAGTCGAGAGTGTGTTTAAGCTAGAAAATGAGAAAATGAACTAACTAACAAAAAGAAAAGAAATGCAAATATGAGAGTTAAATGACAATTTAGAGAATAAATCCACTCTCTAGATCATGTAGTTCAACACATGAAATCACGATCTCTCTTTTATGGTCATTAGTGTTTTAATTGATGTGTTTATCATAAGTATGACATATTTGAGCTATTGATTAGCCAACATAAGCCATCAAACTATAACACACCCCTTAAAACACTTACTAACTTTTATGAAACTTGACAAAGAAAATGAAAATGAAATCTATTTAAAGTATGGCCTATTAACTATTGATTAGAAACGTAGACCATCAAATTTTAATTTCAAATCACTTTCTTATGCCATAATCATATATTTATGAAGAAGCATTTGTGTTAGTGATTGTTTAAGCATAGCTATTTGGTGTCAACGGTATAGACTATCAAATTCAAAGCAAAGACAACAAATTAAACCACTTCAATCATTCTCATTAAGCACAAAAAGAGAGCATGAATTGACAAAATGTTGAAGCTACATTAATTAGAGAGCTTCATTACCCCTAAATTGAAGGGGTTTAGCTTTTCATATTTGTCATTTTATTAACAAATATAGCCAACAACATGAAAGAAAAATGAAAAGGAAAAAGAGAGCAAAATGAAAAGATAAGCTAATTAACTTGCATAAAAGAAAAGAGATCTACACTACAACATGAAAGTAAATGAACATGAAAAGGAAAGAGCATGTATTAAATTGCACAAAAAAAAAGATTACATAAAATAAAAATGGCTAAGTAGCCATGAAAAGAGAAAGAGGAGCTTTCATTTATTTGATCTAAACTAATAAAGAGGAAGAGGAAGAGAGGAGGCCTTAGAGAGACTAAGAGAAGAGACTAACTAAGAAGGAGAGGGATTACATGAAACATATAGGGTTATCTATACAAGCATGAAACCCTAATCCATATTTTTGGGGAATGCCCAAAATACCCTTGAGAAAGTGTGGAGGCCAAGTAATCATTAGCTTCTACTAATCACCATTTAAGTGTACATGAAGCCATTAATTCCATAAGCATGTGCATTAGCCTCTAATTTGTACATTAAGGTAGGTGGGTAGGTGGGGTCCTCCATTATCTTCACTTTGAATTATTTCCATCTTCATTCATGTATATTCATGTTGTGCATGCATGTGTCTTCATGAAACCACTCCTATTTGAGACCAAATTCCTACAAAAATATATATAAATTTCTAATTAATTTTTCTCAAATAAATATATGCACACAAATGACCGTTTTGCCCCTATATGAAGATGGATATGTGACAATTTGAAATTAATATGGATTTTGGTTTACACAGGTTAAAATACCTGATATGATCATTTATTTAATTTAAATAGATTAAATATGGTGGTAAAAATGCGCACATTTACGTGTGCATCAAATACCTCCACACTTATCTTTTAATTCGTCCTCGAATAAAGAAAAACTAAGATAAATCCGTTTTCGTAGGAAGCACGATTGCAATGAGTGTATGCAACTAGCCGTTAAACCTCTAGATGTCTCCAGTAGGACGAGTGTTGTCTCGTGAGGATTTTCAGCGGATACCACCCACAAAATCCAAATGTAGGATGAAAATATTTACAAAATGCAAGATTTATTTAGTGATGAATGTGAGTTTTTGAAAATATTTACAAATGAATGATTTATTTTTAAATTGACACGACTAAGTTAAATATAGGTTTTGGTCATTATCTTGAAATTTAAGTTATTTACCCGTCAATATTTCCAATTAAAACGAAGTTATCATAAAAAATAGACTATAGTTTAACTTGTTGTTTTGGTTAATAACACAGTGTAACTATGAAATGGATCCTTAGTTGATTATCAAAGTCTATCAAAGTGGTATTTTCATTTCTTTTCAATAACAGATAAAATCAAATAAGTAAAAATAGTGCTAGGATTTCAATTTCTTGCTCTCTCATTATTTGCAAAAAAAAAATTACGCACCTAGCTCAGGTAAACTGAGGCCAGGTATACCACCCATGCACTGGCTTTCGGGCTTATGTGTGGGGAGTACAGAGCATGGCGAGTGCACACACTTTCGTGCATACACCTATTGACCGTAGGTGGTTTTTATTAAGTCTAGTTTTTTTTTACATGTGTTCCATACATGCATAACCGTGAGGACTTTTAAATGAGTATGAAAGCACATAATCAAAGATTCCAAGTAATTCACCCATGCATAACCGTGAGGACTTTTAAATGAGAATGAATACTTGGATGTTATTATTTTTTATTTTTATATATTTTTTTAAGAGGGAGAGAGAGTTTGCAAAATCATTTTAGCACCATTTAACTTAGAAGACAAAAAAAATGTTATATCCTTTACTTTAAATCAACCACTTTTTAAAACAAAGATTTTTCAATTAGGATTTATTTCATAATTACCACATATGAATCTTCCTATATACTAGTTAAACCATTGTTATTTGTAATCAAACTTTATTTTTACTTTGTTAAGACAAATAAATTTTCAAAACTTTCAATTCAATAAACCAAAATCATATATTTATCCTATAGCGATTCTTTAAAAATAAATCAAAATGCTAAAAAAAAATCTTCTTTTGTTTTTGATTTTTTTTTTGAGTTTTTGGAAGAAAAATGAAAAATTAATCCTAAAAAATCAAGAAGAATATGAGTCTCCCCCCACACTTGATTTTTGACTTTATCCCCACAGTCAACCCAAGTGAAAGGAACGTTTATTATTATTTACATGAAATGAAATGTATTTACACGACATCAGAAAGTATATTGCCAAACAGTAAATGAAACGGTCTTCCAAAGACCGATTCATTTGTCTCGTCAAGTATACGAGACACAACTTAAGCTCGAAAAACCAAACCATAAAAGATTTTGAAGTCGATTGTTGATTTGGAAAAATGAATTTTGTTTTATTAAAAATTGAACGAGTTGTTTTGTTTTCAATGATTTTTTGGGTTGATAAGACAATTGATTGAAATTCATATTTATTTTCACCAAATTGAAATTCAAGTTTATCATTGAAAACTTCTTCCAAATTATCGATTTCAAAGTCAAAACAGTGATCGAAATCTTCCCCATCAAAATTTTGTGACTCATTTTCGTAAATTCCATAAAACTCGTGTTCGTTAAATTCATCTTCCTTTGTTGGATTATCAACAACTTCATCGCATATATCCATTTCAAAATCCAAAGTAGTTGTATTCAAATTTTCAGAAAAAGAAAGATCGAAATGTAAATCGAGTTTCTCACCCTCAAAAGAATTGAAATCGAACTCAACTACCGTCTTTTCAACAACTTCGTTAAGATCATCATTTGCAGTTTCAAAAGTCGTTGTTTGAAAATTATCGATTTGGATAAAAGATGGATTATCACTTGCACTACAAGAAAATGTTATATTAATCGCAATTAGGGATTGCATGAAAACTTGGCTTGCTATGGTTAAGGAGTTGTTGTTTATTTAGGTTAAAACAATAGCTTGTTCTAACGCAATTATTAACCTGAAAGATTAAATCGGCGGTTCCAATTGCATTTCCCACCCCAATATTTCTATGCCGCCAAATTTTCTTTTTCACGTTCACTTCCTTCTCCACTCACGATTCTCCTCTTCACCCTATTCAATAAAAAATCCCTCTTTAATCTGAAATCTTCGCAGCCCTCTCTCCTCAAGGCTTGATTCCGACCAATTCTCTAAAGCGATTCCGCAACGACGACCGAGCTCGACTTCCCGATTGTTCAAGGTAGCTGATTCGGTTTCGCCTACCAAGCCCGAGCGCTTCCGACCGATTCTTCACTTTACGATCGTTCAAGGCAGATGTAGCGCGATTTAATCTTCGCGGACTTGCGTTTAGGTATATTTTCGAATCTTAAGCATGATTATACAAAATTTCAATTAGGCTTTCTATAAGATTTAGTATTTGACAGGATACAATACTCAGTTTGATCTACATACTGATTTTCTTATAACAACACCTCAATTTTATCTTTAATTTTTTATTAAAAAGTAGTTCAGAAGTTTTTATGGCCTTTGTTGAATTTCTTTTTTCCGACATACCTAGTTTATTTCATACTTTAGCCGATCCTTTGTTTCCCTTATTTAAATGAATTGATTAAGATCCTTGAAATTTATTAAGCTTTTGGGTTTCCTAATGCTATTTTGTTGGAGGATGGTTTGGTACTCTTGGAGTACTGGACATATATTTACACTTCACTAATATGATATGTGCATGTAAGTTAGATTGCATTGATAGTCCAAGAGTGGTTGAATGCTAGATTGTATTTTTATTCACTGATTCATTCACTGTTCCATTCACCGATATATATTTGAATACTCATATTTATATTCGAATATATGTATGTATAGTATTGTAAGTCCTTGTATAATTTTTGGATTTTGTTATGTAGAGTCAGAGGCACTTCATTGCACAATGCACTCATTGTATTTGTCTGTTAAGTCTGAGTCAATCCATTGCTTCGAACAAGAGTTAGTATGTTAAAAGCATAAGTTTTAATCTCTTGGTTAAAAGAAAAAGATATTCATTCATTGATTCATTGCCTTATACATATATATGCACCAATTTTTATTTAACTGAGTCATTGCCTTTTTCATAAGTGTCTTGTTATTTATTCACTGATCGAACCTGGTTGTAGAGGCATGATATTTTATTCATTGCATTGTACATTCAAATACTCAGCTATACAATCGTTGTTATATATTCGAATATATATTCACTATTTTATATTTGAATACTCATCTAAATATTCAAATATATAGTTACATGATATTTTATTCATTGCACTGTACTTTTATTAAACCTCATTGTAAAGGTTGTTGCAATTTAATGCCTTGTACTTGTTGAGATCATTTTTTTAGTATAAGAGTTGTTGAATGTACTGAGTATCATAGGGTATACCAAAGCAGAATTGCTTAACTGGTTTATTTTTATGCAACTCAACTAGCCATCTCATTTGGCTTTTGATAACGAAGGCCTTAGGTGTGATCCTATCCATTGAGGTAACTTCCCTGAGTACACGTTTCAAACTTTTTTTCTAAAAAAATTCACCGAGTACATGTCGTACATGCATATTTCAAACATTTTTTTACCGATATATACTCGAATTCATGAGTACATATATTGGTACTTCCCTAGTCATTTATTATTTTATTCTCTGGTATATATATGAGTTCTCTGAAATATATTTTTGAGTATATATGTTTTAGTATTTCCAAATCCGTGAATCTGATAAACATGTTATTTGTATGTATGTAAAATCAAATGACTAAATGGTCAAAAACCATACATACAAGTATGTATGTATGTATTATTTATATATAAATCAATCGTTTTATGGATATTTTACTTTTATGATTATCGTATCATTTCAAACAATGTTTCCCATGGTGGATTTTTTCTTTCTTTAACAATGTTCGGAATCACCCTCATTGAATGACAAAAATTCATTTCATTTTTTGGATATGTATCGAGAAGATATTTCTAGCCAAATAGTATTATGTTGGATGGTCATCATTGTCCTTGATTAAAAGTGAATACTTTAGTCCCTAAGATTTCAAATGTTTCTATTTTCAGATTACCAAACTCGTAGTACTGTTTTAAGCATAGAAGCCAACTACAAAAATAGATAATGTTTGCACTTAATGCTGTGTGTAGTTCACATCATAGAGTACTTGGATGATGTATGTAAAGTTACATTCTCTAGTATAAAAGCTAGAAACCTTTGTTATATTGGTAATTACTGTCAAAAGGGTATCTAGTTCATGAAAGTAATATATTTATCAAAATAAGCATCTAATGTTGCAATTGGAACCTTGAGTGTTCAAATTTTGATATGCTAGGGCATTTACATACCTTCTTAGTTATTAAAATATTATGTTTCAGCAATGTATTAATCAGGATATCCTTATTCACATGTAGGTGATTGATCAATTCGTCCAGAATGTACATTTATAGAAATTGACATGGAGGATGATTAGCAAGTTGCATCAGCAGCTGGAATTATGGGAACTCCATGCAACTCCATGCATGAAGTTCTTCAAAAGATGATATAAAGGAGGTATGATAAATGCTTATCTTTCATCCAAGCATGCACACGGCTTCTAGCCATCTATTGACTTTAATGAATTACTTCTTGAACTAATTTAAAGTTATGTTCTTACTTGTGTCAAGTGAGTGAATTATGCATACATGTTGGTAGTATCATAAGCCTTGAAATGATTTTATAGTAGATTACATTACAAGCATATAAAAATGTGTTTATATCCATATCCAACTTTTACAACTAAATTTGATCAAAACCTTTAACTGACCTGATGCTTTTACCTTTTATTCGACGGTTGAACTACTTAGAAGTTGCAAATTACACGTTTTGAAAAATATTTAAGGTGGATTTTAAGAATATATTTTTATACGTATTTTTATACCCCAAAAGCTCCATCTACATTTGTTTGGTTTATTGGTTCAGTATTTTGAACTTAAAAGCATCCAAACTTCGACATTGCTTGTAGTGAACTGCATTATTATGCTACATTAGTATAAAGTTGACCGAGAATTGATATGAAAGTACCCACCAATTATGCATGTAGCATCACTTCCACCATAAAAAGTAGTAGAAGTGGGAATCGCGTCCATTGCATAGTTGATTCAGTAATCTCATAAGTGAATAATGTCGGAATAATGACTAAGCACCTCCATATATAACAGTCATATCTACCCTACACAATGTTTTTTTTGGATGATTTGGTTTCTATATTAAGCCTCTTCTCATTTGTACCTATTTATAATGAAAAGTTTATTTGAATTTTATCCTTAAGTTGATTGAAAAAGCTCATGTGTTAGTTTCTGCACATCCATTAACTTGTATAGCATGAATACCTTGCCTAAGTTAATCGATCTGCATATTTATTATTATGTTAGTTGTAAGAAACATGCATTCGTGGTTGCAATTTAGGCAACTGATTAGTTATTTTCACGCAACCAGTGGCCATGTTTTTCTGGTCATGCGGATTAGTTTACGATTACTGTAATATACTCATTCTCTTTTGGGCATATGATTACGCTATATTGGGTTAGACCACACAGGCACACACATATTGGTTAATGTTTTGCTTTAATTGATAAATCCATATGCCTTGTTTGAGATGTATCTCACTCTTTTAGGTGAATGAGTTTCCTCTTTTTTTAATCTATGGACTACACTCATTTTGATTTCTCATGCTCCTATTACTCATTTTCCTAAATACACCCACTTACTTCACTCGGTCTGCATATATTTGACAGCTGGGATGACTTGAAACATGAAACTTTGCAGTGTTAAACATGAAACTTGTGGTTAGTACTAGAAATGAATCTTTAGATAGTCTTAACTCTCATAATGCGAGGAACAAATAATTTGATGTCCTTTTTGATTACAGGTTACAACCAAAGTGTCAGATGTATATGCCAAGGATTCCGAAGCATCATCATGTGAAGTTGATGACATGACAAAACTAGCATATTCGCATGAGCCAGGAGTGCTACAAAAATTCAAATAAAGATATGATATGAATGAAATATATGTGAGTTTTAATTCACAAAACCTTCCCTGGCTTAAATTTTATTATATTTTAGTTACATTATAATTGATTAGCTTTTTGTGTAAAATGCAAGACATATTCTGGAAATATAGTAGTTGTTGTCAACCCTATTCAAAGATTACTTCACCTCCATGATATACATATGATGCAAAAATATAAAGGAGCAGCTATTGAGGAGCTGAGTCGCCATCCATTTGCTATTGCAGATGATGCCTACAGGTATATGTTTTCAGCTGTAGCTATTACAAATGCCTACAGGTATATAGCACCACAGTTATGTAGTAGAACAAAATTGGGTCACATTTTTTTGGTTGGAAAAAAAATTAAGAGCTATTCGAGAAGTTCTCGACATGAAAAGTTCTTGACATAACTATTTGAAAATGAAACACGATAGCTTGTGACATTATCAGGATACACCACTTGCATTTAAAATTTGGTCCAATAAGATGTAATGGTCTTGACTAAAAGATACATTTATTTGGCTTAGTCAACTATTTTGATCCGATCCAAACTTTAGGGTGGCGGTCTTTAATAATCAAGTCATTTTTTCTCCAGTATAACAAGTGACAATATGCATGTTTACAAGAATACAAGTTAGGATAATCCTTTTATATGAGCTGATTTGAGAAAATATGTTGTCTTTTAAACTAATTATTGGAATATAATGGGGATTGGTTTCAAACTAATTATCGGAAATAATTAACGAGCTATGGGAGCCTTTATGTGCAACTTATTATTTCTTATAAGAGCAGACTATTATAGTCTGCTTATATATCCATTGATGTCTGTTTTGTTAATTAGTTTGAAATATAACTTGTTTTGTTAATATGTTTTGAGGCATAATTGGTTATCTCAGGTGCCCAATCATCAATCGATGCAGCATCATCACTTTTAGTCACGACACTAAATGAAGGCTGATGCATAGTAATGGATTGCACTCTTTCATGGGAACCATTTGCAAACAATTGAAATGGATTGCAGTCTTTCATGCAGTTACTGTACTTATTTCCATTATGTTTGAAAGGTTAGTTTTGACTGGGTTTGGATATACATATAAACTTTTTTTGGTTTCAAATGTTTTTATACTGGAGTGGGTGTAATCTACAGGTTTAGGAAGTTCAAGCCAATTTCATAAGAAAAGTAAAGCAACCATAGCAATAGTGCTTTTTATAACTTTGGGGATGTTGATACTAGTAAGTATTTTAGTTTCTGTATGTTTCTTAATAACATCCATTTTATATTTCATAAGTTGATGTTCTGTCAAGCAAACTTCATTCTGTGGTTTCATTACTATACAGAGAGCATTTATTATTTCCATAAGAAAATAAGGATGTAGCCATGTGAGTTTGCACAATATATTGGTACCATGGCCTATTGCAAATATCATGCTTAGCCTATTATTGGTACCATGGCCAATGTGTCTTTACCTACTTATCATGCTAATCACTAGTCATCATTAGAAGACAAGAGCATCAGGATGAGTCGAGTAAACTAGTTAACATGTTCTTCGTAGGATCTGATGAATAGTATATATATTTATCCATCGATATCCTGAGTTGAAAAATTCAGTCCACAAGAATTCAAATAATGAGAGTATAGAGCATTTAAAGGTTGATAAATCTCTAGAAGTTAGAAGTACAAGTAATGAAAGTCAGAATATGGGATGTGATTGGTAGTGTAGGGACATCATTTTTGAGAAATATTATCTAGATGTAATGTGTTTATACCCATCAGTATTGAGTTATAGGTTAAATGATCAATCTTTAAATCATTTTGTAGTTAATTTTGAAGATGTTAACACTGTAGGGACATTTGAGGATATTATCAATTTTCTTTTTTTAGTTCTCCAAAAATAATTAAAACAAATTAGGTTTTACTAAGAAATAATGGAATTGCTTCAGATTTTATTTCATTTAAGTGTTTTTGTACCTTGCCTGTTAGATGTCATGGATGTAGGTGAGAGTGCTTTGGTCCATAATATCTCGGATCGATCAAAATATTCCACAAATCTCATAATATACTAAACCATCTCGACATCCACTTGTTTAAGCAAGAGAACATGTCTCGATTTGACCTTGCACATTAGCAACTTTTGGTTCTGTAGGGGTTCATTGATACTTACCGGTACTAATACTTAAAGTAGTTATCTTGAAATATTATAAATAAAAGAATATACGGATCCGAATTTCTAGATTGTTTAGGGTCGTCGCCAATCCATATAAACTGCAAGTATTAGTACTGAAACTTTGATCTGAATCCAGTACAGTTGGTCCAGTTGAAGTTTGTGCTTAAAAGTGACCTAGGATTTCTTTTTCTTTTTTCACATTCATTAACTTTACAGCAAACTTTCTAGTGCATTTCGTTGATATTCAATGCACCCTTGAATTCCACTGAAAGTCGTACATCCCTACATGCCTATTTAGGCTCTTTAGCAACGCTCATATTTTTTAACCCTTCCCTACATGTCGTACATCCCTACATGTAAAAAGAAATGTAAAAGGAAAGCATGAGTAGATGTTAAAGAATTCTCAAATTCTAAAAGTAGGTCCTCTTCAACACCTTTTGGTATTGTTAGTATGGAGTCTGCATCTTCGAGTAAGAGACAGCATAGGTTGAAACTTGAAATGCGTAAATACCCAGTTGTGCAAAATATTGTAACATATGTTCATCGTTTTATTACTGAAACAAACTATGTCGTTAGGCCACCTTTTGCTGAAGATATATTTGGTTGTAAGATGTATACCAATATTTTTTATTTACATTAATAATCCAAATTTTTTGAGGGATTATCTAAACGATTCAACAGATAAAACTTAATAACTTTCCTATTCTTTCATTAGGTTTTACCCATGTTTTAATCAAGTTCAATATCACTGGTTGCATGAACTATAACACAACTTGGTATTTCAAAATATATGTTACTTAGAAGTCTTAAAAATTGTTTGCCATGAAATGAAAAATGGACTGCTCAAGTTAATATCATCGCAGTAATTTGTTAAGAATTTGTTGATGGATGTGGGAACGTATGTCCAGAGCTAACGGATAGGAGGCGATAATAACTGTGTTTATGCCTTTATTAATAGCGTAGTGGCAAATGACCTGCAATTTTAGTTGATAACAAACTTTAAATTCTTATTTCACATTGACTTAAAAGAAAGAAACATATATGTTGTTATCTTCATAGCAGTTTGATATGTCTAAAGGAATGAGGTGAAGGAAAAAAGTGGTTAATGCTTAATTCTGTGATAATATTTGATCAGTTATTAAATCAGTAGCTTAGGCGTGATTATCCTGTTAATAATCTAATTTTCTGATAGAATCTGTACGCATATTAAGAGCCAATGTGTTTAATGTTAACTTTAATCTAGGTCTGTAAGAGGTCCGAACATATGGGTATATTTTCTTCCTTGCCTGTTCAGTTAGTGTGATATTATGGGTTTGAGATTAATTTATAACAAATCAGTTTTGAAGCAAGTTACATAGTCTACTGAACAATTTTTATGCATTTTAATTTTGCATTCTGTACAGTTATGACGACAAAACTAACAAAACGAATCTTGGAAAAACTGCAGCCTGAAAATTATCAGGTGTGCTTTCTATCAGTTGATGTCGCTACTTTTATTTTATTGTGTGAATGCTTGCAAAGTTGCAATGGCATTTTTTCTCAAAATTTCTATATAGTTTCAGTTTGATGTCATTATATTCTCTGCTTTTTCTGTAAAATATATATGATCTGCATCTATATACGATTGATAAAAAAAATGACATATGAGTGTCCTATGCCAGAAATTTAGTATATGTATACTAAAGAGATGGGAGTATTGTTGTTGTTCAGGTTCAAGTTTACTGTAAAGAATCTTAACTTTAACACACTATTTATGCCTTGTGTTAACTGTATTACATTATATTTATGTCTAAAGTTTAACCTATATTGGATGCATTTTATTCTGCAGCTGTGATTGGTGATGCGCTTGATATGGAGAAACCTATTGTCTTTTCTCATGCGGAAATTCTCGCTTCTGCGGATTGCTTTTCTGATGCAAATTTGCTTGGTCATGGTACCTATGGTTCAGTCTACTATGGATTTCTTCAGGATCAGGTCTGTCTCTTAATTTATTCAAGAAATTGTTTTAGCACTAGGGAAATACTACCCTATCATTTATGGTAGTTTTGCATCTGCAGGAGGTTGCCATTAAAAAAATGACTGCTGCAAAAACAAGAGAATTTATCGCCGAGATGAAAGTTTTGTGCAAAGTTCACCATTCTAGCAATTTGAAGTTCTTTTGAAGTAACAACTTTTTTGGTTTGCATGTTTAATCGTCATGTGTAGTACGATCTTTTTTCCTTGTAATTTTTGCATTTCTAATGTAATGGTCATTAAATATTATGATATATTATGTATTGTTCTATGTGAATGTTAAATGATTAGTTATTTTTCGTTTAATGTGATCTATATAATTGTGTGGAATGATACATTGTGTTTATGTAAATTTGTCAATTATAATGTGGTAATGGATATATACGTACTGCAAAAATGATTTTTAAAATGTTGTTAAGAATGTCAATAATAAGACTTTTTATAGCATGTTCAAAGTGCTATAAAAAAATGTTTTTTATAGCGTTTCTTCTGTTTGCAATAATAGCTCACTGATTTATTACAACATGTTGATTTACAGCGTTTATAAAAACGCTGTAAAAGCCTTTTATAGCGTATTAGGAATGCCATTAATAAGAATATTTATAGCATGTTCAAAACGCTATAAAAAACATGTTTTTTATAGCGTTTTTTCTGTTGCAATAACAGGTTTCTGATTTATTACAACATGTTGATATACAACGTTTTTAAAAACGCTATAAAAGCCTTTTATAGCGTTTTTTAAAAGCTATTAGAGGGTCTTTTTGTTGTAGTGTTGACTCGTCACACGTTGAAATTTGATTTTGTTTCTCACAAAAATTTTCCAATATTTTAATCAACAAATTCATATGATCATCATAAATTTCATTAATTTGCTCAACAAAATCCAATTTATAGTTATTCACTTGAAAATTCTCGATTTGGATTTGTTGAGAACACAAAATTTCACTCGTAACATGGTTAAGATTATTCCCATTGCCAAATTCGTTTGAAAAGTTGTTCCCATTTTCATGTTGAGCTTGAAATTCATTTTGGAGTTTGAAATTAAATTGGCATGGGTTATAATCGTAATCGTTAGAATTTTGAATTGAATTCAAATTTTAAAATCCTTGACTCGAGTTATTACACAAATAAGAATTACATAAATTATTTATCACTTGATTTTGTCGTGTAGAAAGTTCGAGTAAAGATGAAATCATTTCAATGCTATTTTTAAGAGTCGAAGGTTGGTCATCGTTTCGAAAATTTTGTTGTTCGAAATTTGATTATTTACACGATAGTTTGTTAAAATATCCATACGAATTTGGACTGAAATCATATGGATTATAATGATTTTCACAACTACTGTAAAATTCAAGTGGATATGGATATTCAGACATTTTCAAGAATGTTTTTTTGGTTTTTTTAATAAACGAAAAATATTTACAAAGAAAAATTATTTTTGAAAGGGAAATCGATTTTTGTTTTACTTTTATTTTTCAATTTTTTTTGAATTTTGGTTTTTCTAAATTTTTTTTTGGATTTCTTGAAATTTCAAAGAAAAGGATTAAAAATTTCAAAGGAAAAGGAATACTTACAATTTTTTTAGTTTTGAATTTTAAATTTTTTGTTTTTTTTAAATATGAATGAACCAATGCAACTAAATGAATGCAAGGGTCTAATTACAAATGACTAATCTTAAGTTGACCCAAAATTGTATATTCACACATTGTCTTAGATAAACAAGATAGTTCTCAGCCAGGTAACGGACAGGATTTATCAGTGCACCACGAATCACCGTAGCAATGCAGCCGAAGGTTTAAGTACCTTCAGAGGAACAACCACTATAATATTTACGAATCGCCGTAATATTTATAAATGGTTATTACTCTGCCGTAGCCTAGACACCAAGAAATTAATTGTTCAAAGAAGACAAATTGTCAATATACAATTAAGTGTTAATGATGTCTAACCGTTATTATTAATTAAAATCTAAGATGAAATGCAATGTAGATATTAAACATGTATTAACAATGCAACTACGAATGGAATTTTTTTAAGTGCAAGTAAAAAACAATGCAAGACAAACAAAAACAATTGATATATACAATGCAAGGTAACTAAAAAGAAAATTATAAAAAAATAAGCAGTTATTTTTTTGGTAGGCTCAGCAAAGCACGCAAATTTTTTGGCAGACGGTTCTTCCTTAATCAGCTTGGCAACCTGAAAAGAAATTAAACACAAATATATACAATTTATTTAGAATGGAATTTGAAGCTTTTTTTTAGAAGAGAAAGACGAAACAAAACTCAAAACAAATTAAACAAAACAAAACTCAAAACAAGTTAAACAAAAGAAAGGAAATTAAAAGATTTTATATATATGTGTGTGTGGGGGGATTTAAAACTAAACAAAAGAAGGCAAAACCTTAAAAAAACAAAAGAAGAAAATAAAACAAACAAACCCGGCCCAACCCTTAATAACCCAAAATGCCTAAACACAATTCAAACTACCTTTATTAGAAAACACAAATCAAATCCTTCGTTTGTCACCCACAGAAAATAAAAAAAATCAAATCAGAATTTTTGTAAACAGAAATCCAATTCGTGCTCGAGTAAAAAAAGAAAGAAAAAGAAATTGTTCGAGTCGTCTGCTTGTTGTTGTTCGCGATGGGAAGTAGGGATGGTACGGTGGCAATGGGGGTGGTTTTAAACTGCTCGAGCGAGGCAGTGGTGGTTCGTGAGTTTTATTTTGGTGATGGATGGGTTTTGAGAAGTGTTCGAGTTTTAGGGGATTCGCGAAGTTGTTTGAGTTTCGATCGAAGCCTGGTGGTTGCGATTCGAGGATTTCAGGTGATGTCTGGGGTGATGCAGGTCGCGACGGTGGGTTGCGAGGGTTTAGGTCGGGGATTTGGAGACTGGAAGTTCGCGATTTTGGTGGCGAACGGGGAAGTGGTTTGCTGCAGGCGATTTTGGCTTCAATGAATCGGCGAAAGAGCAGATAGTTCGGTGTAATTTGATGCTTGTGGAAGTTGTGGAGTCGATGATGTGGTGTTCGAGGTGGAATTTAGTTTAGGGAAGCTGCGAATTGAGGGAGGAGATGTGATTGTCTGCCGCTGGCGATTTGAAGTGGTTTCTGGTGATACTGCAGAAGTGTTGTACTGATGGTGGTTGAATATAGAGGAGCAGTTGTCGTGGTTCGACGAAGTACTTTGCAATGGTGGTATGAAATTCTCTGGTAAATGTTGAACATATGTTGTGATTGTTGTCACTGGTTTGGGCAGAGCAAAAGGTGATGTGAAGTGCAATAGATGGATGGTTGTGCTATAACAGGTAGGTGCAATTGGAGGTAGCGATTTGCAGGTTGCGGTGGAAGTTGAAGTCGAGTTGTCTGACGTTTGGATTTTGAGGAGGCTCTCGAGTTGGTTTGGTGAATTGGGTGGCCGAGGAGGGGGTTCGCGGTCAGGTTACTTTGTTGTGATAGACAGTGATGTGGTCTGGAAGTGGTCGGAAATGATTATGATTATGGAAGTGATAGAGAATGATGTGGTCTGAAGTTTGAAGATGGACTTTGAAGTTTGATACGGTTTTGGTTAAGTGGTTAGGTTACTGATGGTGTGCACTGGAGCGTATGCAGAGGTGAAGCAAGTTGTGGTCCGGGGTGAGTGGTTAAAAGTCGTATGGTGGTTGACAGTCAGTTGTGCAAGGGTTTGTTGTATGGGTAAGGGACGTGATATGGGTAAGGGAAGCGAATTAATGTTGTAGGCAGGGTAATGATGGCTGAAGCAGGTCAGCAATGTGGTGGTGATTCGGGCGATGTGGTGAAGTAGGTGGTAGAAGTTTGCACTGCAAGAGGGGTGCCGAGCAGCAGTAAAGCAGGGGGTTGACAGGGGAAATATGTAGTAGATGTTGATGGAGATGAGAAATGTCTATCAGGCAGTTGAGCAGCACTGTGTGTTGATGAAGTTTTGGAGAGGATTGCTGTAGCAGTTGATGGGTGGTTGACTAAAATGGAAGATGTAATGACAGAGAGTGGATGGGAAGGATGTATGAATGGTATTGAAGTGTTGCTGTGATTATGGAGTGATGCACAGTGTATCAGTCATATTTGTGTAACACAGTGTAGAGGTTATGGAGGCAACAGGGTTGTCAGGGAGTTGTATGTATGATGGCAGTGGAAAATGTTGGTGGCTGTTGTTTTGTTGAGTGCAGTTGCTATGAAGTTTTGGCATTAGAGGATGGTTACTGAAGTGTAATTGAGCAGTTTGAAGTAGAAAGATAGTGGAGAGGAGGAGAGAAGTGGTCAGTGAGGAAAGAAACAATGAAACAGTGTGCAACTACAATGTGCAGTTCAATGTAAACAGTGTAATAAATTTTTTGTTTATAGAAATGCCAATGTAAATGAAAATGAAAAGTAATAAACTATTATTATTATTTTATTTTATTTTGAAATTATGTATGTTCTTTTTTTCTTTTTCTAGAGATGCAAATGGAAAATGAAACTAGAAAATAAGTAATGAACACAAACAAATGCAAACAAAAAAAATCAAACAACAAACACACAACACAATTTTTTTTGAATGCAAACAAACGAACAAATTAAAACATAACAAAAATCAAACAAAAAATAATTCGAAGAATAGAAAATCAAAATCAAAACAACTCCCCAGCAACGGCGTCAAAAACTTGTTCGTCGACGGAAATTCTATCGGTTTAGAAAACCGTCGAAGAATTTAGAAATGAAAATAACCGCAAGCGCACGGTGTACGAGTGTAGCACGTAGCGAATACGGGTCGATTCGCAGGGAATTGTTGATTTAAATTTCCTACTCAATCAAATTATACCAAAGTCGAGAGTGTGTTTAAGCTAGAAAATGAGAAAATGAACTAACTAACAAAAAGAAAAGAAATGCAAATATGAGAGTTAAATGACAATAGAGAATAAATCCACTCTCTAGATCATGTAGTTCAACACATGAAATCACGATCTCTCTTTTATGGTCATTAGTGTTTTAATTGATGTGTTTATCATAAGTACGACATATTTGTGCTATTGATAAGCCAACATAAGCCATCAAACTATAACACACCCCTTAAAACACTTACTAACTTTCATGAAACTTGACAAAGAAAATGAAAATGAAATCTATTTTAAGTATGGCCTATTAACTATTGATTAGAAACATAGACCATCAAATTTTAATTTCAAATCACTTTCTTATGCCATAATCATATATTCATGAAGAAGAATTTGTGTTAGTAATTGTTTAAGCATAGCCTATTTGGTGTCAACAGTATACACTATCAAATTCAAAGCAAAGACAACAAATTAAACCATTTCAATCATTCTCATTAAGCACAAAAAGAGAGCATGAATTGACAAAATGTTGAAGCTACATTAATTAGAGAGCTTCATTACCCCTAAATTGAAGTGGTTTAGCTTCTCATATTTATCATTTTATTAACAAATGTAGCTAACAACATGAAAGAAAAATGAAGAGGAAAAAGAGAGCAAAATGAAAAGATAAGCTAATTAACTTGCATAAAAGAAAAGAGATCTACACTACAACATGAAAGTAAATGAACATGAAAAGGAAAGAGCATGTATTAAATTGCATAAAAAAAAGATTACATAAAATAAAAATGGCTAAGTAGCCATGAAAAGAGAAAGAGGAGCTTTCATTTATTTGATCTAAACTAATGAAGAGGAAGAGGAAGAGAGGAGGCCTAAGAGAGACTAAGAGAAGAGACTAACTAAGAAGGAGAGGGATTACATGAAACATATGGGGTTATTTATACAGGCATGAAACCCTAATCCATATTTTTGGGGAATGCCCAAAATACCCTTGAGAAAGTGTGGAGGCCAAGTAATCATTAGCTTCTACTAATCACCATTTAAGTGTACATGAAGCCATTAATTCCATAAGCATGTGCGTTAGCCTCTAATTTGTACGTTAAGGTAGGTGGGTAGGTGGGGTCCTCCATTATCTTCACTTTGAATTATTTCCATCTTCATTCCTTTATATTCATTTTGTGCATGCATGTGTCTTCATGAAACCACTCCTATTTGAGACCAAATTCCTACAAAAATATATATAAATTTCCAATTAATTTTTCTCAAATAAATATATGCACACAAATGACCGTTTTGCCCCTATATGAAGATGGATATGTGACAATTTGAAATAAATATGGATTTTGGTTTACACAAGTTAAAATACCCGATATGATCATTTATTTAATTTAAATAGATTAAATATGGTGGTAAAGATGCACACATTTACGTGCACATCACCACTCTGACCAATTATGGACCTAAGACTAGTCTGTCTCCAGTCTCCAACAACATGCTGGTGATTTACATGGTCTTCCATACAAAGCCTCAAACTGTGCCATTCCTATACTAGTCTAATAACCATTATTATAGTAAAACTCGACCAAATGTAGGCGATCCTCCCAAGATCCACCAAAGTCCAATACACATGATCTCAATAGATTATTGAGTACTTTGTTGACTCTTTCTGTCTGCCCATCTGTCTGATGGTGATATGCAGTACTCATATTAAGCTTGGTGCCCATCACTTCCTGTAAATTCTTCAAGAATTCACTAGTGAACAAAGCATCTCTGTCACCGACCATACTACTAGGAACTCCATGCAGTCTAACTATGTTTTTCAGGAACAACTTAGCTTAAACAACTGTCGTTCTGTTTGACTTAACTAGAATGAAATGGGAACACTAGGTCAATCTATCCACTATAACCCATATGCTTTCGTTACCTCTATTTTACCTTGGCAATCCATCTATAAAATCCCTAGATAGCGAATCCCATTTCCAAACAGGAATCTCTAAAGGCTGAACCAACCCACTCGGTTTTTGATGTTCAGCTTTCACTTATTGACAATTTGCACACTGCTTAACCCACAAGCCAACATCTTCTTCATGCCTTCCCAATAGAAGCTCCTCTTCATATTTTGATGCATCTTGGTCCCTCCTGGATGAATCGTAAATTTAGACCGATGACATTTTCCAAGAACTTCTTTCCTCAAGTCCTCCACATACGGAACACATAACCGTCCTTTTTTTCTCAACCATCCTTTCTAGTCAAGGCTAAAATCCTTTAGATCATCGATCTCAGTTCCAACCTCAAACCTTCTAATTCTCTCTGCCAACACTGGATCCTCCTTCTGCTTAGAATAAATTTTCTCAATCAATAGTGGTCGAACTCTAAACAAGACAACCTAACGAAAGTCTGACTAGAACCAGCAGTCGATCTTAACTGCACATCATAACTGACTAAAGCTTCTAAATCCTTCCACTCTACCAACATAGCTAACACCATGTTCTGATGTTTTCTGCTAAGAGCATCTACTACCTTGTTACCTTTTCCTGGTGTATATTCTATACCCAAATTATAAGCAGCCAAAATCTCCAACCACCTCTGTTGTCGCATATTCAACTCCTTCTGAGAGAATAAATGCCGTAAAGACTTATGATCGGTATAAAGCTCAAACCTCTCCCTTAGGAGATAATGTCTATAAATCTTCAATGCGAAGATCACAGTTGCCAACTCCAAATCATGAGTAGGACATGTTACTTCATGTGGTCTAAGTTGCCTAGATGCATAGGCAATGACTTTACCATTCTGCAACAACAATACTCCTAATCCAGTTCCACATGCATCAATATACACCATCAATCCTTGGTTCCCATTTGGAACTACTAACACGGGTGCATTGGTTAAAAAATGCTTTAACTTAAGAAATGCTTCCTCACATTTGTCAGACCAAACAAATCTCACTTCCTTCCTGGTTAGCTTAGTTAAAGGTGCTGCTATCCACGAGAAATCCTTAATGAATCTCCAGTAGTAGTCAGCTAGTCCAAGAAAACTCCTGACCTCAGTCGCCGTCTTTGGTCTCTTTTGATTATTCATGGCTTTGATATTATCTGGATCGACAAACAATCCTTTCTCTAAAATAATGTGACTAAGAAATTTTACCTCTTTCTTCCTGAAATGACACTTGGTAGACTTTGCCTTTAGCTGATTCTACCTCAACGTCTCAAGTACCACTCTAAGATGAACTTCATGCTCTCTCTCATCCCTAGAGTAGACTAGAATGTGATCTGCAAAAACCAACACAAACCTATCCAAATACTCTCGAAAAACTCGGTTAATCAAATCCTTAATGAAAGAAGGTGCATTCATTAATCCAAATGGCATCACCAACCACTCATATGAACCATACCTAGTTCGAAATGCTGTCAAAGGAATACTATTCTCCGCCACTCTTAACTGATGGAAACCTGTTGCCAAGTCCAACTGGGAAAACACTCTGGCTCTACTCAACTGATCAAATAGATCATCTATTCTTGGCAAATGACACTTATTGTTAATTTTCCTTTTGTTTAATTTACGATAGTCAGTGCACATCCTTAACAACCCATCCGGTTTCTTTACGAACACCGCAGCCGCTCCCCAAGGTAAATTGCTTTGTCTAATCAAAATCCTTTCTTCTAGATCCACTAGCTACACCTTTAATTCCTTCATCTCAGTTGGCGTCATTCTGCTAGGTGGTCTACTTATAGGTACAACTCTTGGCACAAGATCTATTCTAAAGTCAACAGATCTTTTTGGTGGTAGTCCATTGACTAGGTCAAAGACATCTACAAATTCTCTTGCTACCTAAACCTAACTTAACTCATTTCCTACCTCCATAGCATTAAGCACACTAACTCCAGTTTGTATTCTCTACTAAAAATACCACTCGGTTATGACTACCAAGGTGTCTCAGTGATATTTCCCTATCCTGGCAAAATGTTCTAGCCTCATACCTACCCAACCAATCCATACCCAAAATGATTTCGATATCTACGAAATCAATAAAATACAACTTGCAGGTAAACTTATGACCTATCAAGTCAAGTTCTAACTGGTCAGATCTTAACCCTAGAGTTGCATTCCCTCCTATTGGGTTCACAACCCTTAAGGAAGTAACAAGGTATGTGGGTTCTAAACATAATCTATCAACCAAACATTGAGATATAAATGAATGTGATGCATAAGTATCAAAAAGTACTGTAACTGGAATACTATGAATCAAAAGCGTACCTTCCATCACAATCTTTTCTTTATCAGCTGTGGTAGTCCTAACTGATCCTATAGCAAAAAAAATTCCTTTGTCCTCCCTAACCGGCTCTGGACAATTCTTGTAAAGCCCAATTTGATCACAATGGAAGCACTTCAAATTCTTCTTACTTGTAGCTTTCTTCCCATTTCCTGACCGGCATTCATTAGCAAAGTGACCCTTCTTGTCACACTTATAGCAAACTACCTCGGCCTAAGACTTCTTAACAGTATCTCCCTTCTAGGCTCCCTTCTTTTTAAAGAACTTCCTCTTCTTCCCCTGAAAACCCTGAGTATCCACTGACCTCACCTTAGCAAACTCAGCAATTAACTCCTCATGAAGAACGACCATCTCCACCACTATATTATAAGGATCATGGACATGGGTCATGGTTATTCTAGCAAGCTCAGGTCTCAGTACTCAAACGAATCTCTTATTCCTTTTGATGTCAGTATTTATAACAGCATATCCATATCAAGACAGCTCTTCAAACTTAGTGGTGTACTTGGCTACGGACATCTCTTCTTGCACTAAATCCATAAAATTCCTTATTAGCTCAGACTTAGCAAACTCAAAAACAAATTTCTGCTCAAATCTCGTTTTAAAATCTGGCCAAATTAACTACTTTTCTGAAACTCCAGTAGTGACACTGTTCCACCAATGTAGTGCCGACCTCTGCAACTGTCTAGCGGCCAACCTTCTCTTTTGCCCATCATTCAAACCGAAGTCAGTAAATATACGCTCACAAAGCAACGACCAATTCTAAACCTCTATGGCACTTTCCATTTCCAAGTATGTATTCCCACCCAAACTAGTGTATCTCTACTGAGCAAAGCATAATTAATCCCAACTAGAGCCACATGATTAGCTCTCATACATTTCCAGCAACACCTGCAGCTGCTTATGCTTGCATCAAACTAATATAGAACTGATACATCGCCTCCATATCTAATAGTGGATTTCTAGTACTCACATTGGCATCAGCATTTTGGTTACTAGAATTAGCCTGTCGACCCGGGTTACTCTTGGTAGTAGGTCGAGCATTTCCATTAACAGTAGGTCTTCCACCACCAAGATTTCCTCTTTCGTTTCCTGCTTTCGTATGTTCCTTCTCGTAAATCTGCATATGAGCCTTAGTAAGATATAGAAGAACGGTCTACGAGAGCAAGGAATACATACTTATATATATAACTATATATATCAAATACAAGTACATACCATTAACCCAAACACCAATCTTATTATCTGATATATTGGATTATGTTTGGAAAATACTTTGAGGTTTAAGTTTCTTTTAAAGTTTCATAAACCTATGCTCTGATACCAACTTATAACATCCCCCCACTTAGAGGCGCAAAACTAAAGACCACGGATGCTGCAGTCATCCATAGTTATTAATCCTTGACGACCAAATACAGCGATATTTGATCCATTAACACATAGAAACACAAAAATATGGAAAAAAAATTAAACAGCAAACAAATTCCACATTCCATTTCAAAATATTCTAAATTGATTACATAATCCAAGTTCGCAGACCACGTTTAGATAATATATAATTATTATAAAATACGCCAAGAGCGACATATGAAGATGCCCCTTTGGTTAATCATAGTATATAAATAGGCAAGAAACAAATTTGCCTTTACAAACAAAATACACAGCAGAAATAAAAGGACTCTAATAACAAGCATACCTCCTGCACGTCCTCGAAAGCTTTATTCGTCTAAAAGAACACCTAGAAACCTTAACTCTCAACCTACTCAAAATCAATTGAGTGCCTAAGAGTTTAAGGGGAAAATAAAAACTTCGAGTCTAACATAAAGCTGGTATGAACAATAATTTACCATCTTAAGTCATTTAGATATCTAGTGAGACCATGCCGTTTAGCGGAACGGGTTTTTCCTTCACTAGTATCCTAAAACATTTATAAAACCATATACTGTGCTCCTGCATCCACAATGGTATAAACATGGTATTTCAAAAACATTATGATGATATGCAAACAAATAAATCAAATTTGGATTACCCATCGTCATTCATTCTGACTATCCGTCTCAATTATAGTTTCTAGGATTACTATTAACCCGTTATATGTTTATGGCTTATCTGTCCAATATCATAGTTTTCATGGGATCACTAAGAACCTATTGGTCACTCCAATATCTTATCTCTTATCATAGTTTTCATGGGCTAACTAGGAACCTATTGACTGACTGTCAATATCTTAATCTGGATATATTTTTTCTGAGCTGACTACAAACTTACTGGCCTCTGCAAGTATCAAATCATAGTTTTCATGGTCTAACTATGAAACTATTGGCCCCTACCAATATCATTAGTAATATACAGTTTTCATGGGTTTACTGCAAACCTATTGGCCCCTGCCAGTATCTTTGATTAAGATTATACATTTCTTAAATTATATTCACTATTGGATCAACTTAACTGGTTATCCTATCCTTCCCCAAAGTACTGTTATGGATTAATTACATTATGAATAAGCATATGAAGAAGTAATACTTCTAAAATATTTAGTTATTCCGTGGTATTTCCTTTTTAAAAGTGAGATATGTTATTTGTTTTGAATCTTTAAAACATCACCTTCGAAACCTTTGGATGACCTCCTTCGAAAGCATAAGATTCTTTTCAAAACGTAATAAACATACCTTTCGAAGCCATTGTTAATTGTTCACTTTTGAAACCAATCATACCTTTCGATGGTATCAAAATACTCTTTAAAACATAGCTTCAAAACAAATAAAAGTACTCTGTCGAAAGTATTGGGTTTACTCTTTAAAAACATTCTTTGGGTCAAAATGATTATATACAAAAGTATCTCTTTCGAAACCATTTGCAAAATTGTTTTGTGGAAAAGTTGATGGTGTCGAAATCATCTAGTTGAAAGCATAATCCTTTAATTAAAACTTGGAAGGATAGAGTCGAAACCCCTTCCGGCTCCATTGCCTTCGAAACCCTTAACCCCTTTTGAAAGCAGTCAAGAAAAAGGATTAGTTTATGTTAGAACAGAGGTAACCCTTCGACAGCATAGATGGCTTCAATACAGTCAAGGGTAAATTAGCGGCTTGGTCTCAACTTGGACAAAACCCATCCTTTCGGAAGCTCTTATTTAAGGAAAAAGTACCCCTGCGAAAGCTTATTTTATATGGTCTTTTTTGAAAGCCACGCTTTCGACTATGTTGAAAGCTTTAAGTAAAACAAGGCAGGAATTTATCTTTATAAAACAAACTAAGGTTTCGACTTTATAGGGTATCGATTCAATCGAAAGCCCTTCAAAAACTAGGCAGGCACTTATCTTTTAAAAGTGAACCTTGGTATCAACCCTAATGAAAGAATTGCTTTCGACACCTTACGTTCCGCTACTTACCAATTCCATTGATACCATGTGTATTTGTTTTAACGCTAACGGTTTCTACTGGATTGATGCGGAGGTATAGGAGTCGAAAGGTACCTTCGAATTAGGTGGAACAGCCTTTTTCTAAAATGCTGATTTATAGCTAATTATGGAAATTACTTTATAACTAACCATCCTGTTGTAATTTCTTAATTTCTTACTTTAAAACTTTTCAAATACTTTACAATTATAACTGCCACATTTAACCAGATCTAAATCAAATAAATTTTAACGTTTAAGGCATTCCATTAATAAAACCAGTATTTGCAAATAAGCCGCTCTCTTGAAATAATTTATTTTTCCTAGTAAATCAATTGGGAAAAAACCCCAAAAATCATAGAAATTGAATTTTATCATGTAATTGGATTAAAATTTCAGACCCAATTTTTTCTTGTAGTATTTGAAATTGATTTTAAACCCAATTATATCATATTTTCCTTTAGAAATTCATAATAGAGTTTCTATAGCTCGGAAAATTCTAAAAATCAAAACCCATATCTAACATCATGTTTTACTTAACATAAATTTTTTCAATGGTATTATAAAATAATAAACTCTTGGTTTTACCCTAAAACTGTGCTAATTCATATGCAATTGAATTAAATTAAATCAAACATAATATAGTTCAAGCATATCATCATCCATAGCATCAAGAAAACAAATTTAATCATAAATCTGAAAACATATAATCATAAAATAAAATAGAGATGGCATGGAATTTTTATTCACCTTAGGTATGATAAAGGAATTTGAGATTTGTTGTTGATTAATCCTTCCTAGCTTTAGATTATAATCTTCCTCTTTTCCTCCTTGTTAATGGCCGGATCTTAGGATTTTTGCATTTATTTTTGAGTTGAGAATAATGAACGTGAATGGACAATTACAAAGAGGTCATAGCCATGTAAAATGAAGAGGTTATTTTACTAATATGCCAATGTGTGAACTAATTAACCTTTTAAATCAATTAAAGTCTATTTATTTAATAATTAAGCACGGCCTTTTATATAATTTATTCAAATCTCAATCCCCTTATCATCATTATTCTACTTAATTTATCTAATTTAATTTTCTAAACAATGTTGTCAAAAATTAGGGATGTTACATCAATATTCGATGTCATACTTTATAGTTTCATTTATTATAAATGATGTTATAACCTACCAATTCTATTCACGATGCACAAACATGACAATCATATGGGTTATGCGATGGGGTATAGCGACATTTTAGGAATAAATTTTATATTGAAAGAAAATTGTTTTAAAAGTAATGAAGTTGATATTTATCAAGAATGACATAGATATTTGACTACTGGACGCTTGTATTCATCCTAGCAGAATGATTCGAGGGTTACAACCCAAATTTTAACAACCTTGTCCCTCATCACTACATCTAAATGACCTGTTTCTAGGACATATAAAGCTATTAAGTATAATGAAAATTGTTGGGGACATGGGACAAATGAAGACAAGTAGCACTACTAGATGGAGACATGATGAAGTAAATTATAGCACCGGTTAGGTTTGTCATCATTTCAAATTCTAGAAAGGTACAACTGTAACGACCCGTAATTTTTGATAATTAAAAATAGTTAATCTTATAAGTTTTTGGTGATTTAATGTTGGAAGAAATAAAATTTTGTGATTAAATAATAAGAATATAACTAGAATATAATGTAATAGTATTAATTTAAGATAACTGATAACTGCTTCAAATGTAATTCCAATTGATTAAAATGGTTAATGAGTTATAATTGGTAATAAATTGTAAATTAATTGTAATAATGTGTGTACTAATTGATATTGGATCAAAAGGGAAATTGATAATTTAAATGTTGTATTAATTAAATAATATGCAACGAATTGTAAATTGAAAAAAATGAATGTTGTGTAAATAACTATAACATTTGTGTGTAGATAACAAACATACAAATGTGATTAAATATTGAAATGGTAACAATTGTTATTTGTTACCAATTCATTTAATCAAGTGCAATTAAATATAATTTAATGTTACTTAATATGAGTTAAGACTATAACTATAAAAAGCAAATATAATAAAATGTATAGATGTCGATTATATTCATTAGGCAATAATTGAATTAATAAAGAGTAAGTCAATGATAAATAAATTTATTGGGATTTTAAATTATAATAAAATTGACAAAATCCAAGGTAATTGAAATATAGTTACTAATAAGGTAAAAGAGGAAATCGGAGGATATTAATGTAATAAGCTATAAACCAATGTTGAATATATGCATAGTGTAATGAATGATGAAATAAAAAGGATTAAAATCAAATTTATTTAATTTATTGGAATTAATTATAATTAATTGAAATTTATTTACAATTAGAGATGAACACTGTAATTTGTGTAAAAATTAACACCAAAATTATATGTAAACTTGTTTTAAATTATTATAAATTTTTAAGTAAACAAAAATGATAAAAATTGTTAGCTATTAAACTTGAAATTAGAAAGTGATTTAATTAATTTAATATTAATAAATGTGAAAATAGCTATTTTGGCCACTGTCTCAGATTTCAATGAAACCAGTTTCATCGGATCCGTAATAGTGAATTATTATAGGGTTTCAAGTTTCGTAGCGATCATACTTGTCGTTAGATCGTACGGACTCGAAAAGCCTAGAAATCAATTTATTTGGAATCAATTTGAAATAAGCTGATTTGAGACTAACTTTCTCATACGATGGAATTAGGACTTGAAACTTGTTCCATTGAGTTTAAAAATATCGAAAACATCTATTTTGATATATGTGATGCCCTATTCTCGTTCCGAAAGCAGAACGGGCTTTTAGGGTCGTTATTGTCAACTCAAACCAGTTCGATATGTTATTCATTCTTATCGGGCTTCGTTAGTATATATTGTCTTGTTTCTCAAAACTCAAGCAGTCATTTTTCTTATTCAATATTTACATCAACTTCTGTCTATTCCTCCTTATCTAATGGCAGAAATCCAAATTCCAAAATTCAATTGCAAATCAAAATCAAATCGAAAAATTAAACCTCCTCAAACTATATCATATTATATATCGATTCGAAGCTCTCGATGAGCGCAACTCAAATCTACTGTTTTTTTTTGCAACCAAATTCTGGTTTGTCTTGTATTGGCCAAATCATTCTCGACCGTTCATCACGTCTTGATCAACTTGCACGGATCGTCAATTGGGTGGTATGGATGGGTGGAGATTGCCGTGCGTAGTTCATCTGTGCCAGCCGTTTGTGGAATAATTAGTTAGATCATCGGAAAAAATTCATTAGGGTTTCAAATGAAAAACGGCGGCTGCTCCTTTTTGCATGCAATCGAGGTGATCGGTTGGTCGTGGGTTGGTCGGGAAGGTTTAGGGAGGTCGACGGCGTATTTGGAGGTGGCCGTGACTTGCTTGGCGTCGACGTGAAGATCGAAGATGGTGGTGGCTTCATGTTTTGTGCGATTGAACCTATAGCGTGAGTAGGGTTCTAGGAGATAACGCATGATGATGTGGCAAGTTCTGAGTGGTAATTCCTTTTTATTTTATTTTAATTAAATTTCAAATTCGAACGTTCTAATCGATATAACATTTGCATACGAGCTCGGATTCACACGCAGTTTGTTCCACTGGGATCGTACCAAAATTCCGGACGTTTTGACATTGGATTGGATGAATTCTGAGATTGTCCAAATTTGGGGCTTATTTGGGATTTTAAATCGATTTGAAATCAAAGTGAATGTATTAACCTACTCACAACTACTAAACTATCTTATGTTAGTTAAATTAAATTTATAATATGATTATAGATTAATTTATCTATGCTCGGTATGTTTAAATTATCATTATAGTAAAATTTGACTTTTATTGCATTTAATCATCGTTTAATTCAATATTGAATTTAAATTGTCAATTTAATACATGTTATCGATTATCAGTTATCCGTTGATGTTTATTGATTGATTTGGATGATGATTGTGATGGATTTTTGATAAGTTGATATCGGATGGTATATTTTTATATTGTTATAACACTACAAGTTCCCTATGGGTTGATATGATACATACCCGAACGATCTATAGATTAGGGTAAAATAGTTATGGGTTGAAATGATAGACCCGAGCGATTTTATGAGTTTTATTTAATTCGGGATTGTGGTTTGAAATATATAACCACAAAATTTTAAATTGTGGATTGAAATGATAAATATCCGTATCACTTTAACATAGGGTAAAAAATTACATACGAACACTAGATTGGTTAAATTAAATGGTTTTTAATTCCTTAAATTTTGAATTCAGTTAACTTACCTTTTGAAATAGAAATTGATTTATATAAACTGAATTATTTTTGATAATCCAAGCGTTAATGTTGAAATTGGAATTGATTTAATGAATTGTCCAAAGGATTTAAATTGGAATTTAAATGTTGAAGTGTCAAATATAAATGAATTTATCGGAATTGAGTTATTGAAAATGTTTGGATATAACTTTGAAATCTATTTAAATTAATTTAAACTATTTTAGTCAATTTAAACTATTTTAATTTATTTGAATCTATTATAACCTATACCTATTTTAAAATAATTTAATTTATTTAATCTATTTAAAATCTACTTAATATAATTTAAATGTACTTATTCAATATTTAATCTACATTTAATCTATTTATAACATTGTAAATCCTATTAAATCAAATTTAAATCTATTTAAAACATTGTAAATCCAATTAAATCAAATTTAAATCTATTTAAACTATTTTAAACTGTTTTTAAAATATTAAAAGTATTTATCATTGTATAAAATATTTTTTAAAATTTCAAGCTGTCTAAAGTTGTAGTAATTATGTTTAAATCCTTGATGATGTTACAAGCTAAGTTGGAATTTGGAACCGATACCCTTTTGTGAAATGACATATTTGAGTAAATATGATTATCTTGCAAGGAGGATTAAATTAATCTATCTTATGATAAATTCAAAAGTGAATATGATTTTGAAAGTGAATATAGTTTTGAAAGGGAATATGATTTCAAAAGCGAATATGATTTCGAAAGCGAATATGAATTTTATGTTGAATTAAATTGACATTTAAATTAATAATGAAATTTAATTACTAGTTAAACACCGATAATTGATAACTAGTCATTGTTGAGATATATTGGTTGATTTGGGTGTTGATTGTAATTAGATGCCTATTGATTAATATGTTAGATATATGGTTGTTATTTATTTTGATATATCCCTGTTATTATTCCATTATTTACTTGACATCTTATAAATTATCAGTTGAATTATTTCGAATACTAAAAAATAGGCTGAAATGATATATACCTATGTCATCTAATTTTGGGTTTAAATGATATATATCCATCCCTGTAATTAAATTGGAATAAATGATCACTTGGCCACAGGATAGAAAATTATATATGGATACCGAATTTGGTGCAATTAAATGGTTTTAAAATCTTGAATTTTGATTTATATGAATTAAATTATTTCCTAATTCGAGATTTGAAATGTTTAAATTGAAATAGTTGAAATGAAACTATTTGAGGATTAATTTGAAACCTTAGGTTGAAATTGAGATATGATTTGAATTTATTGAAAATGAGTTATTTTTAAGGTTTAAACTTTAATTTAAACCTTGGATTTACTTTAACTAAAAGGTTACATTGGTATTTCAAATTTTTGGACGTGAAATGGATTTAAACTAAATTGTTTGAAATTGAGAATTTGAATTGAAGCATTCAGCCAACTGAATAGAATTGTTAAAAATTGAAATTGAAGTAAAGTTTATTTTTTTTTTGAATTGAGGCTGATATAAATCGAAACTTGAATATGAAGTTGACTTGAAATTGGAAGTTAAAAAATTGAATTTGTAAAAGACCCGATTCTTCGACTTTCGAAAATCGACATTCATACGTTCTCTGTATCAACTGCCGAACAATCGAATGCCGGAAAATCGAACCCTTATGGTTTTAAGAAGAAGAAAAAGATAGAAGAAGTAAGAAAGAAGAAGCAACAGAACAATATTAGAATCTCACAATCGTAGCGGAACAACTTATAATAGATAAATGAATAATCTTTAAATCAAAAGAACTGTATCGATTTATTACGTTACATCACATCACATTACATTACATTATCAGAGTTTACAACAACAAAACAGCGGAAAAGAAATACTATATACTAGTTGATATGCCACATCCAGCTCGCCTCTTGAGCTCCCCAGCACCTCCTGAATTCCAGAATAACCTAATAACCTGACTCTAGACTGCCCGTGTAGAAAATGATGGGCACCCAGAGTTTAGGAAGGGAACAATAAACCCAAGGTCAGTCATGGGACTGGTGTGAGAACTTAAAACATTTTACCTTTAAAAATAAACAAAGAAATATTTTAAAATAGATCCACAATGCTTTTAGAAAATGTAACTACCATAAGGCCTCCCGCACACACACAATGCAAACGCAGAATCGGATATGCTTGATACGAAAATTTCTTTGATATTATTACTATAAGTGCAAAGTGCAGGAAAATATTTCGAAAATATAATATAAATCATAGCCAGCATAGACGTTCCATACTTATGCCTACTATAGCAACCTCGTTCAATAGCAGGTTACCGCCACATTCCAAGGCAGGTTATACAACTAAAACCGTACAGGGCTCGTATTGTTTCTTTAGATTTTCCAACAAATGGTCAGGCCAAAGAACTTCCCATTGCCACATGGGTACGCCTCTGGAAAGATGCCCCGAGAACCTAACCGGATCTCTGCCAACACAAGGTCGGGTTACCTCTAGCTAGGTAACTACTGACACGAGTATGTCATCCTCCGGTCGTAACCGACCTAAATCCTGGGATTCACCAACAATACCACAAAGAAATAAATTTGCAGCAACCACATAGGTTAAGTATCAGGGCTCCATACCATAATACCACCTCTATCCAGAAGGAAATGAACATACCCCATGGGGGCGCTATCCCTAAACAACCTTGCTGCATTCTTCCTGTTTTGACCATTTCCGGGGTGTGAGGTCCGACGAAGTCTCGTCCACAAAGCTACGCTTTTCACAAAAGCCACGCTTTGATCAACAAATGATGAGCAGCACTCAGCATGCCACGTTACCGAATTGGGAATATATCACTAGTAAACATCAACTACATAACCTCCGAGCTCGTACGTCTCAGAGAAGGGTGTTAAGTTAAGAGAATAAATTCTCCGCCACCAACAGAAATGTTTTTGATAGAAACCAGCTTTACATCTCAAAATGTAATGTCAGACATACAATCCATACAAGTCCGTTCCGGGATCAAACAGAACCGAAGGCACTTCCAAAGAAGCCCTTGCAAATCCGGATATTCACTAATCACGTCCGGAATTCCCATCACAAAGAGTGATAAAATCCCTATATCGGGGATCATCCGATGCAGAGGCATTCGACGGCAATCCTTCCGTTTTCGAAAATATCCAGTCTTCAACACCGGTCTTCAAATGCTATCCATTACGACGTATCGCTATTTGAAATAAGATTTATGACCCAAAGGTCCTCTCTTGGCTAAACGGATTAATGAGCGCTTATTTTAAAATAAGTGTAGCATTCAAATTCAAGCAAATCACAACAAATACCCATTTAAAGGTAAATATGATAGTCGGTTATTTAACTATCAAAGCAAACCAACAAATATTCAGCACCATAACAATCACTAGGCCCTTTTATAAATCTTCCATAAACTAAATAACTTGCCAAATATTCACTTCAATTTATCTTTAAAAAGATATATTCTCTAAACCATTTCAATTTCTACATTGGAAAACATTCCCCAAATACTTATTTAACAATAAGTAATTCACAAATCTATTTATTTTCAATACTTAGAAAATATTCAATATACTTAAAACACGATTAAGTATATATTTTATTCTTTTAAGGAAAACGTTCTCTTTAAACAAATTTATTTGGGTCAAAACGAATGTTACGTAAAACATCGTCACAGCAACCCAAAATCACTAGTATAGGGATTCGAAATTAAGATAGATATATAAATCCCAATACTATATAAAACATTTCCTTTCGAAAATCATTTACTATAACAACAGTGTTATAGTCCACCCTTTTCTTATTTCTCGAAAACGTCTATTTCAACAATGAATGTTGAAATCTACGGTTTCGATACTTAACGCATTTTAAAACAACTTCAAATCATTTTAGTTCTATTTAAAAGATCACTTCCTAAAACATTTCTTTAATATATTATTCACTGTCCAAAATCGTGAATATAAATCGTTTACCAAATTCAGCACTTCTACATATTTAATTAAAGGATTATCCACTGTCCAAAATCGTGGATATATCTCCTTTAATAAGCTTTCATATTTACTTATCAAATTCAATTGATTTCGGATTTATAAAACAATGTCTATAAATTCACACACACACACACACACACACACACACACACACACACACACACACATATATTTTATAAAAACTTCAACTTATAAAATCGCTCAATTAACAAATTCTATTTATATCTCATTTAAATGCCAAAATCCAATTTATAAGTTAATTATTTATAAATATTTTATTTTACAAAATCTATTCTCATTTTATAACTTCACAATTTATAAATCTATAAATTTCATTCCCTTATGAAATCCATTTATACTTCATCTTAACACTTATAAAAACTCGTTTTTTTAAATTCCAATATTTTAATTTATAAGATATCAATTTTATAAATCTTTTATAAAAACCGTTTATAATAATTCAAAAATTCCAATTTAAACCATTTTACAAATTAATCAACTACTTATTTTCAAAATCACATTTTGGTTCTATTTTACAAAAAAATCATAATTTTTATAACATGAAAATTATAACGTTTATTTATTTAAAATGAATCAATTCCAAAATTCAATAAAATGTATACTTTCAAAAATCACTTAAAAATCCTTTTAAATTCGAAATCGTTACTTTAACATTTTTAAAACTCCAAAAATAGGCCCAATGATGCAACAACACCAATACATCAACTACGGCATCCAAACATCATATATCAATATGATAACAGAATATATCTCAAATATCTGTAAATAAATCAATATTGTTGAGGAATCCAGTTGGATCCCTCCAACCTGTTTCCCTGCATCTACAAATGTTAGAACAATACCAATCCCGTTTCAAGACGAAATATCGCGGTACATGGGTTTATATAAAATATTATCCGCTATTATGCGGCGCAATAGGGTCTCATCCGCTATATAATGCGGGAAAGTCAACTCCAAGTACATATACAATACCAATTCCACATCAAGGTGGAATATCGCGGTATATGTGTTTAATAAATAACATCCGCTTAATATACGGCATATAGGGTCTATTTCAATACAACAGATAGCAATTTATCATTCAAGCATACAATCAACACAATCAAGAAATTTTATCTAACTATATAAAATTTTAAATCGAAACAATTTCGATTGAGTGAGAAGTTCTCACCTTGCTTCAAACACAGTTGCAGTGTTTTATTTCGAATAAAATTAAACGCGCGTTTAATTTTACTCAAAATGCATACTATCTCCAATCAACTCAAATCTAGCTCCATCGCGTAGTATTCGTTAATACGAACCCGGTGCAATTCTTTTCGTGCGAAACAGACCTCGTATGAAAAAGTTATGATAGTTTAAAGTTTGTACGATTTATTAATAAAATTATTTCAACTTTTATTTTAATTTTTAATCCTAGATTAAATCACTATCGTTGATTCCAAGCCCTCCAGATCTCAGCCGCGTTTCTTCCTTCTTCTCCCTTACGTTCTTTCACATACGCAAGAAACCCATCTCGGCCGCCTCTATCTCAAATTAACGCGACCGCTTCCCATCACTTCTAGGTCGATCGAAGACCACCCTTTCGAAGCTCGTGCTGCAACTCACCTTCGGTTTGAACGACGTGGAACTCGGCCACCCCCTTGCGCATAAAAACGCGTGCGAACGTGCTGCGTACTCGGCCAAAATCTGGCCCCAACGATGCTTCATCGATGATCATCGCCGTATGGATTGAACGATCTCGCTTAGCTCTACAATATTGTGGTTGAAGATTTTTCATATAGATTGATGGATTGAGATAGATTAATTGAAGAAATTAGGAGCTTTTCGGCCATTGATGAGGGCCGGCTAAGCTAATGGCGGCTAGGGCTTGGTTAGGGTTTGGTTGAAAATAATGAATTATGAAGTCCTTACATAGAAAATTCCAAAACACTATTCATCCGAAAATTTTCCGAACTCCAAACGAAGCGTGCCACCTGGCGTTTATAATGTTTTACCCCTATTCCGAACGCAATGGAATATATATCGGGAGCCAATTCGATCATATTTGAAAGATAGATTTTCGAATCAACTATTTTAAATTAAAATTCACTTAAACCGATTTCAGTGCGTTTTAGCTTGCCTCGGACAAACCGTAAATCCGATTGACACGAAATTTGAAATCTTACAATAATATAACATGACGGATCCGATTAAACTGGTTTCGTCGCAATCCGAGACTGTTTGAAAAATGACTATTTTTACTCGTTAATTAAATATTAAAATATTCAATTTCCACAAATTAACTTTTAATTCGATTTTAAAAGTTCTATAACATCATTCTAACTCCAATATGATTTAATACAACTTTACCAATCAATTTTACTCACATTAAACCCAATTTCCAATGATTTCTCTAATTTCAAATATTAAATTATCGATTTAATTATCCAATTAAATCTAGATATTCGAAATATAATTTATTCGACTTACAGATTATACTTGTTAATATTTAAAATCAGTTAAATATACGAATTTCAAATGACATGAATTCTGGGTCGTTACAGACTTCCACCTTAAAAGAATTTCGTCCTCGAAATTACCAAGTAAGAAAAAGTCTTGAAATCCATTAACTTTTCAAAACCATTTGTTCAAATTAAATTTTCAAATTCATTTAAACATTTTAACTTTTCCAAAATCCATAGTTAAACTTCTTACAATAAATTTACTAAGTTTTCAAATCATACTTAGTTATCTTTTCCAAACCAACTACATCGTTTATCTTTTCACTCCAAAATCAAAGTTATAGCTTTCAAAATTTTCGAATTTTCTCAAAAAATATTCTAACACCTTAAATTTTCGAAAAATTTCGCCAGCGTCTTCTTTGCGCGGCTAGCTCGGTACGACTACAAAAATGGCACCACGGCCCCCAGATTTCAAAAAGAAAAGAAAAAGCCAAGTGGCTGGACAAGAAAATCATCAAATTTCATACTGAAATACAAATACATACCTTTTGTCGAGCAATTCAATTTTTTTTATCCATCTTCGAAGTCAAAATCCCAATTTTCTTTAATCCACTTGTATATCCTGCTAACCATAATATCCATTTTCATTCAATCTCGCATTATCAATTTCGTTTGAATTCAATTTACAATTCCAATTCTATTTGAATTAAATTTACCTTCTGAGTATTGAATTTTTTATCAATTATTTTTCATTCACAACTGATTCATCTTACTATTTTAAATTAGTTTCTTTTACTAATTCATTACAAGTTCTAACTCAATTTCATCTCATTTGTTTCTACCACAAATTTATTTTCAACTTAATAAATTTTGTTCCATAACTATTTTTATCAGATTCCAGAGTCTTTCCAACATTTCAAAACCATTTTTTTTTGAAACCAATTCAAATTATCCTTTGAATTTCAAAACCCAAACCCAATTTTTTTCCAAACAACTTCCATTTAATTATAATTCGGCAGCAATTCCTCCCATGGAAACTCGAAAATGAACACCAGTGATGTCGCGATCATCATCGGAATTATTTTCCAGCGACCGAAAAAAGTTTAGAGCTTTTATCCCTCCCAAAAACATTTTTCCAAACCCTTGAAAACCATTTTCAAACTCAAAAAGGAATTTAATCTTTTCCAAATTGCAAACCCTTTCAAAACATTTCCAAATATTCCTCTGGAGTTTTACTTCAAATTACAAATCACATTTACAATTTATATTCTCCAATTCTATTTGTATGTGAATTTCTTTCTTAACTTTGGAGTTACGATTTCAATTTCTTTTTCAACATTAATAATAATAATTTAATATCATCACTTTCTAGCAACCAAGCAATCATATATTATAATGATTCACAGAAAAAATTTCTCTTTTATATACGGAAATAATTTAGGTAAAATTATTTCATTTACCCTATTTTAAAACGATATCGTGTCGAATTTGTTCTGTACAAGTGCTTAGAGATTCCTATCAATAACGTTAATTACTCGTATTGACCAGAATCCAAATACCACTCAACAAACCAATCAATACAATATAAAACAATTTTATATTCACTAACAATACGCGCTCATATCTATTATTACACTCACACTAATTCTAGAGTACTGCTGACTCTATCTCTAATGAGTTATTCCCAACAGAGCCAAGGTTGTCGCTTAACCAAATGCTCTGATACTAAATGTAAAAGTGCCGATTCTTGAACTTCCGAAAATCGACATTAATACGTCCTATGTATCAATTGCCGAACAATCGAATGCCGGAAAACCGAACCCTTATGGTTTTAAGAAGAAAAAAAAGATAGAAGAAGTAAGAACGAAGAAGCAACAGAACAATATCAGAATCTCACAATCACAGTGGAACAACTTATAATAGATAAATGAATAATCTTTAAATCAAAAGAACTATATCAATTTATTACATTACATTACATCACATTACATTACATTATCAGAGTTTACAACAACAAAACAGCGGAAAAGAAATACTATATACTAGTTGATATGCCACGCCATCTAGCTCGCCTCTTGAGCTCCCCAGCACCTCCTGAATTCCAGAATAACCTGATAACCTGACTCTAGACTGTCCGTGTAGAAAATGATGGGCACCCAGTGTTTAGGAAGGGAACAATAAACTCCAGGTCAGTCATGGGACTGGTGTGAGAACTTAAAACAGTTTATCTTTAAAAATAAACAAAGAAATATTTTAAAATAGATCCGCAATGCTTTTAGAAAATGTAACTACCATAAGTCCTCCCGCACACACACACAATGCAAACGCCAAATCGGAGGAGATTTCTCCTTATGATAGTCAAAAATGCTTGATACGCAAATTTCTTTGATACTATTACTATAAGTGCAAAGTGTAGGAAGACATTTCGAAAATATAATATAAATCTTAGCCAGCATAGACATTCCGCACTTATGCCTACTATAGCTACCATGTTCAATAGCAAGTTACCGCCACATTCCATGGCAGGTTATACAACTAAAATCGTACAGGGCTCATATTGTTTCTTTGGATTTTCCAACAAATGTTCGGGCCAAGAAACTTCCCATTGCCATATGGGTACGCCTCTGGAGAGACGCCCCGAGAACCTAACCGAATCTCTGCCAACACAAGGCTGGGTTACCTTTAGCTAGGTTACTATTGACACGAGTATGCCATCCCCCGGTCGTAACCGACCTAAATCCCGGGATTCACCAACAACCACAAAGAAATAAATTTGCAGCAACCACATAAGTTAAGTATCAGGGCTCCATGCCATAATACCACCTCTATCCAGAAGGAAATGAACATACCCCATGGGGGCGCTATCCCCAAATAACCTTGCTGCATTCTTCCTATTTTGACCATTTCTGGGGTGTTAGGTCCGTCGAAGTCTCGTCCACAAAGCTACGCTTTTCACAAAAGCCACGCTTTGATTAACAAATGATGAGCAGCACTCAGCATGCCACGTTACCAAATTGGGAATATATCACTAGTAACCATCAACTACATAACCTCTGAGCTCGTACGTCTCAGAGAAGGGTGTTAAGATAAGAGAATAAATTCTCCGCCACCAACAGAAATGTTTTTGATAGAAACCAGCTTTACATCTCAAAATGTAATATCAAACATACAATCCATACAAGTCCGTTCCGGGATCGAACAAAACCGAAGGCACTTCCAAAGAAGCCCTTGCAAATCCGGATATTCACTAACCACGTCTAGAATTCCCATCACAAAGGGTGATAAAATCTCTATATCGGGGATCATCCGATGCAGAGGCATTCGACGGTAATCCTTCCATTTTCGAAAATATCCGGTCTTCAACACTGGTCTTCAAATGCTATCCATTAAGACGTATCACTATTCGGAATGAGATTTATGACCCAAAGGTCCTCTCCCGGCAAAACCGAATAACGAGCGCTTATTTTAAAATAAGTGTAACATTCAAATTCAAGCAAATCACAACAAATACCCATTTAAAGGTAATACTGATAGTCGGTTATTTAACTATCAAGCAAACCAACAAATATTCAGCACCATAACAATCACTAGGCCCTTTTATAAATCTTCCATAAATTAATAACTTACCAAATATTCACTTCAATTTATCTTTAAAAAGATATATTCTCTAAACCATTTCAATTTCTACATTGGAAAACATTCTCAAATACTTATTTAACAATAAGTAATTCACAAATCTATTTATTTTCAATACTTAGAAAATATTCAATATACTTAAAACACGATTAAGTATATATTTTATTCTTTTAAGGAAACTGTTCTCTTTAAACATATTTATTTGGGTCAAAATGAATGTTACGTAAAACATCGTTACGACAACCCAAAATCACTAGTATAGGGATTCGAAATTAAGACAGATATATAAATCCCAATACTATATAAAACATTTCCTTTCGAAAATCATTTACTATAACAACAGTGTTATAGTCCACCCTTTCCTTATTTCTCGAAAACGTCTATTTCAACAATGAATGTTGAAATTTATGGTTGCGATCCTTAACACATTTTAAAACAACTTCAGATCGTTTTAATTATATTTAAAAGATCACTTCCTAAAACATTTCTTTAATATATTATTCACTGTCCAAAATCGTGAATATAAATCGTTTACCAAATTCAACACTTCTACATATTTAATTAAAGGATTATCCACTGTCCAAAATCGTGGATATATCTCCTTTAATAAGCTTTCATATTTACTTATCAAATTCAATTGATTTCAGATTTATAAAACAATGTCTATAAATTCATATATATATATATATATATTTTGTATAAAAACTTCAACTTATAAAATCGCTCAATTAACAAATTCTATTTATATCTCATTTAAATGCCAAAATCCAATTTATAAGTTAATTACTTATATATCTTTTATTTTACAAAATCTATTCATTTTATAACTTCACAATTTATAAATCTATAAATTTCATTCACTTATGAAATCCATTCATACTTCATTTTAACACTTATAAAAACTCGTTTTTTTAAATTCCAATATTTTAATTTATAAGATATCAATTTTATAAATCTTTTATAAAAACCGTTTATAATAATTCAAAAATCCCAATTTAAACCATTTTACAAATTAATCAACTACTTATTTTCCAAATCACATTTCGGTTCTATTTTACAGAAAATAATAATATTTATTTAAAATGAATCAGTTCCCGAATTCAATAAAATGTGTACTTTCAAAAATCACTTAAAAATCCTTTTAAATTCGAAATCGTTACTTTAACATTTTTAAAACTCCAAAAATAGTCCCAATGCTGCAACAGCACCAATACATCAACCACAGCATCCAAACATCATATATCAATATGATAACAGAATATATCTCAAATATCTGTAAATAAATTAATACTATTGAGGAATCCAGTTGGATCCCTCCAACTTGTTTCCCTGCGTCCACAGATGTTAGCACAATACCAATCCCATTTCAAGACGGAATATCACCGTACATGGGTTTATATAGAATATTATCTGCTATTATGTTGCGCAATAGGGTCTCATCCGCTATATAATGTGGGAAAATCAACTCTAAGTACATATATAATACCAATTCCACATCAAGGTAGAATATCGCGGTATATGTGTTTAATAAATAACATCAGCTTAATATACGGCGTATAGGGTCTATTTTAATACAACAGATAGCAATTTATCATTCAAGCATACAATCAACACAATCAAGAAATTTTAAATCTAACTATTTAAAATTTTAAATCGAAATAATTTCGATTGGGTGAGAAGTTCTCACCTTGCTTCAAATACAGCTGCAGTGTTTTATTTCGAATAAAATTAACCGCGCGTTTAATTTTACTCAAAATTCAAACTATCTCCAATCAACTCCAATCTAGCTCCATCGTGTGGTATTCGTCAATACGAACCCGACACACTTCGTTTCGTGCGAAACGGACCTCGTATGAAAAAGTTATGATAGTTTAAAGTTTGTACGATTTATTAATAAAATTATTTCAACTTTTATTTTAATTTTTAAACCTAGATTAAATCACTACCGCTGATTCCAAGCCCTCCAGATCTCGGCCGCGTTTCTTCCTTCTTCTCCCTTACGTTCTTTCACGTATGCAAGAAACCCATCTCGGCCGCCTCTATCTCAAATTAACGCGACCGCTTCCCATCACTTCTAGGTCGATCGAAGACCACCCTTTCGAAGCTCGTGCTCCAACTCACCTTCGGCTTGAACGACGTGGAACTGGGCCACCCGCTTGCGCATAAAAACGTGTGCGAATGCGCTGCGTACGTGACCAAATTCTAGCCCCAACGATGCTCCATCGATGACCATCGCCGTATGGATTGAACGATCTCGCTTAGCTCTACAATATTGTAGTTGAAGATTTTTCATATAGATTGATGGATTGAGAGAGATTAATGGAAGAAATTAGAAGCTTTTCAGCCATTGATGAGGGCCGGCGGAAGCTAATGGCGGCTAGGGCTTGGTTAGGGTTTGGTTGAAAATAATGAATTATGAAGTCCTTATATAGAAAATTCCAAAACACTATTCATCCAAAAAATTTACGAACTCCAAATGAAGCCTGCCGCCCGACGTTTATAATGTTTTACCCCTATTCCGAATGCAGTGGAATATATATCGGGAGTCAATTCGATCATATTTGAAAGATAGGTTTTCGAATCAACTATTTTAAATTAAAATTCACTTAAACCGATTTCAGTGCGTTTTAGCTTGCCCCGGACAAAACCGTAATTCCGATTGACACGAAATTTGAAATGTTACAATAATATAACATTACGGATCCGATGAAACTGATTTCGTCGAAATCCGAGATTGTTTGAAAAATGACTATTTTTACTCGTCAATTATATATTAAAATATTCAATTTCCACAAATTAACTTTTAATTCGATTTTAAGAGTTCATAACATCATTCTAACTCCAATATGATTTAATACAAATTTACCAATCAATTTTAATCACATTAAACCCAATTTTCAATTATTTCTGTAATTTCAAATATTAAATTATCGATTTAATTATCCAATTAAATCTGGATATTCGAAATATAATTTATATGACTTGCAAATTTTACTTTAACATTTAAAATCAATTAAATATACGAATTTCAAATGACATGAATTCTGGGTCGTTACAGAATTTGTTGTGATTTGAAATTGGTACTTGAGTTCAATTGTTTGAAAAGAAGAAAGAGTTTTAATATAAACTATTTTGACTTATAAACTATTTTAATAACCAAATTTTTTTATATATAAACTATCTTAATTATCCAAACTATTTTACAAAATTATTTTATATTCAAAACTAATTCCAATCTTTAAACTATTTAAATTATTCCAAACTATTTCAATATTCAAAACTATTTTGATTATTCAAAGCCATTTTCAATATCAAACCGTTTTAAAAGGGAACTATTTAGATTTAAATCATGGATTTAAATATGAATGTTTTGAGGGTATGGCCTATTTTGAACTCGAAATGATTTTTGACGTAAATCTGATATTTTGATATGAAGTATGACTTGTTCTTAAAATTTAAAAAAAAAACCCATCGGTGTGAAAATTGACATTTGGTTGTTAAAAAACGGGAGCCGAATATTGGCATACTTTCTGTCAATACTGGAACAACTTTAACAACTGTTTATGCAGTGGATGGTTTCCAGAATGTAAAGGTTGAATTGGCGACGTTCACTAGAATAATGAAAGTGAATAATAATGGATAACCCCGACACTTGTGTCAATTTGAAATGACTAAAACATGAGCCTATGTCTGGCCAAGGGGTTAGCAACCTTTAGGGGCATCACCCCCTTCGTATTAGTATATTGATTTTGACTTGTTCGGTGCACCTTGATTTGATTTTTGAGGCGATGGACTCGGTCGGCAGTCGTTGCGGCGATGTGTTACGATCAGGCAGAAAGAGTAAACTGGTAGAATTTCTACCTTAGGCATTGCCTCACGTGCCTTATCATAATTTTATCCTTATACGCGCTCATTATGATATTGTTTTAGTATGGTTCTTGTAAGAGACTCACTGGCTACCGATGTTACTGGTTGTGCTACAGAGCCTGCATAGACTACCTACTTAAAAATGTGTTAAAGGGGATCAATGTAAAGCCTTAACGCTATTTTAATACTTTACATTACTGATAGACGCTACATATATAGCGTATTTAACTACATATAGATAGTTTAACGGATCCTTAGGAGGTTGAAAATCCTGTAACATCTCTTAAGTTATTGCACTCACGTTCTACACTTGATAGAGATGGAAAATCCGTAGTCATCTCTGTACACTCATATTTACTTATTATTGATTTAACTTACATAAGAACTTTTAGTTCTAACTTGAATGTTTTGTCTTTTCATTACGCTCGGGCCAGCCTTTGCATTTTAGCATTTGAAGACATTATTTCTAGGGGACGAAGACGGAGTTTGGTATATTATATTATTAGTATGATTCCACCGCATTTTTTTGGTATGCTGCTTATTGTACTCTGATTATGTTGTAAAAAATTATGTAATCAAATGTATATTGTAAAACAGCTTCATGAACTGTTTATTTGATTGTTATATTTTGTCATTCCGCTGCGAGATTCTTTTTTTTCCCTTCTTTTCTCTTATTTTTTTATTAAACCCCATTGATAATCTTTCCTTTTGAATGGTTTGAATTAGACATGTGTGGTTTATTGTCGATTAAACCATCTATAAAGGTGGTCATCACAGTTGGTACCAAAGCTTTGGTTTAGAGATACCTTAGCCTGTTGGGTTTAACTCATTAAAGATAGGGTTATTAATTCTGGTCGGTACATAGGACGTTATGGCATTTATAGGGATTTCTAAACACTTGAACAGGGTAAACCGACAAAATATTTTTTTAAATTGGTAAATGAAATGATTTTACCTAAAACTATATTTTATGTATACAAAAAGAATTATTTTTCATTAATGGACATAGTTGTAAGGTGATATGTTTGGTTGTTAAGAAGTGAAAATTTATAACTATGGTCTATAAAACAGGATTTACAAATAAAATGAATTTAAATTGAAAATTTAAGACCGTAAGTTCTAGCGTTTTGAAATTTGTTTCAAAGGCTTTGGAAAAATAATACCAGTATTATTTGGAAGTACATTTTGATAGATATATTTTCAATGGTGTAACGACCAATATTCTTGATAATTAACAATATTCAATTTAATAAGATATTTGGAAGTTAATATTATAAGAAATTAAAATTTATGATTTATAAATAAAAAAATATTTAGAATATAATTTAATATTATTGTTTAAATGACGTTGACAACTGTTTAATGTAATTTTAATCAATTATAATGGTAAAGTTCAATTTGGAATGTAATTGTAGAGCTTAATTTGGTTATAATTGAAAGTTAATACGAAATAAATTAAATGCTGTATAAATGGTGAAATTATATGTTATTTAATAAAAAGTGGTTTTAATATAGAATATGAAATTGAATATTTGGTAAGTAAATTTATACTCCTTGTTGTGAACAATAAATTAATAAATGTGAACTACTAAGTTGTAATAATTGATTTATCATCTTATCATTCAATTCGTTCGAAGTTAATTGGGAAATCAATGAAATTTAGTGTAATTAAATATTGCAGTCAATATAAGAATAAAAATCCTAAACCGTTGAGTGATGAGTATAATAAGATGGAAACTTATATTGAATAAATTCATAAGGTATTTGATGATTTAATAATAAGAATGTAAATCAAAATAATAGAATTTCTTGAAATTTAAAATTAACATGGAAAATTGAATTTCAAAATGTTATTAATTTCTATGTAATCAACAATGATAAAATGGTTAACTTTTAAATCTAAATTTAGAAGTAATTAAATTGATCTTAAAAAAATAGTTCATTTAACTAACATGTAAAATTACTCCTTTTTGGGCACTATCTCGGATTTCGATGGAACCAGTTTTATCGGATCCGTAATAGTGAATTATTATAGGATTTCAGCTTTTGTAGCGATCAAACTTATCGTTTGATCTTGCAAGCTTGAAACGCATAGAAATCAATTAAAGGAATTTAAATGAATATGATTTTATTTTAAAAGCTAACTTCTGTATACAGTAGAATTAGGCTTTGAAATCAGTTCCATTGAATTTAAAAATATTAAAAACCTATATTTCTATATATTGGATGACCTATTTTTGTTTTGAGAACGAAATGGGCTTTTTTGGGTCTTGGTTATCGCTTCGACCCATTCGATCTATTCCATCCATTCTTATCCATCTCTGTGTATGTAAAGGCTGTTTTGGGACTGAAACATATAATTTCTATATCATATGTTCCTTTCCAATGGTAGACATCTCAAATCCTATTTACAATTCCAAATCAAACTCAAAAATTCAAACTGCTCAAACCCTATCATATAATATATCATCGCGAAGCTCTCGATGAATATAATCTTCATCTATAATTCATTTTTTGATTGGAGGCTCTTTTTGTATATAAATTGGCGATCTTTCTCTACCGTCCGTTGTTAGGGTTTCGCGATCAACGGTGAAATGTCGACCATTCGACGATCGGGGAGTTGCGTCAGGAAGAGGAGGTCGAGTAGAGTGCATCTATGGTCTTCGACCATTTTATGGTCACCGTAATTTGCCGAAATCTGGCGTTAAGTGCAGTGACGGTGCAGAGCACCTAGGTCGCCTAAAGTGGCAGTGCGTTGGCTAGAGGATGAGAGTGTCGTGGCAAAATCAACGGTGGCGGCAGATCGAAGATCGACGCTGTGTAGTGGGAGGTAGCATCGGCCAACACCGTCAGCTTTGCTCGTGTTCGCGTGCATCTGATGTAGGGTTATGGAAGGTGAAAATTTACAAGTTTTCCTCTTTTGTTTTAAATTAAATTTTAAAATTTAAATGTTCTAACATCAATAACTTTTGCATACGAACTCTGATTGACACGTGGTTTCTTCCGTTGGGTTCGTAAAGTACCGGATGAAATTCCAGACAACATGGAACTAGTTCGGTTGAATTTGGAAACTACTGGAATTTTGGGTTCTTATTGGATTTTTAATCGACTATAAATCAAAGGTGAGTGATTTAACACACTATCATAATACTAAACATTTTTATGTTAGTTGAATAAAATTTATTATGTGATAAGAATTTATTGATTACTATTTGGTAGTTAAATTGACATTTTAATTGTAACTGAATTTTATATTGAATTAAAATGACATTTATATTAATATTTAATTTAATTGCTAGTTAAGTACCTGATACTGATGGCATGTTAATTGTTGTGATTTTGGCTGATTTGGATGTTGATTGTGATGGATTTCTATTTGTTGACATTTTGGATGATAGAATGTTGTTTATTTTTATATATCTCTGGTATCACCCTGTATATTAATTGAAAGCATATAAATTGTTATTTAAATTATTTCGAATAAATTAAGAAATATGTTGAAATGATATATAGACACTTTGATTTGGATTGAAATGATATATATACATCCCTATAATTAAAATTGAAATAACTAATCACTTGGCCATAGGGTATAAAATTATATGCCGACACCACATTGGTTAAATTATATGGTTTTAAAATCTTGATTTTTGGATTTTGATTAAATGATATTGTTTTAAAAGAAATAAATTATGGATTTATACGAATTGTATTATTTTCTAATTCATGCTTTGATGTTGAAACTAAAATTGTTTAAAAGGAAATTGTTTTAAAAAATTGAATTGAAAATGTGAAGTTGTAATTGATATATGACTTTAATTTTAGAAATTGATTATTTTAAGGACTTGGATCTTAAAATTGAACAACGTAATTTGATTTAAGTGTTTTCAATCAATAAATCGAAATTGGACTTGAAATTGATATAAATTAAAATGGTTTAAAATTAGAATTGGATTTGAATTTAAATCGTTGGATTTAATTGTTGGATCGAATTTGAAGTTAAAACGAATGTTCGAAATTGAAGTTAATTTTAGTTGAAACTGAAATCAGTTGATTTGAAACTAAATCGAAATTAATTCAATTGAATTGAAAGATCGGAAATTGTGCTTTTTTGACTTGAAATTTGGACATAGGTCCATATTTTTTGAAATAGAAAGAAACGGTTTGATTTGGTATTATTTTAAAAATAATTTTTTTGATATAAACTGTTTAAAATCTATCTTTTTAATAATCAAATTATTTTGATTTTCCAAACTACTTTACTATACAAACAATTTTCAATGCTCAAACCATTTATATTAAACTGTTTTAAAATCCTTAACTATTTAAACTATTTTAAATTATCTATAACTATTCAAACTATTTTCTAAAAATTTCAAACTATCCAAAGTTGGAATGTTTATATTCAAAACGTTGATTTAAATATAAATAAGGTTATAACCTAAGTTGGAATTTGAAATGATATTTTCAAGTGAAAATGACGTGTTTTGAGTAAATAGCGTAATTTGAAATGAAGTGATATTTTGACGTGAATATAATATTTTGAAATCACATATGAATCGTTTTCAAAATGTAAAAGAACCAACCTGTATGAAAAATGATGTTTGGTTGTTAAAGAGACCAAGGCTCTTATTGGCATGCTATTTGTCAATATTGTAACCACTTTAACAACTGTGTACATGGTGGATGATCCAGAATGAAGTGGTTGGATTTTGTTGAACGTTTGATGGATTTGAAGAAAGAGAACGATGATGGATGACCCCGTCACTTGTGCCAATTTGAATTGACTAAAACAAAACGGCTTGTCAGGGCCAAGTGGGCTAGCTAACCCTAGCGGACACACCTTTTCGTATTACTATATTGATGTTGGCTTGATCGGTGCACCTTGATTTGATTTTGGTGGTGTTGGACGCAGTGGGCGGTCGTGGCTACGATGCGTTACCACCAACCCTACGACTCGAACTGCTAGTATCCTACCTTAGGTATTGCCTCACATGCCTTGTCATGCTTTTACCTTATACATGTCCACTATGATTTTGTTTTAGTGTTGTCTTATCACGACGCCTCCCTGACTACCAATGTTACTGGTGGTGTCAAAGTCAAACTGTAGGACAATGCTTAAAAATGTGTTAATGAGGATCAATGTAAAGCCTTAACGCTAAGAAAAATATTTAATTTACTGATTAGACATTATATATATAGCTTTTTCTACTATATACAGATATTTTGACGGATCCTTAGTTGATGGAAAATCCTGTAACATCTCTTAAGTTATTGCACGCCCGTTATACACTAGATATGAGATGTAAAATCCCGTAAACATCTCTGAAGCTATTACACTCATATTTACTTGCTATTGATTTAACTTACATAAGATCTTTTTGTTCTGACTCGAGTATTTTGTCGTTACGCTCGGGTCAGCCTGAGCATTTCAGTGTTAAAGACATTATTTCTAGAGGATGAAGACGGAGTTTGGTATATTACATTATTAGATTTATTCTGCTGCATCATTATTTATATGTTATTAATTACACTTTGATTATTGTAAAAAAAATTATGCAATCAAAATTATATTGTAAAACAACTTCATGAACTGTTTATTTGATTATTATATTTTGTCATTCCGCTGTAAGATTCTATGTAAGGTTTTCCTTCTTTTCTCATATTTTCTTATTGAACTCCATTGACAATCCTCCCTTTTTAATGGTTTGAGTTAGACATATGTGGTTTATTGTCGATTTAAATCGTCCAAAAAATGGATCATCGCGGTTGGTATCAGAGTGAGGTTTAGATATACCTTAGCCTGTTGAGGTTAACTCATTAGAGATAGGGTTATTAATATCCTAGAATGAGTCTGAGAGTATACATATGAGAGAGCGTATTTGTTAGTGCTATAAAATTAATTTATATTGTATTAATTTGTTCTCTTAATTATTTATAAATTCTGGTCGGTACATAGGACGATATGGCATCGATAGGGAGTTCTAAACACTTGAGCAAGGTAAACCGACGTAATATTATTTTCAAAATAGGTAAATGAAATAATTTTACCTAATATTATATTTTGTATATAAAGGAATAAATTTCAATGACATAGTTATTTTGGCGTGTTGTTTGTTAGGAAATGATAATATTCAACTATTGTGATTTATAGGTTGGCTAGTCATGGTTTTAGAACCATTAACTATCTTATATTATAAGAAATTGGAGATTTGTCACTTGTAACTTAAAAGATAATGAAAATTAAGAAGATGTAAACTATTGAACATTTTGTTAACTAAAATGAATAAGATAAATTTGTATAACACTCAATTACATTCTAAAAATATATATACAATGTAACAACCCGCATATTTAACGATTTTATATTTAAATGTTTTATTTAAATATAGCGTCGTTAGTCGGATTTAGGTCCGAAAAGCTACTTTTTGCAAATGGCCGAATTGGAGCTCGAAACCACTTCCATTGAGTCCAAAATGGCGTTTGCGATCTTTATGAGTATAATCTTTGATATGTTTGGAGTTTGTGAATTTTTGCAACTTTTCTATTTGGGTTTTGGGTTTGGGCTCAGCCCATTTGTTAGTTTAAACCCCTAACTCAGCCCTCTCTTTATCCATTCACCCTCATTTCATTTTAGCTTAAGAAAACTGTAAATGGTGGAAGGGAAAGAGAAATAGAAATTTGCAAGCCCTAGTTTCCTCTTGCAACTTGATTTCTTGCTCCAAAATCTTAGAGAAGACATTGGTAAGCTCTTCTTCATCTTCTCCAACTCTTCTCCTCTCCAATTTCGGAAAGTTTTCTAAACCTAAATTAGGAAATACTTGTTTTGATCTTAGATTGAAGCTTGTTGGGTTGAAGTGGAGTTTGGTTGGTTTTATCCTTGTTATTGAGCTTCATCTTCTTTGTTTGTGTGCAAAAAGGTGAGTTTTTGGAACTCACATCTAAGCTATTGCTTTTGCTGAGGTTGGGTATGAATTACTAACCTCTATTCATGTCTATTGCGTTGGATTTGGATCGATTGGTTTCGATATGTTTTGGCCACTTTGGCCTAGGTAAATTGTTGCCCAGACCAGGTGATCACACGTCTGGTAATCAAGCTCAGACGTCTGGTTTGTACCTGGAGTGAAAAATATAAGCATACGTCAGTTGGAAGAGAGTCAGAATCCACTCTCATACGTCTGACCCTCAATTTCAGACGTCTGAATGGTTTCAGACGTCTGGTTCTCAAAATCAGACGTCTGGTCTGTTTTGCTGGGATTTTCCAGAAGACGAAACCAGACGTCTGAATGCACCCTTCAAACGTCTAGAATCCCCTGTTTTGCCTAATTTGCCTATTCTTGGTTGATATTTCATTGGTTATCGATGTTTGTCGACTTGGTTTGTGATTATCATTCACGATTGACTTTGATGACTTGTTTTTGACTTCATCCATGGGTTTTTATAAAATAATCTCTCGAATCACATTTAAAAGCTCGTTTCTCCAATTTATAAATTCTATTTAAAACACACACTGTTTCGCACTTCGAGCGAAGTGGAAGGGTGATTAAATGGTTGGGCAAAACACGGACCATGAATCCATGCGTTTATCTTTCCGATTAGTCCCCGACCTATTCGATTGATTGTTTTGACCTTTGTGTTTGGTTTACCGATGATATGAGGTGAACTTTGTACTGCTTTGAGTGTGAAATTAACTAACGGGTAGTAAACCATTTAGTGCGAACGAGTGGTTATGGGACTCACGTTACCACTTTTTAGATTCCTTTTTGAGAGTTATGACACATTCCGCCAGTTAGTGGTGTCCAGTACTGGGCCTCCGGACCTTCACCACTACGGTTTGTTGCCTTCGGGTATGTGCCTTCGGGTTTGTGCCTTCGGGTTTGTGCCTTCGGGTTTGTTGCCCTTTAGTATCGCTTCCGATGTTGGTCGTTATGAGCCGCATGGGTGATATTGGGTTGCCCTTTAGTATCGCTTCTGATGTTGGTCGTTATGAGCCGCATGGGTGATATTGGGTGTGATGACCCGGCTTTCTAAGCCCAGAAAACCGCTTCGTCTTGAAGAAAGAAAGAGGTGAGAAAATAGAAAGATAGAGAAGAAAGAACAACAACATCAGAATCTCACAGCGGAATGGAACAAAATATAATAGATCACATAACTATTACATAATTTTACATATATAAGAGTTATACAGACAAAAGATCACATACCAGACAGTTATAAACACCTGTCTAGTTATACAACTCAATACACGAGAACACAAAAATATCAACACAGCGGAACTATATGTATATCTACTACGTTGAATCCTCCTGCTCCATTGCTCCTCCAGTATTCGTCAAATCTAACCTGAATCCCTTGGCTACCCGTAAAAAATTTGGGTACCCGAGAGTTTATGAAAAACAAAAATAAACTCTGGGTCAGACATGGGTCTGGTATGAGTAACAAGTTAAAGTTGCTTAACTTTTAAAAATCCTTTTGAAATAAAAGGTATCACGTAAGACTTCCCACACATAAACATGGAAAAGTTTTTACCTTACGCTAACCAAAACATTTGATAGGAAATTCTGTGATATTATAATAGGTCTAGGGTTTTCAAGTAAATAGAAAATAGCCGAAATTGTTACATTCATTAAATTCCAGCTACTAGCCACAAAAGTGGGTAATACAATCAAAACCGTTGGCACTTATTGGATTGTGGATTCCATACAATGGCAGGGCTACTGGGGTACCGCCCGTCACAGTACGTGGCCTAGATCAACGTACCGAGGATTACTCCCTTCATCCCCTGCAACACAAGGCCGGAACCATTCCTTAATGAACAGTCCCGAACAAGATAACCCCGCAGATAGCCGTCGCTACTGCCCACTAAGCCGAAATAAAAGGGACATCTAGACAGGGGAATATCCTTGTCCTGCTTGGGCATGACCCACCTAACCTTGCTGCACCTCCCCTGTTTTAGCCATTCTCGGTTGATGAGGCTTGAGGCTACGATTACCTTTATAGAATACATTTTCTTAGAATGCTCATCGCCCACCTGACGATGTGTTGAAAGCATTCAATCCATACAAGTTCGTTCCGGGTTCGAACGAAACCGAAGGCATTATCTCGTTACACTCATTTTGGAATCATCCTCAGAGTTAACGACGATAACCCTTGCATTCTGAATCTTCATCTTCACTTCAGATTCACGACCTATCGTTAATTTAGAATCGATGTGGTTTTCGGATGTTCCTAATGCGGAAAACCGATCCCGGTCTCATCGAAATCCAAAACGTGTCTTTTAAGGCCAAGTTGTCTATTTGGTCTTAACAGTTTAATTCAATATCATCAATATACACACATATGGATAATCCATAATATAACAATAGATAATCACATCATCATAAACAGATAATTCATATTATCATCAAAACAGATAATTAAATATTATCATACTTTAAATCAAACATCCATATCACATAGATAGTATTCAAGTCAGATCTGAATGCACAACCATCAAATAAAATAACACTATCATTCATCCATAAGCAATGATTTATAATTATACCATTTTGTAATTAATTTAAAATGAATTAAATTAACTACTTCTATTTCTAATTAATTTAAAGTAAATTAAATTAATTACTTCATCTATAAATCGTGCTTACACAACTATTAATTTAATTTTAAACAAATTAATTAATCAATTTTCTAGATATTTATCTTGATTAACTTCTTCGATTAATCACCTTCTAATTACAATAAGTAATTAGTCTTTAATTAATTTTCCAAATTCATTATCCTAAATCATTTATAGTAATTAACATTTAATTACTTCATTTATTGATTAATTAAATACAATTAATTACATTATCTTTAATTAATCTCCACATTATTAATTATTTCTTAATTAAAGTATTATTAATTTCATCATTAATTACATTAATTAATGATCTCTAATTCATATTTAAATTACTTTATTTAAATTAAATCACATTAAGTGATTAATCTTTAATAAAACACAATTATTAATCACCTTTGATCAATATCAACCAGTAATTAACTACCCTTAATTACTCATATTAATAAATTAATTATCCCCTAATTAATTATCTCCATTTAATTAATCGCTTGAGTAATTACAAAAGTAATTATCCCAATTACTTTATTAACTCATTATTTTCAGTAATTACACTCAGTAATTTTATTAATTACTTCCTCAAGTAATTATGCTCCATTGAATACATTATGTGATTACACATATCAAATAATCAAATGATTTCTTAAATTAATTAAACTAAATTAATTAAATTAAATAAATCATTTTATCACATTAATTTCAATAAGTAATTAATTTCTTAATTACTTTTTATCAAGTAAGTACATTTAACAATTTATAATATATTATCTAATGAATCTAATTAATTTATCCAAAATTAATCACATATATTAATTAATTAATAATTCTTAATTAATTATCTTCATTAATTAATAACTTTTCTTAATCTACTTATTATTTGATCTCTAATTATAAATCAATCTAAATTATTAATTTATAACTTAAATACATAAGACATTTCTTAATTATCCTATCATTTAAATATCTTAATTATCCCTAAAATGATTCATTTCTTTATTAATGACTTTATTAATATTAAAGTATATTAGAACATTACATTTCAAATTTAAAATTTCATTTTTAATTTAAGATTCAAAAATGATTCTTATTCAAACATTTGTCAAATTTTAATTAAATTTAGAATCCTATAAATAACATTAACTACTCTTACATGGACTTATATAAGAAAGGCCCTTAAATTCAACTGCTTGAATTTTTATTTAAATTTAAATTTCCAAAGACACTCATATTTTTAAAACTGACTTACCTTTGATCTAAAAACTTTGATTTAAACTTCCCTTCAACAACTTGATTTAAAAAAAAAAACTGATTTTCCAAATCCAAATCTATTCTTAAAACCTTAAGATTAAATAATTATTCAAAACTGAGCTTTAAACCATAGGATTTAAAACATTGTTTAAATCATATAGTTCAGGTTTTAGCTTTGTCAGGTTTAAACCTGAAATTTTCAAAAATGAATTCAGAAATACAAATTTTTATTTTAAACTTAAATCTGGATTTGACTTTCATTTAAATCTAACATTTACACTAATTCAACTTTGGTTATGATTAGCTTGCAAATTTAATTTACTTTTAAATTTTGTTTAAATTTGAAAACTGCAGGCAATTTTTATGCTACCTGTAGCAAATATATACTACCCGAGGCCAGAGCAAAATATGCTTCGGGTAATTATGCCCTTGCTTCGAGTCTAATGCACAAAAACTCGAGTACACCCCAAGGCCTAAAGTGCCAACATCTCAACTATACAAGACATGGAAACAGCAGTGTAACAGGATCATGCATTTGCCAAGACAGAGGCCATAACAAGCTTGAAATTCAGTCCCAAACTGAGTACAGGTAGAGGGAAGAAAATGCTAACATGAAATACAAATCAAACTCAGTCAAGGGTAGGATCACTGCAAACACCAGATCAGGAAAACAACAGAGACATGCTAAACAAAGTTAAGTGGTCTAACCCATATTCATCTCAGGTCAGTGAGCATTAAAAAGGGCATACCAGATTAGAGTGGCAACAGGGACAACTCAACCAATCATGTGAGATAATCAATTCAACAAGATCAATGCTCAAACTACTACACAATGTAGATGCAGACCAAACACAAGTATACCCAGTCACATATATATGATCAGTGGCTACACAGTACACAGACAATACGTAAAAGCAGTGCTTTGGAACAGTGAGTACACTCAATGATGCAAAACAAATGATCAAACCAGGTTGAACAATCTTCTGAACCACACTGATCAGGTTTCACTAAGAATTGGATCTGTGGAATAGTAACCTAAGTTTTACAGTGACCTGTATTTTTTTTGTTTTAGAAAACTCAGGTCAACCTATGCCTAAAAAATATATAAATTAAATCAGTTTGAGAGATTATGATCTAACTGTTTTAATTTAAAACATGTTTAAATCTTTAGTTTAGAATATACAACTTATATTGGCTTAACACTAAGCTCACACAATTAAATATATCTTGAGGAAACTGTTTTGAAATCTAACATTTGTATTGAGGAACTCAAACAAAGGTCTTAAGCAATCAACAAACTGAAGTAACACTTCCAGTTTCAATGTTCAGAGTATCATATGCACATATATATCCTATACACAGAGATATAAATAAACAACAAACTTATATTGTTATATTTTTTTAAATTTAAGAAGATGAGTTATTCACAGAGAACAAGATGCAGTATTTCATTTTTGCAAATGGCCAAAGAAAGGGGTATATGTAGATTCACACAAATATTTTAAGCATCCAAATGTTAGCTTGTGACAAATTAAGCTTAAGAAATTCTCAAAAGTGTTACTTACCTTGCTTGTAAAAAAAAGAATGAACAGAGCATGCTTGCATGAAAATCTTGGATCTTAAAAACTGGAAAGTGGTTTGCCTGCATTTCCTAAATCTTCCCTTGCTTATCTTCAGTTGTAAATACTATTGAGTTTGTATAAATGGAATTGTTTGTTGTTATTTCTTAGTTTCAGGTTTTATCTCTTTTATGAACGAACTAAAAAAAATAAGATGTATATAAAGAAGTTTCAGGGGGGAAGGTGATAACTGGGTCAAGTGTATGCAAGTACACTGTATATATTTTGTTTTTATCAGGAATAATCTTTTAATTAGGGGCTGAAAGATTTTTTTAAGCAAGTCGAACAGATTTAAGTTGTGCTAGCATTTAATGCTTGAGTACTTATGTTCCTATATACTCTGATGTATTTAGATTCTTTTGACATTTCTCTTACCTGCATGTTTTTAGCTTGCTTTACAAACTATTCTATATGCTGAACATACACAAAGATATTTCTACTTAGCTTTGTTTTATTTTATCATTTTATTTTGTTTTACATTCTTGACCTACAGACAGAAAAATCATTATTTTGTCTGGTGATTTTTATTATTTTGTTTTCATACTTATCTGAAATCTTAGTCTATAAGCTTCTTGCATTTGTATATTTTATTTCTTTTACCAGCCCATACATTTACTTTGTCTTGTTTCATACTTACAAGCATACGTTTTGAACTTTACTTTGCATTGCAACAGTTTACATTCATACTATAAAAATTGTTTTAAACATCTGTTTGGTTTATTACTTTAGTTACTTTTTTTTTCTTAACCTTATGTTAATATCACAATTTCATAAGTTTATGCAGACTTATTTTATAACCTATGTTTGGTTTTACACTTATGTTTCATATGTATAAAGTTTTGTTTAATTTTTAAACATTGTTGAAAGATTTTATTTTAAATTATAGCTTTCCAAAATATGTATATAAGTTTAAAATAATAATTCTTATTTATTTAAATCCATTGTAAAGATTTACATTATTAATATAGCTCATTATTCAAAATAATTTAGAAAAGAAACAATTTCTTCAAAATATAAATTACTTATTTTATAAAGCTAAATTGAAAAGAACAAAACAATCCTTTTATTTAAATTTAAACTCTAGGCTAAAATACTTTTAAACAATTTAAATTTATCTTGAATATTTTTAAGATCATATTATTATTTATTCAATATTAAATAAAAATCAAATTCCTAATTTACCAAAAATATTAGAATTAGAAATCATGTTTTCATTTTATTAACTTAAAACAAAGGTTATCTATTTACAATATATACAGATATATATATATATTATAAATAGATAACAATTTAATTGGCTTTTAAAAGGTAAATTATCAGTTAATCATTTGTTTAAAAGAAGATTATTAAATCAATTCAAATTATTATTAACAAATATTATTAAATCGGTTTAATTTTATCACAGATTATTAAATTGATATTGCCTCAAATTTTCGGGATATCACATTGGGTTTGGAGTCTTCGGGCTCATGGATCCTTGTTTATACAGTACTGAGCTCGAGCAATTTTCTGATGTTTCATTCATATGTATATTCCCTAGGTATCGCCCTTCGATGTTGGTCATTATGAGCCGCATGATGCGTAGCGTTTACCTTGTGGAACTTGTATACCTTATTGGTATTTGTATGTGTATTTTATACTCGGGTCAGACCGAGATGTTTCAGGTTAGGTGCTTTTGGACTTAGCCTATTTTGCTTCCGCATGGACTACTCCGCTAGCTTCTTTTTGTCATAGCTTTTTGTGTAGTCCCATTTTGTAGTAACTCTGATATGTATACTTTGACTCGTCTGTATATTGTGGTTTGCTATACCACTTGACATGTATTATTTTGTGTACTCTGTTATGTTTCAATATATGTGTATATGATGATTTACTGTTCTGTGATGTATATTACATTTGAGTTGCCATATTCTGTTCTGATAGATCCTTCAACCACCTATGGTTTTGTTTTAAGTATTCATTGGGTATGTCGACCTGCTTGGTATGTTTATTGTCGATGTATTCAATAGATAGTTAGAGCAAGGCTATAGATGGTCGCTCCCTACCAGCCTTATTCTCCGTGTTAGTTGACGGCATTACCTTGTAGTGTCCTTGGCTAGCGTGGGTATAGAGGTGGGGCGTCACAGCGTGGTATCAGAGCTGAGTTCAGGACAAATATGATAAACACAGAATAGAGCACATATTACGATACATCAGAGTGTGATAAGTGATACAAATCTTTGAATCACCGTGTCTCTTTATTCCATCAAGGTTAGATAGAGTTTGGGAATACGTCTAGGAATGCATTTCTATTCCATAGCATTCCATATTGCAATATCTACCTTGTGAATAATCTTGTTCTTATCTTACTTTCAGCGTGTGGCTGGAAGAGGCAGAGGACGACGTTCGGATGCTGGGCAATCTAGTGGCTCACATACGGATGGCGTTTATATGACTGCTGATCGGTTTTTGGAGTTGTTTAGGAGCACTCAGCCTCCAGTTCCTCCTCGAGAGTCTCCACCTCGCAAGTCTGCCTTTGCACGCCAGTGCAGTGATTTTGCTCGTCTTGGAGGAAAGCCGTTTAAAGGCTCCGAATTCGTTCTTGAAGTCCAAGCTTGGTTTCGCACGTGCGTGCGTATCTTTTCTCGTATGGATCTTTCTGACCATGATAGAGTTCTTATAACTTCTAGTTTATTACAAGAGCGTGCTCTTGATTGGTATGAGCATCTTGTAGCCGAAATTGATGAGTCTACTCTTTCTTGGACTCAGTTTCGGGAGCGATTTGAACTCAAGTTCGTTCCTGAATCTGAAAAAGTTTTATTGACCCGTCGCTTCCTTGAGTTGAAGCAAGGGAAATCTTCTGTTTCTGAGTATGTTGCATCATTCGAGGCTTTATCTAAGTATGGTCTTGAATTCATCAGCACTTCTTATAAGAAAATTTTGAAGTTTGTTTCTGGTCTTAAGAAATATCTTAAGAAATCTTTGTTGCTCCAACTTAAACTTTCTTTTGAGGAGTTGGTTGATTCGGCACTTCATCTCGAGACCGTCGAGAAGGAGTGTGATAGTGATGTTGATGTTGAGGTTTCCAAGAACCCCAACAAGAGGCCGTTTCCAATTCAGAAGTCCAGGCCTTTTCCTTCTAAGAAGAAGAAGACTGGTGGTCCTAGCTCTCAGCCTTAGTCTTCCGAAACACCTTTCGTTCGAAAGTGTTTCAATTGTGGTTCTCCTGATCATATTATTCGAGCTTGTGCTAGGCCTCTCTTCTGCCGTTATTGCAAGAAGGAAGGTCATCATGTTTCAGCTTGCCCTACTGTTCCGGCTGGTGCCAAGTCTAGCAGGCTTTATGCTGCTAAGGCTTCTGAAGGTCCTTCTCAGCCCAAAGGTATATCTCCATCTATTTTGGAAGGTTCTATTTTATTTCATGATCTTAGTATTCGAGTTCTTTTCGATACGGGTGCTTCACATTCTTTCGTATCGAAGAAGCTCGTCAATGATTTATCTTTGGATGTTTCTTGTATGGTTACTTCATTGAGGATTGTGAATCCTATTGGGGGATCCGCGACCCTTAGCTTGCTTTGTGATGATGTTGAGATTGTTTTATGTGGCTTTTCTTTTCGTGCGAATCTGCACGTTATTTCTTGTCTGGGATTTGATATGATTTTAGGTATGGACTGGCTAGTGAGATATGATGCCAGGATTATTTGTTCGGAGAGAATTATATATCTTCGACAACCGGATTTGCCTACTCAGCTATCTCTTATTCTTCGGGATGTGGATAATTCCGAAATGGCTTTATATTCTCTTGATTCGCGAGATGGTGATGATATATCTCGTATTCCTATTGCTTGTGACTTTTCTGATGTTTTTGAGCCTCTATCGGGTTTGCCACCCAAGAGGGCAATTGAGTTGCGCATTGATCTCATTCCAGGCGCGCAGCCAGTTAGTCGTCCTCCTACGAGGATGTCTACAAGGGAAAATGAGGAACTCAAGAAGCAGCTTTTAGAGCTAGAGTCCAAGCAGTTGATTCAGTCTAGTTTTTCTCCGTGGGGATCCGCGGTCGTCGTCGTGAAGAAATCCGATGGAACTCTTAGGCTTTGCATTGACTTTCGCAAGCTTAATGAGTTAACCATCAGGAATAGGTATCCATTGCCTAGGATTGATGATATGTTCGATCTATTGAGTGGGGCTAAGGTCTTTTCTCAGCTTGACCTTGCCATAGGTTTTCATCAGTTATGAGTCGCGGAGGATAGCATACCTCTTACCGCTTTCCGCACTCGGTATGGTTCTTTTGAGTGGCTCGTTATGCCGTTCGGTTTGACGAACGCTCCTGCTTTCTTTGTTGATCTCGTGAATCGAGTATTCCGGGAATATCTCGATAAGTTCGTCCTTGTCTTCATTGATGATATCCTTATTTATTCTAAGTCTGAAGCCGAGCATGCTAATCACTTGAGAATTGTCTTGAGTACTCTCCGTCATCATCAGCTTAAAGCCAAATTCTCCAAGTGCCACTTTTGGGAGAATAAGGTTAAGTTCTTAGGCCATGTTGTAACTTCCGATGGCATTTCTGTCGATCCCTCAAAGATCGAAGCCATCCAGAATTGGAAGAGGCCTGAGAATGTTCATGAGATTCGTAGTTTCCTTGGATTGGCGGGTTATTACCGTCAGTTCATTAAGGATTTTTCCCATGTTGTGCTTCCTCTCACTTGCCTTACTCGGAAAGGCATTCGTTTTGATTGGTCCGACAAGTGTGAAGCTTCCTTTCAGTCATTGAAGGAACTTCTCACTAATGCTCCTATCCTTGTGGTTCCCGAAGGGAATCGATCTTGTTGTCGACACCGATGCTTGTGGTAGTGGTCTTGGTGCTGTTCTTATGCAGAAGGATCGGGTAGTTGCTTATGCTTCTAGGCAACTGCATCCGAATGAAGTCCGCTATGCCACTCATGATCTTGAGTTAGCCGCCATTGTCTTCGCCTTGAAGATTTGGCGACACTATTTATTGGGCGAGCGCTTTATTCTCTATACCGATCATAAATCCTTGAAGTATTTATTCACTCAGAAGGAACTCAATATGAGACAACAACGTTGGCTCGAGTTTCTTGCCCCCTATGACTTTGATATCCAATATACCCCTGGTAAGGGTAATCGTGTTGCAGATGCGCTTAGTCGCAAACATTCGGCTGTTGTTTCTATGATACTTACCGAATGGGATGTTCTTGAGACTCTATCTTTTTATGAAATTCGTGATCGGGGTTCATCTTCTGATACTCCTATTCTATTATTTAGTTTGGGAGCTCGACCTATTTTATTGGATCGTATTCCCGATGCTCAGTGGCGTGATCCTGATTTGTTGCATCTTATTCAGCTTTGTGAGTCTGGATCTTGTGATGAGGCGTTGCAAGATTTCAGCATTGATTCTCATGGGTGTCTTCGTAAGAAGAACCATCTTTTTGTGCCTTCTAATTTTGCGCTTAGGCATGACATTCTGGATGATTGTCACCTTTCTAAGTATACTATTCATCCTGATAGTAGTAAGATGTATGCCGATATGCGTCGTCTTTATTATTGGGAAGGCATGAAACGTGATGTGGCGAGTTATGTGAGTAATTGCATAACTTGTCAGCGTTTTAAGATCGAACATCAGCGTCCTTTGGGTCTTCTTCAGCCTCTTGAGATTCCATTGTGGAAATGGGATCAGATTTCTATGGATTTCATTGGCGGCCTACCTCGTTCGAGATCAGGCCATTCTAGTATTTGGGTTATTGTTGATCGCCTCACCAAGTCTGCTCATTTTGTCCCTATTAAGTCTAATAGGACAGCTTCGCAATTGGCTAAGTTGTATGTCAAGGAAATCATGAGACTTCATGGTGTTCCTAGTTCTATTATGAGTGATCGTGATCCTTTATTCACGAGTCATTTTTGGAAGAGTCTTCAGCAAGCTTTGGGAACGAAGCTTAATTTTTCTATAGCTTATCATCCGCAGTCTGACGGACAGACTGAACGGGTGAATCGTATCTTGAAAGATCTTCTCCGTATTTGTATTTTTGATTTTGGTGGAAGTTGGGAGGAACACCTACCTCTTGTAGAATTCTCCTACAACAATAGTTTTCAATCTAGTATCGGTATGGCTCCTTTCGAAGCCTTATACGGAAGGCCATGTCGATCACCTTCTTGTTGGTTGGAATCTGGAGAGAAGTTTATTCTTGGTCCAGATTTTGTTCGTGATTCTTCCGAGAAGATTGATCTTATCCGATTGAGAATGAAAGAGGCACAGAGCCGCCAGAAATCCTACGCTGACAACCGTAGGAAGCCTCTCGAGTTCTCGATCGGCGATCTTGTTTTTATTCGTGTTTCTCCTTTGAAAGGGGTTATGAGTTTCATTACGACTGGGAAATTGGCTCCTCGCTTTATAGGACCATTTTCTATTACTGAACGTATTGGCCCTGTGGCTTATAGAGTTTCACTTCCAGCTCATCTATCTGGTATTCATGACGTGTTTCACGTCTCGCAACTTCGAAAGTGTCTTCGGGAGTTGGATTCTGCTATTACTTCTCCTGATTTGTTAGAGCTTGAGATCTCGCCGGACTTATCTATAGTACAGCAACCTATTCGCGTGCTTGACACGGAGGTGCGACACCTTCGAAACAAGGACGTGCCGCTCATTAAGGTTCATGGTCCGCTAATCCCAATGACTGTACTTGGGAAACCAGAGAGTTTATCGAGCGATCTTATCCGGGTTTTCTATCTTAGCTTGTGAATGGTGAGTAAGTCTTTTCATCTCAAGCTTATTTCCTTTTTCTTTTGAATGTTGTATGTATGTAGTTGTTACAAATATCATCTCTAGGAATTGCGGGGACGCATTTTTGTAAGGATGGGAGATCTGTAACAACCCGCATATTTAACGATTTTATATTTAAATGTTTTATTTAAATATAGCGTCGTTAGTCGGATTTAGGTCCGAAAAGCTACTTTTTGCAAACGACCGAATTGAAGCTCGAAACCACTTCCATTGAGTCCAAAATGGTGTTTGCGATCTTTTTGAGTATAATCTTTGATATGTTTGGAGTTTGTGAATTTTTGCAACTTTTCTATTTGGGTTTTGGGTTTGGGCTCAGCCCATTTGTTAGTTTAAACCCCTAACTCAGCCCTCTCTTTATCCATTCACCCTCATTTCATTTCTTAGCTTAAGAAAACTGTAAATGGTGGAAGGGAAAGAGAAATAGAAATTTGCAAGCCCTAGTTTCCTCTTGCAACTTGATTTCTTGCTCCAAAATCTTAGAGAAGACATTGGTAAGCTCTTCTTCATCTTCTCCAACTCTTCTCCTCTCCAATTTCAGAAAGTTTTCTAAACCTAACTTAGGAAATACTTGTTTTGATCTTAGATTGAAGCTTGTTGGGTTGAAGTAGAGTTTGGTTGTTCTTCTCCTTGTTATTGAGCTTCATCTTCTTTGTTTGTGTGCAAAAAGGTGAGTTTTTGGAACTCACATCTAAGCTATTGCTTTTGCTGAGGTTAGGTATGAATTACTAACCTCTATTCATGTCTATTGCGTTGAATTTGGATCGATTGGTTTTGATATGTTTTGGCCACTTTGGCCTAGGCAAATTGTTGCCCAGACCAGGTGACCAGACGTCTGGTAATCAAGCTCCGACGCCTGGTTTGTACCTGGAGTGAAAAATATAAGCGTACGTCAGTTGGAAGAGAGTCAGAAACCACTCTCAGACGTCTGACCCTCAATTTCAGACGTCTGAATGGTTTCAGACGTCTGGTTCTCAAAATCTGACGTCTGGTCTGTTTTGCTGGGATTTTCCAAAAGACGAAACCAGACGTCTGAATGCACCCTTCAGACGTCTGGAATCCCCTGTTTTGCCTAATTTGCCTATTCCTGGTTGATATTTCATTGGTTATCGATGTTTGTCGACTTGGTTTGCAATTATCATTCACGATTGACTTTAATGACTTGTTTTTGACTTCATCCACGGGTTTTTATAAAATAATCTCTTGAATCACATTTAAAAGCTCGTTTCTCCAATTTATAAATTATATTTAAAACACACACTGTTTCGCACTTCGAGCGAAGTGGAAGGGTGATTAAATGGTTGGGCAAAACACGGACCATGAATCCATGCGTTTATCTTTCCGATTAGTTGCCGACCTATTCGATTGATTGTTTTGACCTTTGTGTTTGGTTTACCGATGATATGAGGTGAACTTTGTACTGCTTTGAGTGTGAAATTAACTAACGGATAGTAAACCGTTTAGTGCGAACGAGTGGTTATGGGACTCACGTTACCACTTTTCGGATTCCTTTTTGAGAGTTATGACACATTCCGCCAGTTAGTGGTGTCCAGTACTGGGCCTCCGGACCTTCACCACTACGGTTTGTTGCCTTCGGGAATGTGCCTTCGGGTTTGTGCCTTCGGGAATGTGCCTTCGGGTTTGTGCCTTCGGGTTTGTTGCCCTTTAGTATCGCTTCCGATGTTGGTCGTTATGAGCCGCATGGGTGATATTGGGTTGCCCTTTAGTATCGCTTCCGATGTTGGCGTTATGAGCCGCATGGGTGATATTGGGTTTGGAGTCTTCGGGCTCATGGATCCTTGTTTATACAGTACTGAGCTCGAGCAATTTTCTGATGTTTCATTCATATGTATATTCCCTAGGTATCGCCCTTCGATGTTGGTCATTATGAGCCGCATGATGCGTAGCGTTTACCTTGTGGAACTTGTATACCTTATTGGTATTTGTTATTACCTTTTTGCTTGCTTTGGGATATTCTTATCCTTTGTTTCTATATGTTGCCGATGATATGAGGCTTGTTATCATATGATTCATCTTTTGTTAGATGATTGTGTTATCTCCTTAGGAGATGTTTGCTATACTTTGTAACCTCGCAGGTTTATTGTTGTTCAGTTTATCTAACTGATTTGTTTAGCTAGACTGACCCGTGTATTTTATACTCGGGTCAGACTGAGATGTTTCAGGTTAGGTGCTTTTGGACTTAGCCTATTTTGCTTCCGCATGGACTACTCCGCTAGCTTCTTTTTGTCATAGCTTTTTGTGCAGTCCCATTTTGTAGTAACTCTGATATGTATACTTTGAATCGTCTGTATATTGTGGTTTGCTATACCACTTGACATGTATTATTGTGTGTACTCTGTTATGTATCAATATATGTGTATATGATGATTTACTGTTCTGTGATGTATATTACATTTGAGTTGCCATATTCTGTTCTGATAGATCCTTCAACCACCTATGGTTTTGTTTTAAGTATTCATTGGGTATGTCGACCTGCTTGGTATGTTTATTGTCGGTGTATTCAATAGATAGTTAGAGCAAAGCTATAGATGGTCGCTCCCAACCAGCCTTATTCTCCGTGTTAGTTGACAGCATTACCTTGTAGTGTCCTTGTCTAGCATGGGTATAGAGGTGGGGCGTCACATAAAACTTACCTGAAATGTTTAAAAAGTTGAAATGTTAAATAATAATATGTAATAGAATATTATGCAAGTAAAAGGTTAAAAATATAAATGCTTCAAATGAACATATGTTTATAAATGAAGAGTTTAGAGTACAAGGAATGTGTAAACATAAGTTAACATTTTGAAAAGTTTAATAAAGTAAATTAAATAGTTAAAGGAGAATACCATTTAAATAAATGATTATAAACTTAAGGAAATGTTGAAATAAGAAAATGTGGAAATAATACATAAATAAATTTAATATGAAATGGTACAATATATGAAGGAATAATGTGAATTAAATTTAAATGAACTTGAATAATGATTCAATAATGACTATTAATCAAGTTACTTAAGTATATAAATGTAAATTAAACTGCAAAAAATCTTATATAATATTTTAAAAATTGATTTATTGTTGTTCTAAATAATTGAATGGGAAATAAATTATGTAAGTAATGTAAATTAATAAAATATAATCTTATATGAATGAATGAAAAGAAATGGAAAGTAAATGATGTGAAAAGAAATCAACTGAATAAACTTGAATAATATTTAATTCTTTGTTGTTGGTTTATGGGAATTTTGGGAAATGATCTTCAAATTATTTAAGGTTGTATAAATAATCTATTAAGTAATTATCCAAGGCTATGAAGCGTAGGTACACTTGGTAGTTTATTTATCATCCTTGTTCAATGAAAAGTTTCTAAAACTGAACAAACCATTTGTTTTGCTTGCTGAGGATGTATGATTGATTCCTTTGTTGCATATGATGGCTATACTATTTTTGTTTGCAAATGATTATTATATATTGTATGTTTCTTATGCTACTAATTGAAACAACTAATATAGGACTCTTTTTACATAATTTTAACTCTTTTGGATTATGTAAGCGAAATACAGGTTTATGAAAACAATAGCTGTTGCTTTTGGTTTCATAAATAAAGTTTGTTTGCCCGACAAATAGGTCATTTTCATATTACGGCTTCGGAACAATATTCTGTTGTTTTCCCATGGTTTGGGATGCTTTTATTGAAATATGATATATTTATGTATATATTATAATTATTGATATTATTATTTTTTCGGACCTAACCGCGTAAAGGAGACTCTGCCGAAATTTTCCGTAAAATTTAGGACTTTGAATTTTTTTTGAATTTGAGTTATTCTTAATTTTTTATTAAACTTAAATATATCGGTTAAATTGCTATAAATTGACTATTTGATAAAATATATCAAACCTCTTGATTCTTTTTTGTTCCTTTTCGGGGACGAAAAGTTTTGAGTGGGGGAGATTGTAATGACCCATATTTTTTGTAATTAAAAATATTCAATTTAATAAGACTTTTGGAAGTTAATATTGTGAGAAATTAAAATTTATGATTTATAAAAAATATATAGAATATAGTTTAATATTATTGTTTGAATGAAATTGACAACTGTTTAATGTAATTTCAATCAATTATAACGGTAAAGTTTAATTCGGAATGAAATTTTAGAGCTTAATTTGGAAATAAATATAGGTCAATAAGAAATAAATTAAATACTGTATAATTGGTGAAATTATATGTAATTTAAGTGAAAGTGGTTTTAATATAGAATATGAAATCAGCTATTTGGTAAGCAAAATTTATACTCTTTGTTGTGAACAATAAATTAGTAGATATAATTACTAAGTTGTAACAATTGATTTATTATCATCTTATCATTTATTTCGTTCGAAATTAATTTGAAAATCAATGAAATTTAATGTAATTAAATATTGCAGTCAATATAAGAATAAAAATGTTAACCATTGAGTGATGAGTTTAATAAGATGGAAACTTATGTTAAATAAATTAATAAGGTATTTGATGATTTAATGATAAGAACGTAAATCAAAATAATAGAATTTGTTAAAATTTAAAATATAATAAACTGGGGTTTTGCTACTGTTGTAAATTAACTTGAATTAATTTAATATTTAAAGCTTGAAATTAACACGAAAAATTGAATTTCAAAAGTTCATTAAATTTTTGTGTAATCAAGAATGGTAAAATGGTTCTTTTATATCTAAATTTAAAAGTAATTAATTGATCTTTAAACAATAATTAATTTAATTGACATGGAAAATTAGTCCATTTTGGGCACTGTCTCAGATTTCGATGAAACCAGTTTCATCAGATCCGTAACAGTGAATTATTATAGGATTTCAAGTTTTGCATTGATCGAACTTGTCGTTTGATCGTGCAAGCTCGAAATGCACAGAAATCAAATAAAGGAATTTAAATGATTTGATTTTGAAAGCTAAATTCTATATATAGTAGAATTAGGGTTTGAAATTAGTTCCATTGAATTTAAAAATATTGAAAACCTATATTTTGATATATTGGATGACCTATTTTCGTTTTGGGAATGTAACGTGCTTTTCGGGTCTTTGTTATCGCTTCGGCCCATTCGATCTGTTCCAACCATTCTTATCCATCTCCGTCTATATATAACCTACTACAAACCCTAGCAGCTTTCAATTTTCAATTCTGTACGTACAATTTCTATCTCATTCGTTCCTTCCTAATGGTAGACATCTCAAACTGTAATTACAATTCCAAATCAAACTCCAAAATTCAAACTGCTCAAACTCTATCATATAATATATCATTACAAAGCTCTCGATGAATGTAATCTACATTTGCAATTCGTTTTTTCGATTGGACGCTCCGTTTGTCTAGAAATTGGCTATCTTTCTCAATCATCCATTGTTAGGGTTTCGCGATCAATGGTTAAACGTCGACCATTCGACGATCAGGGAGTTGCGCCTGGAAGAGGAGGTCGAGCAGTGTGCATCTTTGGTCTCTGATCATTTTATGGCCCCAGTAGTTTGCCAGAATCTGGCGTTAAGTGCAACGGCGACGCGGAACACCTAGGGTCGCCTGAAGTAGCCGCGAGTTGGCCAAAAGTGGAGAGTGCCGCGGAGAGACCAGCGGTGGTAGCGGATCGGTAATCTACGGCGTGTAGAGGGAGGTAGCAGCGGTCAACGCCATCGGCTTTTGGATTTGCTCGTGTTCGTGTGCGTCTGATCTAGGGTTCAGTAAGGTGAAAATTTACAAGTTTGCCCTTCTTTTGTTTTAAATTAAATTTTAAAATTTAAACGTTCTAACATCAATAATTTTTGCATGCGAACTCTGATTGACACGCGGTTTCTTCCATTGGGTTTTGTCAAAATTCCGAACAACAAAGATCTAGTTTAGTTGAATTTGGAGACTGTTAGAATTTTAGGCTTTTATTGTACTTTTAATCGGCTATAAACCAAAGATGAGTGATTTAACTCACTCATGTAATACTAAACCTTCTTATGTTAGTTGAATCAAATTTATGATGTGATAAGAATTTTATTGATTGCTGTTTGGTAATTAAATTGACATTTTAATTATAATTGAATTTTATATTGAATTAAAGTGACATTTAAATTAATATTGAATTTAATTGCTAGTTAAGTACATGATATTGATGACTAGTTAATTATTGAGATTTATTGGCTGATTTGGATGTTGATTGTGATGGATTTCTATTTGTTGACATTTGGATGATTGGATGTTTATTTATTTTTATATATCCCTGCTATCACTCTGTATATTAATTGAAAGCATATAAACTGTTATTTAAATTATTTTGAATAAATTAAGAAATAGGTTGAAATGATATATACCTATGACACTTTGATTTGGATTGAAATGATATATACATCCCTATAATTAAAATTGGAATAGTTGATCACTTGGCCATAAGGTAAATAATTATATATGGACACCGGATTGGTTAAATTATAAGGTTTTATAATATTGATTTTTGGATTTTGATTAAATGATATTGTTTTAAAATAAATAACTTTTATATGAATTGTATTATTTTCTAATTCAAGCTTTGAAATGTTGAAACTGAAATCAGTTAAAAGGAAATTGTTTTAAATAATTGAATTGGAAACATGAAGATGTAATTGATATATGACTTTAATTTTGAAAATTGAATTATTTTAAAGATTTGGATCTTAAAATTGAACAATGAGGTTTACTTTGATTTAAGTGTTTTCAACCAATAAATTGAAATTGGACTTCAAATTGATATAAATTGAAATGGTTTAAAATAAAAATTGGATTGAATTTAAATCATTGAATTTAATTGTTGAATCGAATTCGAAGTTAAAATGAATGTTCGAAAATTGAAGTTAATTCGAGTTGAAATTGAAATCAAGTTGATTTGAAACCAAATAGAAATCGAGCCAATTGAATTGAAAGATTGGAAATTGAGATTTTTGATCTGAAATTTGGACATGGGTCCAGATTTGTTAAAATGGAAAGAAACGGTTTTATTTGATACTATTTTCAAAATAAATTATTTTGATATAAACTGTTTAAAATCTGTCTTTTTAAAAATCAAATTATTTTGATTTTCCGAACTACTTTACTATATAAACCATTTTCAATCCTCAAACCATATATATTGAAATGTTTTAAAATCCTTAAACTATTTATAACTATTCAAACTATTTTCGAAAAATGGTAAACTGTGCAGAGTTGAAATGTTTATATTCAAAACATTGATTTAAATCCGTATGGGGTTATAAGCTAAGTTGGAATTTGAAATGATATTTTCAAGTGAAAAGGAAATATTTTGAGTAAATATGGTAATTTGAAATGAAGTGATATTTCGAAGTGAATATGATATTTTGATATCAAATATGAATCATTTTCAAACTGTAAAAGAATCAATCGGAATGCTAAAGAGACCGGGGCCTCTTATTGGCATACTCTCTGTCAATATTGGAACCACTTTAACAATTGTGTACGTGGTGGATGATGCAGAATGAAGTGGTTGGATTTTGGTGAACGTTTGCTGGATTTGAAGAAAGAGAAAGATGATGAATGACCTCGACACTTGTTCCAATTTGAAATGACTAAAACAGGACGGCTTGTGAGGGCTAAGTGGGCTAACTATCCCTAGCGGACACACCTCTTCTTATTACTATATTGTCGTTGGCTTGATCGTTGCACATTGATTTGATTTTGGGGGTGTTGGACATGGTGGGCATTCGTGGTTATGATGTGTTATCACCAGCCTTGCGACTTGAATTGGTAGTATCCGACCTTGGGCATTGCCTCACGTGCCTTGTCATACTTTTATCCTTATACGCACCACCTACTACGATTTTATTTTAGTGTTGTCTTATCACGGCGCCTCCCTGACTACCGACGTTACTAGTGGTGTCAAAGGCAAATGGTAGGGAAATGCTTAAAAATGTGTTAAGGGGGATTAATGTAAAGCCTTAATGCTAAGAAAAATATTTACTTTATTGATTAGACATTATATATATAGCATATTCTACTATATATAGATATTTTGATGGATCCTTACGAGATGAAAAATCCCGTAACATCTCTTAAGTTATTGCACGCGCGTTATACACTGGATAGGAGATGTAAAATTCCGTAAACATCTCTGAAGCTATTACACTCATATTTACTTGTTATTGATTTAACTTACATAAGATCTTTTAGTTCTGACTCGAGTGTTTTGTCTACTCATTACGCTCGGGTCAGCCTAAACATTTCAGTGTTGAAGATGTTATTTCTAGAGGACGAAGACGGAGTTTGGTATATTATATTATTTCGCTGCATCATTATTGGTATGTTGTTAATTATACTCTGATTGTTGTAAAAAAATTGTGTAATCAAATGTATATTGTAAAATAGCTTCACGAACTTTTTATTTGTTTATTATATTTTGTCATTCCGCTGTGAGATTCATATTTGGTTTTCCTTCTTTTCTCTTATTTTTTTATTAAATCCAATTAACAATCCTCCCTTTTGAATGGCTTGAATTAGACACGTGTGGTTAATTGTCGATTTAAATCGTCCAAAAAGGTTGGTCGTCACAAATGAGATTCGAAAGAAATGTTTTAAAAGAAGTATAAAGAAATAAATTCTCTACTCCCCTCTTCTGTCATTGGAAAATAATTTTAGTGATGACTATGGCATCATCGACTTTCATTTTTGAGTTTCAAAGTGGAAGACTACTATAGTAGGTTGGCCACACAGTTGTTTGATAAAACAAATTTTAATTTTAATTCCTAAGTATGATTTGGTATACAAAAGATATAAGTATATATTTTTCAAAATGAATTGAAATGAATCCGGTATTTAGTTCTTAAGTTTTCTGTTAATTAGCGATTTTCAATTACTGAAATGAAATAGAATTTTCGACGATCTAAATGGTCGGAACTTATAAATTGAAATATGAAATTAAAAGTTAAGTGTTAATGAAACTATACTTTTTTTAAGTTTTGTAACTTGTGAATTAAAAGATAATGGAATATCATACATGAAAAACATAAGTAATAAAAATGTTTCAAAGTGAAATTTTGTCTATAAACAAAGAATCAAGATGTACAAGGAAGGTTATACACTTAGCTACTATTCCATGAAGTGATTTATAATCGAGTTGAATAGTAAAAAGTTGAATGCTACTTAAGTAAATTGTTATAACTTAAGAAAATGTTGAAGTGGTTCATAAATAGATTAAATATTAAAAGAAATACTATTGTGAAAATAAATGTGAATTAAAAGTAGAGAAACTTAAGTATGAAATGGTTCATTAACGAACATTAATATTAAATTGAAACCAAGTTATATATGTAAATAAACGTGAATTAAAGTGCAAGAAACTTATGTAATACATTAAGAATTTATTTATTGATGATTTTAAATATTGAATAGGAAATAATTTATGTAAGTAAATGAATGTAAGTTAATAAAAGATAACTTTGTATTAATGAATGAGAAATTAAAATAAATGAAAAGTAAACGATGTGTTAAAGAAACCAAGAGAAAAAATATGTAAGTTATGCGTAGATCATTTTATTCGCATAACAACCTGATCCAGATTTGAATACATAATTTGTGGTTATTCGCACTAGTCCAAATTAGGATTTTTCGTTTGATTCTTGATGATGAACATTTGATATGAATTTTTGAGATGATTTTGAAGTTTTCTATCATTGTTTATGGCTATGCAAGGAGAATGGAGATTTATAATCAAGAAATCGAATCAATATCCACATTGGAGTGATCGGGTTAACAATACTAGTTCGAAAGTGAAATGTGTGTATTCAAGCAAGCAATTAGAATTGAACTGTGTATAAATGATATATGTACATCATAAAAACTTAATAATATTTAAATTCTATGTTGTTGGCTTGTAGGACATTTAGGGAATGATACTTCAAATTGTTTAAGGTTGTATGAATAATATATTAAGTAATTATCTAAGGCTATTGAGCGTAAGGTATACTTGGTAGTTTATTTATCACCCTTGTACAATGAAAGTTTTTGAACCTAGACAAACCATTAGTTTTGGTTGATACGGATGTATAATTGATTCTTTCGTTGCATATAATGGTCGTACTGCTTCTGTTTGCATATGATTAGTATATATTGTGTGTTGCTTGTGTGATTTATTGGAACAACTAACATATTACTCTATTTACATAGTTCTAACTCTTTTTAGATTATATAAGTATGGTACAGGTTTATGGAAGCAACAACAGTTACTTTTGGTTTCATAAATAGAGTATGTTTGCCTGACAAATAGGTACGTTTTCGTATTACAGTTTTTGTAGCAGTATTTTACTGATTTCCCATGGTTTGGGGTGATTTATTATTTAAATATGATATATATAATGTTATTATTGATATTGTTGTTTTTTCGAACCTAGCTGCGCAAAGAAGATGCTGCCAAAATTTTCGCAAATTCAGGACTTAGAATTTTTTTTATGGAAGTTGAGTTATTTCCATGTTTATACTAAACTTAAATATGTAAGTCATTTGTTTATAAATTGATTATTTTTAATAAAATATATCAAACCCTTGATTCTTTCTTATTCCTTTTCAGAGACAAAAGGTTTTGAGTGGGAGAGATTGTAACGACCCATATTTTGATAATTTAAAATATTAAATTAAATAAGACTTTGGAATTAAATATTGTCAGATATTAAAACTTATGATTTGTAAATGAAAAAATTATTAGAATATAATTTAATAATATTGACTGAAGGCAATTGATAACTGTTTTAATGTAAGTTCAATCAATTTTAAGTTTAATAAGAAATAAAATAAATGATGTATTAAATGGTGAAATTATATGTTATTTAATTGAAATTGGTTTTAATATATAATATGAAGTCAATTATTTTGTGCGTAAATTTATTAACCATTGTCTGTAAACAATAAATTTATAAATGCGTTTAAATTACTTAAAGGTAAATATTGTTTTATTTCTCATCTTATTATTTAAATCCGTTTGAAATAATTTGGAAGTCATTTGTTCGAATTTAATGTAACTGAAATATTGCAGTTAATATGAGCAAAGATGTTAATCGTAGAGTAACGAATATAATAAATGAAAACTTATGTTAAATAAATTACACAAGGTATTTGTCGATTTAATGATAAGAATGTAAATCAAAATTTATGATTACTAAAAAAATGGCATCTTCCTCGGTTTCTTATTTTCATCGATCTTCTTCATCGCTCTTTCCAAAATCGAATTTGATTCCAACAAATTCATTTCCTCATTATAATCGACTTGCTCCTTTTAGTCGCTCTTATGCACTGGTTGTTAAGAATCAAAGCTACCTCAATGGAGTTCGGCTATGCGGTATCCAAGAATTTAGAATTGGATAGAGTCGAAGAGAGGTAGAATTTTTTTTCAGTGTGGGGATAGTAATCATCTAGTGAAAGATTATCACGATCTAGTCAGGTGTTTTGGGTGTGGAAAGTTTGGCCATAAGAAAAGTGAATGCTCGATGAAACTAGCTCTTTCTCTGATAGAAATTCTTCTCCATCTTTGGTCGATCATGGGTTTCAATTTGTATTAAAATGTTTGAAGTTAAAGGGGATTTTGCTTGATCATTTATGGTCACAGAGGACTCAAGGAATTAACTTTTTAAAGGAAATGTTTGTACATTTTGATGCAATCAATTCGATTAATATTGGAAATGGATACAGAGACAAATTTGGGGATCCAGATGAATATTTTGGTAATTCTATATGTCCTTTCAATGAATGTGGATCGATGGTCGATAGAAAGGTTGTTTTGAATGGGGCTAGTGGTTGTTCGCATAATGCTGATGCTAATTTTGTTTTCACAGCCAAGAGGGATTAATTTTTTGGATTGACCCTATTCTTTTTTATCCTTCTGTTATGCAATGTAATGCGGATCCTCTTTCTTCTAAGGCAAATATGTTAGTTGTGGATTGTGATGTCTTCTCTTGGGGTGACCATAGCTCTAGTTCTAAAGTAAGTGTAATAAACTAAGGTTTTATTCAATCTCATAATAATAGATGCAGAGAAAAATCTCATGGGATAGGGAATATTATGGTATCAACTGCTAATAAATTTGATTGTCTTGCATCTTTGGAGGATTCTGATCTCAATACTGACTTGATTACCAGTTTTAAGTAAATTGAGGATAAATTTCCTATTTGTAGAGTTTCTTGTTTACCTTATACTTATTAAAATCATTGTCCTATCATTCTTACGTGTGATCATCATAGAGTTATTAATAAATCTTTTAGATTTGAAAAAATGTGGCTATTAGAATCCAATTTTTGAATTTAATTAAAAATAAATGAATTTCAATGAGCTTTTATAATATTAGAAATATAGATAATTCTGCAAAAAAAATTGTTTTAAAGCTTAGGGGTCTTAGAAACTTTCTTAAAAATTGGAATAAGAATGTTTTTGGTGATATTAAAATTAAAATAGAGAGTATATTTTTCGAAATGCTTAAGATTAACAAGATAAAAGAAACTAAACAACTAAATCTAGGTGAGCATAATGTTCATGCTAATCTAAAAGAAGAGTTTAATTAAATTTTACAAAAAGAAGAGGTTATGTGGAAATAGAGATCTACAATTTCAATGGATTAATGAAGATGGTAATAATACCAAATTTTTTCATAATATGGCTAATGGTAGGAAACACAGAAATACGGTTAATTCTATTTTTGCGAATAACAAAGAATTGGTTGATTAAAGAGATCTTAATAAGATTTCTTACAGACTACTATAGAGATATTTTCGGTAATAAAAATAATCATAGAATTAATGCTATATGGAATGATCTTTATCCTTCTAATTCTAGCATTGAGCTTTCTGAGTTTGATAATCCTTTTTCTAAAGAGAAAATTTTGAAAGCTATTAATGACGTGCCTGGTGATAAATCCCCGGGTCCTGATGAGTTTCCCACTTTCTTTTACAAAATTTTTTAGGATGTTTTAAAATTCGATTTAATTAGCATGTTTAACGAATTCTATTATGGAAAATTTGCAATTAGGTAGATTTAATTTTTATAATGTTATTTTATTACATAAAAAATTGATGCTAATAATTTAAAAGATTTTAGACCTATTTCCTTAATCAACTGTTCCGTTAAAATTATTTCAAAATTTTTAGCTAAAAGAATTAGTAAAAGAATGAATTATCTAATTGACTGTTCACAAAATGCTTTCATTAAGGGGAGAAATATCACTGATTATGTGGAAATTGTTCAAGAATACATTAATCACTATTGTAAGAATAATATTACTTGTGTGATTTTAAAACTGGACTTTGCGAAAGCTTTCAATTTAGCGCATTGGGATTTTCTAGTTGATATGTTACATGCTAGAGGTTTCAGTCATAGATGGATTAGTTGGCTCATGAATTTACTTAAAGCTGGCAACTCTAGTATGATGGTTAATGGTATTTTAGGTAATAAAATTCAATCTAAACGAGGTTTAAGGCAAGGTGATCCTTTATTGCTTTTTTTTAACTTAGCCGCAGATGTTTTCGCTATCATAATTAAAAAAGCGATTGATAATGGATCTATGGGCAGTGCTAGTAGTGAAATCTCGCGAAATGGTCAATCTGTCTTTCAATTTGCGGATGATACCTTGCTATTTACCTCTCATTTGCCTATTCATGTTATTACCCTTAAATTTATTTTATATAGTTTTGAACTTCTATCAAGTTTAAAAATAAATTTTGATAAAAGTTCGGTTTTAATTTTAAATGATTTTGAAAAGGTTGAAAATTTAGTTGCTAATACGCTTAATTGTAAAACTTTAAATTTTCCATTTGATTATCTTGGTTTTTTGATTAGACCTACTGAAATAAAACATGATGATTGGTTTATTATCATTGATAAAACTAAAAATAGGATTTCTAATTGGAACGGGAGATTTTTATCGAGAGCAGGTAGAATAGTTCTTATAAACTTTGTTTTATCAGATCTCATGATCTATTGAATGTCTATGCATCTTTTTCTAGATTGGGTGATTGATAAAATTGATAAAATAAGAAGGGACTTCTTATGGAGTGGGAAAAACTCTAACAATAGTATTAAATGTTCAGTAAATTGGGAAAATGTTTGTAAATCCAAAAAGGAAGGTAGTTTAGGAGTCATTAATATGCGTAACATGAATTTGTCTTTGTTAGGTAAATTGTTATGGAAATTTAAGGATCTTAATGGTACTCCTATTTGGAAAGAAATCATTTCTAAATAATACTATAATGGTAGTAACAATTTACGTCAAATTACTCCAATAATTATATGTAAACTGTCTAATTTTCTAAAATCTATTTTAAAATATCATGAGATTTTTAACCTAGGTACTAATACAATATTCATTCAGGAAATAGCACTTCTTTTTGGCATGACCGTTGGATTTCTTTCATCCCTCTTAGGATAGGATTTAAAGAGCTTTACAAAATTTGTAACATTAAGAATGCTTTAATTGTAGATGTTTTTTCTCTCTAAAAGGACCATTCTTGGAATTTTAGTTTTAATAGAATTTTAGTAGGTACTACTCTTAGGCAGCTTTCTTTGCTTAATGCTAGATTGAATCTTTATAATATTGAGAATGAAAATTATAATATTAGTTGGGAATGGTATAAGAGTAAGAAATATACTTCTAATTCTTTTTATAGATTTATCAATTTCCCGGGTGTCGCTAATAACTCCTTTAAATTTATTTGGAAAACAAATGATCCTCCTAAATCTAAAATTCATATGTCGTAAATCATATATGGAAAACTAAATACAATAGAATTTTTAAAAATGAAAAATATACAAACTGATAATAAATGTTATTTTTCTAACTTGCATTTTGAAGATATTAAATATGTATACTATGATTGCATGGATACTTACGACATTCTGAATAGTACCCTCAAAATTTTTAACTTTTGTTTTACAACCAAAATTTCTGACTGTGATTACTATTGGAATTTTTTTAGTTTTAAGTTTAAACTGGAAAATTGATTTTTACTTGACACTTTATTCATTATAGTTTGTTGGTATATTTGATTTGAGAGAAATCAGAGAATATTTAATAATAATAATATTTTAATAAATTGATTTTTATAGTTTCTTCATTTTGTTTTAATTGGATCTCAAATCCTAAATATAAATTAGCAAAAAATAACCATTTTAAAGAATTTCTTAATAAGGTTAGTAATAATATTAAGTTATTTAAATATAAAAAAATATTTTTGACATTAATAATTGTAGTATTAACATTTTTTCAAACTTAATGATGATTTCACCGTTTATCAAAATATCCTTTTGATCAAAGGACCGTAAGGATAAGTTCTAATTTGTTTCAGTTCTAATTTTTGTTTTTTGGCTTATAGATTGTTAACTTCTTTTCATCATGGATTCTTTTTAGCCTTTTTTCTAATTTTTATTGTATTCTGTCCTATTATCTTAGCTTTTCTACCTTTACTTTTATTTCATTAATACATATATGTGTATATAAATTTCATTTATATACATATATATGTGTTATTCTTATAATTTTTCTTTAGTTCCTTTTCAGATACAGGTTTGGGACAGAAATGGTGTTAGATTCTTTTTGCAAGTTCATAGAATTGCAGATGGCAGGATTGCTGTATGCAGTGAAGTTTTCTTCTTAGTTCTTCTACATTTTCATTGTGGTGTTCTACTTTCTGGATGATTCACTTTTTAGTGAGGCGCTCCTGCCAATTTAACCGAGTCTACAGAGTGGTGCTTTCCATTCCAGATCATTCACACTTTCATTTCTTCTGAGTCTGTAGTATGGTGTTTCCTTCTTAGATGGAGCTGGCTTCTAGTATCATTGGCTCTTAGATGCTCCGTTGTTTTTAGGTAATTCTAACACCTCAATACCGGACGGTGGCCTTTCCGGAGCTTGATATTGGGGTGTAATGGGCGGTGGCCTTGCTAGAGCTCATTCTAGGGGTACTTAAGTTATTTTCTTTGTCATTTGTACTTTGTTCAGCTATTTGTCAAGCAAGTTGGCAGCACCTTGTCTTCTATGATATATACATATTTACATGTGTCTCTCCTCAATTCTAGAGGATCACACATTTTTCTCAAAAAAAAAGAATGTAAATCAAAATAAAAGAGTACATTGAAATTTAAAATATGATAAACTAGGATTTTATCACTATTCTTATTAATGTTGAAATTAATTTAATATTTCAATATTGAATTTAACATGGGAAATTTAATTTTAGAAAGATTATTAATTTTTGTTTAACCAAGAATGATATAGAAAACTTTTAATTTAGAATATAAAAGCTAGCAAATCAGTTTAACAATAATTCGTTTAATTAACGCGTAGATATAAATGTAATTCGATTTTTAAAGCTAACTTCTTTATACAATAGAATTAGGGTTTAAAATTAGTTTAATTGTGTTTAGAAACATTTAAAACCTATATTTCAATATATAGGATGATCTATTTTCGTTTAGAGAACGAAAGGGCTTTTCGGGCCTTTTGACCCAATCGATTTATATTCAAATGTAAATTGTTATTTTTGATGTGTAATTATTCAAATTCGATTCAAATGCATAATAATGATAAAATCGAATTATTAATGAACGTCATAGTTTGTAATAACATATTTGTAAATTAGAAATATTGTAGTCGTCCATAACTGTGAATCGGTAAATTATTTGAATATAATTTAATTTAAATTTTATCGAACGATAAAACATTAACTATCGTATATAATAGAATTAGACCTTGAAACTAGTTCCATTGTGTTCAGATTACCTTTTTACATATAGATTGCCTGTCAGCACGCCTCGATGGAGTTCAGGCTATTTTCGACCTCACGATATAAATAGGCATGCAAATCGCGACAAAATACTATTAAAATATTTCAGAAGCCCTAATTTTCATGGCTGCCACTTTCAACTGTTGAAAACTTCCCACCTTTTTCCTTTTGGATCTCTTTCATCTCTCACCCGTTCGTGAAAAAGTCCAAAATGAAAGTTGTAGTGCTCGACAAGATCTACAAAATATTTTGGACGTGGCGAAAATTTTGTTGAAGGTGGAGGTTGGCGAGGTGGTCCCAGTGGTGGGTTCAGATCAGTGACCGGTGGCCGGTAGGTGGAGGCGACAACAAATGTAGATGGCGGCTTGATGGAGTCTTTTCACATTTGATGTGAACGTGGGTTAGGGAAGATATGTAGTTACAATTTTGTGCCTCAATTTATTTAATTTAAATCTAAATTTCAAATCTTCTAACGTTCATAACTTTTTCATACGAACTCGTGTTCGAACGTAGTTTCATCCATTGGACTCGTGCCGAAATTCTGGACAACATGTAACTGGTTTGGTTTGATTTGAAGACTATCTAAATTTCGTGCATTTATTAAATTTTTAATGGGCTGTAAATAAAAGTTGAGTGATTAAACCCACTCACATAATACTAAGTCTTTTATGTTAGTTGAATTAAATGAAAGGATAAATTTTACGGATTGTTGTTTGGTAGTTTTAGTTGACATTTAATTTAATTTGGATTTTATATTTGATTAAATTTAAATTAATAATGAAATTTAATTATAGTTAAACATCGATAATTGATAACTAGTAACTATTGTGATATGTTGGTTGATTTGGATGTTGATTGTAATTGGATGCCTATTGATTAATAAGTTGGATATATGGTTATTATTTATTTTAATATATCCCTGTTATAATCCCATTATTTATTTAACATCATATAAATTGTTAGTTGAATTATTTTGAATAAACTAAGAAATAAGTTGAAAAGACATATACTTATGTCATTTAATTTTGGGTTGAAATAATATATATCTTTCCATGTAATTAAATTAGAATAAATGATCACTTGGCCATAGGATAGAAAATTATACACGGACACTGGATTTGGATAAATTAAATTGTTTTAAAATCTTGAATTTTGATTTATATGAATTAAATTATTTTTTAATTCGAGACCTGAAATGTTGAAATTGAACTGTTTAAAAGAAATGGTTTAAGGATTAATTTGAAACCTTAAGTTAAAATTGAGATATGTTTTGTATTTATTAAAACTGAGTTATTTTAAAGGTTTAAACTTTAAGTTCAACCTTGAATGTGCTTTAATTAAATGGTTTAAATTGGTATTTCAAAGTTTTTGAATGTGCTTTAATTAAATGGTTTAAATTGGTGTTTCAAAGTTTTAGACGTGAAATGGGTTGAACTAAATTTTTTAAAATTGAGAATTTGAATTGAAACATTCAGCCATTTGAATAGAACGGTTAAAAATTGAACTAAAGTAAAGTTAAAATTGTTTTGAATTGAGGCCGACTTAAATCAAACTTGAATATGAAGTTGACTTAAATTATAAGTTAAAAAATTGAATTTGTCGTGATATGAAATTAGAACATGAGTTCAATTGTTTGAAAAGAAGAAACAATTTTACTATAAACTATTTTGATATATAAACTATTTTAATAACCAAATTATTTTTATATAGAAACTTTTTTAATTATCCAAAATATTTTAATATAAATTATTTTATATTCAAAACTATTTCCAATCTTTAAACTATTTTATTTATTCCAAACTATTTTCAATATTCAAAACTATTTTAATTATTCAAAACCATTTTCAATATTCAAACTGTTTTAAAGGGGAACTATTTAGATTTAAATCATTGATTTAAATATGAATGTTTTAAGGTTATGACCTATTATGAATTTGAAAAGATTTTTGAAGCAAATATGATATTTTGATATGAAGTATGACTTGTTTTTGAAATTTAAAAGAACCGACCAGTGTGAAAAATGACGTTTGGTTATTAAAGAGACTGGGGATGAATATTGGCATACTCTCTGTCAATACCAAAACCACTTTAACAACTGTATATGCGGTGTATATTATCTAGAATGTAGAGGTTAAATTGGCGATATTTATTGGAATGAAAAAGGAGAACGATGATGGATGACCCCGAAACTAGGGTCAATTTGAAATGACTAAAAAAGAAGCCTATGTTTGGCCAATGGGTTAGCTACCTGTAGGGGCCATCACCCTTTCGTATTAATATATTGATTTTGACTTGATTGTTGGGCCTTGATTTGATTTTTGGGGCGGTGGACTCGGTCGGCTGTAGCTGCGGCGATGTGTTACGATCAGCCAGAAAGGGTAAACTAGTAGAATCCTACCATGGGCATTGCCTCACGTGCCTTGTCATACTTTTATCCTTATATGAGCCCATTACATTTTTTTAGAATGGTACCTATAGGGGGCTCACTGGCTACCGACGTCACTCATTGTGTTACAGGTCCTGCATTGGCTACCTGCATAAAAATGTGTTAAGAGGGATCAATGTAAAGCCTTAATGCTATTTTAATACAGTAAATTACTGATAAACACTACATATATAGCATATTTTACTAGATAGTTTAATAGATCCTTAGGAGATCGAAAATTCTCTAACTTCTCTTAAGTTATTGCACTCACGTTGTACACTTAATATGAGATGGAAAATCCCATAATCATCTCCGAAGCTATTACACTCATATTTACTTGTTATTGATTTAACTTACATAAGAACTTTTAGTTCTGACTCAAGTGTTTTGTCTTTCCATTACACTTGCGTCAGCCTGAGCATTTTAGTGTTTGAAGACATTATTTCTGAAGGACGAAGACATAGTTTGGTGTATTATATTATTAGTATGATTCCACTGCATCATTTTTGCTATGTTGTTGATTGTACTCTGATTACGTTGTAAAAATTGTAATCAAATGTATATTGTAAAAAAATTCATGAATGGTTCATTTGATTATTATGTTTTGTAATTCCGCTGCGAGATTTTATGTTTTATTTTTCCTTCTTTTCTCATATATTCTTATTAAGCCTTGTTGAAAATCTTCCCTTTTGAATGGTTTGAGTTAGACATCTATGGATTATTGTCGATTTAAACCGTCCAAAAATGTGGATCGTCACAATTGGTAACAGAGCTTGGGTTTAGAGATACCTTAGCCTATTGGGGTTAACTCTTTAGAGATAGGGTTAGTAATACCCTAGAATGAGACTGAGTATATATATCTATGAGAGAGCATATTTGTTAGTGCTATGAAAATATTTTGTATTATGTTAATTTGTTCCGTTGAGTATTTAAAAATTTCGGTAGGTGCATAGAATGCTATGGCATCGATAGAGATTTCTAAACACTTGAACAATGTGAATCGACACAATATTGTTTTTTTTTGAAATTGGTAAATGAAATGATTTTACCTAAAACGATATTTTATATATATGAAAAGAATTATTTTTCATAGATGGTTATAGTTATAAAGTGATATATTTGGTTGCTAAGAAATGAAATTTTATAACCATGGTTTATAAAATAGGATATACAAATAAATGAAATTAAATTGAATATTTAAGAATGTAAGTTCTGGTGTTTTGAAATTTGTTTTCAAAGACTTTAGAAAAATAATACAAGTACTATTTGGAAGTACTTTCGGACAGATATATTTTCAATGAGACTTTGAAGAAATGTTTTGAAGGAAGTTTAAAGAAATAAGTTTTTTACTCCCCTCTTCTGTCGCTGGAAAAAAATTCGGTGATGATCGCGGCATCATCGAGTTTCATTTTCGAGTTTCAAAGTTGAAAGCTACTATAGTAGTTTTGCTACACAGTTGTTCTGTGAAACAAATTTTAATTTTAATTTCCTAAGTATGATTTAATATACAAAAGATATAAGCATATATTATTTGAAAATGATATGAAATGAATCCGATATTTAGTTCCTTAGTTTTTCATTAATTAGTGATTTTCAACTACTGAAACAAATAGAATTTCGACGATTTAAATGTTCGTAACTTCCAAATTAAAATATGAAATTAAAAGCTAAGTGTTAATGAAACTATAGTTTTTTTAAAAGTTTTGTAACTTGTAAATTAAAAGATAACGGAATATCATACATGAAAAAACTACAGTAATAAAGATGTTTCAAAACAAAATTTTGTCTATAAATAAAGAATCAAGATGTAGAAGGAATGTTATACACTTAGCTAATATTCCATGAAGTGATTTGTAGTTAAGTTGAATAGTAAAAAATTGAATACCACTTAAGTAAATTATTATAACTTAAGAAAATGTTGAAATGATTCATAAATATATTTAATTTTAAAAGAAATACTATTGTGAAAATAATTGTGAATTAAAAAGTAGAGAAACTTAAATATGAAATCATTCATTAATGAACATTTATTAAATTGAAATCAAGTTATATAAGTAAATAAACATGAATTAAACTGCAAACAACTTATGTAATACTTTAGAATTTATTTATTGATGATTCTAAATATTGAATGGGAAATAATTTATGTAAGAAAATGAATGTAAATTAATAAAAGATGATCTTGTATGTATGAATGAGAAATTAATAAATAAAAAGTAAACGATGTGTTAAAGAAACCAATAGAAAAAATATGTAAGTTATGCATAGATCATTTTATTCACAAAACAGCCTGATCCAGATTTGAATACATAACTTGTGGTAATTCACACCAGTCCGAATTAGGATTTTTTGCTCGATTCTTGATGGCGAACATTTGATACAAATTTTTGATATGAATTTGAAGTTTTCTATCATAATTTATGTCTATGCAAGAAGAATGGATATTTTTAATCAAGAGATCGGATCAAAGTCCGCACTAGAGTGATCGTGTTAACAATACTAGTTCAAAAGTGAAATGTGTATATTGAAGCAAGCGATTAGAATTGATATTGTGTATAAATGATATATGTACATCGTACAAACTTATTAATATTAAAATTCTATGTTGTTGGCTTATGGGATGTTTAGGGAATCATACTTCAAATTGTTAAAGGTTGTATGAATAATCTATTAAGTAATTATCTAAGGCTGTTGAGCATAAAATACACTTGGTAGTTTATTTATCACCCTTATATAATGAAAGTTTTCTGAACCTAGACAAACCATTAGTTTTGGTTGATATGGGTGTGTGATGGATTCTTTTTTGCATATAATGGTCGTAGTGCTTCTGTTTGCATATGATTACTATATATTGTGTGTTGCTTGTGTAATTTATTGGAAAAACTAATCTATTACTCTATTTATATAGTTCTAACTCTTTTGGGATTTTATGAGTATGATACAGGTTTATGGATGCAATAACAGTTGCTTTTGGTTTCATAAATAGAGTTTGTTTTCCCAACAAATAGGTACGTTTTCTGATTATGGTTTCTGTTGCGGTAATTTATTGTTTTCCCATGGTTTGGGATGCTTTATTATTTAAATAGCATATATACAATATAATTATTGATATTTTTATTTTTTTCGGACCTAGCCATGCAAAGGAGATGCTGCCGAAATTTTTCGTAAAAGGACTTAGAAATTTTTTATGGAAGCTGAGTTATTTTCAAGTTTATACTAAACTTAAATATGTAAGTTAATTATTTATAAATTGACTATTTTGAATAAAATATATCAAATCTCTTGATTATTACTTGTTCCTTTTTTGGGATGAAAAGTTTTGAGTGGTGAGAGCACTTGTCACGACCCTGACTAGACCTTCGAAATCGACACCCAAATACATCACCGTATTCGAATGCCACAGATTCTAACGTTGAGTTTGGTTCGCCGGAGCTTATAACAACATTAAATGATACAACACAGCAGAAACAGAATGAAACTTTTATTGATACACAACAGTTGATACAACAATGATACAAATGAAGTGATCAACACTATCAGAGATAGATACAACTGCGGAAATAAACACAGTAGAAAACACCATCGATAGCAGCGGAATGATAATGTCTTCAATGCCAAGCTCAAAAATACCAAACCAAGAAGTTCAAACCACCATCATGCTGAAGTGAAACACAATGCGATCACGATGCGATTGCCAAACTAAAGACTCCAAAGATTTCCACATCTATATCTACTGGCTGGCTATATGAAAACCTGACTCTAGGCTGCCCATGTGGAAAATTATGGCCACCTAGAGTTTAGAAATGGAATAATAAACTCCAAGTCAGTCATGGGACTGGTGTGAGCAAACAAAAACAACTTATTTGAACAAAATAAACAAAAAAATAGAAAGAAATCCTATATACAGATGCTTTTTGGAAAATGAGACTACCATAAGGCCTCCCGCCACCCACACAATGCAAGCGCACACTTGGAGGAGATTTCTCCTTATTATAGTCGAACATGCTTGATACGTAAAAATCCTTTTGATATTAATATTAGTGCATAGTGCAGAAAACATTTCGAAAGTATATTATTAATCTTAGCCAGCATAGGTACCATTATATTATGTCTGCTATAGCTACCACCTTAGGTGGCAGGTTATATAACTGCAATTGTAAATGACTCGTATTGTTTTGTTTGGATTTCCAACAAATTCTCAGGCTAAAAACTTCCTCATCGAATGGGTACGCCTTTGGAGGGATGCCCCGAGAACCTAACTGGATCTCTAACAACACAAGGCCAGGTTACCTCTGTAACTAGGTAACTACTGACACGTGTATGCCATCCCCCGGTCGTCACCGACCTTTATCTGAGGATCCTCAACACCAACAAATTCCAACAACCACATAAGTTAAGTATCTGGGCTCCATACCATGATACCACTTTTTATCCAGAAGGAAATGGGCATACCTTAAAGGGCACAACCCTCATAACCTTGCCGCATTCTTCTTGTTTCGACCATTTTCGGGTTGTGAGGTCCGACGAAGTCTCGTGCACAAAGCTACGCTTTTCACAAAAGCCATGCTTCGATCAACAAATGATCAGCAGCACTCAACATGCCACATTACCAAATTGGGAGTATATCACGAATAACCATAAACTACATAACCTCTAAGCTCATATGTCTCAGAGAAGGCTGCTGAGCTAAGAGAATAAATTCTCCGCCACCAAATAGAAATATATTTGATAGAAATCAGCTTTATATCTCAAAGTGTAATGTCAGACATACAACCATACAAATCCTTTTCGGGTTCGAATGGAACCAAAAGGCACTTCAAAGAAGCCCTTGCAAATTCGAAATATTCACTCATCACGTCTGGACTCCCCATCACATAGGGTAATCAAAATCTCTATACCGGGCTCATTCGGTGCAGAGACATTCGACAAATAATCCTTTCGCTTTCAAAAATACCCGTTCTTCGCCACCGTCTTCAAATGCTATCCATTACGCCATATCATTATTCGAAATGAATTTTATGACATAAAGTCCTCTCCCAGCTAAACCGAATAATGAGCGCTTATTTTTAAAAGCATAGATCGTAACGACCTGTATTTCGATAATTAAAAATATTTAATTATATAAGACTTTGGAATTTAATATTGTCAAATATTAAAATTCATGATTTATAAATGAAAAAAATTATTGGAATATAATTTAATAATAACGATTGAAGGCAATTTGACAACTGTTTTAATGTAATTTCAATCAATTGTAAGTTTGATAAGGAATAAAATAAATGATGTATTAAATGGTGAAATTATATGCTATTTAAATGAAATTGGTTTTAATATAGAATATGAAATCAACTATTTTGTACATAAATTTATTAACATTTATTTGTAAACAATAAATTTATAAATGCGTTTAAATTACTTAAAGGTAAATATTGTTTTATTTCTCATCTTATTATTTAAATCCGTTTGAAATTAATTTAGAAATCAATTGTTGGAATTTAATGTAATTGAAATATTGTAGTTAATATGAGCAAAGATGTTAATCGTAGAGTAATGAGTGTAATAAATGAAAACGTTCGTTAAATAAATTACATAAGGTATTTGTCAATATAATAATAAGAATGTAAATCAAAATAAAAGGGTATGTTTAAATTTAAAATATGATAAACAAGGATTTTATCACTGTTGTAATTTAATGTTGAAATTAATTTAATATTTAAATATTGAATTTAACATGGGAAATTTGATTTTAAAAAGATTATTAATTTCTGTTTATTCAAGAATGATGATAGAAAACTTTTAACTTAGAATTTAAAAGCGAATAAATCAGTTTAACAATAATTCGTTTCATTAGCGCGTAAATATAAATCTAACTCGATTTTAAAAGCTAACTTATTTATACAATAGAACCAGGGTTTGAAATTTATTTAATTGATTTTAAAAATATTGAAAACCTATATGTCAATATATGGGATAACCTACTTTCGTTTCAGGAACGAAATAGGCCTTTTTGGCCTTTTAACCCAATCGATATATATTCAAATGTAAATTGTTATTTTTGAAATGTAATTATTAAAATTTGATTCAAATGCATAATAATGATATAATCGAACTATTAATGAACGTATAGTTTGTAATAACGTATTTATAAATTAGAAATATTGTAGTTGTCCATATCTCTGAATTGGTAAATTATTTGAATATAATTTAATATAAATTTTATCAAACAATAAAAAAATTCTTTCATATACGATGGAATTAGGCCTCGAAACTAGTTCCATTGTGTTCAAAAGCTCTTTTACATATAGATTGCCTGTCAGAACGCCTCGGTCGGAGTTCGGGCTGTTTTGGACGTCACGCTATAAATAGGCATGTAAATCGAGGCAAAATATTATTAAAATATTTCAGAAGCCTTAATTTCATGGCCGCCACTTTCTATTTGCTGAAAACTTACCATCTTTTTCGTCTTGGATCTCTCTCATCTCTCACTGATTCACGATGAAGTCTGAATGAAAGTTGTAGTGCTGAACAAGATCTACAAGATATGTACGGTTGGATCAAGCTAGTTGCATCTGGATTTGCCAAATTTTGGCATGTTCGAGATCAAATCGTGGCCAAGATAGGGAAACGGAGGTGGCGAATATTTTGGCGATGGTGGAGCTTGGCGAGGCAATCCCAGTGGTGGGTTCAGATCAATGGCTTATGGCCTCTGGGCGGAGGCGGCAACAAATATGGATGGTGGCTTGATGGGTTCTTTTTATGTTCGATTTGAACGTGGATTAGGGAAGATAAGTAATTACATTTTGCCCCTCAATTAATTTAATTTGAATTTAAATTTCAAATCTTCTTACATTCATAACTTTTTCATACGAACTCGGATAACAACTCCTAATGACCGTACTAGTCTAACTGACCAGCTAGTATCTATATAAACCTAATATAGACATACCCTTAAAGCAGATCATGATAAGGATCTCTAATCCTATCCTCTATCTCCCCAAGTACAGTCCTTCTCGTTGTCGCTCCACTGAACTTTCACCAACCTGACTGTCTTGTACCTTAATCTTTTCTCATCCCTAGCTACAACCTGAACAGTTGTCTAACAAAAGTCAAATTAGTCTCTACCACTAAGTCATCTAACCCTGTCGGAGGAATAGTAGTCCATGGATCATGCACATACTTGTGAAGATGAGATACACGAAATACATTATGGACACCTGCCAAACTGCTCGGCAACTCTACTCTGTATACGAGCTTTCCAATCCTCTATAATCTGGAATGGACCTACATATCTGGGGGCTAACTTCGCAGACTTTTCAAATCGTACCACACCCTTCATAGGAGATAATTTAATGGAAACCTTATCCCCAAATAAGAATTCTAGGTCATTATGCCTCTTGTCTGCGTAACTCTTCTGTCTAGTCTGAACTTCCTTCATCCTCCCTCGGATTAACTCAATCTTGTCTGACGTTTCTCTAACTAAATCCTTACCTAAGGCTAATCTGTCTCCAGTCTCTAACCAAATGCTGGTGATTTACATGGCCTTGCATACAAAGCTTCAAACAGCACCATTCCTATACTAGTATGATAACTATTATTTATAGAAAAACTCAACCAAATGTAGGTGATCTTCTCAAGATCCACTAAAGTCCAATACACAAGATCTCAATAAATCCTCGAGTACTTTGTTGACTCTCTTTGTTTTCCCATCTGTCTGAGGGTGATATGCAGTACTCATACTAAGCTTGGTACCCATTACCTCCTGTAGACTCTTTCAGAATTCACTAGTGAACAATACATCTCTATCATTGACTATACTACTAGGAACTCCATGCAATCTAACTTTATTCTTCAGGAACAACTTAGCTAAAACAGGTGTCGTTCTAGTTGACCTAACTGGAATGAAATGTGCACTTTTGGTCAACCTTTCCACTATAACCCATATACTTTCATTACCTCTATTTGACCCTGACAACCCATCTATGAAATCCATGGATATCGAATCCTATTTCCAAACTGGAATCTCTAAAGGTTGTAGTAACCCACTTGGTTTCTGATGCTCAGCTTTCACTTGTTGACAGTTTGCACACTGCTTAACCCACAAGCCAACATCCCTCTTCATGCCTTCCTAATAGAAGCTCCTCTTCATATCCTGATACATCTTGGTCCCTCCAGGATGAATCGTAAACTTGGACTGATGACATTCTCCAACAACTTTTTTCCTTAAGTCCTCCACATTTGAAACACACAACCATCCCTTCTTTCTTAGCCACCCTTCCTAGTCAAGGCTAAAATCATTTAGATCATCGATCTCTGTTCCAACCTCAAGTCTTCTGATCCACTCAGCTACTGCTAGATCCTTCTTCTACTTAGAAGCAATTTTCTCAATCAATGCTGGTCGAACTTCTGAATAAGACAACCTGGCGGTACTCTGACTAGAACTAGCAGTCGATCTTAACAGCACATCCCAACTTACTAATGCTTCTAAATATCTCCATTCCGCCAGCATAGCTAAAATTACATTATGATGTTTCCTTTTAAGGGCATCTGCCACCTTATTACCTTTTCCTGGTGTATATTCTGTACCAAAATCATAAGCAGCCAAAAACTCCAACCACCTCTGCTATCTCATATTCAACTCCTTTTGAGCGAATAAATACCATAAAGACTTATGATCGGTATACAACTCAAATCTATCCCCTAAGAGATAATGTCTCCAAATCTTCAATGTGAAGATCACAAGTGCCAACTCCAAATCATAAGTAGGATATTTGACTTCATATGGTCTAAGCTGCCTAGATGCGAAGGCAATGACTTTACCACTCTGCATCAACATTGTTCCTAATCCAGTTCCACAAGCATCAGTAAACACCACCAATCCTTGGTTTCCGTCTGGAACTACTAATACCGGTGCATTAGTCAACAAATGCTTTAACTTAAGTAATGCCTCCTCACATTTGTCAGACCAAACAAATCTCACATCCTTCTTGGTCGGTTTATTTAAAGGTGCTACTATCCATGAGAAATCTTTAATGAATCTTTGGTAGTAGCCAGCAAGCCCAAGAAAATTCCTGATCTCAATCACTGTTTCTAGTCTCTGTCAATTATTCGCATCTTCAGTCTTATCTAGATCGACTGACAACCCTTTCTCTGAAACCATGTGATCAAGAAACTTTACCTCTTTCTTCCAGAAATGACTCTCAGTAAACTTCACCTTTAGCTGATTCTATCTCAGTATCTCAAGCACCACTCTAAGATGAACTTCATGCTCTCTCTCATCCTTAGAGTATACTATAATGTCATCTATAAATACTAATATAAACCTATCCAAGTACTCTTGGAAAACTCGGTTCATTAAATCTACAAAGAAAGCAGCTGCATTCGTCAATCTAAATGGCATCACCAACCACTCATACGAACCATATCTAGTTCGAAATGCTATCAAAGGAATACCGTCCTCCGCCACTCTAAACTGATGGAAACTTGTCACTGGGAAAACTTCCTAGCTCCACTCAACTAATCAAACAGATCATCTATTCTTGGCAAAGGATACTTATTCTAAATTGTCCTTTTGTTTAACTTATGATATTCAATACACATCCTTAGCGACCCATCAGGTTTCTTCACGAACACCGCGGCCGCTCCCTAAGGCGAACTGCTTGGTTTAATAAAACTCCTTCCTTCTAGATCCACTAGCTGCACCTTCAATTCCTTCATCTCAATTGGTTTCATCCTGCTAGTTGGTCTACTTACAGGTTCAGCTTCGGGCACAAGGTCTATTCCAAACTCTATAACTCTTTTCGAGGGTAGTACAGTGACTGGCTCAAAAACATCTGCAAATTCTCTTGCTACCTGAACCTGGCTTAACTCATTTCCTACCTCCATAGCATTAAGCATATCATTAACACTCCGGTCAGTACTCTCTATTGAGAATATCACTCGATTATGACTATCAGGGTGTCTTAGTGATGTTTCTCTATCCTAGCAAAATATTCTAGCATTATACCTACTCAACCAATCCATACCTAAAATGATCCTGAAATCTACGAAATCAATAACATACATACTGCATGCAAACTTATGACCTAACAAGTCAAGTTCTAACTGGTCACATCTTAACCCTAGAGTTGCATGCCCTCCTATTGGATTTGCAATCCTTAAGGAAGCAACAAGGTAGGTGGGTTCTAGACAGAATCTATCAACCAAACACTGAGATATAAATGAATGTGATGCACCAGTATCAAAAAGTGCTCTAACTGAAATACTCTGAATCAAAAGTGTATCTTCCATTATAATCTTTCCCTTATCTACTGCAGTAGGCCTAACTGGTCCTATTGCAAAAACTTTTCCTTTGTCCTCCCTAACTGGCTCTAGACACTGCTTCTTCTAAGGCCCAACTTGATCACGGTTGAAGCATTTCACATTCTTCTTAACTGCAGCTTTCCTCCCATTTCCTAATCGACATTCATTTGCAGAGTGACCCTTCTTGTCACACTTTAAACAAACTACCTCAACCTTCGACCTCTTAGATGTGTCTCCCTTCTGGACTCCCTTCTTTTTAAAAAACTTCCTCTTCTTCCCTTGAGAACCCTGGGTTACTACTAACTTCTCTTTAGCTAGATCAGTAAACAAATCCTTATGGAGAATAGCAATTTCCACCACGATGTTACAAGGATCACGAATATGTGTCATGGTCACTCTAATAAGTTCGGGCCTCAGTCCCCGAATTAACTTCTCAATCCATTTGATGTCAGTATCTATAAGAGCATACCCATATCTAGACAGCTCTTCAAACTTAGTAACATACTCAACTACTAAAATCTCTCCTTGCACTAAATCCATAAATTTCCACATCAGCTCGAACTTAGAAAAATCAGATACAAACTTCTACTCAAACCTCATCTTAAAATCATTCCAAGTTAACTATTCTTCCAGAACTCTGGCAGTGACACTGTTCCACCAATGCAGTATTGACCCGTGCAACTGTCTAAAGGCCAACCTCCTCTTTTGCCACCCAAATCAGTAAATATATGCTCACAATGGAACAACCAATAATAAAATTCTACGGCACTCTCCCTTCCCAAGAATAGCTTCCTACCCAAACTGGTGTAATCTCCACTCAGCAAAGCAATATTCCATACTGGAGCCACAGGATTAGCTCCTCCTCCATTTCTAGCAACTCCAGCAGAAGCATCACCTTGCATCAATTCGACTATGAACTGATACATCGCCTACATATCTACTGGTGGATTTCCAGCACCCACATTGGCTTCAGCATTTTGGTTACTAGCATTGCTGGTTTGACCCGGATTTCTCCTAGTAGCGGGTCAAGCATTTCCATTAGTTATGGTGCTTCCTCCACCGAGATTTCATCTTTCGTTTCTTGCTTCCATATCTTCTTTCTCATAAATCTACATGCGAGCCTTATCAAGATACAGAAGAAAGATCAGCGAGTGCGGGGAATACGTATCAATATATGTATATACATATATATATATAGCTGTATACAACAAATAAAAGTACGTTACATAGCGTTAACCCAAACCATAATCTTATTATCTGATTCATTGGATTATGTTTAGAAAAATCTTTTAGGTTAAAGTTTCAGTTAAAGTTTCATAAACCTATGAAAGTTTCAGTTAAAGTTTCATAAACCTATGCTCTTATACCAACTTGTAACATCCTCCAATTTGGAGGGCCAAAACTAATGGCTATGGTTGCTGCAGTCATCCATAGTTATTAATCCTCGGCGACCAAACATGGTTATATTAGATATAGTGATACAAAGAAACACAAGAATATGAAAAAAAAATTTAAACTTCAAAATAAACTCCATATTCCATTTCAAAATATTTCAAATTGATTACATAATACCAATTCTTAGACCACGTTTGGATAACACATAAGTATTACAAAATACGCCAAGAGCGACATATCAAGATGCCTCCTTGGTAGTTCAGAGTGTGTGTGTATATATAGGCAAGAAAACAATTTGCCTTTACAAACAAAACATACAAGGGAAATAAAAAGAACTCTAATGACAAGTTTGCCTCCTGCACGTCCACGGAAGCTTTATTTGGCTAAAAGAACACCTGGAAACCTTAGCTCTCAACCTAATCAAAATCAATTGAGTATCCGAGAGTTTAAGAGGAAAACAAAAAATTCAAGTCAGACATAAAATCTGGTATGAATAATAATATACCATCACAAACCATTTGGATATCTGTTGAGACCACGCCGTTTAGCGGAATGGGATTTCCCCTCATCAGTATCATAAAACATTTATAAAACCATATATTATGCTCCTGCATTCACAATGGTTAAAACATGGATTTTCAAAAATATTATGATGATATGCAAAACAAGTAAATCAAATCTAGATTACCCGTCCCCATTCATTCTGACTATCCATCTCAATTATAATTTCTAGGATTACTATTAACCCGTTATATATTTATGGACTATCTATCCAATATCATATTTTTCATGGGATCACTAAGAACTTATTGGTAACTCCAATATCTTATGTCTTATCCTAGATTTCATGGGCTAAGTAGGAACCTATTAGCTAATTGCCAATATCTTAATCCAGATATAGTTTTCATGCGCTAACTACAAACCTACTGTCCCCTGCCAGTATCAAATCATAGTTTCCTTGGGCTGACTATGAACCTATTGGCCCCTACCAATATCATATAGTTTTCATGGTCTTACTGCAAACCAATTGGCCCCCGCCATCTTTAATTAAATTTTTAACATCTGTTAAGTTATATTCACTACTAGGTCAACTTAACTGGTTATTCTGTGCTTTTCCCAAAATATAAGTGTGGGTTAATAACAAAGTGAATAACATTTCAAAATCTTTATTAACACAATGGTTATTAGTTTTAACAGAGATTGGGTTTTTTGAAATAAAAAACATCTCTTTTGAAACCTCTAGATAGCCTCCTTTCGAGAGTAAAGATCTATTTTCAAAACATTGAATACATACTTTCGAAGCCCTTAATAAATGTTATCTTTCAAAACCTATTATACCTTTCGATGGTATCAAATTATCTTTTAGAAATATAGAGCTTCAATACAAAAGAAAGTACGCCTTCGAAAGAATTGGGTATACTCCTAAAATTCATTTGGGTCAAAATGGTTATATATGAAAGTATCTCTTTCTAAACCTATATAAACTAGTTTAGGGGAAAATTGATGGTGTCGAAGCCATCTAGTTCGAAAGCAAAAGACTTAAAAATCAAACTTCAAAGGTCTGGGTCGAAACCCCATTTCGACTCCATCTCCTTTGAAACCCCAACATCTTTCAAAAGCAATTAAGGAAAAGGTTTGGTTTAAAGTAAAGACGAAGGCAACTCTCTGAAAGCATTATTAGACAACATGGTAGAAGGGTAGAGTGGTGGTTAGGCTTCGACTAAGTCGAAGCCAACCCCTATCGAAAGCTTGTACTTTTAGCATAACATGGCAACCTTCTTTGAAAGCTAAAATGCACCCTATCGAAAACAATATGTTTCAATTAAGTCAAAAGTTTAAGAAAACCAAGGCAAGGACTTTAACTTAAAAAAAATAGGGCTTCGACCCCATCGGAGACTTACCCTTCGACAACAAAGCTTCCGCCCATCTTCCAATCCACTACGTACCTTCCAAGAGATACCATGTGTATTGGTTTTCACTATGAAGATTTTGACTTTTATGGTTTTAAATATAATGGGGTGGAACCAAAGGTGTCGGAAGGTATCTTCCATTAAAGGCGAAACACCTTTTTCTTATTTAAAGGCTGAATCGTAGAAACTTTAAGTAATTTCTTTTTAACAACTTGCCTAGTTGAAAAGCACTAATTGGCTTGCCATAAAACTTTTCAATTACTTTACTTCTGAAACTGCTGCATTTATTCATATCCTAAATTAAAGGAGATTAATGTTAAAACCTTTCCATATAACCAAAAACCGACATTTACTAAAAGGCCCTTCTTTTAGAATAATTTATTTCCCCTAGTGAATCAATTGGGAAAATTCCAAAAAAATCACATAAATTCGATTTCATCATGTAATCAAACATATTATAATTTTGGACCCAATTTCTTCCTGAAATTCTCGAAATAAATTTTAAACCCAATTGTATCATATCTTTCATCAAAAATTCATAATAAAATTTTCATAGCTTGTAAAATTCTAAAAATTAAATCCCATATCCAAAATAATGTTTTACTTAAGGTAAAAAATTTCCATAGCAATATGAAGTCATATAATCTCGATTTTGTGCTAAAATCATAAAAAATTCATGTGCTTATGAATTAAAACAATCATCATAATAGAACTCAAGCGTATCATCATCCATTTTTTTGCAAAACAAATTTAAATCATAAATCCGAAATAATATAATCATAGAATAAAATAGAGGTGGAATAAATTATTATTCGCCTTAAATTTGATAAGGAACTTAAGATTTGTTATTGACTAATCCTTCCAAGCTTGATCTTTTGCTTTAGATTAAAAATTCCTTCTTTTCCTCTTTGGTAATGGATGGATCTACTAGGGTTTCGCGTTTATTTCAATTTAATAGAATAAAATGAACATGAATGGACAAAATGAGAAGTTGTAGCCTTGTATAATTAATTGGCTAATTTACTAATATGCCCATGTGTTGTTTAATTAACCTTTAAACTAATTAAAAGCCCGTTTATCTTATTATTAAGTATGGCCCAATACAATTTATTTAAATCTCAATCTCCTTATCATCATTATTCTGTTTAATTTATATAATTAAATCTCCTAAATAAAATTATCAAAAATTAGGGATGTTACATTTGTCTTTTCATTACGCTCGGGTCAGCGTGAGCATTTTAGTGTTTGAAGACATTATTTCTAGAGGACGAAGATGGAGTTTGATATATTATATTATTAGTGTAATTCTACTACATCATTTTGGTATGTTGTTGATTATACTCTGATTATGTTGTAAAAAAATTGTGTAATCAAATGTATATTGTAAAACAGCTTCATGAACTGCTTATTTGATTGTAATATTTTGTCATTCTGCTGCGAGATTCTATGTTTTATTTTTCCTTCTTTTCTCTTATCTTCTTATTAAACCCTGTTGAAAATCTACCCTTTTGAATGATTTGAGTTAGACATGTGTGGTTTATTATCGATTTAAACCGTCCAAATAGGTGGGTCATCACAAAATGAGGATTAGGAATTTTTTGGTGTGTGTGACCCTGTGTGTAATATTTAGGCCCTATAAAACCTGACATGATGCATTCTTTTTTTTATATTGCATGATTATACTCATAGCTGTTTATCTATCCTGACTCGAGGTTTTTTTGTGATATCTCCTCGGTTCAGATCAGGGTTTTGTTTTAGAAATATTTCATTTTCCCATTTCAAAATCATTTCCAACGATATAGAGAAAAATTGAGGCTGGTTAGGGTTATATAGACTGAGAATAACCGAGAGATCTATCTGGAGCCAATTGGGTTGTATTGGACTATATGTGTGTTTTGTTGTATATATTGTTGATTGTGGTTGTACTAGAACGTCTTGGTTTTGAGGTATTTTGTACATAGTCTACCTAGTAATGAAGTTGTAGATATGTCATGCTTTAATTTGATGCTCCGTTTTTTATAAATTTAGGTATGAGTGTATATATACACACACAGCCCCTTTTTTCCACTATGTTGTAAGACATTTATCTATTATGTTAAAAATATGTGACTTGCACAATTCTGTAAACTCATGTACATTGCCTTGTATCGAGACGAGATAGGTATCATTTTAAGTTTGTTCGGGAAATAAAACGTATCCGCATTGATCCAAAGTAGTATATACGAGTGATCGCTCCTTTCGAGTCCTTTGATCTGGATTATTGGATAATGATTTCACTCTCTCGTAATCTGGTCACTAGAACTTGGCATCACATAGCCATTCTCCTATGATTTCATATTGAGTTCATGCATAAATTAATTAATTAACTCGATTTAAATAACTTCAAGTAACTAATATTCATTAGATTATCCAACAAATTCTAAAAATTATCAATTTCAACATGCCCTATTAATAAGAAAAAAGGTAAAATCAATTTTTTATTCAAGTATAACTATATGGATCGCTTAATAAGAAAATATGTACACATAAAATAATAAAAAGTTTAACTTATAATTCATTCATCACAACATATTTATCGTACATTGCATAACAAAATTCTATTTCAACAATATTTAAAGAATAAAAACTATGATTTTACAACACTGCCATGTGTAACGGATGGGTTACACACTAGTACGTATACATTATTAAAATAAATTGAGGTATGGAAAAGTACATGATGGTATTTAATAATACGCATGTATCAATTTACAATTCTTCTTGCGAATGTATAAGATGCGAAAGAAATAAAATATGGCTATAACTATATGCATCCACTAATACATTCCATAATGCCACTTAAACAAATACTAAAAGAATGAAAAAAACCATTTCAAACGATGACTGTTATGGTTAACGAAAAAAAATTAATTTCTACAAACTTTACATAGAATATCACATTGAATTTGTTTCTCAAGTTTAGCAATTGCGTATATACAGGTATTTTTTGTTATACATTCATTTTTTATCGCTTGGAAAGAGATTTCAAATGAGATAGTATAGCATCCTAGTATAGTAAGGTTCAAGAATTATCAAATGACTACCAATTTTTAATTAAATTTGTAGAAAAAAGGATTGAATCTAACAAGATTGGAATTCACAATTGTTATTTACGGTGTATTTTTAAGAAGACGAAAGAATGGATATGTAACGAACCAGAGATTTTCGACCCTCGAATATCGACACTAATACGTCCACTGCATTACATGCCGAGAAATCGATTGTCGGAAAACCCGATTATTAGGGGAAAGAAGAAGAAAGAAGATAAGAAGAAAACTAAACAACAAAGAATCTCACAGCGAAATGAACGACCTATAATGTATCACAAATCTTTACACAAAAAAAAATTTGTACTATGTGTACATATAAACATCAATCAGAGTGTACTAACCTATTTCAGCCTGGACAGTTATAACAGTCTATCCTCACAATTGCTGATAACACATAAATGAATACAGCGAAAAATATAACCATCTACGTAAATACGTCTTTGGGCCTCCAACTCATCTCTTGAAGCTCCAAGCATCCCATCTAATCTGTAACATGCTCGGTCTGACCTGAGCATTATAATAAAATAACACTCAAAACAATCTAGAAAACCAGCGTGAGAAAAACACACCCAATTGGATTTTTTACGTCATAAGAAAATCTTTGAAATCAAAGGGTATCTCGTAAGACCACGCCACACATAAACATGACGGGTTTTTACCTTAGGATAACCAAACCATTTTATATAAATGTCATGTGATATTATAATAGTGTCTAAGTGCAAATACTTATTACAATTGCTGAAATGCTTGCATCTCACATTTCAACATAGTTGGGCATAGTCAAAACCGTACCGCGCTTATTTGAGAATGGATTCCATATAATGACTAAGCACTGGGGTACCACCTATCACGGTACACATCTAGAAAATGTATCGAGATCGAACATATCGATCCCTGCCAACACAAGACCGGCCTACCCCATACTGGATAGTACCGAATATGACATCACCCCGGTTTCTTTGCAACCCTTTTGAGATCTCATGCAGAACCAATCTATAAATATGTAGATGTAGGGTAATCTAGAAAGGTGACAACACAACCTAATTGGTGTGACCCACTTACCCTTGCTGCATCTCCCCTGATTTTCAGTCATTCTCGGTTGATGAGGCTTGAGGCTACGTATTACCTTAAGAATAGCATTCATACTTGGAATGCTAACTTTGCCTTCTAGGCAGGCAGGCAATGCAATGATAACATTCACCCATACAAGTTGTTATGGGTCTGAAAAAACCGAATATGCAAAATCATTATCTTCATTATCTTCAGGATATCACAATTCACAATGCTCAAATCGGATCAAAGTAGTTTTCGGATAATTAAATCAGATCCAGGTATCTTCGAAGTGATCAAGAATTTGGCCAGATTTGATAGTCGGTTGTTTAACTATCAAATTACACACATAAGCAGTCACTAGGCCATGTTATAAATCTTTCAAAATTTACCTCAAAATATCTTCATAAATTTATATACAATCTTCTCCAATATTTCAATATTTGAAAACACTTTCAAATACTTATATCCATAACAGGATATGCTCAAATCATATCAACACCTGAAATATTTTCAAATCCGAAAAAATATTTCTGTATAATCATTTCGTAGTTAGAATATTCCAAAACAATTTAATTCCAATACTTAGGAAATATTATAAGTCTTTTTCGCAAAATCATTTCTAATGTCCATGCTTAGAAAATATTCCATAATTATCTCATAAATCTTCGGAATTTTTATTGATTCCTTTTTACAATTTCCAACAAACTTGATTAGACTTATCTATAATCCAACTATAAATTTAACTTCTTTTTATGAAATCAAATTCACTTTTGAAGTTCCCGTACCTAACATTTTTGAAATTCTCTTAAATTTTCAGAATTCCTTTATAAGATTTCTCTTATCAAATTTCATCCATACAATAAACCGGTTTACAAAGCTCAAGAGTATTTACAAATAAATTCCAACTACTTACTTTTAAATTCTATGTAAAATAATAAGTATTTTAAAGTATAATAATTTATTTTCAAAATACGTTTAAATAATCATATAAAATGTAAAAACCCTTTTTAAATAATCACCAATGACTCATTTCTTATTCATTTTATATAAAACTAATCGAATTACAAGGCTTATTATAAAAATTAAAAATTCATTTCTACTAATATAAAAAATTTAAACAAATTTTCGAAATATTTTAATACAGATAATAGTTTCCAACTACATAATTTAACAAATAAAAATCCCTTTTAAAAACAAACTTCACTTCTTGTGCAAAACCATTTTTAAAACTCAACATACCCAGTTTATACTTACAAATCTCTCTCGATTTATCATAAATCGATTTACATTTCCAATTTTACAACTATTCCCAAATTTCAAAATAAAATTTTCTATTTCTTTCTAAACCGATTTTTGTATCTCATTTTAAATTCCCACTGTGAATTTATATTTCCAATTTATCAAATGATAATCATTCCACTTTATTAAAGAAACATTGTTTATAAGTTTATAAACTCAACTCTTATTTCTCTATTAATAATAGATTCATATTAAACAACAACATTTATAAATCAGTTCCTATTTAAAATCCCATTTAAAATCTAATTTCTAATAAATCCGAACTATATTCTAAAACCATTCAAATCTCGATTTTGACTTCTATTTGTATTCCTAGAAATCTTAATTAAAAATCCACTATTTAAAAATACTCAAATTAAATTCTCTATTTGAAACCATTTTACGAAATAGCTAAATAAATATCTAAATAAGATTTATTTATTTTATCCAAATCAATTCCTATTCAAATAATTCCAAATTTCAATATAAATATTTCATTTCCAAAATGGCCTTTGAATTCCCTTTTTAAATTCAAAAATGTTGTTTATGTTATTTATAGAACCAAAATTAAGGCCAGTGCTACTATAGCATCGAATAAGTCAAATCTTAACATAATCTATGATGGATTATTCGCACACATCATATATCACTATATATGAAATTTAAATCAACATTTTTGAGGAATCCAGTTGGATCCCTCCAACCTATTTTCCTACATCCACAGATGTTATATAATCAAAAAAAAATATAATCACCGCTTTGAGGCGGGATATCGCAATAAAATGGGTCACCGCTATTATGCGGGGCGTATAGTTTCTCATCTGCTCAATCTACGAGAATATATCCAAACCAACTAATAAATATAATAATTTATCCAAATATCATTCAACCTTTTTTACGAACTATAAATCATACTAGTTATCCAAAAAGGTGAGATTAACTCATCGAAATTTTCGGTTGTCATCCAAGCGTTCCGCTTCCATCAGAATTAAAACGACGATCGAATTCAGTGTAAAATTCCACTATCTCCAAATTGATCGAATTTAATTCCAAGACGTAGATATCGACAATATGAGTCCAACGCTATGAACCTTATTCGATTTGGACCTTAAATGATCAAGTTATCAAACTTATAATTTTTAGAGATAATTTATTTTGACTTAAACAAATTCCAAAATGAATAACAATACCTTGCCACCTCTATACAGCCCAAAGCAGACTAAGACAAACCCGACCCAAACTCCCTTCCTTCTTCTTCTTCTCCACTCTCCATTGCCTGCACACGAGCCAACATGCACGTGTACACATTCTTGATGATACGGAGAACATGACCATGAAATCGAACACTGCCTTCACCAAACGGCCCCTCTCCGCGTGCTCGACCTTCCCGGCCATCAACTTCTCGGTTGAACCCCCTTGTCAGATTCCGTTCATGCGCCTCCTCCCTCTAATAGCCATGTCGCAAATTGCAATCTAAGGTCGAAGCTCACAAAACTCGGCCTGGAGATGCTCCTTCTCATGAAAAACATCCCAGTACCCTCGAATCTGCCTAAATACTCCTCTATCGGCCAAAAACCATAACCCTAGTTTCGACCATCGACCATTCATCGTCACAGAATCGAGCCAAACTTGCACCAAAAATACTACACTTCCATACGAACTCAATGACGTTGACGGCGTCGTTCCATTCGAAGCCAATCGAGAGATTTAAATTTTTGAAGTTTATGAACATATTTATTCCTTTGCTGTAAAACGGCGATATCTCGCTTGATCCTCAATGAAATCGAACGTGATAAATTTAAAAAAAATAGATTCGATTTCAAACCACTTTAAAGTTGAGAGGATTTGAGTTTTGAAGATTAAAGAGAGTATGTTATTTTTTTTCTTTCTCTACTCGCTGAAAAGAATGAACATGATAGGTCGTCAATTAAGAAATGTATGGTTAAAACGAATAAAATATATTATTTAAAATTCAAAATATCTAGTTGTATTTATGGACTCCAATCAAGGCATGTTGCCTGGTGTTCCTAATGTTATACCCTTATTCCTAATGAAATGGAACTGGTCTCAAGCCCTAATTCGATCTATGGAGAAGATAGCTTTTTAAACCTAATTATAATATTAAATCTTCAATATTAATTTCAACGCGTTTCTATGCCTCGTGACCAAATGGTGCATCTAATCATTATGAAATTTGACACTGTATTATATATTCATTATCACGAACCCAACGACACTGATTTCGTTGAAATCCAAGAATATGTCCCAGAAGGCTATTTTGATATGTTAATTAAAACGAGTTATCTTCAAAATCAAGTAAATAAATTTTGAATCCAATTTTTAAAGCTTTATTATATCCATTATTATTAATAGAAATTGAATAAGCCTTTAAATCATTTTTACCTAAACAAAATCCAATATTTAAATTATTTAAACGATTTTTAATTATTAAATTCAACAATTAAATTATCCAATAAACTGTTATATTTGAAATTCAAGTTATTAAATCTATAAAATTAACTTTCAAATATTTAAAATCAATTAAATATTCCAATTTCAAATAATCGAAATTCTAGATCGTAAAAGGATACTTGTTTTTCTAAAATATTACGAAAATGATAGGTGCGTGTATAAGGATAAAGGAAGTAGCTTGTAAACTATTAATGGATACGAAAAGAGGTAAGTGAGTGTAGAAAAGTGAGTGTATATAGTATCACCCTAAAATATAATAGAAAAGTGTGTTAGTTTGTTTAGTATTTTTGCTTGTTAAGTGATATGTTTGTTTTGTAGGTCAAGTAGTCGATTCCATAATTTTTATAGGTGGTCTTACAAACTTTTTAAGATACAATGAATTTTATTTGTTTTCAAATTCATATATTTACATAAACATATTCTAATATGTAAAAAATATTGGAATTTATTTATATAATAAATTATAAAAAATAATGTTGGTAAGGAGACTTTTCATAATTATAATGTGAGTCCGACATGTGAAAGTATAATTGGTAGTTAAAAGTACTTTGTAATTTAGGTAGTCAACAAAATAAATAAAAAATAGCGGATTATTTGAAATTTGAGGAGTCCTCTCATCAACTGTTTTCACTAATTGATAATACATTATAATAATGATGCAAGGGTGATATTCATCCTGATATCTTTGAAAAATCCTATTAAACCGACTATAGATCTCTATCAGTTAAGGATGGGACATCAGTAGTCTCAGATAGTTTAAGCAAATAATCCAACAGGAATTTTCTAACCTTGCAAGCCAATCTAGTGTCTATTTATACCTCTCCCTCAATCTTACTCGTGATTCAGATTATATGCCCATGATGGTCGATCTCGTGCCGAAGCAGAATACCGAGCACTCGCCTCTATCACACTCGACCTTAGATATAATTTTGTTCCATCATATTCCATACCTAAAGGGATATAATAAAGCGAACTATTATCAAAATACAGTAAGTATTAGAAGGATAAAAACACTACAATTTTTGGAACTTGGTTATTATAGGCTTAGGGAATAAAAAGGACATTGAACAACAGTTTGAGCTAGATGTCTTGCTACTTGAGACAATAGTTATTGGTTGTTACAAATACTATTGATAATAAATTTGATAATAAATATAAATGAATCAAATATAGTTAGTATATATGGTTAGTTAGAAAACTGTTCTTGAGACCATTCTTGAGACATAGAAAACTAACCAACTAGATGGCTTGTAACGACCCACATTTCGAGCACACATTAACAGAATGTAACTAATCGTCTTAATCTGATTAACCAAGCTAAAAACTTAAAAGAAGAATTTTTGAAGATTAATGAATTAGGATTCGAGAGTTATTTTATTACTTTGGTAATGACATTTATATATAAAATACATACAAAGTTTGTTAAAATTGGATAAGATCGCTGAAATCAGAAGTAAAGTGAACACAGAGGCAAAATGGTCTTTTGGCCAGGTTTTCTTTGTAGTTCTGAAATAAAGCAATATCCTTCATCTTTTTCAACTTCTCAAATGCAGAAATCAAGGGTTTCAAATTTAAAATCATCATAACTCATTCATCTCTTAACCAATTCCAAATTAACTACCTAAATTCAAGTTAAAAGATTCTCTGCAAATCTATCTCTTCAATTTTACATTTTTTAGAAGTTTGTAGCTATATTTTAGAAAGCAAAGTAGAGATTCAAAGTGGGTTTCATTGGAACTTGGATTCTTGATATTGGATGAGTGAGACTTATACTCTATGATGTATGCTCATTAGTTTGCCAAAAATCATGTAAAATATCCAATGTTGGTTAGGGCTTGAATAAGGAACATGAATTGTGATGACCTACCTCCTCGAACTTTAGAAATCGATACTAATACATCCTTTGTATTCACATGCCGCATATCCAAGTGCTAAAGAGAAAAAAAAAAAGAATCTCACATCATATTCAACATTAAATTATACATATGAGTAGTACATGCAATTACTCCAATTTGCTCCATCAGAGTTCTAATAAGTACTAATTCAGCGAGGATAGCTATAAACTACCTATCCTTACAAGTGCTGGTAGATACGTAACAAAATACAGCGGAAAAATAAATATATGACTATCTATATAGGACCCTCTAGCTTCATGCTCCATCCAAAATGCTTCGAGCTTCTCCCAAACTGTTCCATGCTACAAACTATTTGGCTGTCGGAAAAATAGGGCTTGTAGAGTTTAAGGGAAAAAGAAAATAAACCCCGGATCAGTCATAGGACTGGTATGAGAAACTCAAAATACAGATATTTGAAAACAAATGATATCTCATAAGGCCACATCGTACATAAACACGAAACGCGTTTTTACCTTTTAATAACCAAAATCTTTACGCCGTAAAATCTAGGGATATTATTTTTAACGACTTTCTTTTGAAAACACTTTTTAAGTAAATATACATAATCTTAGCCGAAATTGTTACTTTATTAGATTCCAACATGCTAGGTTATACAATCAAATCCGAAGACACTTACCGTAGAATGTATTTCCATATCATGGTAGGTAAGGAACTACCTTACGTACAGTACACTCTAGAGGGATGTATCAAGGATCAACAACTTTGAATCCTCTACACCTGGAAAGGCCGACCTACCTGCAGACCAGTCTTGGTGGCAGATAGAGCCAAATATGCCATCACCCCGATCGTAACCTACCTATCCGGGACCCCATAGCATACATAACATACTCGACATATACAGAGTAATCTAGAATGGTAATGCTTATACCCTAATGGTTGCAAACCACATAGCCTTACGACATGCCCTGTTTAAGCCATTTCTAGGTGATGTGGCCCGTGGTAACAATTACCTTTCACATAACACATTCCACTTTGAATGCCATATTTCCAATTCCATCACACACCATGATTTCTACAAAATGTACAACCTCTTAGCTTGTACGTCTTAGAAAAGAGTGTAAAGTAAAGGAGAGTTACTTCCTACACCACCAAAAAGATGTCCATTTGTAAAAATCAATGTACATGTATGTTGGAAATGCAATGTCAAACATTCGTCCATACAAGTTGTCCAGGAACAGGACAAACTTAAGGAACTCTCCTACCACACCCTGTCGCGAATCATCCCTAAGATTAGTAGAAAGTGGCCCTTGCATCAAAGATCAAATTAAGATACTATTGCCATATATATGATATGGGAAATTCCCCCCTAAGAGTTAGTGATGGGGAGCCCTTCATTCCATTTATTATCATTTCATGTCTTCAGTTCGAATATGTAAATTGGTTTGAAGTGGTTTTCGGATAAGAATCACCCAAATCTGATTCTGGTTCTTTGAACTAATCATTGATAAAATATGTTAAGTAAATAGATGTCACTTGATTAATTACTTTCTTTTAATCAAAAATATCTTCTAGAGATATGTATCTTTAAAACATTTCTTTCCGATATACACAGTATCATTAAACCTCTCTTCAACTTTGGATATACCAAATCATTTTCATAAGTCATACTAGAAAACATAATTGAGTTAAAAAGAGCCGAAAGAAATTAAACTAATTCAACTCAACATCCATTTCCGTATTCAACCTTTACTATCTATCGAATAATGGTAAAATCACCTTTTAAATTCTAACGGATAGTACAGGTTCCCTCCTCATAATTTATTACTAGTATAAGAAGATTATTTCTATACAAACCAAGTTGTATTAAATTTGGAAAATAAATCTTTTATACCTGTCTCGTTTCCGACATTTCGACCTTATCTATTCCTCGCCCAAGAAAAAGACCAGGTGAGTTAGGGCACTGGTTACTCCTAAACATCTTCTTAGTTTAAGCATCTCACATCCGGATCGCACAAACAGAAAAATCCAGTCTACTCGTCGACTTTTAGAGCCAAGTTAAATCACTTGATTTTAACAACTTTTCTTTAAATCATTTATTTAAACTTTTTATAATTAATTATAAAACCTTAAAATCATCTTTAAAATACTTAATTATTTATTTAAAAAAAATTGTAAAAGATTTGGCAAAGAATTTTTTATTTTAAAGCCATGGTTTAAAAGTTATTAAAATTACAGCAAAAGCTGTTGTGAATAGTGCTGCGAATAGGATCAAAACAACATTTCGATCATTTAGAAATCCTTTTTTATAACTTAAATCTCTTTAAAATATTTTACAAGATTTATAGAATTTATCCCATATTTATAAAGAATTAAAAATATAAATTTAAAGAATTTGTCGCTTTGGTTTCAAAACTGCCAAACTATGACTATTTTCAAAACTTGTTTTGCTTATATTTCAAAATCTACTTAACGAAATCTCGATCGTTTTCTTTTATTTTAAAACCGTGATTATAGGAGTTTAGAATATTCTTATTGTAAACGATTTCGACTTTGAGACAACTGTTTAAATGGATTTAACTTTCTATAGCGCGAAAATGCAAATTACCATTACGTGATGCGCCTATTTTTGATTCAATTTTCATAAGTTGTCAAAACTTCACCAAAATTAAACATTTATAAATCATTTTAAACCATTTTAATAAGGTTTAACAATCTCATATAAACCATTTCATTTATTAAAGAAAATTGATTTTCTTTGTGATATTCGACATGTACTAAACATGAATCATTTCAATATCAAAATAAACATATAATCAGCTTCCAAACTTGATAATCAAACATAGTAAACAACTATAACAATCATATCACATCATCATATTATATATAAAATAGAGTTTCTCACTTGTTTTTCGTTCGGACTAACTTTAAAATGGCTATAGCTCTGCTACTATCACATGGGAGCCTGTGGAATCGAGCCTTAGACCTTTGGGAAGGCTCGGCATATGCTTGCTAATGGGGGTGGGCGGAGCATTGGTTAGGGAAGGTGTGGACGTTGCTTGTAGAGGTCAGAAAGAGTGGATTTTCTTTGGTTTTGAAGAGTTTTGATAAAATAACTTACTATGTAATTTTAATTTTTTTTTGCCATAATTTTTCTTAAGCAAAAGGCAATTAAAGTGGAGTATAATAAGTGAAGAAGCTTTAGGATTTTATGAAGAAATGAAGTGAATGAAGCGAAGAGGATGGTTGCTTTTTATAGGCAAAAGTGAGGATGTAAATATCATGATATTTCTATACAAATACGTCACCATTTGCTCACCTCACTCCCCTCCTTCTCATCATGCTTTGCCAAACACCCCCCCCCCCTCCCCCCATGTTTGTGTGTACACCCATGTGCTTGTACCTGGGTGTGTAAGATATTGACTTTGGTTTTACTTAAGGGTGAAGTATATGAAAAATATCTTGATATCTTGTAATGTATAATATGTAAGTATATGTGTACGTATATATGTGTTCATGTATATGTACATGTATGTGTGCATATGTATATCTTAAATGATTCACGAAGTTGCATAAAATTTCTACGTTGAATAGTTACGGATTTCGGTTTTGATTTCCGGTCAAATTTTCACTTCTTATTTAATACATATATAGTTATGAACAAAGTTTGATATAATATTTCTATCAATATATAAAAACTAAAAGGTCTTATTTAATAATTAAAATAATTATTAAATCATTTAAACTCAATTTAAATTCAAAAATCGTTTATTTCAAAATAGTGATATCTTCGATTATGTCATAAAGAGATCTTATTTTCAAAAATAAAATAAATAATTTTATTATGTATTCTCACTCATACATATATAAATGAGTGTATGTATCTAGCTTTATGAACAATGTCGGATGGTCTAAGAGCTGTTTAATGATAAAATAGTTTTGGTTATTTTATCGATATATCATCCAAAGTATATATTTTTGTAATCATTTATTCAAAAAATATTACCAATATTATTTATTGTTCAAAACACTATCATTTATGTTAAAATATCTTATATTTGAATATTTCAAAAAAATTCTAAAGTGATGAATTTGCGGGTCATTGCATGAATGGGGTTTTAGAGATGAAAATATTATTAAATGAACGTTTCAAAAGTAACTGATTATACAATGAATGTGTTTCATAACTTCATATGAAATGTATAGTGTTTGGTTTGATTGTTGGTTTAAGAATTGATAGGATGATAAGAAATGGTTCATGACATTTGTAGTTATTATTTTGAGCGAAAATTTAAAATGAAATGGTAATTGGGCCGTTAAACTCGAATAGTGCTAAATTGGTTCATTTACTTAAAGTAGTTCGTCGAGCATGAAGTTACACTCATTCAAATGGCCGAACAACTTATAATAAGAGCGTGGATTCTTGTCGAGCAGCGTTAATGTGAAGTTTCTCAATGACGTAGAGTCGTACGCCTAAGATGGAAAAGAGAAAACCAAACAAGAAGGTAGGGAGTATTTCCACTAGGGAAATTCCCTTTCCAGGTTCAAACCCCCATGAATCAGATTTTTATATATTTAATATGAACATTCAAATGTCTAAAATTTAGAAATAAATCCTTTATTATTGATGTGAATTTTAGATTTTTTTAGACATTTGAAAGTTGGGTTCAAACGTATGAAATATGGGCCAGACATCTAAAAACCTAATTAAGACATCTTAAGTGTACTCAATTTGTTAGTTTAGTTTTGATTTTGGATTTGGCTGTTTTCGATTCTCGAGTTCAATTCGGAGACCTTTGCGATGCTCGTAATGTTGGAGTGACTATAGAGTAACCTCTAGTGGAGTAGGTTCATTTCTTTGGGACTAGTTAAAATCACACTACATGGTCTATGAAATAGTTAGCCCAGTCTCGAAGGCTGAACAACTTGATACTTCATTGCCTTTAGTAAGTTGTGTCATTTCCTTGAAACTAAGCCATAATATACTCCATGTCTTTGGTGGAGTTAAACCCTATCTTGGAGGCTAGGAAGTTTATACTCTGCTGTATTTAGCAGAGTTGCATCACTTTATACTCGGTTGTCTTTGGTAAAGTGGAATAAGTTTATACTCTATAGCCTCTTGAATAAGTTTAACCGCTATCACTAGTAGAGTTATGCATATACTACATTATTTCTAGTAAATTTGTATGAGTTTATACTCCGCTGCCTCTGGGAGAGTTAAATGAGTTTATACTCCGTTGTCTCTGGCAGAGTTAGGGAACATTTGATGGATCATTTCAAGCATTTGGTGGTGAAAAGGGTCCATGAATTCTAGATCAAAAACATCTGAAAAATCTAGTCATTCACTCATAAGCAGAAGGATTTGAATCTTTAAGACTAAGAGGCATCTAATGAACTCATCTAGTCACTTGTTAAGTGGAAAAGACTTATGGTTATTCCTATAACAATTAGCAATCGATAAGGATTTAAAATAAAGATTTAATGAATTAAAAAGGGATTTTAATATTATAAATATTGGAAAATAGAAATAATTGATAAGTTATATGAGAAAATATTTGCAAAGCAATAGAATGATTTAACTAAGCGAAATTTTATATAAAATGATTTTGGACATTTTTAAGGGTGAAAACGATTTTTAAAATACAATTAAAATGATTAATTAATTTTGTAAAATTAAGTATTAAAAGGAAATAAGATAGGGAACTAATTAGAAGAAAGTCAATTTTTATTTCATATTTAAAAGAACATTATATGCTTATTATTAAAATTGGACTTTATACAGTAGATGTGAAATTAATTATATAATTGGTGAAAATTATAAATATTAACTATGGGAAAAATTATGAAATGTAATAAAATGTCAATGGAGAATAAATATGAATTTTATTTGAAGCTTTGGGCTAAGTTATTATGGTAGAAAACTAGATTAGTATATGAAGAAGGAAAGAAAAAGAATTAAAACAAATAAAAGCAAGCCCACTTGGCACATTATGACACATGGAAAAATATCTTTGCCCATTTATCATCCAAGACAAGTCTAGAAGCTCCTTTCATTGCTTCATATTCCATCCCACATAAGCATTTCCATCTACATCTCATAACCTCTCAATTATGAAACACTAATCCCCTCCCTCTTAAATTCAAAAATAAATAGAAATTGTAACTTTTTATGCCGCATAAAAAAATTAATTCATTTTAAATAAGAATGCTCAAAATTTGATTTATATTAATTAATATTTTTTGAAAATAAATTTTTAGTTAATTAAATCCTATTTAATAAAAGATTTTGGTTCAATAAATTGAAATAAATTAATGAATTCTATTCAGATAATTTCTTGAAATTGAATAAAATGTTTTAATTGAATATAGAATATTTCAAAATATAAATAATTTTGATAAGATTGAAATACTTGAAAAATAATTAAACGGGCATCAAATTAAATAAAATCGTTTGATTATCGAAATATAATTTGTAGAACGAAGTGTAAATTAAATTAAAATTTAATTACTAATAAAGTTAAAGGTTGCTTAGAAGAAATGCGAGGAGAGAAAAGAAATATGGAATAAGTTGGTAAAATAAAAGCCCATGCCCTTTCATTTTTCTCCTTTTGTCCACAAACTCTCCTCACTTTCTCACTCAGGCCCAAAATCCTAACCCCATACCAAATTTTTCCATAAAATCATTCGTTCTAAAAATCAAAAATCATGTCCAGTTAAAAAGGAGAGGGGTAGGAAATCGCGCATGATGCCAGGCATCGGCAATGCCAATGAGCAAGGGCGAGGTATGCGTGCGATCGTAAGGGTTAGCAGTGGCATGATGGGGACATGATGACATGCAAGCGGTTGCGTGTGGATGATGTGACCTAGATTTCAACATTTTAAAGGACAGGAGAAGCGGTTTTAGTTGAGCATTTCTAGGAGGCGGTAAGAGGAGGTGGCAGAGGTGCAGTGTTATTGACGAACAGAAGGCGGGCTTTGTTTTGGAGTAGTAAGCACGAACGTGTTGCTAACTCGGGCTTGAGTAATGATTTGGGGCAGATGGCGTATTGAAGGATGAAGTAGCCGCGTAATTCGATCGTGTATTCATCATTTTGGTGAACAAAATTTATTTTACTCACAGCTATCGTCTATTTTAATAGTTAACTTGCATACCATTATCTATTTTATAGCCTCATGTATATTTATGATGTTGAGATGTGTGTATTAGATTTGTATATTGTATATTTTGAGATAGTGGGAGTTTGATCCATTTTATATCCTACTCAAACTCATGTATATTTATTATTATATGTTATCACTACGTGGATGACTCTGTGCTCTCTGTGATTTATTTTATATTGTTCTATCCTGGAAACGCATGTATTTATTGCTTTTTGTCAATATTGGGTATGTATAGGTGAGTTGTCTATTCGATTTTTGAATACGTACCAGTGTTAGCTAAAGGAATATTCATGTGTGATAGCCCAATATCGCCTCATTCTCCATATTATCAGTAGTATTACCTAGTAATACACTTTGGTAGTATGGGTATAGAGGTAGGGTGTTACAGAAATAAATCCTTAAAAATCTAAAATAAATATATATCCTTCTCAACTCCATACTGCACTTATTAGCAAGAAGAAGTTGGGATCTTGTTGAAGTTTGGTCTTCACTGGATATTGTTAAGAGAAGAAGAAAAGGAGATAGAAGGACTAGCTTTATTGTTGAAGCTTAGCTACTTCATGGTGAGTTGCAATACCTCGTAAAATTAACGACAATTAAAAAATAATTAACATGGCTCCAAAAAAGAAATTTAACAAAACTTTGGAATTTGGCTACAAAACTGCACTATTGTGCTCGTGGTGTTTTTCTAAGCAACTTGCATATTTCGGGTTTCACGATTGGAGTTTAAACGAAAAAGTTATCAGCGTGAAGTTTCCGGAGCAAAAAAAATTAAAAACGAAAAAGGAAATAGCATTAGTTATAGGACCCTTCCAGTCGACCCTTTACTTGGACTGGTCGACCTCTCACGGTCGACCGCCTGTAAGAGAGCAGTCTACCAGTTCGAAAGTGGTGGCTAGGTTTTGAACCTTGGAAAACGACCCAGATTTAATTATTTTAATCTAATGGGTACGTTTGATTCGTGTGCCTATAAATAAAGGCCTAACCCCTTACTTCTCTTCTCATATATTCTTATCCAAGCAACGAAGCCCTGCCATTTTTTCTTTACCATTACTTCCAAAAATTATAAAATAATATATCTAAACATATAATTGGAGAAGGGTAGAAAATAAAAGAGAAGAAGCGAAGGAGAAAATCAATGATGTGGAAAAAGGTTATTTTTATAATTATAAATCTACATTCCCCTTAACCTTGAATCTCTTCTCGAATCTATAGTTCTAATGGTATGTGTACCTCTTGTTATACATATTCTTTTGGATTAGAAGGAAAATGAGTCAAGTAATGGAATGGATTCAGATTTGAAGATTTAGAAAGCTTAAAAGGTGATTGAGAAATTATATAATTTATTTATAACATTAAAATTTGTATTGTTGGATTTTATTTAACGTGCCTTAATAAGATTTGGTGAATTGTAGGCTTAAAAAATGTATAGGATTATCCCTTAAGTATAGGTAATTGGAATATAAGTGATATGTACAACCTAAGTTGGAAATTTGAATTCAATCCTAAATATTTATTATTGTAGATTGTTTTTTATTTCAAATCTATAATTATGTTGTAAATTAGGTTGCCCTAGTTGACTTGGAATATGCATTTCTATGTTTTGATTTATTTAAAGTTGGTTCCATGTAATTTTAATAACTTATCTAATTCCAAAATATGTATAACATTGTTGGAATTAAGAGGAGATATACCAAGAAGGGAAAGAGATGTGTAGGATATGGATATTCGTCTCTGTAGTTTACACTTCCTATTTCAACAAAAGAAAAGAAATTATTCATTGTAATTCAGAATAAAGCAAAGATCTTACTTTGGCTTAATGTATGGAAAGTTATAATTCTAATCCTTTTGAAAAGACAGCTCTGATAAATTAAAATGCTGAAAGGAATGTTCTAGTTCAGAAATTAATAGCTATAATTACAAATGAATAAACATGTATAACCGCTCTTAACATTCAAAAAAAAATATAAATAGTGTAATTTACGATACATTCATATTAGTGATAAACAACAAAGTAATTATAGGACTGTGATTTATGGAAATTAATTATAGATTCAACGGGCAATAAATTTGTAACAAATAGAGAGTTAAAAAGAAATAAAATGGGGATGACTAGGAAACTTGATATGGCATTTATGGAAAAACTAAATGGGCATAATAGATGGATTTTGAAAGTGTTAAATAGATTAAATGAATTAAATGAGGATTGGTTAGAGATGTCTAATTTTGACATAAATGACCAATTATTATGGGCAACAGATATTTATTAGACATTACAAGGAAACTAAAGCCTAAGCGTATAAATTAGGAATAATTACCTGGTGAACAAGTATTAATACTATTAAATATACCTAGAAGGCAATGTAATTTTCATAGTAGGAAATTATATAGCTTCAATTATATGTTTAGAACAAGCGTGAATTAGTGAGCTTAGTCCACCACTTAGGCTTTGGGTGATTTATTTGGTTTAGTGGGTTGGGTGCAAGGTCAGTACAGTTACACAACAGAAGTCTTCCCTTCACCTAGAGGCTACCAGCAGTCATGTATACTTACTACTGATGTAGGACATCTCCAACTATAGGATTCATCAGAAAGAGATATGCGTAAAATATAGGACCTACTTCTGAGATGAAGGTATCAAGTAGTTGTTATAAGGTACACCTCTTCCCTAGTTAGGAAGTATTAAGTGGTCACGATTAGCGACTAGGCACAATAATATATATCTCGGCAAGGGTTCACTTTGGATTTATGTATTAAGTAGCTATTATAGGGTCCGTCTCTCCCGTAAAGAAGTATTATGTGGCCTGATGAGATTCCATATGATGCAGTTAGATAGTATCAGAGTAGAGTCCACCTTGGGATATGTACTAAATTATGGGGACCTATCTAAAATGTAGGTGTTAAATTATCAGAGTCTGCTTAGTTTCCATTAAAAAGTTATTAAGTGGCTTGTGAAAGTGTGAATGGATCGTGTATTTATATCTAATATGCAAGTGTGATAAATAGCTAACTTATAACTAGCAGAGTGAAGTGAATAAAAAGTAAATAAACAATCACACCAGAGATTTTATACTGGTTCGAACTTCCCATCCTACGTCCATTCCTGAAGCTCCTCTTCGGCCTTAACTACTAAACAACCCTCGCTTAGCTCGAAAAAATAGGCTTGATACAAAAATATTTTCCTGACAAGTATGTGTTCTTAGTAACACTAATTTTGACTGCACAGTACAAATCTTTCTATAATCTCCTTTGAGTAGTATGTGTATGCGAAGCTTTGCTTTTAGGAAGTGATAAAACTGATATTTTGATTGATTTTAGAAATCAGAGAATATAAAGAGTATAGATATGAGATTCAGAAAATTCATGTTTTTTGTTTCCCAAAATCTATACGTATTTATAGATGTTGAAGAGTTTTGTCAAAGAGTAACATCCTTAAGTATGTTCTATTTCATTCTAAGGGTTGCAATCTTTGAGGAAGAAGAGACGCGTTAAAGAGATAGGGATGCAACTATTAGAGTGAAAGAAGTGCCTTTTAATGGCGTAATTTCATTACCCAGCACAGACGTCTGCCTATGATTTCAAACGCCTGTTTAAGTATATATTTTTAAACAGAGAATAGGTTCAGACATCTAATGCCTGTTAATATTTTATTTTCAAAAAATGTACACAGTCAGACGTCTGGCATATATGATCAGATGTCTGATGCCTGTTAATTTCTGTAGATAACTTGTTCGAGCAATGAAAGACATAAAAAACCGTTGATGTGCAACGTTGTGTAAAACTACTAAAGGAGATTTTACAATCCATCTATCTATGACTATAGAACACTATAATAGCTTTTCTAATACCAATGATTCTCCTCTTCTATTGGTCATCTTCAAGCCATGATAAGATAAATTCTAAAATATTTTTCCTACAAATAGATGGAATATATTTTATGTATATGATTGTATAGTTGTTGTCATCAAAACCATAGAATAGTGGTTCTAACATTCTCCCCCTTTTTGATGATCAACTATACATTCATTTATTAAATAAACATATAACTCCCCCGAATGTGATTCCTCCCCTATATACATGTAATATGATATCTCTCCCCCTTTATCATCATAGAAAAGAGACACATAAATAATATTATTTGTAAAAACATAAAAGGCATAAGTTTGCACAGAATCACGAATAATGTTTGATATAGTTATATAACAAAAACAAACTGTTTTGAAGAATTTAATTAGAGATACATAAACCATACTTGATAAAAATAAAATAAAAACTCATGGATAGTTGTAATGACCCCAGGAATTAGATGAGTCTTCATTATATCCATTGTGTTGCGACTGAGACTGATTGTTGTACTCATCATCCTTTTGAATAGAGAGGCCCTGAAATGATGCGTAATAACTGTAGTGCGAAGGGTTTTGTAGAGGCCAAGTGATATCTTCGCTTTCTTAAGTGTCAACATTTATTGGTGCCTTATCAATATAGGAGTGTAGTGCTAGATCGGCTGATGGACCTATGCCTGAAGAACGTCCTGGTTGAAATACCCGTGGCGGCGATGGTGGTGTTGGGGATGGAGAAGATGAAGACCGTGATGATGAATGACCCCGTACCTTTCTCATGACTTTTCCCAACATTGAAACAACATTCTCTAATGTCTTTTCTACTTTGGACATTCTAGTAGAAAAGGAACGTTCTAAGTGAGTCATCTTTTTATCTAGCGCTTTTTGGTTCAAGGGAAGGAGACGTTGGTTTTAAAGTGCAACATCTCGATAGTTTTATCCTTGTCCAGGTGCAATTCTGCTTCTTGTATCTCCGAATCAGGGTAATACTCAGTAGTTTTTGAAGCTCTTGCTGATTATGAAGGTCAAGTTGTGGGTGATTATTGTTGTGGTTATTGATATTGGGAGAAAGGGGTTATACTCGGTGGAGTTTCAGGTGGATGCATCAAAGAGAGAATCTAATACTACTATATTTAACTGAAATTTCTTCACATTAGGAAAGATATGAATAGATTCCAAATGACCATAGAGTTCTCATTATATAAGGAGCATGGACAATGCTTTATGATCATCTTTGTATACTTGTTCATGATTACCTAACCTAGGGATGACTGTGTTGACGAGCATACAGTTAAGTAGTTGGGCTTTTGGATGAAAACTAGATGTTTTCGGTTTCCGCATATCATCCTCCCAAAAAAGATGAGTAACAGCATCACTTCGGGCGTATCATGTATCAAAAACTTCTTTGCAATCGAATTTCGGTATAAGAACAATGAAGAATTTGACCAAGCATTTCAACATTAAATTTCATTATGTTTCCCTAAACACTTGTCCAAATCCAATTCTCCTCATCTGGAGGATTCCAAAGTTTTAAGGGGTAAAGATTAATAAAAAAAGAGGAATACCGCTAGTTGATCTATCTTCCTAGCATTGTCATCATAGTTAACCAGGTGGTAGATATGAGCATATTTAGTTAAATCAATAGCATCATAATGAATGAAACGGGGAATGGGATAGAACGGACTAGAGTGAATCAGCTTTTTCTCCAAATCTTTTAGTTTTACCTTCTATGTTCTTTTTCAACAATTCATTATTCTATATGATTATCCGTGACTAATTGTTGAGCGGAAGATTAAGAGCTTTGGCCCACAACATTGATGACATCTCCCATATAAATGACAAATCCTTTAGAATTATCTCCGAAGGTTACAATATCACCATCTCTATATGTTATATTCGATAACGTTTGTGCATTTTCAGTCATATGTTTGGAGCATCCGTTATTAAGCATCCATTTCTCTTTGTTATTAGATTTTCTTTTGGGTGCCTACAAGATAAAAATAGTTTAATTTGTACCCACTTCCTTTGTTAGGGTCCTAAGTGTTAGAAAGAGAAGGTTGCCATACCCAAGAGGGTTTGGGACCTTTAAAAGAGTACTTGTATTATGAACGACAATTTTCAAATCTATGTGTTTTTGTCCAATTAATTTTTTATTAGATTTTTGAATCCATATTTTTATTATTTTAGAGTTAGAAGTCTTTTATCCCGTATGAGACTTCTTGAACTTTTTATATAGTGAGCTATAGTTTCTATGTTTTGAAGTTTTCTAGAAATATAATCCATTTTGATTTCCAGATGGAGTAGAACTTTTGATCAAATTGTCCAAATTCTGCTTTACTTTATTGAATTTTGAAATATTATTTGTAATCTTATCTAACTCATTTTTAAGGCTGGAAATTTTGAATTTTGATATTTCTAGATTATCCTTTCATAAAATATTTTATTTTATAACATCATCATTTTCTAGTTTAACTTTTCATATTTCACATAATAGAGAGTCATTTTGACTAGATAAATTTTTATATTTTTCCTGTGTGGTTTCTAATTCTTCTTCTAGAATGGTTTTCTCATCGTTTAATAATCCTATTTCAAACTTCACACGATTAATTTTAGAAATATATTCTTTATTTAATTTCTTAATTTCTCTATATTTGTCATCTAGTTCCATGCTAAGTTCAAAAATTTCATTGTAAGTAAGATCAGGACATACCTCCTCAGTGTTTGCCATGAAGCATACATTTGCTTGCTCAGAATCACCATTGCTGTCATCCTTCGATGATGAAGACAAATCTGAGTCATCCCAAGTTACTTGAAAAGTCCATTTTCTTTTCTTGAATTTTTCAAACTTGCTTTTCTTTTTGTCATTATTGAGTTTTGGGCATTGTTTCTTCATGTGTCCGAACTTGTCACATCCAAAGCATTTGATCGAAGTTTGGTTGGATGAATTTTAATTTCCTTCGTTTTGGGATCTCATCATCCTTTTGAATTTCTTGAACTTGTTGTAATTTTTGACAATTAATACGATCTCATCTTCATCTATGTCTGAATTATTATCATTGGCTTGAAAAGCTATATTTTTCTTTTCATCATTTTGTTCTTCACTTTCCTGCAAATTTGCTTTGTATGGCATCAAATTTCCTATTAATTCTTCAACTTTTAGTTGAGATAGATCATTGGCCTCTTCTATAGCTAACACTTTTTGTTCCCATTCATTAGTTAAGGAATTTAGAATACGTGTAACTAAATCAAACTCTTTAAATTTGACTCCAAGTGCCATAAGATCTTGTTGAATAGTTTGAAATCTAGCAAACATATCACCAATAGATTCATTTGCATTCATTTTAAAGAAGAAAATTAATTCTGTGAAATAAAAATATTTGTTAGTTTTACTTTGTTTGTGCCATCATGAGTGATTTGTAGTGTACGCCATATATCATATGTAGTAGCACACAACGTGACACATGAAAATTCATTTTTGTCAAGTGAACAGGATAGAACATTCATGGCTTTTAGCATTTTTTGATGTTTTGTTCTATTGAGCATCTGTCCAAGTGCTTATGTTTGTGTTTGGTGCTTCATATTTATTTTGAGTTGCTAACCAAATTTCTAGACAATTAGCTTCTATAAACGTACGCATTCAGGTAGACCAATAAGTATAATTAGATCCAGTGAATAGTGGAGGACGTGTAGTGGATTGACCTTCTTGAAATGTACTTGCCATAATAAATATGTTTCAACTACATGTTACTGTAACTTGAAACAACCGCGCTCTGATGCCAAATGAAAGTGTAACGACCCACCAATTTATCACTTTGATAAATTATATTTATTTTTAAATTTTTTAAATTAAAGATTGATAATTCAAATAATAATTTTTGCGTGACAATAAGTAACAACAATTTTATTTTGAATAAATATTTACAAAAATATTTTCCTCGAAATGTAAATCAATAAAATGACCGAAAACTGTTTTATAAATAAACACTATATAATTGAAAAATGTCGCGCACGGAACTGGATACATACACTTATTTTTATATTTAAACAAGAATATGAAATAAAATTCAATTGATTTGTTTTTGAAAATAAAATGTGTTTTTAACATTATTAATGATTCCCTTAAATAGGATAATTGATTTGCTTAACTTAAATTGAGATTTAATGATTAACTAATTATTTTAATTTTTCAAATAATAATTTTAAACAACGATAATTCATTTTTTAATAGTTATTAATTGAGATTTATAGTCAATATTGTCAGTCTCCCTGTCCCCAAAGTTTTCAACCTTCACCTCTCATGTATGTTCCCCTCGTACTGTCCCATGTCCTTAACCATACCCCTCCTCCTGCCATAGCCGCTTCCAACTCCAACAACCCCATCAACTCTGTCCTTCTTCTGCCCACTGTAACTACGCCACTATGTCCCATCGACCCAGTCAGTGTCCCTACTCCTCCAGTTCCCCCACCACCTGTCCCCCCTGACCCTCTTCCAACCATCCCACTTCCTACCTTAATCATGTCCCGTCTCCTCCATCGCTAGGTGAACAGAAATGGACTTCACTTTTCAAGCATAAGCCAAAGAATGCTGGGAAGTACATCCCTGTTGATCTGTATCCTGAGTAGGATAACAACATGTTGGTTCCACCGAAGGAAGTTATAGATGCAGGTGAGTTGATCTGGAAAGAAACCCTGGTTGGCTTCTTCTTAGACAAGCCTCTTTCGTACACGGCGGTTATTCAAAAGCTGAAGTTATTATGGAAACTTAAAGGGTCGGTTAATGTTAAATCTGATGGTACAGTTTTTTTATGTAATTTCTCTTGTGATGAAGACAGAGAAAAAATCCTTCAGAGTGACCCAGTTATAATAAAGAACAAGATGTTCATCATAAAACCTTATGACGCTATAGTTAGTAACATTAGTGGCTCTGTCACCGCGGTTCCAGTGTGGGTTCATTTATATAATCTGCCTTTATATGCATGGTCTCCTCTTGGGATCAACTGGCTGAGTAGCCACCTTGGCAAGCTCCTGTGTATGGATGAAATGACAGAAAAACAAAACAGAATGAGCTACGCAAAGTGTTTAATAGAAGTAAAACCAGACAAAGAGCTACCATATGAATTCTTGGTTAAACTAGTAGAAGGAGGATTTCAAAAAATTTATGTACAATATCAATGGAGGCCTGATGTTTGTATGCATTGCAAGAAATTTGGACATGCTACTGAGTCCTGTGATGTTGAAGATACTTGTGAAGCAAACAAACTGAATGAAACAAAGAAAAATGAAAGATGGCCTACTAAAGAGGTTAATGTGAACAGAGTTCATGGCATTAGCAACTTCAATCCCTCCCAAAAGCAAAATGATGTCAGGAGTTGGCGGAGAGTAAATAAAAAGAAAATAGACAATGTAATACGAGATAAAGAGAAAGATATAGTTAGTGGGGAAAATGAAAAAGAGGACACTGAAGTAGAAATGAACAGTGCTGAAGAAGAACACAAAAAGGAAGAGGGGGAAAAGCAAGAGCAGGAAAATGATAATTGTAAAAATAGTAAAGAGCCTGGAGAAATAATCTATGATGAAGAAGAAGATATTAGTATTTCAACAGAAGCAGAAGAGGATAATGAAATAGGAATAGGGAGAAATGTGAAAACAGTTGTTGATGAAGCAGTTGATGATATATTATTAACTAATAAATTTGATGCTTTGCTGGAGCTTGATGATAATGACACAATGTATGATGTGCAAGAGGAAAATACCAAAGATACAGAAGAAACAGATGATGAATTAAGGGAAATGCAAGAAAAAACTCCAAGTAAAGCAGAATGTACACATAAACAAGGGGAACAAAGCAATAACAGTTTGAAACATGTCAAGTTATTGAAAAGAAATCTATCTACACAGCAAGAACAATATTCAGAAAGCAATATTGAAATCAACAAAGGAAATATAAAATGTGGAATAGAGGAAAACAAAGAAATGAAGAAGGATCAAACGCCAGAAGTAGGAAAATCAACAAGAATGGAAACAAGAATAACAAGAATGCTAAAGATACAAATGAAAACATGCACAAGGTACATAAGACATGCATAGGAGACCCAAATCATCAAACTGCAACTGTAGCACCTCACAAACATAATCAAACCAATCCATACTCTAATATCATCCCACCTACGGCATATAAACCTCCCAAAACGACTATTCAAACCAGCTCATCCTCTCTTCAATCTCCCCATACCTTACCCAATCAGCCACAATTAAATACCCCAAAGGATGGACCACTTAACAATGAAGTGACCCCACTTTCAGCAACTATTCCTAATTACTTGTCATCGAAGCATGCAGTAACAAGGAAAATGAAGATAGAAATGCTTAATGCCCGTGTTCTCTGATGATGTCCACCATTGGAGCATGGAATATTCGAGGGGGGCACAACATGATCAAGCTTGATCAATGTAAACAACTAATAGCTTCAAACAATTTATCTCTTCTGGCAATTCTTGAAACTAAGCTAAATCTACCTTATGGGAGAATAATGATCCTATTTAACCCCCTTCACTTCCTTCTTACCACTATCCTATCCACTGACCAAATGATACACTGTCTTGCTCTGGACATCAATGATAAAACATCTTTTTATGTTACCATTGTTTATGCGGCTAACTCTGCTGCTGCTAGAGGATCCCTACATGCTGTCATTCCTTCTCTTCGGCAGAGTACGCACCCATGGATAATTTTTGGAGACTTTAGCTGCTGTTTAAACCTCTCTGATAGAGTAGGAGGGAATCCCTTGTCCCTCAATGAAATTCAACCTCTTAATGCTACTCTTATAGATGCTGAGCTTATTCCAGTGAATTCTGTAGGAATGCAATTCACTTGGAATAATAAAAGAAGAAATGGTGTCAGAACCTTTTCACGTATAGATCACACCTTCTCCAATCAAAAAGCCCTTCTCAAATGGCCTCTCCTATATAGTTACCTTCCCCCTCCTATCCTCTCTGACCACTCCCCGCAAATTATCCACCTACGTGAAATGGACATGAGAGGGAAAACAAATTTTAAATTTTTTAACTCTTGGGTTCTTGAACCTGACTTTAAACTTACTGTTTCTAGAGTATGGAACAAGACAAAGAAAGGTAATCATTTATTTGTTTTGCAGGAAAAATTAAAAGAAATGAAGGCAGTGTTGAAGCAATGGGCATATAAGAAGTACGGTAAAGGAGATGGTCTGAGTGCCTCTATTTTGTTGAAGCTTGTTGACACGCAAAAGGCTATGATGACTGATGTTAATGACTCTCAATTATCGACAACTGAAGCTACTCTTTCCATGCAATACTATGATGCGTTAACTAAAGAAAGTGACATGATACGGCAGAAGTCTAGAATTAAATGGTGGGAAAAAGGAGATAGAAACAGTGCTTATTTTCATGCCAGTCTTAAAAGCAAGCAGTGTAAAGAAAACATAGTTACTATCGTTGATGAACATGGTGTGCTTCAATCTAATGATGATGGTGTTCAACAAGCTTTTGAACAATACTTCACATCCATGTTTGGTAACTCTGATAACTTCATTCCTGATATTGATACTATTCCTTCAGACATTTTGCCAAAACTTGATCAAAATGATTATAATTATCTCTGTACTGAAGTAACCCATGATGAAATATATGATGCTATGTTCTCTCTTAAAACAAACTCGTGTGGGGGACCTGATGGTATGAATGCTTGTTTCTATACCACTTGTTGGTCCATTGTATCTACTGATGTTTGTAATGCCATAACTCTGTTCTTCAAAAAGAGTAAACTCTATCGCCCCTTTAATTATGCTAATATTGCATTAGTCCCCAAGATCAAGAATGCTCATGATGTTAAACACTTTCGTCCTATATCCTGTTGTAATACTATTTATAAGTGCATCTCTAAGATTATCGCTACAAGATTAAAATCGGTGCTCCCCAATATTATATCTAACAATCAAGCAGCTTTCCTCCCTGGGAGAAATATTCTTGATCATATTCTTTTAGCTCATGAACTATTGAAAGGATACAACAGTACAAATTCAGCCCCTAAAGCAATGATGAAACTTGACATCATGAAAGCCTTTGATATGTTGCAATGGGATAGCATCGTTCGCATAATGGGTTATATGAATTTCCCACCGCATTTTGTTGCATGGGTTTACGAATGTATGTCAACTCCTACTTATTCGATAAACATTAGTAGTGTGATGAAAGGATTTTTTGGAAGCAAGCAAGGAATTAGGCAAGGGGATCCAATATCGGCATACATTTTCATCCTAGTTATGGAGCTGCTAACTAGGATGATTAATGAAGCAATACAACATGGAAAAATTAAGCTCCATCCGAAGTGTAAAGATCCCCAAATATCAACCCTCATGTTCGCTGATGATCTTGTTTTGTTCTGTGCTCGAGAACTTAACACTGTTCAAAACATAATGAATATACTCAAGCATTTTTATACTATGATAGGCCTTAAAGTTAACATCCAAAAATCTGCTATCTCTGTTGCTGGAGTGAATATGCAACAGATTTCTCAAATAGCTAATATCACTGGATTAACTCTTAACCTATCCAATGCCTCGTACCTTGGTCTGCCTCTTACTACTTCCAAAATTACTACTAATCAGTGTCTTCCACTGTTTCAGAAAATAACTTCTAGAATGACTAATTGGACCACCAGGATGCTAAGCCAAGCTGGTAGGCTAACTCTTATCAAGTCTATCATCTTTGCTATGCAAGTGTACTGGGCCAGAACCTTTGTTCTCCCCTTCAAATTAATTAAGATGATCAGAAGTGCCATTATGAGATTCTTTTGGACTGGCAGAACCATGGGCAGATACCTTGCCCCTATTAATTTCAGTTCTCTTGAGATTCCACTTAATAAGGGAGGGCTTGGTCTTTTCAATCTCAAGCAATGGAACAAAGCTGCTTTTGCAAAACATATTGATACACTATTCAATAACCCAGGTAGCTTATGGGCTAAATGGTCTGATATGAATGTGATTAAGGGTAAAAATTTATGGAATATGAATAAGCCTCAGAAACTTAGCTGGACATGGCAGTGCATATTCAAACTTAAGGAGTATGTTCTCCCTCTTATACAAATGAATACTGACCCTTTATACAGAGTTAACTTCTGGGATGATCCTTGGCTCGATAAGGGTTATATTATTAGACGTAAACTTTCATACAACGAAATTATTCAAACTGGAATTCATCTATCTACGAAAGTCATGGATGTTATTTACATGTTTCAGGGAGTTGGCAAATTTTCTTCCAATCAGCATGTTCAGATCATTTGGGATAAGATAAGATATTTTGTCCCTTTACATACTACTTCTGCTAGAATTATATGGGGAGAGAAGAAAGCTGAATATAATATTGGTGAAGCTTATGAGTATATGCAACGAAACAGGAACATTCCAGCGTGGACTTGGTGGAAGAGTGTTTGGACTAATGACAGTAGTATGCGTGAAAATTTATTTCTGTGGAAGGTACTGAAACGTGCTATATTAACTAAGGCGAAATTAGTTACTATGGTAATGAATATGGATGTTTTATGCCCTTTCTGCAGAGAATTTGTTGAAACTGCTGAACACTTATATTTTGAGCGTGAATTAATTAAGCAAATCTGGACTGATATCATGGTGCGCATTGATGGTAACAGTCCTATTCATGACAACACTGTTGAGTGGGAATGTATCCAAACTATGACAGGGGGTAAGCAAAAGCATAATAGAATCTTCACTGTGGTTCTGAAAAGCTTCATATATGCAGTTTGGAAAGAGCGTAATTCAAGAATTTTCAATGCAATTAATGGAAAGTCTGATGCTACATTCAAACTTTGGATAAAGCATGAAGTCAAATGCTCCCTTGAAATGTTGTTCGTTCATGATCCTGGGATAGCTTTGATTCTACAATTGTAGTGTTCTTTTTCCTTCTATCTTTGTTTTTTTTTATGTGTCTTCTTGTGTGTGTGTTGCTCTATGTTCCTATGTTTTCTTTGTGCTTGCTCCTGTTCTGTAAGTGTTTGTTCTCTTCTATGTTTTAATAAATTGGTCGGGGCCCAATTAACCCCGTCGGCCTTGCCAAAATAAATAAATAAATAAATAAATCGTTTATAATAATTTTACAAAGATATATATTTGATTTGAAAATATAAGAAAAATCGATATCGATCTATCGGTATAATAGCAATTATTGTAAATAATTGTTAATATATATTTATATGGTTTTATAAAAGAAATTTGATCATTTTAATTTACTGATGATGATTAGAAATTTATTTTAAAATTTTGTTTGCAAATATATGCACAATAAAGTATAAGTGAAAATGAGACCGATAATCGATTCTCTGGATTTCAATGGTTTATCGACGGAAAGTCGTTCGGAATCAATGCATCGATGTTTATATGTCATGTACACATACGTAAAACATAAATGCACACCTAACATACACATAAACATGCATACATTTACACTTAGACGCGCACGCGCGCGCACACACACACACATATATATATATGTATAACAAAATCTAAGATTCCTTATAAGCAAGCTTCCTCCTTAAGCTTAACCAATTCAACACATGCATATATGAAGTGGATTAAAGTGATGGGCACATGGGGGGGAAGGCTTTTTCTGGCCTAGGAAGGAAGGAAGGTGTGTTGGAGAAGCCATGAAGTGATGATATGCGTATGGATTCTTTTACACTCTTCCTTTGGCTATAAATAGCCCACCCTCTCATCACATTTTTTCACTTTCTTCACTCTAGCCTAACTTCCTCATATCTGATCGAAATGAGGAAATTCATTTATTTAACCCTTTAAAATTTCAGTGGCTACAACTTTCTAGTTGACCACTTCTTCCCATTTTAAAGTTATTTATGCTCAAAACTCCATTTTCTCCAAAGCATTTTCGAGCCTAGTTTTAATGGCCGAAAATACCTCTTTTTCATTCAAGCATAACTCCTCTAAAACCAATCCAAATGAATAATTATTTTTATCAAAGCATTTAGAATTCCAATGGCTACAACTTTCATGTTTAGCACTTCTACCGGTTTTGAGTGTAACTGTGCCAAAATTCCACTTTTTCATAGTGAATTTTCGGGCCTTGTTTCTACGAATCTGAGAATACCTCTTATTCTCTTTGCCATAACTTCCTCATAACTAATCCAAACTAAATGATTATTTTTTAAAAACCATAGAGAAAAGAATTTCAGACAACTTTCATGTTGACCACATTTCGAATTTCAAAGAGTTGAGTATCCAAAAACCAAAGAGAAAATGACCTATTTTTAGGTCTAATTTTTGGTAAATTCAATAATAATCTGAAGCCCTACACCTCATTTCCTATGCTTGGTCGAGCTCTACTTTTGGCGTGAAATGGCCAAGCACACTAAAAGGCAAGTTGATGGGGTTCGTGAGCTCGGATCGCGAGTTAGTGAAGCTATAGCCTTTTTCCGATAGGAAATCAACGTGAGAACTCCTAAACTATTATACTATTTGTTGGATGATAATATGATGTTTGCAGATGGATCTTTAATGTACTTTGATCATCAAGTTTGGTTGTTTCCATATGAATGTTGAAAATATATGCAAGTCATGAATGTATCGATAAACACAAAGGAAATCACTTTCCTTGAATTAACGAAATGGTGTGTATGGAATTATTAAACCTCTTAAAAATTATTTAAAATGTATATGAAATGTTTTATAAACTTTTAAAATTGTTTTGGTGAAGTTTGAAAAGAAATGAAAAATTAGTTAAAAATAAGCGTATTGCGTAACGGTAGTTCGCTATTTCGCATTATAAAAGTCAAACAAGTGTAAAAGTTGGAATATAGCTCGGAATTCTTCGAGATAAGAATTTTTCAAACTATTGTATCCATAATTTCCGAATGAAGAAGGAAAATTGAGATTCCAATAAGTAGATTTTGAAATTTGAGTAAGATAATTTATGGGAAAAAAATCTAAATTTTGCAGTTTGGAATCCAAAACTGGATTTCCTTGAAAATGATGTTTTAAAAATGTGAAATAGATCTAATAAATATTTTAAAATGTTTTAAAAGTGATTTTGGTAATAAAAATGAATTTTAAAACAATAAAAAGGTCGTTTTGATCAATATCGTTTAAAAAACACTTTCTGCGGCACTTTTCTATAGCTTTTGAGATATAAAACTTAAAAATTCTACTCCAAATCTTTAATAAATGTGTTTAAATGATTATTAAAGTGTTTTAAAGGAAATTTGAAAGTTTTTTGGAATTATTAAATGTTTTAATGATTTTGAGTCGATCAAATAACTTGACCGTCTTATGGGTGTCAAAGAGATAGTGCCTAGGCTTGAGTTCGAAAAACCAGTTTCCTTCTTACCCTGGCTATCTGGACTGCCCCGATGGATGGGATAGTGAAGTTGATTTACTCGGATCAAATTTTTTCAAAGGATAAAGAAAGATTTTTTCCAGCATTTAAACAATTTGGATTTTATAGAGCTGGTCTTCTTGTACTCGGTGTCAAAGCCCGAAGAGGGAATTTGTACTATTCGTGGAATTTAAAAGGTGATTTCACCGTTATTCCACCCATAGTATTGTTGAATATGGGGATTGATATTGAATAGAATTATGTGATTTCTATATATTCTACTCACTTAATATTTACTGGTTTTTGGATTAACATCTTAGATAACATGGTTTAACTAAATAGAATTTTGAGTTTTAAATTAAGAAATCTTTGTTAAGATAGAAATGAAATGATTTTCGAATATTTCCCTAAGTATACAAGAAATGATTTTGAATCATACCAAGTTTAAAAAAGGTTTTAAATAATCAAAGATTTGATAAGAGAGGTTTAATGATTTTGTATATACCGAAAAGAATGTTTTAGAAATATACATCTCCAAAAGAGATTTTGATAAAAAGAACTTAATCAATTAAAAAATGATTCCCTATCCGTAGAACCTCTTTTTATCAATGATTGGTTCGGAGGAATCGAGATTGGATCTGGGAAAATCCCTATCCAAAAGCCACTTCTAACCAATGTATGCGTTCGAAAAAATGAAGACTTGATAAAAAAATGAAGGATGAAGACCAAGGATTTTCGAGGTGAAAGGACCGCTTGTTGATAATTCTGGTTAGCTTCCAAACACTAAAGTAGTAGTGGTCCCTTCATTTCTGAAACTCTTTGGGTTACAAGGACTTCTCGCTACTAATCCTATGGTTAATTCCCGGCCGGATGTGGTAAGAGAGTGCCTTTCCAGAACGAACTTGTACGGATGGATGTCTAACACTGCATTCTTGAGATTTCATCATTGACTTTTGTAAATGTACATCGGTTTGGTGGTGGAGAATGAAACTTCTCTTAGCTTAACATACTTATTTAAGACGTATGAGCTCGGAGGTGTTATGTTTGTGGAAGTCAATAGTGATCGATGGAATGGCAGTGTGGCATTCAAAGGAAGATGATATGCTATGTGAAAGGTAATCGTCACCTCAAGCCTCATACTTGAAAATAACTGAAACAGGGTAGATGCAGAAAGGCTATGTGGTTCGCAACCAGTAGGGTATGATCACCCCCTTTCAGATATATTTCTTCTCGCTATGACGATCGGGATGTAAATTAATGTGAATGTATACTATGAGGGCCCTCTATAGGTCGGTAACGACCGGGGTGATAACATATTTGATACTATCTAGAAAGAGGTGGGCCAGTCTTGAGTTGGTAGAGGACATTTGTTGGGCCTCGGTACATTCCTCTAGAGATATACTGCCAAAAGGTAGTCCCTTTACCTAGTCATTTGTATGGAATCCATTCTCCAGTAAGTGTCTGGCAGTTTGTTTGTAGAACCCATGTTTGTGGCCAATATTGCTGGAATTTATTCAGTGTAACAATTTCGGTTAAGATTAATAAGTTTACTTGCAAATGTTTTCAAAGATATGTCATTAAATATAATATTTAGTATTTTGACGTAGATTGTTTTAGTTATCATAAGGTAAAAACCGGTTCTGTGTTTAGGTGCGGCGTGGTCTTATGAGATACTTTTTTTTTCAAAACGCGTATTTTGAGTTCTCACACCAGTCTCATGACTAACCCGGAGTTTATTTTTTCTTTTTCTTAAACTCTGGATGCCCTAATTTTCCTAGGCAGCCTAGAGGTCAGGTTTAGTTTAGAAAAAATCTGGATGGAGCTCGAAGCATGGAGTCGGAAGATTTGTTGTCTATTTCCACCACACTCTTGTACTATAGTATTCCATAATTTGTAAGGATAGGAATTTATAACTATCCATGTTTTTAACTCTGATAAATGTATTCTACTTTCCGATGTAAAGATTTTATGTTGAAATAACATATGCAAGATTCTATTTTGTCTTTATTTTTCTTTCTTACCCTTAATGATCTGCTCCTCTGACACTTGAATCTATGACACGTGAATGCCAATGATTTATTAGTGTTGATTTCCAGGAGTCGAAGAAATGGGTCCTCATATCATGGTGTCATAGCTTAGGTTGAGTGAACACCTAAGCTTGATAGGGGTAAAAGACTCATCAGAGATAGGATGAGTAATATCCTAAGATGAGTAACTCATTGAGATGGGGTTGGTAACGCCCTAGAATGAGTTTGAAGGTATTATATATGAGCGTGTATTTATTAATAAAATATACAAAAAAAATTGATTTTATATGAAATTATTTTACCTAAAAATATTTATATGTATTTGAAAAGAAAAGAATATTTTTGTAAAATTTTCAAAGGATTTTGAAATAAATAAACATTGTACAAAGAATTTTAAAAGCTATTTTTAGACATGAACCTCGAGACACATTCTAAGCATTGACCAAATCTCTCTACCTATCAATCCGCTAGCAATTACCTACTACTTATGTCTAAAAGAATGCTTTTCAAGTAATACGGTTATTTGAGGAAGATATTACTTAGTAATTATCATTGATTGATCAGATATTTAATTTAAAAGTTTAAGTATGAACACCTCATGAATTTAGTTTCACAATTTGACTATAGGGTATTGGATAAATAAAAATTTTGGTTAAAATTAAAGGAATTTATTTAAGATAAATAAATCTCATGAATATACTTTATGTAGATGATTTTATAAACTAGATTTATAAAACATGCTTTATAAAGGAATTTATTAAGAATTTAAATTCTAGTATTTTTGAATGGAATTTAAAATGAATTTTTTGGTAAAGGAGTAAATTGGTATTATTTCTAAAAAAGGGATTTTGAAAACTAAAAACAATCTTATGATTAATTAATCCGAGTGGCTCGAAAGTAACTAAAAATGGGTAGGAGATTTGTTCGGATAGTAAATGCTTCTCTTAAGTATTCCCCTTCTTGTTAAGGAAATATGCGATACTATTGGTAGTACCCGGTTTCTTAGTATCATTTTTGAGTTACTCGATCAATATAATCTTATATATATATATATATATATATATATATAATGCGAACCACTTATTTTACAAATCAATGTTTGTCAATTTTTGTTAAAGTGTATTATCTTTATTGATAAGCATGAGTATGCTTTAATGTTTAAAACAATTGTTTAAAGTTATTAATGAATGATTTTGGATTTGTAGTAAATAATGTTTTAGCAACATTTGTTTTTAAAATCCTCGAATGACACTTTGGAAGAAATCTTATGGGTATATTTAGATCTTTAATAATGGGATTTTAAAGACAATAACAAAAATTGGTATCTTTTATATAAAGATATAAATGTTATGAGTTTAAATTATAAAATAAAAGAGAAGATCATTATAACAATGTTTTGGTAATATTTAATCACTTTTGATTGTATTTTGAAGTAAGAAAAACTTGTTAAATATACTTATAACATTCGAATAATATATAAATAATTTTTAAGTATTAAAACTGGTATAAGTAAAGAGAATATATATAAAGGAAGTTTTTAATTAATAAAGGAGTGTTAATTGATAAAGTAAGTTTTAACTAAATAAAGAATGTTTTCAAATTTGATATTAGTTAAAGGAAGTTTATGGTGATTTATCAATTTAATGGATTATTTTGAGAATAAGATTTCAGAAACCATTAAGATAAGTTTAGAGATGTGTTATAATAAAAAGATATTTATCATTTAAAAAGGAAATCTAAGTATAAATATTTGGAAATGAAAAAAATGTAAAATGGTTAAGTATAAAGAAGTATCTTTATGAAAGTTTGAATAAAAGATGGATTTTTATGAAATGTTTTCGTAAATTTTTTTGAAGGTTAATAATTACATATGAAGCATATGGATTATTTCATCGCATGATTTAATCTAAGATTCTAGTACAGAACTTTGACGTGTCTTGACACATGTCCCAAAAGGATTTATCACTCGATTCTTGAAGATGAATGTTGATGAGGGTTTCTGGTTGGACGCTTGAGTTTTCTATCATAGTTGAGAGCTATACAAGGAGAATTAATGTTTTGACAAAAAGCCTAGTCAAAGTCCTCATTAAAGGATCGGACGATCAATCCTAGTTGAAAAGTAAAGTCGTGAATTTGAATAATAGATCGAATCAGATATTTCCTACGGGTGATCTATATACATCGTACGGGTAAAAGTTTAAAAATAAATATTTTTGGAAAACCTTTGGGTTAATTTTTGGGTAATTTCGAGGACGAAATTCTTTTAAGTGGGAAGTCTGTAACGACCCGCAAATTTATCACTTTGATAAATTATATTTATTTTTAAATTTATTAAAATAAAAGATTGATAATTCAAATAATATTGTTTTGAGTGGCAATAAGTAATAGTAATTTTATTTTAATTAAATATTTACAAAAATGTTTTCCTCGAAATGTAAATCGATAAAATGGCCGAAAACTATTTTATAAATAAACAACTCTATAATTGAAAAACATCATGCATAGAACTGAATACATACACTTATTTTTATAATTAAACAAGTATATGAAATAAAATAAATTGATTTTTTTTTGAAAACAAAATGTTTTTTTGACGTTGTTAATTTAAATTGAGAGTTAATGATTAAATAATTATTTTAAATAATTATAATTTATTTTGAATAGTTAAAAAGTGATAAGATATCATTTATAATAGTTTTATAAAGATATATATTTGATATAAAAATATAAGAAAAGGCGATATTGCTCTATCAGTATAATAGCAATTATTGTAAATAATTGTTAATATAAATTTATATGGCTTTATAAATGAAATGTGATCATTTTAATTTATTAATAACGATTAGAAATTTATCTTAAGATTTTGTTTATGAATATATGTACGTTAAAATATTGGTGAAAATGTGACCGATACTCGGTTCTTCGTATTACAACGGTTTATCAAACGAAAGTCGTTCGGAATCAATGCAACGTTGTTTATATGTCATGTACACATATATAACACATGAATGCACACCCTAACATACACATAAACATATACATGTATACATTTACACTTAGACACACACACACACACACACACACACACACACACACACACACACATATATATATATTACAAAATCTAAGATATTTTATAAGCAAGCCTCCTCCTTAAGCTTAACCAAGTCAACACATACATATATGAAATAGATGGAAGTGATGGGCAGATGGGGAGAAGGCTTTTTATGGCTTGGGAAGGAGGGAAGGTGTGTTGGAGAAGCCATGAAGTAATGATGTGTGTATGGATTCCTTTACACTCTTCCTTTGGGTATAAATAACCCACTCTCTCATTACATTTTCTTCACTTTTTCACTCTAGCCTAACTTCCTCATATCTGACTGAAATGTGGAAATTCTTTTTCTAATACCCTTTAAAATTCCAGTGGCTATAACTTTCTAGTTGATCAATTCTTCTCATTTTAAAGTTAGCTATGCTCAAAACTCCATTTTTTCCAAAGCATTTTCGAGCCTAGTTTTAATGGCCGTAAATACCTCCTTTTCATTTGATCATAACTCCTTCAAAACCAACCCAAATGAAATAATTATTTTTATCATAGCATTTAGAATTCCAATGGCTACAACTTTCATGTTTAGCACTTCTACCAGTTTTGAGTGTAACTATGCCAAAATTCCACTTTTTCACAATGTCTTTTCGGGCTTTGTTTCTATGAATCCGAGAATACCTCTTCTTCTCTTTTCCATAACTTCCTCATAACTAATCCAAATTAAATTATTCTTATTTTTAAACCATAGACAAAAAAATTTCGTACAACTTCCATGTTGACCCCATTTTAGAATTTCAGAGAGTTGAGTATCCAAAAACCCTAGAGAAAATGACATATTTTTAGGTCTAGTTTTTGGTAAATTCATTAATAATCCAAAGTCCTGCATCTTGTTTCTCATGCTTGGTCGAGAACCGCTTTTGGCATGGAATGGCCAAGCACACTAGAAGGCCAACCACTTTCTCATGCTATAGCCTTTTTTCGATAGGACATCAATGTGAGAACTCCTAAACTATTATACTATATGTTGGATGATGATATGATGTTTGCAAATGGATGTTTAATATGCTTTTATCATCAAGTTTGGTTGTTTCTATATAACTGTTGAAAATATATACAATTCACGAATATATAGTCGATAAACACAAAGGAAATCACACTAGAGTAAAGTGTATTTATATCTAATATGCAAGTGTACTAAATAGCCAAGTTATAACTAGTAGAGTAAAGTGAATAAAAAGTAAAGAAACAATCACACCAGAGATTTTATACTGGTTTAGACCACCCGTCCTACATCCAATCCCGAAGATCCTCTTCGGCCTTAACTAGCATATAGCCCTCGCTTAGTCTGGAGGAATAGGCTAGATACAAAAATCTTTTCCTGACAAGTATGTGTTCCTAGTAACACTGATTTTGACCGCATAGGAAAAGTCTTTCTATAATCTCCTTTGAGTAGTATGTGTATGTGGAGCTTTGCTCTTAGGAAGTGATAAAACTAATAATTTGATTACTATTAGAAATCAAAGTATATAAAGAGTATAGATATGAGATTCAGAAAATTCAAGTTATTTGTTTCTCAAAATCTTTACATATTTATAGATGTTGAAGATTTTTGTTAAAGAGTAACATCCTTTAGTATGTTCTATTTCAGTTTAAGGGTTGCAATATTTGAGGAAGAAGAGATGCGTTCAAGAGATACTGATGCAACCATTAGAATGTAAGAAGTGCCTTTTCATGGTGCAATTCTGTTACCCCAGCACAGACGTCTGCTCATAATTTTAGGCATCTGTTTAAGTATATATTTTTAAACAAAGAACAGATTTAAACGACTGGCATATGCGATCATACATCTGATGCCTATTAATATATTTTTTAAACAGCGCACAAAGTCAGACATCTGGTATATGTGACCAGACGTCTGATGCCTGTTAATTTCTATATTTAACTTGTTTGAACAATGAAAGACTTAAAATATCTTTGACGTGCAATATTGTGTAAAAAATACTAAAGGAGATTATACAAACCATTTATCTATAACTATATAACACTATAATAGCTTTTCTAATACCAATGATTCTCCTCTTTTACTGGTCGTCTTCAAGCCATGATAATGTGAATTTTGAAAGATTTTTCCTGCAAATAGATGGAATATATTATATGTGTATGATTGTATAGTTGTTGTCATCAAAACCATAGAATACGGGTTCTGACAGCTTGGGTACTATCTCTTACGTTATTAGGACATGATTGACGTTACTTGAATAGGACTAGGGTCTTTAGCCTATAGTTGAGGGTAAGTTGTAGAGTTAAGATGCATTAATAATATGACAATTATTATAAAGCCTTATCTAGGTGCCATCGGTCTCTGTAGTTAGGACCGATTGATTAGCAGTTATGTTGTGGAGGGCCCACTTCGAGTACTGAGGCATTAAGTAACCATTATAGGGTTCACCTCCTCCCTATTTAAGAAGTATTAAGTTTTCGGGGTTTTGGGTAGTGCAATGGTTAGACATATATGTGGGTAATCCTATACTTATATAGTTATACCTTGGACTAGGCTAGGTAGACATATCGTACATGCATATAAGATTTAACGGATTAGCCATAAATAATAGACATAACATTTGAATGGAAACTTATCGACATAAATTAATGGGATGGATGAAGTATTTAATTCTCCAATCACCAGATCATTTTTTTGACCCCTCTCCTCGTAACAACCCACGAGTTAGGTTTAGAAGGACTGGATATTGGAGCAAGACGGGAACTATAGACAGTGAAGCCTTCTTATTCATGCTCGGCACTGACAGTGCAATTAAATATCCAAGTAATGATATTCTGAGGTAGCAGCTTTAGTCAATACGTATATTCTATTATATTTCTCAATTCCGCTATGAGTTTATATTAATTGCTCTCTAATATGGTTGTGTTTATGACAAACCAACTATCTGTACCCTAATAGACCTAGATTTCAATTTAGTCGAAATTCGGACCCATTAAGGTGCAGGTTGTTACATTTGGTATTAGTGCTTAGATTAGTCGATTACGGGATTAGGACACGCTAAGAGAATGTATTTGTATTTTGCCTATAATTATATATAAATTTTGCACCTAACTCTATAGGTCCTGACTATAGAAGTAGTTGCGATCATATTCCAAAACGATGGGCAGGGCGAATATGAGTGGAAAAAAAATAGAGTTAAATTTATACTTCTACCCTGATTACCATACAGGACAGAGATCGTATCATAGGGAGTGGGCCAAGAAGAGCATGGTCACGACATATATAAGCACCTCGGAGGTTGGATGATACTTGACTCCTTCGTTGGGCCCTGCTATGATTGTGGATTTTTATGTATTGTCGATTGATGATGCACATTTCATCCAAACAAACGAGAACTATGAACTTATATGTTACAAGCATCCAAAAGAAAGGTATGAAGGAGTGGAGAGAATTCTTGTAAGAAGGTGTACACTAATCACTATAAGAAGATAAGCCGAATTTTCGATGGAGATGACTTAAGGGTGAGTAGGAAAATAGGAGTGTCCTAAAGATAAGGCAATAAAAGTCCATTTTTGAGTCTAACCCCAAGTGAAAGAATTTGAAAAAAGATTTCTTTGAGAATTTCTTGGAATATTTAAATGGATTTTTCAAATAATTTATTGGGAAATTGTTGTTTTGAGAGAATTCATTATTTGAAACTTTGTTGAGTCAGAAGTTTCTGATTTGAAGGTTTTTAGGAAAAAGCTTTTTTCAATTTCGAAATTCTTAGTTTAAAATTGATTGAGTCCAAAAATTGGATTTAAAGATTTTTTATAAAAGGATTTTTTTAAAATAAATGTAAAATAGAGCGTATGTTGGGGTCGATGATTTTTCATGTTGTGTAAATTTGGAAGATTCCATTTTAAAATTCTTTTTAAGGGGTGGATAAATTGGAGTTGGAATGTATACATCAAAAATTCAGTATAAAATTGGAATGAGAATGAAATAAATTGTTTCAAATCAGTAGTCGTAATTGAGGCTAAAAATATTTAAAGAGGTAGTACAGAAGAAAAAGCTGCAAAAGCCGATCTAATTTATCGTAATCGTTGGAAATATAGCACGAATGGTACTTTTTTCCTATATTTAAAATACTCCACACATTATCTAATAAATTATATGGTGCTCTTTTAATGGTTTCAGTAACAACACCACTGTTTGAATAGTAATGTTGGTACATCAATGAAATTGTGATTGATTCGAATGGGGTATATGGAATAAAAGGTTAAAAACGCCCGACCATTTAGATAGAAATAACATTAGGAATTTATGTATAAAAATAGGATTAGTAATCTAGATAGAAATAATATAGAAGAAAAACCAAAGGAATATGATAGGAAGAATGGAAATATTCCATGGATATGTAGTAATTGCGCATATACTTTAGATAGACGCTTAGATAGATGTTGCAATTATGAGTATCTTTTAGACGTCCCCCTCTTGCGCTATGAAAATATCCATCAAAGGGGAAGCAATAATAACATGAGTATAGGAAAATAACAGGATGGAAGTTATTCTTGTCTACTCCACTTTTCATTGTTTAATCTTATAGGAGATGTTTTTGAAAAATTGGTTTGTTATGATAATTGTGCTTATGAATGTTTAGAGTCTAAAATCCTACTTTTTTAAAAAAAAATCTTTGTTGTCGAAAGTCCTTAAAAAGGTAAAATCAGTTAGAAAATGGAAAATTTTCATGGTTTCTTTTTGGAACCAAGTAATTTTTGAATTTGATAAAAAGGTTTCCAAGTTTGTAATTAAAGGTAAAGGTTTAGATTAGGTATTTTATGATTTTGAAATTTTAGTTTTATAAAGAATGGTGAGAACCAAATCAAAATTTTAATACGAACTAGATAGGGATCACTGCCTTGGTAAGATGGGATAAAGGTTTTAGAGTATGAGTAAAATAGCTACGAATGCTTGTAGGGTAACAACAAGGAATCCTCGTTGAATATAATAAATGTTGGTATGAAACTAGGAATATTTTATTCGAGATGTGCGGAAGACATCAGGAGAACACTCAAAGGAATGATGAAGGGTAATAGAGGGAAATTTTGCGAGTCCCATGGTATACTCACATAAAGGATCAAAGACATAGAGGAAGCAAATACCAAATTTTGAGGATGCTGTTAAGAGATTGTGACTGAGAGAAGATAGTGGTATGGTTAGAGAAGAGAGTAAAAAGATGGAAAACCAACATGAAGGACGTTGGTTGACCTAAGGTTGAAAGAGGCAACATAGGTGGTAGGGAAGTTATTCCACCAAACTAATTTTCTGATGAGTTATTCTAAATGTGCATAGTTTATATTTCTTACCCACTGCAGTGTGAGGATGCACAATTTATCCCTTAATATGGTGTAATAATTAAAGTAACGGGTGGACCGCATTTATTACAAGCCAAGAAGGAGAGTGAAGGATGTTGGGTGATAGTTGAATGGCTTACTAGGGATGTCCATCTTAATTTAGTAAGCAGTGCTAAGGCCATAACATCAATAACACCAGTTGATGATGAATGGCAACTTCCAGTAAATTTTCTTTTAGGGTCTTTAGGTTGTAGTCACTAGTTATCTCCCTTAGGTTATTAGAAAAGTTTATGATATGGTATTAGATATGTGCATGTTTTATCACTATGTTCATTTGATGGATGAGATTAGATCGCTATATAAATATGAAAATATTGAGAAACAACGCAAATAAGGAGATCTTATAAGGACACTTAACTAGAAGTTAAAAATAATTAGATCCCAAAATTATAGAATTTCGAAAAATAAATAAATATTAGCAAGCAAAATAAATTTTAGAAAATGGCGGAAGGGAAAGATTTTTGCGAAGTCATGGGTTACTGTCACTTCACCTTAAAAGCTAAAATTTATAAATACACTTGTAGGTAGTTTGTTGTTTTAGAGTAAATTAAAAGGAAAGGTTCTCCAAATCTAGGATTAACTGCGCAATATAGGGTTAATCATATACATTAGCTTATTGGCAGAGTCCTAACTAAGTTAAGTTATGGCTTGATTTTTTTAAGGATGGAACGATAAATGTTTTGAAAATTTATCTTCGAATATCTTTGAAATTTTTTGTTTAAACGCTTTTGAGTAGTTGGGTTCAAATGTTTTTGAAATTTTTGGTGAAGTGCTTTTGAAAAAGAACACACACACACATATATATATATATAGTAAAATATAATAATAATAAAACAGGTTTAAATGCTTATGGGAATTCGATTTTTCAAACTATTTTGCAACAGAAAAGGAAAAAGATTTTTGACAGAAAATGAATTTTTTTCCAATTTTCTAGGGTCGCATACGTCACATAGGGAGGACCGACTGTTAATGAATATGAATTTTACTGTCCGACAAGCGTGATAATATACTAAACACAGATAATAATAAGGGACAATGGTTGTTTTAGCTTTGGAATTTCTACTTCCATACCTTGTTGATAGTAAAAAAAACTTGGGCTTGGGATAATTACTCTTTAACATCTAAAAAAATACCTCCTTATGCCCATTCTACTTGAAAAGGTTGGAAAAGTTTTAGAGGCAAAACAGAAGGTTCAAAGGTACAACGGAATAGGTATCTAAAAAAGGATGAAATTGTGAAAAAATTCAAACAAATTCCTTTTCTAGCATAGAAAAGTAGATTTAGAAAATGGATTTTCAAAAAAATTGGACGTTAAAAATTGTGTGTTAGGTTTTGGATGGTGAGATTAGTTGCAAAATTAGTTGAACCATGTGGCTACTCATAGGAGTGGAATCTTTGTTTGCAAAAAAGATTTTTGAAAACTTGCATACATATAGAAGTGCCAGTATATCTTGGTTGTTTGCATCCTATTTTCAAAGAATGCATTCATATAGGAGGCATCGATTTAGAGTCGTTTTGCATACATGTTTTATGTGTTATGATACACCATGCACTTATACATGTTTGGTTGCAAAATTAGTTGTACACTAATTGGTTAGATAGCTTAGATTGGTTGCACGTAATATTACATGATTGAACCCTTGGGGAATTTTAGGGATGAAATTCTTTGGGAAGAATGTAATACACTGCAAATTAACGATAATTAATAATGCTCCAAAAATGAAATTTGAGCCTACGTTGGAATTTAGCCACTAAAATTGAACCTTTGTGTATGTGCGATCCCCTCATTGAGTCGGTCAACTGCTAGCAGTCGACCGCCTATAGGGGAGCAGTCGATCGGTTGAATGTGGCGGCTAGGGTTCGAACCTTGGCCAACGCCTGGATTTAATTATTTTAATATAACGGTTATGATTGATTCATGTGCTTTATAGGCCTAACCCCTTATTTCTCTCATATTTCTTATCCGAGTAGCGAAGCTCTGCCATTTTCACTTCTCTACTACTTCTAAAAATTATAAAATTTTATATAAATATATAATCAGAGAAGGTTAGGAAATAGATGAACAGAAGAGAAGGAGCGAATCAATACCGCAAAAAAAGGTAACTTTTATAAGTATAAATGTACATTCTCCTTAACTCATAATTTCTTCTCATATCTATAATTCTAATAGTATGTATACATCTTGTTATACATATTCTTTTGGATTAGAAAGAAAAGGCGTCAAGTAAAGGAATAGATTTAGATTTGGAGATTTGGAAAAATTAAAAAGTGGGTAAGATATTATATAATTTACTTATAACATTGAAATTTGTATCATTGGATTTTATTTAATTATAATGCCTAATAAGATAAGATGAATTATAAGGTTAAAACAAATATATAGGATTATTGCCTACACATTTAAAAAAAACGTAATTGGAATGGGAATAACATGCACAACCTAATCTAGAAATTTGAATTTAGTCCTAAATATTTATTGTTGTAGAATGTTTGTTTATTTTGGATCTATAGTTGATTTGTAAATTAGATTACCCTGGTTGACTTGGAGTGTGAATTTATCTGTTTTTGATTTATTTGGAGAAGGTTTCGTGTAATTTCCATAAATTATCCAATTCAAAAATGTGTATAAAAGCATGTCATTTGAATTAATAAGGAATATACCAAAATGGGAAAGGGATGTGTAATATTTGGATATTCTTCTCCGTAGTTTACATTTCCTAATAAAAAAAGAAATAATTCCTTATAATTCCAAATGAAGTAAAGATATCATTTTGGTTAATTTGGGGAAAGTTATAGTGGTAATCCTTTTTGAAAATGCAGCTTTAATAAATTAAAACATGGAAATGAATGTTATAGTTTGGAAATTAATAGTTAAAATTGTAAATAGATAGACATGTATAACACACTTAACGTTCAAAAATAAAAATATATAAATTGAATAGTTTACGATGACATTCTTGGTAGTTGTTAATAGCGTAGTAATCATAGGACTATGATTTATGAACATTAATTAAAGATTTAATGGGCAATAAAATTGTTATCAATAGAGAGTTAAAAAGGAATTAATTGGGGACTAATTTGGGAATTTAATATGGCATTGATAGGGAAACCGAATTAGCATAATAGATGGATTTTGAAAGTGATAAATATATTAAATGAATTAAATAAGGATCGACTAGTGATTGTCTAATTTTGACACAAATGACCAATTATTATGGGTAATAGACTTTTATTAGACATTACAAGGCAACCAAAGCCTAAGCGTATAAATTAAAAATAATTACATGGCGCATAAGTAAGTATTAAAACTATTAAATATATGTTGAAGGCAATATAATTTTCGTAGTAGGAAATTATATAGCTTCAATTGTACGTTAAGGACAAGCGTGAATTAGTGGTCTTAGCCCAACACTTAGGCTTTGTGTGATTGGTTTGGTTTAGTGGATGGGGATGCGAGGTCAATAGAGTTACACAACAAAAGTGTAACGACCCGCAAATCCGTACCCCTTGAGTCAACACTATTCTACAACAATCAACTCAAGTTGCACAGAAATACGAACCATTTGGTTTTAAGAAGAAGAGGTAGAAGAAGAGAAAACAAAATCAACATCAGAATCTAACCATCGCAGCGGAATAAAATATAATACATAATAAATAATCTTTACTCAAAATCAAATATATATCAGTTTACATATACTACATCATCAGAGTACATCAGTCACAGCTCACATCAATAACAATACAATGAATACACAACAACTCAAACAGCGGAATATATATATAACAAGTACGACTATACGTATTGTCATCCAGCTCGTCTCCTGAGCTCCACAGCATCATATCCTGTATCCTATAATACTCGGTCTGACCCGAGCATTATAGTTAAATAACACCCGAGTCAGTCTCGAATAACAGCGTGAGAAAATCACACCCAATTGATTATTAAAGTTTCAAAAATCCTTTGAAAACAAAAGCATCTCGTAAGACCACGCCACAAATAAACATGTCGGGTTTTTACCTTACGATAGCTAAAACAATTTTTATAGAAATCCTCTGATATTATAATAGGGTCTATATACAAATACTTATAAAATAGCCGAAATTGTGACATGATAAATTCCAGCTACTAGCCACAGAGTGGGTAATACAAACAAAACTCGTACAAGGCTCGTAGGGAGAATGAATTTCCAACAATGACTAGGCACTGGGGTACCACCTGTCACAGTACGGAGCCTAGATCACCGTACCGAGGATTACTCCCTTCATCCCCTGCAACACAAGGCCGGAACCATTCCTTACTGAACAGTCCCGAACAAGATAAACCCCGTGGTTGGCGCGACTTACCACCCACTAAGCCGAAATATATAAAAAGGGACATCTAGACAGGGGAAATATCTTGTCCTGCTTGGGCATGACCCACCTAACCTTGCTGCATATCCCCTGATTTTCAGTCATTCCCAGTTGATGAGGCTTGAGGCTAAGCGTTACCTTTTAGAACGTTTCACTTAGAATGCCCATCGCCCACTTGACGATGTTTCGCAAGCATTCGTCCATACAAGTCCGTCCCGGGTTCGAACGGAACCGAAGGCACTATTCCTACTACATCCATTTTGGAAATATCCTCAGGATTAGTAGCGACTAGCCCTTGCACTTCACCGCTCCATCTTCGAATCCAAAAATCGTTTTTCGCACGAAAACGTACAAATCGGATCGAAGTGGTTTTCGAGAAATAAATCTCGATCCCGGTCTCTTCGAAACGATCAACGCATTGTCCAATATTGATAGTCGGTTATTTAACTATCAATTTATATTCACAAGCAACCATCAATCAATAAATAATTTCCCCAAATTATTTATTTATCTCAAAATAACTTCACAGGATATATTTCTATTTTCAATCCTTTGAAAACAGTTTCAAACTATCATTCTTCTCAGAATCAACTTTCCCAAATGTTTTATATTTCCTCTGAAATCACCATGCACAAAAACAGATTTTTAAAATAAGTTAAAATGCTTTACTTTTGAAAACGTTTGTACTTTTAAGCATTTTAGTTAAATTACTTCAATATTTTGTTAAAAATACATATTGTATGAATATTTGAAATAAGGTTATTTAATAAATATAAAACTAGATTTTCACTTTTAAAAACAAAATACTAAGTCACTTTTTAAGTAATTACTGCTAAAATAGATTTGAGAAAATACTTACTTTAGACTATAAATATTAGAAATAATAAATTTTTCAAAACATACCTTTAAAACAATTTTAAAATCTTTTGACTTACATTTAAAAATTTACTTTGAAACGTACTTGGTTATCCAAGGAGAATTTCAACATCTCAACCACTTAAATCAATTCCTAAATTGATTTCCAATTTATTTTATTTGAAATAAATTCTTTTACTTATCAGTTCATTTCCAAATTCAGTAGTTATGGACTTTATTATTATTATTATTATTATTTCTTCTTTACTCTTTCAATAATCCAAATCTTAAATTCTAAATAAATGTTTGTTCTTTTTAATTAATAATACTGCATTTTAAAATTCATTAACTTTCTGTTTATTCAAATTCTCCTTTCCATTCTCAAGATTCATTTATTAGAATTTTAAAGTCACTTTATTTCTTTTCCAAGGTATTCTTAAATTTAATTTATAATTATTTTACTTGCAATTCCACTTCTTTTATTTTCATTTCAAAACTCAAATTTATATTTTGATAATTCATTATACCCAATTATATCAACCAAGTCATAGCATTCAATGCTTCCACATAATTCATTATAGAATATAGGATATCAAACAATCAGGTCAGAGAATATAAAATAAGTTAAATAAAAGTTGAGGGGTCCAGTTGGATCCCTCCAACCTGTTTTTCCCTGCATCCACAGACGTTAGCACGACATAATATACCAACTTCAAATTATATCATTCTATATCACATCAATCAATTCAAGCATTCAAACAATTATTTAAATTTAATCATTAAATTTAAATTTATAATCAACTGAGTGAGATTAACTCACCTTTGCCTCTTAAATTTGTACGTCTACTTCATTCTCGATTTAAGTCCCCGATTTTATACCTTGTATAACATTATATGGTTAATTAATATCTGAATAAATCCAAAAATTAACTAACGTTTACTTATTTATTTTAATTTATAATTTAATTTAAAAAATTTAAACTAAAAATTGTCTTTGACAAATTATCTTTAGTAACCCAAAAATTAAATTGGTTAATTAAAATAGTTTAATCTTCAAACCCACTTCTTTTAAAATAATTAGTGGGATAAAAATATTTACGTATGTGTATATATTTATTTTTATTTCCTTTGAAATCTCTTTAGGTTCTGAAAATATGTAATTGAATTAAAATAAAGGTGGAATCGATACCTGACAGCCTCCCTCTACAGCCCACCTTCCTCCTCGAGACCCAATACCCCGATGCTCGAGAACTAGAACCCGCCTCCTCCCCTCGGTCAGAGCACTGCGCGACCAAAACTGACTTGCAAAGTTCAACGACGAGCTCGCTTAACTCACGTGAGTTCCGACGCACCCTCGACTCGTTCAGCAACCCCAAATCATCACGGCACTGTTCGAACTCGAGACGCTTCGCCCAGCAATCGTCGAACCCTCAACGCTAAGTCGCCTCCAAGATTCGATCGAACGAACCCTGCTTCCGCCCCTCTCTAACACTCTGATCGATCTTCATTTTTTTTTTTAGATCGTCTTCGGCCATTAATGATTTTTTTTCTTTTCTATTTCACGAATTGGGGAAAAGAAATAGGGTTCAGAAGAGAAAGCATCGTTTACTCATTCGGCTGTAAGTATAAAGGAAATAAGCGTGTAGAGGAAGATAATAAAGGATGGCGTAAAAGAGAAGCTTCTATTTTAATTAAATTTAAATTTCATTAGATTAATATCAATTAGATTTTCAGCGCGTTTCTATATCGCAAACTCACACACTAACTCCGATCAATACGAAATTTGAAATCTGACAATAATTAAATATTACGGACCCAATGGAACTGGTTTCGTCGAATTCCGAGACTGTGCTTCGGAAGGCTATTTTTAAATTTAATTTAAACGATATAAATTTTAAAACTTAACAAACTATTTTTAAATTTGATTTCATCACTCCTATTCTCTTCAGTATTATCAATATAAATTTTATAAGCCTTCAATTTATTTTTAACAGGCTTAAAACTCTAGATTCAGCCTTTTTCCCAACTTTAATTTATTTAATTCAATAATTTAATTGTCAAATAATTGGTGATATTTGAATCCAAGTTAAAAATTAACATTTAAATATTCAAAATCAATTGAATATTCCAATTTCAAATGCCTACAATTTCTGGGTCGTCACATTCCTCCCCCCTTAAAAGAATTTCGTCCCCGAAATTACTAATTAGGAAGAATGATCCAATACCCGTTTATTTTTATAAAACCAAATAGTCCAACATCTAACCAACTATCTTTTTATAAAAGACCCATTATCATTCTTATTAACTTCACCACTCTCCCATAGTTTCAAACTATACTATTTGTTTAACCATTCAAGTTTCAATTTAAAACCAAATTTTGAATTTTCAAAATTTCTCAAAATTTTCTAACTCTCTAAATTTCCGAAAAATTTCGCAAGCGTCTCCTTTGCTCGGCTAGCTCGGTACAACTACAAAATGGCTCTACCTCCTCCCAAATCCAAAAAGAAAACAAATAGCCAAGTGGCTCAATCCAAATCCAAATCCCAATCAAATTTCATACCCAAATTTAAATACATACCTATTTGTCGAGCATTTCAACTTTTATCTTTTTGAAATCAAATCCAATTCTTTTTTTTCCTTTAGATTACCTACATATCCTGCTTAGCACTAATATCCAATCACAACTTCCAAAACATTTTATCGACTTTCTTACCAAATGCCAAAATTCATCCAAACATCAACTCAGAATATAATTGCAATATTCAATTTCCAATTAAGAATTGATCATTCCTTACTTAAGTTAGTATAAGCATTATATATGTTTCTTAAATTTATTTTCATCTCCCACTTTAGTTAATATCTATTTCTATTCAAATTGATTCTTTCATTTTCATATGGATTCAATTTATCTTAAACTCTAAATTTTTAAACTTCATTTTCCATTAATAAATAATTCATATCATTACTTTAAGTTAGTTTCCTTTACTAAATTAGTTTAGTTTCCAATTTGAATTCGTTAGTCATTATCACAATTTTTTTCAAAATTTTCAAAAACTTTCTAACTCCCAAAATTTCTGAAATTTTTTGGCAGAGTCCCCTTTGTACGGAGGAGCTTTTGCAATTTGACAAAAGAGATAAATATATATACATCGACCCACACAGTCGGAAAAACCAAAAACAGTTCATATTTCCTATTTTTATTGCGTAGGCGTACCTTATTTAGCATTTTAAGTAGGCGGCTTATTAATTTTAGCAAATAGCCCAACCCAAATCCAGCCACATGGCTTCTAGGTACCTGTACTTACTCAATTTAAACATGTAAGTGCCAAATATATGCAGTTTAACTATATTTCACTTATTTACAATAGTTAAAACATATGAAGTTTAAAAGAATCTCATACCAAACATTTTCCCGTAAGCAATTAATATAGTTTCATGCTAATTCAACTGTTCTAATTTATTTATAACCATTTTCACTCAATTCGGATGGTTTTCGATTCATTAGTATACAACTCCATCAATTTGAATGGTTTAGAACTCATTTGCTTATTTTTAATTTATTCTTAGGCAGACAGAACTCATATTTAATTCCATTGTTTTCAAAATCAATTTACTTTACTTCTATCGACTCATAAATTTTTAATTACTTCCATTTACATCCAATGATAATTTATCCTTTGCAATTTGACAAGATCTATGTGAATAAACAAATATTTATGCTTTATAACCAATTTAAATGGATTTCAACTCGATTTATACCTGATTCTATTTCACTTTCAAATTTATTCTCAATCTATATATTCTCATTTCTTTTCATTACAATTTTGAATCCATTCACTTGCATTTCCTTCTATTAACCAAACCAGTTCATACAAAACTATTAACATCTTAGGTTCGTCTTCATTACCAATTTAATTTCCCTTTTAGTTTTAATTCATTCACAATCCATTCATTTACATTTCATTTCATATTTGTTTATTCCAAACTATTTTATTTAGCTCGAAGACAATCCAAGCTATTTCATTCAACAACCATTTCAATTTTTATTTAAACCACATTTCATTTGATACTTTTTTATTCCATCATTTATTTATTCAATATGATTAGTTTATCCACATTCAATTTATTTTAAATTTTCATCTTCTTAAATTTTATTTACAACCCACCAAATTTTATTCCGATCCAAATTTATTTTTACTTGGTTTAAAACCAAACCAATATTATTAAACTTTGTTTTAAGTTGAATTCAATTCAACTCCTTTCCATCTTTTAGCTTGAGTTTATTCACTCTAATTTATACTTAAGCTCATTCTCATTTTGCAAACCAAGTTCTCTTTTCAATTTAGCTTGATTCTATTTCAATCCAATCTCCTTTCAACTACAAATTTATTTGATTTATTATTATAAATTTCAAATTTCCAGGTATGATCCATTCTCAGTTCACTTAAATAAATTTACAAGGTCATTTCAATTTATTTCTACATATTTGGATTTTATTCACAATACAAACCATTATTATTGTAATCCAATCTCATTTTCAATTTACCATTCACTTTTATGAACTCACAATTCAATCTCATTCTCAATTCATCAACCATCTTGAATCGAATTAAATTTTATATCTTGAGTTTTATTTCCAATCTTCCTTATTATCTCGCAGTTCAACTGTTATTTAACTGCATTGGGTTCTCATTACATATTTCATTATCTAATTTATTATCTAAATAGTTTTTCTCTAACATATAACCCAGAACTTGATTTTAACCCCCAAAATCTCTTCATTTCATTTTTCTTAGGTTCAAATTTATTTTATAATCCAAGTTTTGATTTTTATTTTATTTTGGAATATCAAATTATATTTATTTTGGGATTTTATATCTCACTATTTGTTTTTATAAGTCACAACATATTATTTACACAATTTCATGCATTCGAGACTTGAGTATATTCATCTTTTATTTTAACTCAAGCTTCTTGCTTATTTATATCCCAAGCATGTTTTACTTCATGCATTAAAACTCTTTTACACGTTATTCTTATTTATTTATTTCAATTCCAATCTTTATTCAATTTATTTTCCATTTGTTTAGGTAAGAATTTTATTTCTTTTATTAACTCAATTGAATTCTCATCCCAATTCAATTTTACTTTAATCTAAATTTATTTAACTCAATTCAATTTCAACTTAATTCGAATACAACTGGATCTTATTTTCAGCCTATCCAATTAATGTCAATCCAGTCAAAATTTTATTTCCCATCCAAGTTAATTTCATTTTTAACTCTTCTCTTTAATTTTAATATTCCAACATTCAAAGCTTATACTCCCTTCTTGATTTAAAAATCATCTCAATTTATAAGCTTACAATCATCTCATCAGGATTTCTAAACACCCGGCTTTGGCTTCAAATTATTTTGAAATCTCCAACATTTCAAAATCACATTTTCCAAAAATTTAAACCAATCCTGGTTTTATTCCCAACAAATTTCCTTTGAGATTTTCAAAAACAACTAGCTTTCAGAACAAATCACTTTGGTAGCAATTCGTCACTTAGAAATTCGAAAATGAATACTGATGATGCGGCTGTCATCATCAGAATTATTTTCCAATAATCGAAGTAATTTCAATGCTATATCACTTTCAAAATCCATTTAAAACAAATTTCCTTTCAGAAATACTTTCAAAATAATAATGCTATCATTTATCGTTAAAACACTTCCAAAATTCAAATCCTGCTTAAATCCATTTTACTATCAATCATTTGCATAGCTTATGCTCATACAAATTCTTATTTGATTTTATTTCAATTCATAAATTACATCTATAATTCATATTTAAAATTTTCATTCTATAATGAATTTATCCCTTAAATTTTAGTTATATTTCAATTTTTATTTAAATTTTTACTTAACAATGATAATACTTTAATATTATCATTTCTAACATCCAAGCATCCACATATTAGCTAAAATAGTTTACAAAAATTATTCTTTATATCAAAATATGTTTTGGGTAAAATTATTTCATTCACCCATATTTAAAACAACACCGTGTTGATTGCTTTATTCAAATGTTTAGGAACCCCTTCGATACAGTTGCGTAGACTGTGTTGACGAAGGTTCATATGCCACTCAATAAATCAACCAACACAATATTAAAACAATTTATATTCACTAACAAATACGCGCTCATATCTATTAATACGCTCAAACTCATTATAGAGTACTACGGACTCTATTTTATGAGTAATTCCCACCAGAGCCAAGGTTATCACCACCCTAAACTCTGATACCAACTGTAACGACCCGCAAATCCGTACCCCTTGAGTCAACACTATTCTACAACAATCAACTCAAGTTGCACAGAAATATGAACCATTTGGTTTTAAGAAGAAGAGGTAGAAGAAGAGAAAACAAAATCAACATCAGAATCTAACCATCGCAGCGGAATAAAATATAATAGATAATAAATAATCTTTACTCAAAATCAAATATATATTAGTTTACATATACTACATCATCAGAGTACATCAGTCACAGCTCACATCAATAACAATACAATGAATACACAACAACTCAAACAGCGGAATATATATATAACAAGTACGACTATACGTATTGTCATCCAGCTCGTCTCCTGAGCTCCACGGCATCATATCCTGTATCCTATAATACTCGGTCTGTCCCGAGCATTATAGTTAAATAACACCCGAGTCAGTCTGGAATACCAGCGTGAGAAAATCACACCCAATTGATTATTAAAGTTTCAAAAATCCTTTGAAAACAAAAGCATCTCGTAAGACCACGCCACAAATAAACATGTCGGGTTTTTACCTTACGATAGCTAAAACAATTTTTATAGAAATCCTCTGATATTATAATAGGGTCTATATACAAATACTTATAAAATAGCCGAAATTGTTACATGATTAAATTCCAGCTACTAGCCACAGAGTGGGTAATACAAACAAAACTCGTACAAGGCTCGTAGGGAGAATGAATTTCCAACAATGACTAGGCACTGGGGTACCACCTGTCACAGTACGGGGCCAAGATCACCGTACTGAGGATTACTCCCTTCATCCCCTGCAACACAAGGCCGGAACCATTCCTTACTGAACAGTCCCGAACAAGATAAACCCCGTGGTTGGCGCGACCAACCACCCACTAAGCCGAAATATATAAAAAGGGACATCTAGACAGGGGAAATATCTTGTCCTGCTTGGGCATGACCCACCTAACCTTGCTGCATATCCCCTGATTTTCAGTCATTCCCGGTTGATGAGGCTTGAGGCTAAGCGTTACCTTTTAGAACGTTTCACTTAGAATGTCCATCGCCCACCTGACGATGTTTCGCAAGCATTCGTCCATACAAGTCCGTCCCGGGTTCGAACGGAACCGAAGGCACTATTACTACTACATCCATTTTGGAATATCCTCAGGATTAGTAGCGACTAGCCCTTGCACTTCACCGCTCCATCTTCGAATCCAAAAATCGTTTTTCGCACGAAAACGTACAAATCGGATCGAAGTGGTTTTCGAGAAATAAATCTCGATCCCGGTCTCTTCGAAACGATCAACGCATTGTCCAATATTGATAGTCGGTTATTTAACTATCAATTTATATTCACAAGCAACCATCAATCAATAAATAATTTCCCCAAATTATTTATTTATCTCAAAATAACTTCATAGGATATATTTCTATTTTCAATCCTTTGAAAACAGTTTCAAACTATCATTCTTCTCAGAATCAACTTTCCCAAATGTTTTATATTTCCTCTGAAATCACCATGCACAAAAACAGATTTTTAAAATAAGTTAAAATGCTTTACTTTTGAAAACGTATATACTTTTAAGCATTTTAGTTAAATTACTTCAATTTTTTGTTAAAAATACATATTGTATGAATATTTGAAATAAGGTTACTTAATAAATATAAAACTAGATTTTCACTTTTAAAAACAAAATACTAAGTCACTTTTTAAGTAATTACTGCTAAAATAGATTTGAGAAAATACTTACTTTAGACTATAAATATTAGAAATAATAAATTTTTCAAAACATACCTTTAAAACAATTTTAAAATCTTTTAACTTATATTTAAAATTTTACTTTGAAACGTACTTGGTTATCCAAGGAGAATTTCAACATCTCAACCACTTAAATCAATTCTCAAATTGATTTCCAATTTATTTTATTTGAAATAAATTCTTTTACTTATCAGTTCATTTCCAAATTCAGTAGTTATGGACTTTATTATTATTATTATTTTATTTCTTCTTTACTCTTTCAATAATCCAAATCTTAAATTCTAAATAAATGTTTGTTCTTTTTAATTAATAATACCGCATTTTAAAATTCATTAACTTTCTGTTTATTCAAATTCTCCTTTCCATTCTCAAGATTCATTTATTAGAATTTTAAAGTCACTTTATTTCTTTTCCAAGGTATTCTTAAATTTATTTTATAATTATTTTACTTGCAATTCCACTTCTTTTATTTTCATTTCCAAACTCAAATTTATATTTTGATAATTCATTATACCCAATTATATCAACCAAGCCATAGCATTCAATTCTTCCACATAATTCATTATAGAATATAGGATATCAAACAATCAGATCAGAGAATATAAAATAAGTTAAATAAAAGTTGAGGGGTCCAGTTGGATCCCTCCAACCTGTTTTTCCCTGCATCCACAGACGTTAGCACGACATAATATACCAACTTCAAATTATATCATTCTATATCACATCAATCAATTCAAGCATTCAAACAATTATTTAAATTTAATCATTTAAATTTAAATTTATAATCAACTGAGTGAGATTAACTCACCTTTGCCTCTTAAATTTGTACGTCTACTTCATTCTCGATTTAAGTCCACGATTTTATACCTTATATAACATTATATGGTTAATTAATATCTGAATAAATCCAAAAATTAACTAACGTTTACTTATTTATTTTAATTTATAATTTAATTTAAAAAATTTAAACTAAAAATTGTCTTTGACAAATTATCTTTAGTAACCCAAAAATTAAATTGGTTAATTAAAATAGTTTAATCATCAAACCCACTTCTTTTAAAATAATTAGTGGGATAAAAATATTTACGTATGTATATATATATATATTTATTTCCTTTGAAATCTCTTTAGGTTCTAAAACTATGTAATTGAATTAAAATAAAGGTGGAATCGATACCTGACAGCCTCCCTCTACAGCCCACCTTCCTCCTCGGGACCCAATACCCCGATGCTCGAGAACTAGAACCCACCTCCTCCCCTCGGTCAGAGCACTGCGCGACCAAAACTGACTTGCAAAGTTCAACGACGAGCTCGCTTAACTCACGTGAGTTCCGACGCACACTCGACTCGTTCAGCAACCCCAAATCATCACGGCACTGTTCGAACTCGAGACGCTTCGCCCAGCAATCGTCGAACCCTCAATGCTAAGTCGCCTCCAAGATTCGATCGAACGAACCCTGCTTCCGCCCCTCTCTAACACTCTGATCGATCTTCATTTTTTTTTTTAGATCGGCTTCGGCCATTAATGATTTTTTTTTCTAATTCACGAATTGGGGAAAAGAAATAGGGTTTAGAAGAGAAAGCATCGTTTACTCATTCAGCTGTAAGTATAAAGGAAATAAGCGTGTAGAGGAAAATAATAAAGGATGGCGTAAAAGAGAAGCTTCTATTTTAATTAAATTTAAATTTCATTAGATTAATATCAATTAGATTTTCAGCACGTTTCTATATCGCACACTAACACACTAACTCCGATCAATACGAAATTTGAAATCTGACAATAATTAAATATTACGGACCCAATGGAACTGGTATCGTCGAATTCCGAGACTGTGCCTCGGAAGGCTATTTTTAAATTCAATTTAAACGATATAAATTTTAAAACTTAACAAACTATTTTTAAATTTGATTTCATCACTCCTATTCTCTTCAGTATTATCAATATAAATTTTATAAGCCTTCAATTTATTTTTAACAGGCTTAAAACTCTAGATTCAGCCTTTTTTTCCAACTTTAATTTATTTAATTCAATAATTTAATTGTCAAATAATTGGTGATATTTGAATCCAAGTTAAAAATTAACATTTAAATATTCAAAATCAATTGAATATTCCAATTTCAAATGTCTACAATTTTCGGGTCATCACAAAAAGTCTACCCTTCACCTAGCGGCTACCAAAAATTGTGTACACATACTACTAATGTGGGACATCTCCAACCATATGACCCATAGGGAAGAGATATGCGTAGGACGTAGGACCTGCTTATAGGACAGAAGTATTAAGTAGTTATTATAGGGCCTGCCTCCTCCCTATTTAGAAAGTTTTAGATAGACGGGTTAGTAGTTAGGCATGGTAGTGGATGTCTCAGGAAGGGTCCGCTTTGGGTTAGAGGTATTAAGTAGCTATTATAGGGTCCGTCTCCCTCGTAAAGAAGTATTAAGCAGCCTGATGAGATTCCTTGCAATGTCACCTTGATAGTATGGGAGAGGAATCCATTTTGGGATAGGTATTAAATGATGGATACTTGTCCAAAATGCAGGTATTAAATGGTCAAAGTCTGCCTAGTTCCTATTGAAATGATATTAAGTGGCTTGGGTACTATCTATTACATTGTTAAGGCATTTTTGACGATAGTTGCATAGGACTGGGCAGGGCCTTTGACCTATAGTTGAGGGTAAGTTTTAGAGTTGAGATGCCAAAAACTTGTTTACTGACAGAAGTTCTATAGAGTTAGAAAACCGTCAAGAAAATTAAAACTAAAATTTAAATCGCAAGCACACGACGTACAATTTTAGTGCATGGCGAGTACAGGTCGATCCGTAGGGAATTGTTAGATTTTGATTAGCTAGAAAATATAAGAAAAATGACAAAAAAAAGTGATAAAAATATGAGGTTAGAAAGACAATTTAGAGATAAATTCACACTCTAGATCACATAGTTCAACAAAAAAGAAATTATGATCTCTCTTTTTTGGTCATTAGTGAATTCAAATGATGTGTTTTTCATAAGTATGGCTTATTTGTGCTATTGATTAGCTCAACTTAAGCCATCAAACTACGACACAACCTTTGAGCCACTTTTAATTCTCATGAAAAATAACAAGAAGTTGGAAATGAAATCTATTTTAAGCATGGTCTATTAGTTATTGTTTAGAAATATAGGCATCAAAATTTAATTTAAACATTTACTTCTATTCCATAATCATATATAGATAAAGAGGCAATTTGTGATTCATATGATTAAGCATAGCCTATTTGTTTTGAACAACATAATCTATCATACTCAGTACTTAACACAAAATTACATAAACATCATTTTTACATGAAGCACAAAAGAGAGCAATAATTATCAAAATGCAAGATTTATTTACAAAGATACGAATGCAAGTTTTTGAAAATATTTACAATGAAGGATTTACTTTTAAATTGACACAAATAAGTTATATGTTTTGGTTATTATCAAGAAATTTAAGGCCTTTTACTTGTCACAATTTCTAACAAAAATCAAGTCGTCATAGCAAATAGACTATAGTTTGGCTAGTTGTTTTAGTTGATAACACAATGTAATTATGCAATGGATCTTTAGTTGATTATCAAAGTGGTATTTTCATTTCGTTTCAATAACAAGTTAAATCAAACAAGTCAAAATAGTGCTTGGATTTCAATTGCCTACTTTCTTTTATTTGAAACTTTTATTGATATTAACAATATTTACATATGCATAACTCAGGTAAACTGAGGCCAGATGTATTACTTGTGCACTGCCATGTGGACTGATGTGAGGGGAATACAGAGCGTGACGAGTGAACACACAAGTGTGAACACTTATCGACTTTAGGCGTTATTAAAAAGAATTTTTATATACATACACCTTACTCAGATAAACTGAGGCCAGATATACCGATCGTGCACTGCCTTTCGGGCTTACGTGAGAAGGGTACATTGCATGGCGAGTGAACACACAAGTGTGTACACATGACTCTAGGTGTTTATTAAAAAATATACATATACAAAAGATTTTTTTGTTTTTTTGTTTTGTTTTTTCAGAAGAGAGAGTTTCACACTATAGCACTAATTAACTTAGAAGACAAAAAATGTTATACCTTTACTTTAAATCAACCACTTTTTAAAACAAAGATATTCAATTAGGATGTATTTCATAATTAACACGCATGAATAATCCTATATACTAGTTAAACCATTGTTGTTTATTATCAAACTTCATTTTTATTTTTGTTCAGACGAATAAATTTTAATTTAATAAACCAAAACCATATATTTATCCTATGTGTTTCTTTAAAAATAAATCAAAATAAAATTTGTTTTTGGGTTTTTTTTGAACTTTTTTTTGAATTTTTAAAAGAAAAGGAAAAAATAAACCATGAAAATTAAAAAGTGAAGATGAGTCTCCCCCCTTCCCCAACACTTGATTTTGACTGTGTCCGCACAGTCAACCCAAGTGCAAGGAAACAAGAAAATAAAAATATGACCTATATTTACATGAAAATTAACGTATTTACATGAGATCAGAAAGTATATCGTTAAGAAGTAAATGAAACGATTTTCCAAAGACCTATTCATTTGTCTCATCAAGTATGCAAGACAAAGTTTAAGCTCAGAAAACCAAACCATAAAAGATTTCGAAGTTGAATGTTGATTTGGAAAAACGAATGTAGTTTTGTTAAAAATCATACGAGTTGTTTTATTTTGGATGATTTTCAGGGTTGATAAAACAATTGGTTGAAATTCAATTTATTTTCACTATTTTGAAATTCAAATTTGTCATTGAAGACTTCTTCAAAATTATTAATTTCAAAATCAAAATGGTGATGTAAATCCCCTTCAGCATTTAACAACTCGTCTTCAAAATTACATAAATTTTATGTTCATTAAATTCGTCTTTCTTATTTGGATTATCAACAACTTCATTGCGTATCTCAAGTTCAAAATCCAAAGTTGTTGTATTCAAATTTTCAAAACCAGAGAAAGCAAAATCGAATTTTAAATCAAGTTCACACCTTTAAAAGAATTGAAATCTAACTCTATTACCGAATTTTCAACAACTTCATTAAGATTCTCATTTTCAATTTCAAAAGTTGTTATTTTAAAAACGTCAATTTTGGTAAAAGATGTATTATTACTTAATTTGAAACAGGTTGGAATGTGATTTTGTTTTTCACGTTGTTTCATATATGTTTCAAACAATGAATCTATAACGCCCCGCCTTTCTGCACTCTTTAAATCGACGATAAACCACACACGTCAGACGTTAACCATACAGAATGGCGGATTGTTGTGGGGTAAATAAGAAAAACAGAGAAGGAAAAAAATAAAATAGAATCTTGTAGCGGAACGATAAAATATAATAATCAAATAAACAGTTAATGAAGCTGTTTTACAAAACATTTGATTATACTTATACCATATATATCAGAGTTACACATACCAGAGAAACAAATAATAATGCAGCGGAACAAATATGATGTAATGGACTAATATAATATATAATAGTAATAAAATCTTCGTCTTCGTCCTCCAGAAGTAAGGTCTTCAAATCCTGAAATGCTCAGGCTGACCCGAGCGAATTGAAAAGACAAAACACTCGAGTCAGAACTAAAAGGTCTTATGTAAATTAAATCAACGGTAAAATATGAGTGGAACGGTGTCAGAGAGGTTTACCGGATTTGACATCTCCTAACCAGTGTCTAACGTGAGTGCAGTGACTTAAGAGATGCTCGTGATTCACATCTCCTAAGGATCCGTTAAACTATTTATATGTAGTAATATTTCGCTATTATAATAATGCCTACAGTAAAATAAACTTACTTTTAAATAGCGTTAAGGAGTTACCCAATCTCCCCCTTAAACACAATAATAGTCTCAGTAGTCCGTCCAATATTATAGTCCCTCCCGATCGGGAAGCCAGCAGAGGATACCACACGGGCTACGGAAGAAAACCAAACTCGTACAAGGCTCGCTGGGGTAGGTGACACGGCACAACTAGGCAATGTCATGGTAGATATACCAATTGCTATCCGGACTGGTGGTAACGCGTAGCGCGCAGCTACCGCCCACCTCGAGCCACACCTCCAATCAAAATAACAAAATGGCCACCGAATCAATCCAAAAGTCATAGTATAATATCGAAGGGATGTGTCCGATAAGAGGGGCTACCTCCTTGGCCCGAGAATCGCTCCTGTTTTAGCCACCTTATGCCAACTCAGGGGAGTCGGGTCCACGTATTTACCTCAAGAGAAACGCCACCACCGTCCTACTTCATTCTGGAATCTCCACCGTGTACACGGTTGTTAAAGTGGTTTTCGGAGTTGGCAGAGAGTATGACAACTTTCGATCCCAGTCTCTTTAACAACCCAACGTTATTATAACACCGTGGTCATTCCAAAATAATTTATATTTCAAAAACCAGGATATAATATTTATTTCAAAAACCATATAAATACGATATCATTTCAAATTTAAAAACTAAATCAATATGATATTTCTTTTATTTCAAATCAATACAGTATCATTTTATTTCAAATATATCCCATTTTTTAAATCATAGCACTTCCAAATTTTATACTTCAAACCCAATCTTTTGAAATTTTAACACCTTTAAAGCATAATGCTATGAAATTCATAACTTCGAAACATTTCAATTTCTATAAACATTTCAATTTCGATATTTTTTCAAGGCATTAAATATTCCAAAATTTCAAAACTAAATTTGATAATTTCAATTCAATAACTTAATTTCCTATTATTTAGATTTGAAATATTTTATATGATAAACCCCTTATTATTTAAATAAAACTCTATTTACAAATAACTAGATATTGCCTTCAATTCATTATACTTGAAATAATCATTAAATTCATCTAGACCCAAAAGTCAAGTTATAATAATTATACCTTTAAAAATTTCCATTTAATAAATTTCACTTCAACCCTGTTGGTTTAATTCTTAAATAAATTAAATTTCGTAAAATCTCAAATTTATCTAAACTTCAAATCAAATGTTGTTCGAGTAAAATTCTTAAGTAATTTAATTAACATCCATTTCATATTTTATCTTCCAAATCTTAATTTATTTAAATCATTATAACCTCTATATAAAAATATGATTTAAATACTTAACCATATTTATTTTAATAAATCAACCTCCATTTCTTAAATTATTGTCATTTAATAGATTTATACATAGCTTAAATACATGAATTTAACTATATATATAATATTTTTATATAATACAAAAAAAATCAATATTTATTTAACCCGTATAATTCTATCCAAAACTATAGAAATCATTTTCAAAATATTTATATATATATATATAGACCGACGGTGTCTGTATATAATTTTCTATCCTTTGGTCAAGTCATACGGATATTTATTATTTCAATCCACAATTTAAAATAAAAATACGGTTATATATCATTTCAAACCGCAATCCCGAATGAAATAAAGTGCATAACAATTTACAGTTCATAACCATATAAAATGCAACATCTATTCATCCAATATCAATTATCAACCATTAATCACAATCATCATCCAATTCAATCAATAGCATCAATACACAACGGATAATAAACAACTGGCATCAACTAGCAGTTATATTCAATAATAAATTAAATGAAAATTTAACTGGTAGTTTATATGCAATAAATAAATTAAATAACAATTTAATTCAATTAAATTCAATTTAACTCAGATGATGATTAAAAATACACCAAATAGTCATAAATAAATTTCTAATCATATCCTAAATAAATTTAACAAACATAAGAAATTTTAGAAGTTGTGAGTGGGTTAAAACACTCACCTTTTTTTGAATTTAAATCCAATTTAAACCCAAAAATCAAACAGCCTTAGAATTCGTCCAATTCAGTGCTAAAATGTCCCGAATTTGGAAATGATCCTAATAAAAGAAACCGCGCGTAAATCGGAGAACGTATGTGAAAGTTATTCACGTTATAATGATTGGAATAAAAATTAAAATTAAAATAAAATAAAATAATAACGAAACTTACACGTTAGCATGCCCATCATCTTCACGCGCACGTTCGTGAACCCTAACCAGCACTCTCTCGTTCGATTCTATCTAAGCCGCCACCACAATCATCCACGTCGCGCCAATTCATGCACTCCCATGTTGATCAGACATCACCATCGCCACGGCCTCCTTCGGCCGACCAGAGCCCCCCTCCACCCAGCGCACGCATTTCGAGGCTGAAACCTCCTCCGTCGCACGACATCGTGCCAAATTCTGGCAAATCCGGAGCACTTGACGACGAACGAAGGCCAGATCTAGGGCCTGCTGGCGTTCTCTCCCAAACCCCACTTCCCGATCGCCATATCGTCGCGAATCCGCCGTCGGATCAAAATCCTTGCCTATGGACGACTGTGGTTCAATCTTGATTTCTGAACAAACGATGATTCAAAACCAAAAACGAACTGCAGATCTGAGATGCGTACAACGAGAACTTCGATATATAATTTTTCTGAATTTTTATGAGGAGTTCGAAATTTCAATTTGATTTTTGAATTGCAATTGGATTTGAAATTGTCCGTCATTGAAATGAGGAGGTGAAGAGGAATTGTATGCACAGAAAAATGAGAAATAGAGGTAGGCTAGGGTTTATAACAGGGTATTTATAGACAAGGTTGAAATAGAATAGATCGGATCGATTGGATGTACGCGCTGAACGATATATGGCCCAAAAGGCCCGTTTCGACTCCGGAACGAAATTGGGTCAACTCTTATATCAAAATAGGTGTTTCAAAATATTTTAAACGCAATGGAAAAGGTTTCAAGTCCAAATTCCATCGTATAAAGAAGTTATGCTAAAATCAATAATTTTCAAATTGATTTCAATTTCACTAATTTCAAGGCGTTTCGAGTCCGTACGATCAAACGACAGGTCCGATCGCTACGAAACTTGAAATCCTACAATAATTCACCTTTACGGATCTGATGAAACTGATTTCATCGAAACCCGAGTCAAAATGGCTATTTTTACATTAATTAAATAAATTAATAATTGATTAATAAATAAAATTTCCAAATTAAATTCTAAAATTGACAATTCTTATCATTTTTATATTTCCAAATCATTCACACTTTTAAAGTAAACTAATTTATCAAATTCTAGTGTTAACCTCGCCTTATTGAATTCAGAATTTTATAAATAAAATTCCCAAGAATTCCATTTAATTAAATCAATCAGCAATTATTTCATTCACTATTGTCAAATAGATGGATTTAATATTGGATTCAAACTATTACATAAATTTTCTCGTATTATCTTTATCTCAAATTGCGTAACCTTTAATTTCAATTGCTATAATAATTACATGTATTATAAATTTGGATTTCAATGGATTGATTTATTTCAATCCAAATCTTTAATTAAGTTCATTACTATTCTATAAACTTAGTTACCTTGTTTTCTTTCCACTCATTGCCTTAATATACCAAATTTAACAACTCCTAAGCATTGTATTATATTTCACATTAATGTAACATTTATTAAAATTTATTTCGGATTAACGTACTACTTAATTTCCTTTAATTGAAATTTGATTTTCAAATTTTATTTAACATACTAAATAAATAAACATATCTTAATTGTCACCTGTTTACCTTTTACTTACATTTATAAGTTTATTACTTGCCAACACAGGTTAAAGTTCCATATATAACACACATTCTAATTAATTGTCATTAACACTATATTATTTCATTAATTAATTGAATACTTACATTTGTTTATCTTCTATTTAATTTATTACCAAATGTTCCTATTTACAATCAACTATAACCCAAATAGTTGTTTCAATCAATTAGGTTTGCATTGAATTAATTATTTATTAGCTTACACTTACATTCTTACCATTCATTTGAAATTTTCCTTATTTTCATTATTATGAATCAATTATAAACTTACCATCTTAAAGGTAAAGTCAACATTTTAAATTATTAATTTACCTTTTATATTCTATTATAAATTAATGCATACACGCAAGTTAGGATTTTAAATCAGATTAATCATTTCATCTTGGTTCCATTCTTTTATTACATCAACTATTACTTATGAATAAAATTAGCATTTCTTATTCATTTTGTTACATTCACATTCTCCGTTGTTGTCTTAAACTTGCTAATGTAACATTAAAGTTCATTTAATTCTAATTGATTCCCCATTTAAATTTAATAGACCAATTAAACAGGTAACTTATAACCATCGTTATCATAACTTTTAATTACACATCTGAATTCACTATTCATAAACAAATGTTACAATTCTTACATAAAGTTGATTTTATTCAATTATCATTAACTATCTATTATCTCATTAATTAATTCATATTTACATCCACTTCCGTATATAAATTTTGTAACCAAGTTATAACATTTACATTGTTTCCTTATTGGAATTACATCCAAGTTATTAACAATTAACTTACATTTATACAGTTGCAATTCATTTTAGTTATTATTTCATTAATATTATTTCCAATTTTATTTCTTTCAGTATTAATTACACAATCATATTAAATTAACAAATTATAATGTTTTCCACTATTTCTTTATTGGGATTTTTATTCAAATTGTCAAGAATTAATTTTATTTACCATTGCACCATTTAATTTCTAACATTTGCTCCAAGATAAATTATAAGATTTTCATTTATTTCTACATTTAATTACAAAATCTTATAAATTTAACCAATTTTAATTATTGAAATTTACGGGTCGTTACACTCTCCCCCACTCAAAACTTTTCGTCCTCGAAAAGGAAGAAGAAGGGAAAAGAAGAATTAGGAAATCAATATATCTTACTTAAACATTATGTTTATAAACAAGTAAATTTCACAACATTAATTAGTTTAAATAAAATATACCAATTTATGACCATTAAATCTTTTTATACTTAAATTTATAAAGTTGGGAAAACATTTAAAAAAAATTCTAAGTCCAAAATTTACGGAAAATTTCGGTAGAGTCTCCTTTGTACAGAGAGACTCGGAAGAAAATATAATATTAAATATAACAATATACAACATATTTTTCAAAATAAGATATCCCAACAACGGGAAAAATAATATAATAATGCCATAAAACCATAATCCGAAAACGTACCTATTTGTCGGGCAATTAATGCTTAATTACGAAACCAAAAGCAGTAGAAATTGCTTCCATAACCTGTATTTCACTTATATAATCCAAAGAGTTAATAATTATATAAAATGAAATATTAGAGTTGTTTCAACCATAAACAAACAAATCAATACAAATAACCATCACTTGCAACAAGGCATACAACCATCACATAAAAATCATCACAAATCAATCATTCATTCATATCAAACAAACAAATAGTTGTTTGGGTTCAAAACTTTAAATGTACAGAGTGAAGAATAAACTACTAAGTGCACCATTTACTCAACAGTCTCTGATGAAGCTAAATAGATTATTCATACATCCAAACAATTTTAAAGTATCCTTACCCAAACAACCATAAACCAAAACAAACATCAACAATTTCAAACAACAGATTTATTTTATCCTTATTAATTCCATTCATACATTTGTTGTTTGATTTCTCTTTTTCATTCATATAATGGGTTATCTTTTTTTTATTTACATTTATTTCTTACAATTTTATTTATAAATAACTTCAACTTATTTACTTAAGTTTAAAATTTTCTTACTTACAATACCTGCCTTCTATTATATTTAATTAGTAGTATTTCAATTATGCTTAAGTTTATAATAACTACAACACCAAATTCTTATTTATTAAAGAATTTCATTAATTTACTTTCTTTACTTCAATTTTTTTTACTTGTATAATATTCTATTACCATTTCTTATTAAACATGGTAACTTTTGTTGTTGGGTAAGTTGTATATATGCTTTCAAGAATGTAATTGAAAATCATAAAGTTTATCCCATTTCTTTTAATTATTTAGAGGTTCGATAATTGTATCCTTTGCTTTTATTGATTATAAATTTCAACTTCCTTGTTATTTCATTTATAACCTAGCATTTAATCTCTTATTTTAAATTAGAGATTTCAATTATTAATTAGTTACAACCCATTTTACTACAATAATTGAAACTATTAATTATCAGAAACTTAAGAATTAAATACCGGGTTAAATCTCAGATCATTTTAAAGATAATAGTTAAAGGTTTATACTTAAAACTTATATATCCAGTTATACATAAATAATTAGAAATTTATATTTGGTTATCAAAATAAATCCGTAGTAAAACTACTACGGTGGCCTTCCAACTTCGAAACTCGAAAATGAATGTCGATGATGCATGCACTAATCACCGAAATTATTTTCCAGCGATAGAGAGGGGAGTACAAAACTTATTTCTTTCCAAAATTTCTTTAAAAAAATTCTTTCAAATTATACTGAAATATTTATATTAGAAAATACTTCTAACAATATTATTATTATATTTCAAAATCACTCAAAAGAAATTTTCAAACCCCGGAACTTAAGTTCTAAATTTCCAATTTTCATTCATTTTATTTTCAATCTTATTTCAACTGTTATTTATATATTTCATTACCTAACAACCAATATATTGCAACCAAATATATATATCATTTATAAAAATTTATTTTATATATATAGAAAATATAATAGGAAAAATTATTTCATTCACCTATATTCAAAACAAATATCGTGTCGATCTGTCCTATTAAGTGTTTAGAAATCCCTATTGATGTCATAGTGTCCCATGCATCAACCAGAATTTATGAATACAAAACAGAACAAATTAACATAATATTAAACCTTTTATAACACTAACAAATACGCTCTCTCATATATATATACTCAGCGACTCATCATAGGGTATTACTATCCTATTCATGAAGAGTCAGACCTCACAAAGCTAAGGTTTATCGCTAAACGAAAGTTCTGATACCAGATGTAACGCCCCGCCTTTCCGTGCTCTTTAAATCAACGATAAACCATACACGTCAGACTTAAACCATACAGAAGGGCGGATTGTTATAGGGTAAATAAGAAAAACAGAGAAGGAAAAAAATAAAATAGAATCTTGCAGCGGAACGATAAAATATAATAATCAAATAAACAGTTCATGAAGCTGTTTTACAAAATATTTGATTATACTTATACCATATATATCAGAGTTACACATACCAGTAGAAACAAATAATAATGCAGCGGAATAAATGTGATGCTGTGGACTAATATAATATATAATAGTAATAAAATCTTCGTCTTCGTCCTCCAGAAGTAAGGTCTTCAAATCCTGAAATGCTGAGGCTGACCTGAGCGAATTGAAAAGACAAAACACTCGAGTCAGAACTAAAAGTCCTTATGTAAGTTAAATAAATGGTAAAATATGAGTGGAACGGCGTCAGAGATGTTTACGGGATTTGACATCTCCTATCCGGTGTCTAACATGAGTGCAGTAACTTAAGAGATACTCGGGATTCACATCTCCTAAGGATCCGTTAAACTATTTACTATGTAGTAATATTTCGCTATTATAATAATGTCTATAGTAAAATAAACTTACTTTTAAATAGCGTTAAGGAGTTACCCAATCTCCCCCTTAAACATAATAATAGTCCCAGTAGTCCATCTAATATCATAGTCCCTCCTGATAGGGAAGCCAGCAGAGGATACAACACGGGCTACGGGAGAAAACCAAACTCGTACAAGGCTCGCTAGAGTAGGTGACACGGCACAACTAGGCAATGCCATGGTAGCTATACCAATTGCTATCCGGACTGGTGGTAACGCGTAGCGCGCAGCTACCGCCCACCTCGAGCCACACCCCCAAATCAAAAACACAAAAGTGGCCACTGAATCAATCCAAAAGTCAGAGTATAATATCGAAGGGATGTGTCCGATAAGAGGGGCTATCTCCTTGGCCCAAGAATCGCTCCTGTTTTAGCCACCTTATGCCAACTCACGGGAGTCGGGTCCATGTATTTACCTCAAGGGAAACGCCACCACCATCGTACTTCATTCTGTAATCTCCACCGCGTACACGGTTGTTAAAGTGGTTTTCGGAGTTGGCAGAGAGTATGACAACTTCCGATCCTGGTCTCTTTAACAACCCAGCGTTATTATAACACCATGGTCATACCAAAATAATTTATATTTCAAAAACCAGGATATAATATTTATTTCAAAAACCATATAAATACGATATCATTTCAAATTTAAAAACCAAATCAATATGATATTTCTTTTATTTCAAATCAATATAATATCATTTTATTTCAAATATATCCCCCTTTCTAAATCATAGCACTTCCAAATTTTATACTTCAAACCCAGACGTTTGAAATTTTAACACCTTTAAAACATAATGCTATGAAATTCATAATTTCGAAATATTTCAATTTCAATAAACATTTCAATTTCGATATTTTTCAAGGCTTTAAATATTCCAAAATTTCAAAACTAAGTTTGATAATTTTGATTCAACAATTAAATTTGCTATTATTTAGTTTTGAAATATTTTATATAATAAAACCCTTATTATTTAAATAAAACTCAATTTAAAAATAACTAGATATTGCCTTCAATTCGTTATACTTGAAATAATCATTAAATTCATCTAGACCCAAAAATCAAGTTATAATAATTATACCTTTAATAATTTCCAATTTAATATATTTCACATCAACGCTGTTGGTTTAATTCTTAAATAAATTAAATTTCATAAAATCTCAAATTTATCTAAATTTCAAATCAAATTTTATTCGAGTAAAATTCTTAAATAATTTAATTCACATCCATTTCATATTTTATCTTCCAAATCTTAATTTATTTAAATCATTATAACCTCTATATAAAAATATGATTTAAATACTTAACCATATTTATTTTAATAAATCAACCTCCATTTCTTAAATTATTGTCATTTAACAGATTTATACATAGCTTAAATACATGAATTTAACTATATATATAATATTTTTATATAATACAAAAAAATCAATATTTATTTAACTCGTATAATTCTATCCAAAACCATAGAAATCATTTTCAAAATATTTATATACCGATGGTGTATGTATATAATTTTCTATCCTATGGTCAAGTGATACAGATATTTATTATTTCAATCCGCAATTTAAAATAAAAATATGGTTATATATCATTTCAAACCGTAATCCCGAATGAAATAAAGTGCATAACAATTTGCAGTTCATAATGATATAAAATACAACATCCCTTCATCCAATATCAATTATCAACCATTAATCACAATCATCATCCAATTCAATCAATAACATCAATATATAACGGATAATAAACAACATGTATCAACTAGCAGTTATATTCAATAATAAATTAAATGAAAATTTAACCGGTAGTTTATATGCAATAAATAAATTAAATAACAATTAAATTAAATTAAATTCAATTTAACTGAGATGATGATTAAAAATACGCCAAACAGTCATAAATAAATTTCTAATCACATCCTAAATAAATTTAACAAACAGAAGAAATTTTAAAAGTTGTGAGTGGGTTAAAACACTCACCTTTTTTGAATTTGAATTGAATTTAAATCCAATTTAAACCCAAAAATCAAACAGCCTCAAAATTCGTCCAAACTAGTGCTAAAATGTCCAGAATTTGGAAACGATCCTAATAAAAGAAACCGCGCGTAAATCGAACATCGTATGTGAAAGTTATTCACGCGATAACGATTGGAATCAAAATTAAAATAAAATAAAATAAAATAATAACGAAACTTACACGTAAGCATGCCTATCATCTTCACGCGCACGTTCGTGAACCCTAACCAGAACTCTCTCGTTCGATTCTATCTGAGCCGCCACCACAATCATCCATGTCGCGCCACTTCGTGCACTCTCATGGTGATCAGACATCACCATCGCCACGGCCACCTTCGGCCAACCAGAGCCCCCCTACCCCCCCCCCCCCCCCCCCCGCACGCATTTTAAGGCCGAAACCTCCTCCACCGCCGCACGACACGTGCCAAATTCTGGCAAATCCGGAGCACTTGACGACGAACGAAGGCCAGATCTAGGGCCTGCTCGGCGTTCTCTCCCAAACCCCACTTCCCGATCGCCATATCGTCGCGAATCTACCGTCGGATCAAAATCCTAGCCTATGGACGGCTGCGCTTCAATCTTGATTTCTAGAAAAACGATGATTCAAAACCAAAAACGAACTGCAGATCAACGAGAGCTTCGATATATAATTTTTCTGTATGTTTTTGAGGAGTTTGAAATTTCAATTAGATTTTTGAATTGCAATTGGATTTGGAATTGTTCGCCATTGAAATGAGGAGGTGAAGAGGAATTGTATGCACAGACAAATGAGAAATAGAGGTAGGCTAAGGTTTATAACAGGGTATTTATAGACAAAGTTGAAATAGAATGGATCGCATCAATTGGATGTACGTGCTGAACGATATATGGCCCAAAAAGCCCGTTTCGACTCCGGAATGAAATTGGGTCAACCCATATATCAAAATAGATGTTTCAAAATATTTTAAACGCAATGGAAAAGGTTTCAAGTCCAAATTCCATCGTATGAAGAAGTTATGCTAAAATCAATAATTTTCAAATTGATTTCAATTGATTTCAATTTCATTGATTTCAAAGCGTTTTGAGTCTGTACGATCAAACGACGGGTCCGATCGCTACAAAACTTGAAATTCAACAATAATTCACCATTACGGATCCGATGAAACTGGTTTCATCGAAATCCGAGTCAGTGGCCAAAATGACTATTTTTACATTAATTAAATAAATTAATAATTGATTAATAAATAAAATTTCCAATTTAAATTCTAAAATTGAAAATTCTTATCATTTTTATATTTCCAAATCATTCACACTTTTAAAGTAAATTAATTTATCAAATTCTAGTGTTAACCTCAACTTATTGAATTCAGAATTTATAAATAAAATTCCCAAGAATTCCATTTAATTAAATCAATCAGTAATTATTTCATTCACTATTGTCAAATAGATGGATTTAATATTGGATTCAAACTATTACATAATTTTTCTCATATTATCTTTATCTCAAATTGCGTAACCTTTAATTTCAATTGCTATAATAATTACGTGTATTATAAATTTGGATTTCAATGGATTGATTTATTTCAATCCAAATCTTTTATTAAGTTCATTACTATTCTATAAACTTAGTTACCTTGTTTTCTTTCCACTCATTGCCTTAATATACCAAATTTAACAACTCCTAAGCATTGTATTACATTAATGTAACATTTATTAAAATTTATTTTCGATTAACGTACTACTTAATTTCCTTTAATTGCAATTTGATTTTCAAATTTTATTTAACATACTAAATAAATAAACATATCTTAATTGTCACATGTTTACCTTTTACTTACATTTATAAGTTTATTACTTGCCAACATAGGTTAAAGTTCCATATATAACACACATTCTAATTAATTGTCATTAACACTGCATTATTTCATTAATTAATTCAATACTTACATTTGTTTATCTTATATTTAATTTATTACCAAATTTTCCTATTTACAATCAACTATAACCCAAATAGTTGTTTCAATCAATTAGGTTTGCATTGAATTAATTATTTATTAGCTTACATTTACATTCTTGCCATTCATTTGAAATTTTCCTTATTTTCATTATTATGAATCAATTATAAACTTACCATCTTAAAGGTAATGTCAGCATTTTAAATTATTAATTTACCTTTTATATTCCATTATAAATTAATGCACACACGCAAGTTAAGATTTTAAATCAGATTAATCATTTCATCTTGGTTCCATTCTTTTATTACATCAACTATTACTTATGAATAAAATTAGCATTTCTTATTCATTTTGTTACATTCACAGTCTCTGTTGTTGTCTTAAACTTGCTAATGTAACATTAAAGTTCATTTAATTCTAATTGATTCCCCATTTAAATTTAATAGACCAATTAAACAGGTAACTTATAACCATCGTTATCATAACTTTTAATTACACATATGAATTCACTATTCACAAACAAATGTTACAATTCTTACATAAAGTTGATTTTATTCAATTACCATTAACTATCTATTATCTCATTAATTAATTCATATTTACATCCACTTTCGTATATAAATTTTGTAACTAAGTTATAACATTTACATTGTTTCACTTATTGGAATTACATCCAAGTTATTAATAATTAACTTACATTTATACAGTTGTAATTCATTTTAATTATTATTTCATTAATATTATTTCCAATTTTATTTCTTTCAGTATTAATTACACAATCATATTAAATTAACAAATTATAAAGTTTTCCACTATTTCTTTATTGGGATTTTATTCAAATTGTCAAGAATTAATTTTCTTTACCATTGCAACATTAATTTCTAACATTCACTCCAATATAAATTATAAGATTTTCATTTCTTTCTACATTTAATTACAAAATCTATAAATTTAACCAATTTTAATTATCGAAATTTACGGGTCGTTACAGAATCCATGTGATCGTCATAAATTTCATTCATTTGCGCAACAAAATCCAATTTATAGTCATTAACATAAGGATTTTCACTTTGAAATTGTTGAGGACAAAAATTTTCAATTGTAATGTGGTTAAGATTATTCTCATTGCAAAATTCTTTTGAAAAGTTGTTTTCATTTTTATTTTGAGTTTGAAATTCATTTTCTAGTTCGAAATTGAATTGGCATTGGTTATAATCGAAATCGTTAGCATTTTGAAGTGAATTCAAGTCTTAACTATTTTGAAAATTTGGATTTGAGTTATCGCACAAATATAAATTACATAATTCATTTATCATTTGATTTTGTTGTTTAGAAAGTTCAAGTAGAGATGAAATCATTTCAATGCTATTTTCGAGATTTGAGGGATGATCATTGTTTTGAAAATTTTGTTGTTCGAAATTCGACTTGTTTATACAAAAGTTGTCATTAAAATATCCATACGAATTTGAAGTGAAATCACATGGATTATATTGATTTTCGCAATTATTGTAAAATTCAAGCGAGCAGGCAAAATGAAACTCAGACATTTTCAAGAGTGTTTTCGGTTTTGTTTTTTATAAAGAAAAAATATTTACAAATAAAATTCATTTTTCAAAATGGAATTTTTTTTTTGCATTTTGGCTTTTCAATTTTTTTTGAAAGATATTATATTTTTTTGGATTTTTGTTTTTCTATTTTTTTTTATTTTTGAAATTTCAAAGGATTTAAAAATTTCAAAGAAAAAGGAAAAGGAATATGTACAATTTTTTAGTTTTGGATTTTTGAAGTTTTTTTAAACATGCATGAACCAATGCAACTAAATGAATGCAAGGGTCTAATTACAAATTATTTATCCTAAGCTAATGCGAAATTGTATAATCACACTTTGTCTTAATCAACAAGATGGTTCTCAGCTAGGTAACGGACAGGATTTATCGGTGCAGCATGAACCACTGTAGCAATGCAGCCGAAGGTTTAAGTGCCTTCAGAGAAACAACCACTATAATGTTTACGAATCACCATAATATTTATAAATGGTTATTACTCTATCATAGCCTAAACACCAAGAAATTAAATTGTTCAAAGAAGACAAATTGTCAATATACAATTAAGCGTTATCGATGTCTAACCGTTATTATTAATCAAAATCTAAGATGAAATGCTAAGCAGAAATTAAACGTGTATTAACAATGCAACTAGAATAGATTTTTTTTTTGAAGTTTTTTTTAATGCAATGCAGTTAACCAACAATGCAAGGCAAAAAAAAAGATAGGGGCAATATAAGAGCAGCAAATTTTTTTTATACCAAGCAAGCCAAGCAATTTATTTTTGGCAAGCGGGCTGTCTCCTTCTGCTTCGGTAACCTGAAATAAAAACAATATATATACACAAGTTTTTTTGTTTTGTTTTTTTTAAAAAGTTAGAAAAAGAAAAATCTAACTCAACTCACAATTTTTTTTCTTTTTCTTGGCATAAAGGGAGACTTAAATAAGCAAAGTAAAAACTCAAACAAAATAAAACAAATTTCTCTGGCCCAAAATAAAAGAAAGCCCGAACCCGCACTTCTATCTAATAGAATAAACTCGTCCAACCAAACTCTCAAATTCAATAAACATGCACCTTTTTTTGTCAATCTCATTCAACACCATTTATTTCAAATTCGCAAATCAGAGATTTTCCAACTCAATAATATATCAACAAACAACATTCGACAATTGGTATTTAGGTGATTTAGTCTCAAGCGATCGGGTTAGCGAAGTTCGATTGGTCGATTTGAGGAGATTGAGGTTGTCGATTGAATTTGCAATTGCAGATGATGGGATAGTTAGCAGTTGCGAGCGTTTCTGATGATTCGTGTGGCGATTTAAGCGAGTGGAGGTGGTACGAATGATGCAGGTGTCGTTTCGGCGATTGGTGGTTGGGTGTCATAGACGTGTGGAAGATTGGTGGTTCGTATTCGAGGTGGATGAGGGCTGTTGTTGCGAACTTGCATGGTGGTCCGGCGTTGTAGTTTCAAGCGATGGGATGGTGTGTTTTTTTACTGGTGATGGTTGACAGAGCTCGAAAGTGATGGTAGTGAGTGTTGATGTTTTGCAAGTTGCTGCTGTCGGGGAGAAGTTTCGGTGGCTTAGCTATCAGGTGGAGTTTGTGGAGGTTATGAAGTCATTTTTTCTGCCGATTGGCAGTAGTGGTGGTGTTGTTGCAAAGCTGGGTTGTGATTGTTTAGCAAGTAGAGGTATTGTTTTTTTCATGGATGAGGGGAAGTGTCAAGTTGAAGTTGGATGGCTGCGCTGTGAAGTAAATGGGATGTTATGATGGTTTACATTGAGTGTAGTTAGGCAAATTTGTATAAGTTGATGAGCTTGTTATTGCAGTGGCAAATTTGAGAAGGGGTGACAAGAATAGTTTTGGTAGATGTTTATTGTAGAAATGTGGACGTGAAGTTTTGGCAGAGGATGGTCTGATCAGAGGAGTGTGTGTATATGAATGTAGTGATGGCAGTGTATATGAATGTAGTGGGTCGCTGTGTTTGATTGATTGAAATGGTGGCAAGTTGTAAGTGGAAGGTTGTGCACTGTGGTATGGTTGTATGACAGAGGATGGAGGGCTATATGTTGAACAGAGATGATTACAAAGGAGGGGGTGGATGGAGTTTTCCAAGATGGTATATTGTTGAATTGCACAGTACTGTGCATAGAGATGAGGAGGATGTATGTGGGAATGTTTTGTCTAGCAGTGTTGAAAGAAGAGCAGGGGCACTGAGTTGACAAAGGAAGGAAGAGGAAGGACCGGGAAGGTTGACTGGGTATGTATGTTTTGTTTGTTCGAGTGGGAAGTGCTGCTGCATAATGATTGACAGCAATAGTTAGAACTAGAAAAGATGATGGCTGTTGTACAGTCAAGAAACAGAATTATGTGGCTATTTTCAGATGACAAGAAGTTTGAAGCGATGTAGAGGCTATGACAGTGAAACTTTGTGGTTTCGAGTTATGATGAAAGTGGTATGTACTGCTAAAGTGAAGCAGGGATGGTAATGGTATTGAATGTTGTGGCAATATGTGAATGTTGTGGCAATATGGTTGTATTTGCACAGATGTATGTATTTTTGTAGTGATTGATGATATTGTGACAGGGGACTGTGATGGGTTTTGTTTGAGAAGTTTGGGATGGCAAGAGGCATAGAAAGGAGAAGTGGTGTCTGCTGAAGCACTATTGCAGTAAGTAGAGGAATGTGCACAGAGTGAAACAATGGCAATGTTTGTATAACTGAATGCAGTGCAAGTGAAATTTGTAAAATGCACTGCAAGTGAAATTTGTAAAAAGAACAATTGAACTGGAATTTTTGTTCGTTTTCAAATGAGATAGAGTTTGTTATACACACACACATATATGCAAATGCAAATTGTAAAAAACAAGAGATGCACCAAATAACATCACACAACAAACATGAAAAAAAAATTCTTTTTTTATGTACACACAAAATAAAAACACCCAAAAATCAAACAAAAATAATCCGAAGAATAGAAAATCAAAATCAAAGCAATTCCCCCGCAACGACGCCAAAAACTTATTTAACGACGGAATTTCTATCGAGATAGAAAACCATTGAAAATTTTCAAATTAAAATTTAAAACACAAGTGCACGACGTACAATTTTAGTGCATGACGAGTACGGATCGATCCGCATGAATTGTTAGATTTTAAAAATCTATTTAATCAAGTTAAACCAAAGTTGAAAGTGATTAGCTAGAAAATATAAGAAAGACAAAAAGAAAGTGATAAAAATATAAGAGTAGAAAGACAATTTAGAGATAAATTCACACTTCAGATCTCATAGTTCAACAAAAATGAAATTATGATTTTTTTTTTTCATTAGTGAATCTAAATGATGTGTTTATCATAAATATGGCTTATGCTATTAGTTAGCTCAACTTAAGCCATCAAACTATAACACAATCTTTAAACCACTTTTAATTCTCATGAAAAATAACAAGAAGTTGAAAATGAAATCTATTTTAAGCATGGCCTATTAACTATTGTTTAGAAATATAGACCATCAAATTTTGATTTAAACATTCACTTTTTTGGCCTAATCATATATTGATGAAGAGAAAATTTGCGATTCATATGACTAAGCATAGCCTATTTGTTTTGAACAACATAAGCTATCAAACTCAATACTTAACACAAAATGACATAAACATCATTTTTCCATGAAGCACAAAAGAGAGCAATAATTATCAAAATGTTGAAGCTACATGATAGAGGCTTCATTACGCCTAAATTGAAGGGATAGCCTCTCATTTATATTATCATATCAACACAAGTAGCATTGAACATGAAACAAAATGAAGAGGAAAAAGAGCTAAATGAACAAGAAATAAAACTAAACTATGTGGATGAAGGAAAATAAACAAGAAAAGAGAAGAACGTGTATTGAAATTGCATAAAAAAAAGAACAACATAAAAGAAGAAATGACTAAGTAGCCATGAAAAGAAAAGAGAAGTCTTCATTTATTTCTAAGCTAAAAACTAACTAAGAGGAAGAGAGGGGTTACATGAAGATATGTGGTATTTATACAAGTTAGAAACCCTAATTCATTTTTTTAGGAATGCCCAAAATACCCTTGAGCTAGTGTGGCCACCAAGTAATCATTAGCATATCTTAATCTCCCACTTAAATGTACATGAAGCTTTAATGGATTTTAGCATGTGCATTAGCTCCTAATTGAAAATCAAGCTAAGTGGGTAGGTGAGGTCTTATCTAGATGGCAATTATTGTAAAGTCTTATCTGGATTTCATTGGTCTTTGTAGTTAGGACCAATTGACTAGCAGTTATGTTGTGGAGGGTCTACTTTAGGGATCAAGGTACTAAATAGCCATTATAGGGTCCCCTCCTCCCTATTTAAGAAGTATTACGTGGCCGGGGTTTTGGGCTGGAACGGTTAGACGTATATGCGGATAGGCATATACTTATGTAGTTATACATTAGAGAAGATTAGATCAGACATGTAACAACCGATACCTTAATGGTTCTAAATTTCAACAAAAATGGAAATTCAAGTCCATCAAATCACAGATTGTTGGATTTGGTACTTACAAATAAGCACAAACATTATTAGAGATTGATAGAAAGCTAAACTCACAGTGGAAATAATAATAATAGGATAAGAGTACTGACTATGACTACTACCTTGGAATCAATGGATTCCTTGGATAGCAGATTGTCGTATCAGCATCGTGCATAAGAGAAAAGAAGGCTTCTCCAACAACTAAATAAATCCAGTGACATGTTCCTCTAAATCTATCATGTAGGTCTTAAATGACAGTGTCTACCATGCCAACGAGGTCCAGTGGTCGTTTGGGGGTTTACAAGACATATCGAATGTGCATATAAGATTTAATAGATAGTCGTACATAATAGACATAACACTTAAATGGAAACCAATCGATATAAACTATTGGGATGGATAAAGTATGTAATTTTCTAATCACCATAACGTTGTTATGATCCCTTTCTTTATAGAAACCCATAGGTTAGGTTTAGAGGGACTGGATATTGGAGCAAGATGGGAACTACAAATGGTGAAGTTTTCTTATTCATACTTGACGCTGATAAGGCAATTAAATATCGAAGCGATGATATTCCGAGGTAGCAGCTTTAGCATATACGTATGTTCTATTATGTTTTCCAATTCCGCTATGAGTTTATATTAACTGCTCCCTGATATGCTTGTGTTAATTACTGGTTACCAAAACCAATAATCCATACCCTAATAAACTCGGACGGTTTAGTTGAAATTTGGGTCCATTAAGGTGTGGGTTGTTATATGAGTGTTTCTTCAATCACATCTATGGCTAAATTCTTGAATTACATCTTGAATGTTTACATTTTTGAATTAAGTTGAACACTCCTCTTGAACCCATAACTGCATTGCATTTTATTTGGTTTGTGTGATATTTTTGTGCTTTGAGTCGCTGGAGTGTAGGAGTGAAATAGTGCTCGGAAAAGAAGGAGAAGACGGTGACCAGGGTCATCAGAATTGTTGGCTGCATGACCTATGTTTCCTGGAGATATGGCCAGGCAACTTAGTATTCGGCATACCAAGAAGATTTCGGCACGAGGGAACGTTCGGCATAAGATAGCACTCGGCATCTAAGGAACACTCGGCCTAAGGCATTGTTCGGCCAAAGATAGCGCTCGGCCAAAGGCTTCGTTCGGCTAAAAGCCTCGCTCGGCCAAAGGCTTCGGTCGGCCAAGGGCCTCGTTCGGCCGAAGGCTTCGGTCAACCAAAAATGTTCGTTCGGCCAGAAGCCTCGTTCGGTCAAGATGACATTCAAACATCAAGCTCCTCGTTCGGCACCCAGACCGTTCGGCACCATGCCGTTCGGCATCAAGGAGCATCCGGTATCCATGAAGGCTCGACATTCTCACTCGGCCTCCTGAGATATTCGGCAATCAAGGATGGTTCGGCATTCTCCCTAGCACCGTCGGCTTCGATTATCGCTCGGCCTACTCTTACCACACAACGAACGGCTCATTCGGCATAAAAAGGAGGGTTCGGCATTCAACTATTCGGCTTGTTTGGTTCGGCACACAGAGCTTGTCCTATTTGGACCGAGTTATTCAGCTATCAGGCCCACCAGGGAAGTCCAACCCACCTTCGCCTATAAATAAAGGGGAAGGGGAACAGAGAAAAGAGGAGATTTTAGAGAACACTGTGGAGACTCTGCCATTTTCAAGACTCATTCCAGACTTATTTCTTTTACTTTGCAATTGTATTCTGGTAACTAAAAATGGATTGTATCTGTAACACCATCAAGGAAATCAATGGAAATCAACTTCAAAGTGGATGTAGGCAGTTACGCCGAACCACTATAAATTTGGTGTTCTTGTTCTCTGCATTTAGATTTACACTCTATTCTCTGTTTTAATTTACTTTCTTCATTAATCTCTCTACAAAATCTTTCTAAGAGTGTTAGTGACCATTTGGTGCTTTCACCGAGAATTTGAATTCTCAGGCTATTAGGATCTACTTTGCAGCTACTGGATTGCATAAATCCCCCGAAGGAGATCCATAATCATTTATAAGGCATCTGTTGATTCTACTCATAGTTACAACCAACAACTCTACCATGGAAAGACCACAAACTAGATCAGCCTCTCAAAATGCAGACGCCCACGAAACCGCTAGTGTGCAACAACTGGGAACTAACAATTATCAAGCGATTCGAGGTGCAGGGCCCTCCAACCAAAACCAAGCAAAAGTTGTTTCCCGAGCAGAATTCAATGACTTGATAAGAGAACTTAAGGAAAGTAGAAGGCAACTTGCTGAGCAAATTCAAGCCAGCGCTGACCTCATGGCTCAACTTACTCGGCAACATCATCAGAATGCTGGAGGTAGCCCTGTCCCTTACTCTGAAGATGATAGTTCGACCTCTGTTGATGAACCTCCTAGACGTAGACGCCGTAAGGATGAAGATGCACATGCAGGTGCTACTGATCGATCTACTAGAAACCAAGACCCAAATCGGACGGGACATCAACCTACACGGTCCCGTGGAACGGAACCCAACCTCCCATCTTCCATACAAACCCCGGATTTGACGGCTATGGTCAGGCAATTGATGAAAGAAAACCAAGGTCTAACTAATGAAGACTGGGGAGTGTCTAAGAATCATACTTCACGGATACTATTCTATAGGCCAAATACCCAAGAAAGTTCAGCATGCCCGCCTTTCCAGCCTACGAAGGGAAGACTGACCCCAGGCAGCATGTGATGAGGTACGGATGGATGATGGATTCTGCAAGAGCTAATGATGCAACCAAGTGTAGGTGTTTCCCAATCACCTTGTCAGAGATTGCCACCATGTGGTTCACTCGACTCCCACCATGATCTATATCCAGCTTCGACGAATTAGCAATGAAATTCGTAGAACAATTCAGGATACACACCACTCGTCCAAAGGACGTGATGTCCTTATCAAGTGTAACTCAAACTCCAGGAGAGTCATTGAAAGCATACTTGCAAAGATTTTATGTTGCTGCTACCGAGGTGAGCAATCCTAACGACCACGCGATTTTGATGGCAGTAATGCGTGGAGTGGATCCAGATTCTGAATTTGGAGATTGGTTGGCAGGGAAGCCCCCAGCTACACTGGAACGTTTTTATTCGAAAGCTCATCAGTTCATAAGAAGGGAGGAAGCTCGGTGACAAGGCGAGACAAGGCATCAAGGCCCGTTCAAGAGTCTATGAAAAGTAACGTCGTTGTGAAACAAACCAGAGGTAATCCTGGAAAAACTCAAGTTAACATCCAGAACAAGCCCGGGCAGTCTAAAGGATCCGGAGGTGGAAATCCCGGAAAGAAAAAAGAAACAGGGAAATGGAAATCAAGGATCCCAACATACAATGAATACACCCCATTGAACGCATCTCTTGAAAACATCTATCTATCAACTTGTAACACTTTCCAATATAGAAAGCCGCGTCCAAAGGAATCGACGAAAGAACATAAGCGGACCGAGAAGTATTGCCGCTTCCATGAGTCTTATAGGCACAAAACGGGGGAGTGCAGACACCTCCATGATGCTATAGAAAAGCTGAGAAGACAGAAAAAGCTGCGGGAATTTGTCAAAAACCCATAGGATGGGAGGCAAGAAACATCGGACCCTGGACGCGGGCCAGCCCCATACCAACCGGAACAACCTACTCGGACTGTGGGTAGATTGGTTATTAACATGATTGCTGGCGGACCTCATCCTGCAGATAAGAATTGGCAGGAGATGAAGCGATATGCTAACTCCTTAAGACATGCGGAGTACGAGTGTTGTTCGAACGCGGAGGATGGGACTCCTACAAAGCAGCAGCGCATGATGAATGATGATATTGTATTTAGGAGCAGAGATGCGGATAAGGTGGAGGCTCCTACCATTGACCCAATGGTCATATCTGTGACCATCAGGCCGACATTCATAAAGAGAATTCTAATTGATTGCGGAAGTTCCGTTAATATCATTTTCCGGAAGGCATACGACCAAATGAAGCTGGAGACCAAGGATTTGAGCCATCCAAAGCCAGAATCCATGGCTTTAATGGCGCAACTACTGATGCAGTGGGATATGTGGAATTACCAGTTGAACTGGGACAAGGTGAACGCAGAAGGGTGTGAATCTTACCATTCATAGTACTGGACGTTGATTCCCCATACAACGTATTTGTGGGTCGTCCAGCCCTGGCGGAATTTAGGGCAGCTTTGGCCCCTTGGTGTTTGACGTTAAAATTTCCAACAGACAAAGGGGTTGGAGTGGTACACGGCGACCAGGCAACCGGCCGTGCATGCTATGTAGCTGAACTCAGGGAGGCACGACGTAGAGAGAAAGGAAAGGTTGCGGACCGCTCCGTCCGCAGCCGAAATGTTGATGATTGGAAAGTAGCGCCCGAGCCTGGCTCGGGCAACATTCTCGGATCTATAGGGACATGGATCTGAGAGACGATGATGGGAAACCCAGGGAAACCAATGCAGCACCGGCCGAACTCACAATTGACATCCCAATTATCCGGAGCGATCCATCGTGGGTCCTTAAAATTGGGTCGCAACTCAACCCTTTGGTCGCTGAGAACCTTACTGATTTCCTCCGAGCGAATCTTGATGTTTTCGCCTGGACACATTCTGATATGTGCGGGATTTCTCCTGCGATCGCAAATCATATGTTGAACATAGACCCGAAACATGTACCTGTGAAACAAAAAAGGAGAGGCATGGACACGGAGAGGTCCACGGCTCTCATAGAGGAGGTGGACAAGCTCAAAGCCAACGGGTTCGTCCGCGACGCCCTCTACCCTGAATGGGTATCTAACCCGGTGCTGGTGAAGAAAGCGAATGGGAAATGAAGGACCTGTGTTGATTATTCTAATTTAAACAAAGCGTGCCCTAAGGATAGTTTCCCGTTGTCTAGGATTGACCAGCTGGTCGACTCAACTGTCGGACATGAGTTATTATCATTTATGGATGCGTATTCAGGATATAATCAAATCCCAATGCACCTCCCAGACCAAAAACACACTAGTTTTGTCACGAACATGGGATTGTATTGCTATGTAGTAATGCCATTTGAATTGAAGAACGCAGGAGCGACTTATCAACGCCTGGTGAATCGAATGTTCAAAGATCAGATTGGTAAAACAATGGAAGTCTATGTGGATGACATGTTAGTGAAGTCATGGCAGTCAAACGACCACATCTAAGACCTAGCGAAGATGTTTGACATACTCAGGCTTTATGGAATGAAGATCAATCCGTTGAAGTGTTCATTTGGCCTAGCATCAGGAAAGTTTCTGGGATTCATCGTGAATTCCCGGGGAATCGAGGCTAATCCAGAGAAGATTCAGGCTATCTGAGATATACAAGTACCCAGAACCATAAAGCAGGTGCAAAGCCTGAATGGAAAAGTGGCTGCGCTAAGTCGATTCATATCCAGAGCTACAAACAAGTATATTCCCTTCTTCGACATTATAAAGAAAGGAAAGAGAAACTTCGAATGGACATCTGACTGTGAGGAAGCATTCCGGGCTCTGGTAAGGCACTTGAAAAGTTCCCCTGTACTGTCCAAGCCGACAGACCATGAAATGTTGTATGTATACTTGGCGGTATCCCAGTACGCTATCAGTACAGCCTTGGTCCGCGAGGAAGACCGAATTCAAAAGCCGGTTTACTATGTCAGTAAACGCTTGACAGGGGCAGAAAGAAATTATCTAAAGATTGAAAAACTAGCCTATTGCTTGGTGATCGCATCACGCAAGCTTCGCCCCTACTTTCAGGCACACTCAATCAGTGTCTACACTGACCAACCCCTACGGCAGGTACTCCAATGACCAGAAACTTCCGGAAGGATGTTAAAATAGAATATTGAGTTGAGTCAGTTTGATATCGCCTATCTACCGCGAAGGGACATACAAGGACAAGCACTAGCCGACTTCATTGCTGAATTCACTGTGCTAGATGAACCGTGCAGTCACAGAATCATACCCCCCGTTCGATGGAAGATGTACACCGATGAGGTATCTAACGACCGTTGCTCGAGGGCAGGTATAATCCTCGTAACTGAAGACCGATCAATCTGCTATGCTTTGAAGCTCGAGTTTGCAACAACAAATAACGAAGCCGAATATGAAGTATTGATTGTTGGCTTGAGACTTGTTATCGAACTGGGAGTGAAGTCAATCGAAATCTTCTGTGACTCGCAGTTGGTAGTATATTAGGTGTGGGGAGACTATCAAGCGAAGGGACAGAGACTGGCTCCCTACCTTGCCCGTGTTCAAGAGCTGCTGGCGAATCTGGAGTATTATGACATCTCGCATGTCCCGCGCGAACAAAATAGAGAAGCCGATTCGTTGGCAAAATTCGCAAGCACTGGTGATGCACAACAAATGGGATTATTCCCTGTTGAGACCCTCCATGCCCCGAGTATAGAGATGATAGAGATAGATCTTGTTTTAGAAACCGAACTTGAGAAGGAATCATGGTTGACCCCGATCAGACAGTACTTGCTACAAGGGGATTTATCTGAAAAGGGGAGCGAAAGACGCCAAGTCCTTCGTAAGGCTTCGCGTTATGTAATACATGACGGTATATTGTATCGGAGGGGATTCTCGACCCCCTTCCTCCGGTGCGTGGCCTATGATGAGATAAAATGAGCATTAAAGGAAGTCCATGAGGGAGAGTGCGGTGACCACACTGGGGGGCAAACGTTAGCAAAGAAAATCCTCCGTTACGGATACTACTGGCCAACCGTGAATCGGGACGCTGCAGACTATGTGAGAAAATGTGACGAATGCCAGATATAGGTAAAGATTCTGAGAGCACTGCCGACGGAACTCACACAAATGGTTAGTCCCTGGCCATTTGCGATGTGGGGGATTGGCCTGATCGGCTCTTTACCCATAGCCAAAGGAGGCGCGAAATATGCAATAATTGCAGTCGATTTACCAAATGGGCAGAGGCAGAGCCTATGGCCACGATCACCACCAAGATAGTCATTAAATTCGTTGTACGAAATATCTTATGCTGTTTTGGCCTTCCCCGGACCATCATAAAATACAATGGAACTCAATTCGAAAGCAAGGAGTTCAAAGAATTTTGTCAGAAATATGGCATTGAGAAAAGGTTTGCAGCAGTTGCTCACCCGAAGGCGAATGGACAGGTAGAAGCCGTAAATAAAATAATCAAGTCCATATTGAAAATGCGTTTGGAAAAGGCTAGAGACAAGTGGGTAGATGAACTTCAGACGGTGCTTTGGGCCTATAGAACCACCCACAAGACCGAGACTGGCCACTCCATTCGCATTGGCATATGGCACGGAAGCTGTCATACCCATGGAGCTTGAAGGTCCATCTCATCGGGTAACTCACTATGACCTTGCGTCAAACCGGGATCTCTTATTGGAATCATTGGACTTTATTGATGAAAAACGCGAAGAAGCCGATTTGAGAGCGACCTCATACAGACATCGGGTCGACAGATATTATAACGAAAAAGTCCAACTGAGAATCTTTAACGTGGGAGATCTCGTTTTGAAACGAGTTTTTCCAGCCCCATCTCATATGAACCCCGCATGGGAAGGTCCGTACGTCATCGAACGGAGGCTTGGAAAAGGAACTTTCAAGCTAGCGAGCGTCGATGGTGCGACACTCCCCCGAGCATGGAACAGCGAGCACTTGCCACATTATTACACTTAGTCTATTTCCTTCATGCAATAGTTGCATTTATTTCCAGTATGCTTTTATTTCTAATTCTTGGCATGTAATAAGGCAATTTAGCTTGCTTTCATTAATAAAGGTTTGAAGCCATTTTTCCATGAACTACCAATGTCTCTACAAATGATAATCCTGTGACGGGCAAATAAAATTATGTTATTCCCCCCGGAGTGCGGACTGGAGTACTCTAAGTCCCCGAAGCACGGACTCGAGTACAAACGACTCAAAACCTCCAAGTATCCGGAGTGCGGACTGGAGTACTCTAAGTCCCCAGAGTGCGGACTCGAGTATAAACGACTCAAAACCTCCAAGTCCCTGGAGTGCAGACTGGAGTACTCTAAGTCCCTGGAGTGCGGACTCGAGTATAAACGACTCAAAATCTCCAAGTCCTTGGAGTGCGAACTGGAGTACTCTAAGTCCCCGGAGTGCGGACTCAAGTATAAACGACTTAAAATCTCCAAGTCCCCGGAGTGTGGACTGGAGTACTCTAAGTCCCCGGAGTGCGGACTCGAGTATAAACGACTCAAAATCTCTAAGTCCCCGTAGTGCGGACTGGAGTGCTCTAAGTCCCCGGAGTGCGGACTCGAGTATAAACGACTCAAAATCTCCAAGTCCCTGGAGTGCGGACTGGAGTGCTCTAAGTCCCCGGAGTGTGGGCTCGAATACAAACGACTCAAAATCTCCAAGTCCTCGAAGTGCGGACTGGAGTGCTCGAAGTCCCCGGAGCGTGAACTCGAGTATAAATGGTAAAAATTCTCCAAGTCCCCAAAATGCGGACTGGAATATTCTAAGTTCCCGTTGTATAGGTTAAAAAATGTTCTAAGTGCTTGAAGCATGGGAGGAAAACGAATAACTCTCAGAGAATCAATGGGCTATGTGAAGACAAACCAAGAAGTCTATGTTATGCACAATAACATGGATTCGAATCACAATCACAAAGAAAACTGAATAATAAGAATCTTTTGAAAAGACAGAAAAGGAAACTAAACTTTATTCAGGAAAAGTTTTCTGCTACAAGCACTCCAAAATTCGGAGTCAACGGTCTATCTACAAAAATTACAAAAAATTATTACACGACTTAGATTGACTCTCGTTGAACGAGGACAGTAGTCACATCTTGTGCTTCTTCAACTTCTTCCCGGACGGCTCTTCCCCAGAGCGTTTACCCTTGGAACCTTTCCTTGATGGAGGAGTAACAACTGAAGAAGTAGGGGGAACATCCAAGGGCTTGGACCTGCCAGGAAGGATGACCTTCAATGGCTTGTTCAAGGGATCGTCCAGGTCCACTTCACGTGGCTCAACCTTGACCTAGACTGTATCTCTTTTCTCTTTCTCGAGCCGCTCCTTCATGCTCAATTCAGATGTATGCTCAGAGGCGCCTATGACTTCTACTTCATAACTCTCAGAGGAGGAATCAGACTTACCTTCGTCAAGCGCCTCGATCACCTGAGCATCAGGACCGGGAGCCTCACCTGCATGAGGGGCCTCACTTGTTTCCTTCTCTGCCCCCTTGGCGACATCGCTCCTCGGAGTGGGTTCAAGATCAGAACGACCTGCACAAAGTCACGAAAAGAAAGTATTAGAATACGACAGCTTCTAGGGAAACACTTGGGATGTTAATGCAAAAGAATTGCCAACCAGGTTCCGATTGGATTTCAGCCGTTAGGGGGGTCTCACCCTCCGGGACAGGAGACAAAACATGAACGCCCAGGCCGGGGTCTTCTGGATTGTAGCCAATGTTCCGTTCAAAAGGATCAAGTATCGGCCGACTGGGCGGCTGGGTATGCGCATGAACAGGAGGCTCGACCCGGATGTACCGGCGACAACTTCTTTCCCTTTCTAGAGGGGGAGCCTTTCCAATAAAGGGCCTTGGCCGCTGATAGGTCCGAAGGCTCATTTCCCTTCAGAAATTCTTTTATCAAAGCCCCCTCGTCAACCTCCTCGACACCGCACTCAGCCTTCCTGATCTGAATTAAGGTTTCCCATGCCTCGAGAAATGATTCACGATAGCCATCGCCCAAAAAAGTTAAGTAATAGTGCATGAGCACGTGGGCGTTGAATTCGGCAATGAGTGGGTCGAACGTGGTTTTGATCTCTTCTCTACCTTCTTCCCTGACTGCCTCAAGATGGGAATCGATGTCCGTCAACGCCATCTTCTTGCCCTCTTCACGGGCCTCGCTCTTTAACATCTCAACTCTGGAAAGCTCGCCCTCGAGTTGTTCTTTTAAAAGTCGGGTGGAGACAATCTCGTCACAGTATCGCTGTGACTCTTCTGGGGCAACCGTTTTCTCCTCTTTCTCTCTGCAGAGAAGCTCCTCAAGTTCCTTGACCCGGGTGCTGAACGCATCCCTCTCCTTTTGAACGGAGTCCTTCTCTAAGGCCAAAGCCCCACATCGTTGAACCGCCTCGTCAAGCTCTTTCTTGTGAGTTGATTCCAAGCGAGTAATGGCCTCAGCAGTATCCCTGGCACTCCGATGGGCGACCTCGAGTTCAGACTTATAAGTGGCGATTTCTTCGTCTTGGGCCTTAATGATGTTTCTATTATGGATAGCCTCAAGATTCAAACGGTCGATCTCATGATGGCGCTCCACAGAGACTTTGGAAAGTTTCTCAGCCATGTGAACAAATGCGTCATGTTGAACATAGACGTCATTCGTACAGGCAAGAGCGCTCTATTTAACATGACCGGGAATAGGATGAATCGCCGGAAGGAATTTCAGGCCATCGAATCAGATTCTTGAAATTTTGCCTTTAAGATCAGCCAGCTTCTCTGATACTGTTTGGTCTGTCGCAGGAGCAGGGGGTGACGGCTTTGAAAGTTCGCCCCTCCTGTGAGAATCTTGGGACTGCCGAGTGGAAGAGGAGTCAGAGTGCTTGTCCCGGGGGAGCGTCGGGTTGCGACCTCTTATGGCCATGCTTGTCTTTGCCGTGCTCCGCGTGAGAAGAAGTATCCTGGTGGTGCTTTGGCTGGTAGTAAGTTTTCCTCTGTAATGAGGAGTCCCGAGAATGATAGTCTCTGTCGCCATCTCCATCTCGACGTCTTTCGGAACCCGAATCCCGTCCTGGTTGATGAAAAATGGACGAACCGCGAAGATGATCGAACCCGTGTAAGCGCCCCATGTCACCTGCACATAATTCAAACAACAGCGAATTAGAAAAAAGATAGTGTGAAAACGAAAACTAAGTGCTAATGGAAGTGCGAGTGTTTTGTGTGTGTCCTAGTGTGTCCCCCCCTGACGGACCAGTCTCTTTGCTAACAGGAGTTTTCTCTCCTTGGCTGTGGGATAAGATGCCCGCATTGCCTCTAACGGGCGAGTGAAACTTGATGCCTCCGGATCATTGAAGTCATAGTTGAGCAGATCTTCTGGAACGGAGAGGTTCGAAAGGCCCTTTAACGAACTTTCAACATGCTCTGAAGAAGCCTCTTTCTCTGCCGGGATGAGCGTAACTTTGGAAGTTCCGCCAACCTTCTCCTTCCTAATCTTATATGTCAATTTATTTTTTCCCTTCGAAGGGGAAGATGACATTTCAATATCGTGCACTTCGACCAGCGGATCCTGAGTAGGACCCGCATCCTCACCTTGTGTTTCGGGTGGTTCACTCTCTTTGATTTCCCCCTCCTCCTGTGCACCGGGGGTGTGGCGTGATGACGATTCAGCCAACTTCTTCCCTTTACCGGATGCGGGCTTAGGGATGGAGATGCCCTCAGGAAGGCTCACCCGACGACCTTCTGCTAATAGCCTGACCTTGACAGTGAATCATTTGAAATGAGGGTTCGGATGTCTCGTTCCTCTGCGGGAAGAGCTATAATAGCCTCAACAGCTCGGAATAGCCGCGGCCCTCAGGACGCGGATTGATATCTGAAAAAATGAAACAAGAGTTAGAAAAAGCATCGCCTCGACCGAAATATGAGCATTGCTCCAAGAAGAAGACTCACTTCCTTCAACCCATCTCCTCGCAAAACCAGAAGGGCAGTGCACGTAGAACCATTCCTGTTTGTACAGGGAAAACTTGCTCCACGCTCCGGTTAGAATTTGGCACTTGTGGTGCGACTTGAGGAACACGAAGGAGGGGCTATCTCTCCGCTTCTTGATCATATAAATATATCTGATGTCGCTGGGAGTTGGAGGCCTAGAGAAGACATCCATGAAATGGAGGTAGATGAACGAATGACCGTTTGGGTGCAGCTGCGACGAGGCGACGTCTATGTATTGCAACACGTCCCGAAGAAATAAATTAAATAGAGGCACGCTGCCCACCCAGTACATAAACTTATTGCAGGCAGTGTATCTGACTGGGGGCAGGTGTGGACGATCATGCCTCGACGGAACTAACACATCGGCAAAAGGGATGCCGTGGATAGAGCATATTCGCCGAAGGGCGACTTCGTTAATCTTCGAAGCCTGTGAATCGATCGGATTATCTAAGAGAATAGATGACTCCAGGGCATCAAGAGCTAAATTATGAGCGGGGGAGGTCGACGGGTTAGAAGTGTCTACGTCCCCTTGTTTGGAAGACGACCCGAGTCTGTCCGAGATTGTGGCGTAATTGGATTTTTTAGACATTTTTTGACGGGTATCGAATCCTGCAGAGCACTTGTATGAACTATACTCAAAAAATGATCAGCATTAGACTTAACAATATAAATTTCCCCCCTGTGTGGTGTGTGAGCTAGTGCAATCAATCGTGTATAAGCATTGGAAATTCGAGAGTCGCAAGGTAACTGATATAAAACTAAGCTTAAAAATCATCGCCTTCGAAGACCATCATTGCTGACCGTCTCCAAAAGCCTTCCTTATGGAGATTACAGTTTCAGATTCAGAAAACGTTAGAAGAAGGTCAATCTAGGTTCGGGTTTATGTCTACTAAAGCTAGGGAGTTAATAGTCCGGATCAGTTCGATATGCTAGCATGTTAGAGTCCTTGTCATTGTTCGGCATGATTGGTTCGGCATTTATGTGTTGTTCAACTAAGTTTCGTTCGGCATGTTTTGTTCGACGTTTATGTGTTGTTCGGCTAAGTATTTTTCAGTGTGATTGGTTTGGCATTTATGTGTTGTTCGGCTAAGTATCGTTCAACATGTTTGGTCTGGCATTTATGTGTTGTTCGGTGTAAGATTGTTCGGTCTTAATACCGTTCGGCATGAAAGATTGTTCGGCCTTGATATGGTTCGGCATTTACGTTTGTTCGGCTAAGCTGTCGCTCGGCGAAGTTATCGATCGGCCTAAAACTGCGGTCGGCCTAACTACAGTTCGAACCAGTTAGCGCTCGGCAGAGTATCGTTCGGCCAAAATCCCATTGGGCCGAAACAACACTCAACATCCTCTCCGCTAACTCATGCCTCCTCCCAAACCTTCCCTCCTATCGTCCGACATATGATGAGTCACACTGAGTCAGAATTATGCCGAGCTCCAACGTTCGGCACTCCACTCTAAAATCCTTCCCTCTTTTCCACCATCCTTGACCGAGCAACGAGGGCTGATCGTTCGGCAAGTCGTATAAGGACATGCCATTCGGCATCCCAACTACCTCGTGCTCCTCCTCCATTCTTTCTTCCTCCAATCTCATTCGGCACGAGGGAACTATGTCAAACCATGACACATCTAACCACGGCTCCCTACCGAACTCATCTCAAATTACTCCTCCGTACCTACAGTCCTAAAGATCGAAGTTCAGTCCACAAACCTTTTCGACTACGGCTCTAAGTTTAACCATGGATAGAGGCTAGATAAAGGAGATAATCCCTATTTGGTAGAGCGAAGCTTAGGAGGGATTGATCAGACTCTTGATATCTGGTTAACAGGTGAAATCATGAGTTCTTGGAAGATAGCAGAAATAAAAATGGAAAAGAAGAGAAGGGGGAAGACGCCAGGTTATATAGGGAAGAAGGAGAAGACGAAGAGGCTATGGCCGGTGAAACCGGTCAAAGTCACACCGTTCGGTTCGGCCCCTGCATTACGTTCGGCACACGATGACCGTTCGGTTTCATCCGGATCGTTCGGCCTTCTAGACTACGTTCGGCCAAGAGAACCATGCAACCCCTAAGAGTGATGACCAAGGTTCGAAGCGAAGCATGGAGGATGTGTAATTCAAAGCGTATCACGTTCGATCACGTAATACACTTTCGGGGGCAAGTGTTTCCTGGAGATTTGGCCAGGCAACTTAGTATTCGGCATAGCAAGAAGCGTTCGGCACGAGGAACGTTCGGCATAAGATAGCGCTCGGCATCTAAGGAACGCTCGGCCTAAGGCATTGCTCGGCCAAAGATAGCGCTCGGCCAGAGGCTTCGTTCGACCAAAAGCATTGTTTGGCCAAAGGCCTCGTTCGGCCAAAGGCTTCGGTCGGCCAAGGGCCTCGTTCGGCCGATGGCTTCGGTCAACCAAAAACATTCTTCGGCCAGAAGCCTCGTTCGGTCAAGATGGCATCCAAACATCAAGCTCCTCGTTCGGCACCCAGACCGTTCGGCACCATGTCGTTCGGCATCAAGGAGCATTCGGTATCCATGAAGGCTCGGCATTCTCACTCGGCCTCCCGAGATGTTCGGCAATCAAGGATGGTTCGGCATTCTCACTCGGCCTCCCGAGATGTTCGGCAATCAAGGATGGTTCGGCATTCTCCCTAGCACCGTCGGCTTCGATTATCGCTCGGCCTACTCTTCCCACACAACGAACGGCTCGTTCGGCATAAAAAGGAGGGTTCAGAATTCAACTGTTCGGCCTGTTCGGTTCAGCAAACAGAGCTTGTCCTATTTGGACCGAGTTATTCAGCTACCAGGCCCACCAGGGAAGTCAACCCACCTTCACCTATAAATAGAGGGGCAGGGGCACAGAGAAAAGAGGAGATTTTAGAGAACACAGGGGAGACTCTGCTATTTTCAAGACTCATTCCAGACTTATTTCTTTTACTTTTCAATTGTATTTTAGTAACTAAAAACGGATTGTATTTGTAATCACCCATCAAGGAAATCAATGGAAATCAACTTTAAAGTGGATTTAGGCAGTTACACCGAACCACTATAAATTTGGTGTTCTTGTTCTCTGCATTTAAATTTACACTCTATTCTCTGTTTTAATTTACTTTCTTCATTAATCTCTCTACAGAATCTTTCTAAGAGTGTTAGTGACCAATTTCGGTGCTAACAACCTAGAATTTCGCATTCTAAGTCACGACTGGTCCACCTGTGCATAGTGTACCAGTGCACAACCTGGATGCATATTATAGTTATGCACGTGTATATATTTGTATTTCTAATATAACAAAAAAAAAATTTAAAATTAAATAAAAACAACATAAAGTATATGAGAGGTACTTAAAAAATATATTATTATTAGATGTAGATTTTCATGGAAATTTAATAATGAAAATGGCTTGTTGGAAATGTTGTTTTTAGAAAATACTAAATATAAAAGGTAAATAAAATATTGATTTGTAGCTTTGAAGATTATTCAAAATGCAATGGCATGACAATGAATACTATTAAATAAATAAAGGTGAAAGAATATGATTTTATAAGTACGAATATCTCTACAACTAATGAAGAAGATTGAATTACGTATTTAATTGCAAGTAAATAAAAAGATATTATTTGGCTAAATTAAAATATATGCACACTTTAAATAAAAGAATAATTTTTTTACATTTAGACTCTTTTTATAATAATTGGATGGTTGACTGTCGTTCCTGCGTAGCTAGAAATTTGAATGTATGAGGTTATAAAACTGTCTGGTATGGGACTTTTGTAATTATTTCTTCGGCTATTTTTTGGACTTGTTATATAGAAAATTATGTTAGTGTAGTTTACGAGAATATAGTAAACATTGGATAACAGTGAGTGGTACATGACACTCATGTGATATTTAATTGGCTACTATTTGTAAGTAAATTTCATTTAACAAGGGTTAAGAGTGTCCGGAATTGCCTAAAGATGATTTGTTGAGTCAGACAATCGAGTGGTGTCACTACTCTAAGGACCATCGACTTGAGCATGTGCATGTAAGTATACCTAGCTATGCTACACTCTTATTAGGACACGTAGGCTGAGAGTGTCTAAATCTACATCGTAGGGTTCACGGCACTAAGGAGAGCACATGATTATAGCTGTCATTATTGAAGAGTGGCGCCCTGGGTCTGTGTTGTCAATCATGTGTATTGAAGCTGAGGGTTGTTAATCTCATTAGAGCTATTACCCAGACAACACATAAGGACCAATAGTCCATTACCAATGACAAGTAGAAATGTGATGACGCACAAATCCATACCCTTTGAATCGACAATAAACCATACTTGTCCGACCAAAAATACATAGACTGACGGAAGGTCATGAGAAAGAAAGAAGAGAGAAGAACAAAAGAGAAGAAAGAGAGAAGAAAACTAAATAGAACAATACAGAATCTCACATCGTAGCAAAAAACATATAATATCATATCGATGATCTTTACAAAACAGAAACTGTAATATCATATACATCAGTCAGAGTTCAACAATCAATCACTAATCATCAGCCTGGACAGTTATAATAACATGTCCTTACAATTGCTGATAATAAAAATAACAAGGTACCAGATAATAAACAGATACGTGTATACGAAAATGAAGATCTCCAGCTCGCCTGTTGAAGCCCCAAAAGCACCAAATCTAAACCTGTAAATATACTCGGTCTGACCCGAGCATTAAAAGGGAAGAATGTCCAGATCAGTCTGATAAACCAGTGTGAAAAAACACACTCAACTAAATTTATTTAATTACCAAACTTTTCCTTTTCAAAACAAAAGATCTCATAAGACACGCCTACAAATAAACACGGACATGTTTTTACCTTACGATAACCAAAACATTTCATATCAAATTCTATTATATTATACTAGTGTCTAGTATACAAATAATATTAATCATAGCCGAAATTGTTACATTGATTAAATTCTAGCATATAGCCCAAAGTGGGTAGTACAAAAAAAATGACAGGCATGTAGCAGAGTTTGGATTTCCATACAAATGACCAGGTGAAGGGACTACCTTCTGGTAGTACATCTCTAAAAGAATATACTGAGGACCGTCATAAAGGATCCTCTACCAACACAAGACCGGCCTACCTCTATAACAAGGTAGTACCGAATATATCATCCCCTGGTCGTTACTGACCTTTCCGAGGGCCCTCGTAGCATACAAACCATATTAATTTACATCTCGAACGTCACAGCGGAAAGAAATATATCTAGAAGAGGATGACCCTATCCTAATTGGGAATGACTCACTTAGCCTTGCCGCATCTAACCCTGTTTCAGTCATTTCCATGATGCGGCCTGAGGCAACGATTACCTTTCACATATCACATATCACACATTACTTTGAATGCCACATTACTATTTCCATTGATTACTAATTGCCTTCCACAAAAATACTACCATAAGCTCGTATGTCTCAAGAAGGTTGTTAAGCTAAGAGAAGTTGTCTTCTCTGCCACCACTGATGTATGTTTGTAAAACCGAATGTACGTAATCTTAGAAATGCAATGTCAAACACTCGTCCATACAAGTTGTCCCGGAACAGGACAAACCGAAGGTTTTTTCCTACCACATCCTATTGGGAAATCTCTAGGATTAGTAGTGAACGGTCCTTCAATAGGATATTTCATATCAAAGAGACTACTGCTACTATATCTATATTGGGATTTTAATCCCAAACGATCAACAAGCAGTCCTTCACTATGAAAATCCTAGATATCAAATGTCATCAATAACCTTCACAATCGAACGCATATACGTTGGTCTGAAGTGGTTTTCAGATAAATCGGATCCTGGTATCTTCGCATCTACAACGCAAAAGCATTTCTCAACCTCACATAGAAATTAAGTCTCGTAGACTTATCATGTCTCTAACTTTCAACTTGCTATCCTTCGGCCAAGAAGGAAGCTTGAAAGATTGGAGTAATACTACGCAATGCACGAATCAACATTCTCAACATGAACGATAAGTAAGCCTACACAGATGGCTACGTACTAAGTGTACGACTAAATTGTTCCCACATTAAGTCGAGGAACTAAAATGGCCAAATTTTATACTCGGTTATTTAACTATCAAAGCAACAAACAAATATCTAGCACCATAAGCAATCACTAGGCCCTTTTAATTAGTCTTTATCTATTAAATTACTTTTCAAATATTCACCTCAAATTATCTTTAAAAAGATATACTCTCAAAACCATTTCAACATTTCCTATTTGGAAAACATCTCCATATACTTATTTTCATAATAAGTGAATTCACATTTTACTTTGTTTTCAAACCATTCAAACTTCATTTTAAAATACCACTTCCCAAAACATTCACTTGGTTTAAAGGATTATTCACTATCCAAAATCATTAATATAATTCCTTTAATAAACTTTCATATTTAATTTATCAAATTAAGGCAATTTTACATTTATAGAAAAATCTTTATAATTCACATTTCTATTTTATAAAAAAAACCTTATATAGAATTCCTTTAGTAATCAATCTCATTTATATCTCATTTATATGCAATCCAATTATAAATTTATTTACTTATAAATCTCTTTATTTACAAATTCAATCCTTTTTTAAAGCTACATCAATTCATAAATCATATTTACTTATAATATTCCATTTATAGCTTCACTTTAACACTTATAAAACTCATTTATAATTCCATTACTTTTATTTATAAAATATCAATTTTATAAATCTTATATGTGTATGTATATATATATATATATATAAAACCATTTATAATAAGTACAAAATCTCACATTTAAATTATTTTACAAAAATAGTTAACTTCGTATTTCAAAAATCATATTTTGATTCCATTTGAATAAACTTCTTCTTTTAATAATTTACAAATCATTAGTAAAACTTATATAATTCAAAAAACCATATTAAGTATATTTCACAAAAATCATAATTTTTACAACATAAAAATTATAACTTTTTATTTATTTAAAGTAAATTCATTATCTTAACAATTCAAAAATGATTAACACATATATATTTTCAAAATCACTTTGAAATCCTTTTTATTTTGAAATCATCACTTTAATATTTTTTAAATTTCAAAATATGGCCCAATGCTACGAAAGCACTAAATAAGGTGATTCATATCAATCACGGCATCCAAACATCATTTATCACATGATAACAACATATGTATCAATATCTGTAAATAAAAATCAACACCGATGAGGAATCCACTTGGATCTCTCCAACCTGTCACATGCAACAAATATACATGTGAAAAAATATGAACAATTTCCATTTCGAGGCGAACGCGCGTACAAAAGGTCATCCGCTTAAATACGGGAACGTATAGGGTCTCATCCGCTAAAATATGCTGAAATATATCCAAAAAAATCAATATGCATATAATATATCATATATCATCCAAATAATCATCAATCAACACAAAATAAATTTACTCTCACTTATATAAAAATATAAGCGAGTCAGAAAGAGTGATTTGCACTCACTTTGATTCCAATAGCCGTTTCAGCATTTTATTCTGAATAACGTTTAATTTTACCCAAAATTTTCACTAGCTCCAATCTAGCTCCATCACGTAGTGTTTGCAAATACAAACTCAACGCTTTGTTTCGTGCGATTTCGACTTCGTACGTAAAAGATACACAATTTTAAAGATTACACAAATTTATATATAAATAAATTTACAAATTTTATTTTGTTTTTAAACCTATGTTTAATCTCGACTATTCATTTTAAAAACTGCAAATCTCGACCGTGTGATCTTCCTTCCCTCTTGAATGCGTAACCCAGCTTCACATTTGAACCCATCGGCCGCCATCCTTCCATCGACGATCGCACCTTCCTCGTTCCAATAAACGACGATCAGAGGCCGCCGTTTGAACGCCCCTAGTGCCATGCACCACCATCGAAAATCCGGTCGACCATCGAGCTTCCATCGACGAGGAAAATGCCTCCAAACACATGCTAAATGCGGCCACTTCCCGGCCAATGTGATGCTCCGTTTTCGATCATAGCTGTTAGATGTGAAGATCTCTTCGAGCTCTTCAATTTTCATTTGGGGGTCAAGAGGCAACGATGAACGGATTGGCCGAAAAATAAAAGGGGAAGGTCAGAGCTGTTATGGCCATTGAATAAAAACTGGCTGTTAGCGCTTAAAACCCTAATGTTTGTGAAAAAAAGAAATAGTAAAGTCCTTTTATAGAAATTTCAAAACACTATTCACCCAAAATAATTTCGAACTTCAATCGAAGCATGCCGCCCGACGTTTATAATATTTAACCCCTATTATGAACATAATGGAATATATATTTAGAGCCAAATCTATCATATTTGGAAGATAAGTTTTCAAATCGAATTATTTTAAATTAAATTTTACTTACGTTTCAGCTTCGCACGACCAAACTGTACGTCCGATTGACACGAAATTTTAAATCCTACAACAATATAACATTACGAATCCAATGACATTGGTTTCGTTGAATTCCAAGACAGTGTGAAAAATGACTATTTTTACATGTAAATTAAATATTTAAAATTTTCAATTTCTATAAATTTACTTTTAAATCAATTTAAAAAGTTTATCAACATCATTCCAATTCAAATAGAATTTAAAACAGCTTTATAAATCATTTTCATTCACATTAAATTCAAAATCAAATTATTTCTACAATTTCAATTATTAAGTCAACAATTTAATTATCCAAATAAATTATTATATTTGAAATATAAGTTATTTAGCTTATAAACTTTATTTTTAATATTTAAAATCAATTAAATATCCCAATTCTGAGTGACAAAAATTCTGGGTCGTTACATTCTTCCATATTTAAAAGAATTTCATCCTTAAAATTACCAAGTGAGAAAAAGTTACAACATCCATTAACTTTTCAAAACAATTCGTTCAAATTAGATTACCAAATTCATTTAAACCTTTTAGCTTTTCCAAAATCCATCAGTTAAACTTCTTATAAAACATTTTCTTAAGTCTTCAAATTCATACTTAATTATCTTTTCAAAACCAACTAATATCGTTTAACTTTTAACTCAAAAATTAAAATTTAGTTATCAATTTTTTTTCCAATTTTTCCAAAAAATTTCTAACGCCTTAAATTTCAGAAAAATTCACCATAGCCTCCTTTGCGTGTTTCGATCCGGAAAATCATAATATATACAATATTACAAATATATGTCTCGTCTTCGAGGATGAGGTATCACGTAGGGAAAAAAGTGTAAAAGTATGATATATAATCTAAGACATGTACTTTATATATTATTTAGCGAGCATATACGGCTAATATAGCGTGAAAGTGAGCTCCAAATGCGAAGCATACGCCAATCGCACCTACTAAACACTCAACATTCAAGAAGTACACATATATATGGAAAGTAATATCAATATACAACTTATACCAATACAACAACTATATATGCCAACATAGCAAATGCAATCAAAAGCAACAAATTCAACCATCAAACAACTATCATCCAGCTAACATTCAACAAACCAACATCTATCCAATCAATCTATAACCAAATCAATATACATTCAATTCTCATTAATATTCAATGAATGGTTTTCAATTTAATCTCATTTGATTTATTAACATTGGATTTTACTAACATTCATTTATTCATATTCAATAAGTTTACCTTCACTAGTTTACATTCTAGTTAGTTCACTTTTAATTTCACTAATTCAATTCCGTTAATATTTAATGAATCTTTATTCAATCAACTAACATCCATCTAACAAACAATGCATATTCCTAACCAAATTTATTTAATTTACACTCAACATTCATATCTACTTTGTTTACCTTCAATTTGGTTTAACATATTTAATTTCAATTGGTTTAATATCTACTTGATTTTCATTCAATTATTTGATTCCCAATTTCATTAGCTTTTAATGAATTAACACTTACATTCATTATTTCATATCAGTTCATTTACATTCGATTGATTAACATTCAATCCATGTTTTATTTACTAATCTATTTCTTTAGTCTAATTCAATTCATTCGTTAATTCAATTGCTAATTCATATTACAATTAAATTTGAATTTCGTTATATAATTCAAGTTCATATTCATTTAATTACTTCGTATTATTCAACTTTACTTTGTTTATTCATTTTACTTATCAAAATCAACTTCATCAACATTACTTAAGTTATATTTCATTTCTTTCACACTTACATTTACTTCCACTATACAACTTAAGTTTATCTATAAGTTAATTCAAATTCTATTTTATTTAACTCATTTCATTAGCTGATTTTCTTCTTCTTTATTTGAGTTAAATTTCATTGCCAAAGATCATTTCCTTGTAACTTAACATAGATTCCATTTCTAAAGTCATTTTATTTAACTTTTACTTAAGTCAAATTTCATATCACTATTTCAGATTCAGATTTTGTTCCGCTTAACAAAATTATTTAACCATTTTAATATTTGGTTTTACTTACATTTTCTCACTTTATAAGTTATACAACTTATTTATTTGAACTTTCAAACTCATATTATGTAATCACTCACCACTTAAGTTTAATTTCCATTTCAATAACTTATCTAATCTAGTTCAAATCCGATTCAGTTATTTAACTTTCCCTAAGTTAAGTTTCAAACCATATATTTTATTATGCTAACTCAAATTTATTTGACTTCATTGAAGTTAAAGTTTTTATTTCATATTATAAGTCCAAACTCATTTCACTTATATTTATCAATTTCAACTTCGATTTTTAATTCAAATTTGTTTATCACAACAAAACTTAAATTTTAAATTTACTATTGGTAGCAAATCAATCACATACAAACTCGACAATGATACAGATGATGCTGTAGTCATCACCCTTATTATTTCCAGCAATGGTAGTGAATTCAGTGCCTTATTTTCTTTTAAACCCTTTTTATTTTTATAAATCTCATTTATAAATTCTTTTACTTATATAATCTCACTTATTCACATTTCTTATTCATTTCAAATTCATTTATCTTATTTAGATTTATAATAATATAATCTATTTAAATTTTGAAAAATAACTTTCTAAATCAATGGTATTCAAATTATCAAATTCTTTGTTTAAATCTATTTTTATTTATAACCCGTATTTATTATATACTCATGTAGTTTCATTTCTTATATATAAGATTATTTCACAACTGTAAATCAAATTAATTATAATTCCATACTTTATAATTCATTTACTTATATAATTTATTCTTTTACAATTGTTTTTTTATTTAGATTATTCAAACAGCCTTTATTAACTTATATATATATTTACGTTTTCAAACAACCTAATAATCAGTCTATATGTACTATAACAATTTTTGAAAAATTGTTCCTTTATATATAAAATATAATTGAGGTAAAATTATTTCATTTACCCAATTTAAAAACAATACTATGTGGACATGCCTCGTTTAAGTGTTTAGGAATCCCAATCGATAACATGACATCCCATGCCCCGACCAGAATTTATAAACAACTCAACGGATAAGTAAACAAATATAAAACATTTTTATATTACTAACAAATACAAATCTAGTGTGCTACTACCCTATCTATACTGAGTACACATCAAATCCTAGGAATATACTAAATCTAAGCTTTGATACCACGTGTGACGATCTAGGCTTTGCAACCATCGACAGTGTATAACTCCACCGTAGCTCACATGGGTACGTCACGATTTGATTTTACAACCAGCATCTCGACTTTAAGCCAAATTGGAAAACCAAACCCTCGATACACGATCTCAGGGACATGTAGGAGTAAGAGTCATCCATTCTCTACCTAACAAGAAGCGAGAACCCCATATCATGCATGAACATCACTAATCAAATATGATCCCGGTCTCTTCGCACCAATAAAGCAAAAGCGTTTCTCAACCTCATACAAAAACTAAGTCTCATATACTTATCATGTCTCCAACTTTCAACTTGCTATCCTTTGGCCAAGAAGGAAGCTCGATAGATCGCAGTAATACTTCACACTACACGAATCAACATTTTCAACACGAACTATAATCCAGCCTACACAGATGGCTATGTACTAAATGTACGACTAAATAGTTCTCATATCAAGTCGAGGAACTAAAATGGCCAAATTTGATAGTCGGTTATTTAACTGTCAAGGCAACAAAAAAATATGTAGCACATATGCAATCAATAGGCCCTTTTAATTAATCTTTATATATTAAACCACTTTCTAAATATTCGCCTCAAATTATTTTTAAAAAGATATATTCTCAAAACCATTTCAATGTTTCACTATTTGGAAAACATTTCCATATACTTATTTTCATAATAAGTGAATTCACATTTTACTTTATTTTCAAACCATTCAAACTTCATTTTAAAATACCACTTCCTAAAGCTTTCACTTGGTTTAAAGGATTATTCACTGTCCAAAATCGTTAATATAATTCCTTTAATAAACCTTCATATTTAACATATCAAATTAAGATGATTCCACATTTATAGAACAATCTTTATAATTCACATTTCCATTTTATAAAAACATCCATTTACAGAATTCCTTTATTAACCAATCTCATTTATATATCATTTATGTGCCAAAATCCAATTATAAGTTTATTTACTTATAAATCCCTTTATTTACAAATTCATTCCTTTTTTAAAACTACATTAATTCATAAATCTTATTTACTTATATAATTCCATTTATAACTTCACTTTAACACTTATAAACCTCGTTTATAATTCCATTGCTTTTATTTGTAAAATAAAATTTTATAAATCTTATATATGTAAACCATTTATAATAAGTTCAAAATCTCGATTTTAACTTATTTCACAAAATAGTTAACTCCATATTTTAAAAATCATATTTCGATTCCATATGAATAAATTTCTTCTTTTAATAATTTAGAAATCATTATTAAGACTTGTATAATTTAAAAAACATATTTAAGTAAATTTCACAAAAATCATAATTCTTATAACATAAAAATTATAACTTCTTATTTTTTAAAATAAATTCATTTTCTTAACAATTCAAAAATGATTAACACATATTTTTTTTCAAAATCACTTTGAAATCCTTTTTAATTTGAAATCATCACTTTAATAGTTTTAGATTTTCAAAATATGGCCCAATGCTGCAGAAGTACTAAATAAGGTGATTCACATCAATCATGACATCCAAACATCATTTATCACATGATAACAGCATATGTAACAATATCTGTAAATAAAATCAACATTGGTTTCCTCCAACCTATCACCTGCAACAAATATACATATCAGAAAATATGTTGAAATATTTTCTCATATTATACAACAAAAAAGGACATATCATTTGTTACAGGACCCTGTCAGTCGACCCCCTACTTGGACCAGTCGACCTCTCACGGTTAATTGAAACGTTAATTAAAGTTAAATTACTTATTTTAAACATTAGTACTTGTTTCTAGTTATCCATTTAAGCATAATAACTTAAGAAGGAAATAAATATAGATAGCAAATAATATACACATGAATTTGTAAATCAATTAGAGAAAAGGGTTTGAACAAAAATTTATAAATTAAAAAAAAGTAGAGGGATTTGAACATAAAAATTGATATTAAGGTCTAAACATAGTTTTATCACAAAATTCCATTTGTAAATTTTTTAATTCATGCATATAATAAGTGTTAAACAGATTAACAAGTGGCAACTGATTTAACTAAAGATTTATAAAATTAAATAAATATGTTATTAGTGAGACCAGATTTCTTCATTTTTCCTTTCATATTCTAAACCTGAAATAAAAGCAAACAGAAGAAAAAAAATACAAATCAAAGAAAATTCAATTCTAGATCAAACAACTTCAGTTATTTTAATTTTAAAACCTAAGCAAAATCTGGAAGCTACAACCTGAACCACTCTTTCAAATGAATTCAAACATCAACCAGAAGCAACTAATTCAAACATCAAGTAACAAATCAGTTTCAATGCAAAGCAATATAAAGATCAAATAAAAGTTCAACCTGGATCAAAGTATTCAGGTTTCAGTTTTAAGACAAACCGCTGTTTCAAAGCAAAGGAGCTAAGGATCAAGCAATTCCAGAAACAAATCAAGGCATGCAATAAAGTCTAGCTAACAAAAATCAAAATCTAGCTTTCAAAAAACAAAAACAAGATTTTCGGATTAAAGAAAAAAAAGTAATAACTGACTGTCTATGTTCTTCTCTGCTTCCTTGTTCAAGAACAAAAAGTTGAGCAAACTCTTAAATCCATTTTATTTTGGTGTTGCATACGATTAGCATTGAATGTTTGGTTGTGGATTGTGCTTGTGTGAGCATAAATATACCTGTATGTGCATATATAGGTGACTGTGTGTACAGACACACCCCTGTTCTCAAGTTACAGTTTTAATTTAATCCCAATTCAAGAAAATCCTAAAATTTCTTAAATTTAATCCCTGATAGACTTTAGTGTGAATAAATTATGTTTGTTGAAACATAAAATGAAAACAAAAAGAAAAAAATGGTTTAAAGTATGTTTGTTTTATAAACTATCTGAAGGTTAATAAAGACAGTGAAAATGTAAAATATATTGAATTCTCAATTGAAATAATTCATTGTTTCAGGTGTATAATCAGTTCTATTATCAGAAAACATGAATTTTAAAAGTTAAATCATAAATTTTTGTTTGGGATCAAGGGAGAAATTGGTAGTTGAACGATTTAGGCATTTAACTCGTTTTCTGGTGATCAACAACGAATTAAAGCTCATGTTTTGGGCTGAAGATGCCTTGATGGTTGCCAAGGCTGGGCAAAATGTTCGCTTAAATTTTTGTTCATCGTGGAGGACAAATGAGATTGAACTAGGGTTAAGCTCGCATTTATGTATTAGTTGGAATTCATATTGCTGCATCGCAAATATGGGATCGGACTCGATTGTGTCAGGTGTAAACGAAGCATGGATCGTCGATTAAGAGATGGACATAATGGCAGGGATTCTGGTGGTCTAAATGATCGGTACGAGATGAATTTCCGTTGATCGATGGTTTCTTGTATTCGAGTGAGTTACTCGAATTTAGAACACGACGAGCTGAGGGGTTCTGAAGGGTTGTGATGGTCGGAGAGATGTTCGATGATGTGTAGATGCTATCGGTGATGATCGGAGAAGCTCCGATCATCTGTGCACGTGTACATGCATTTTGGAGTTTGGTAGAAAAAGAAGGAGAAGAAGAAGATGAGGTACTCGAGTTCAAGCACATGAAAACGTGGGTTCGACTCGAAGCAACAGAGGGAGGCAAGAAACTCGAAGTAAGGCTCGGGTTTAACTCAAATTAGCTCGGGTCTGTTTGATAGACAGCAAGTTTTAAAATTTTAAAATAAAATTATGTACAGGTTTCAAAATTTTGAAAATACAATCCATACCAGGTTTTAAATTTATAAAACGAATATTGTACCAAGGTTTTAAACTAAAAATATGAACAAGTTTTCAAAGGAAAAAAGGTTAAGGTTAAACATTTTTAAATTGTTTTGAAAATAAATTAATTTTGAGAAAAAAAATTATATGATGATAATGAATATATTTCTAAGTATTTTTAATGGGATTTGATAATGCTTGAATTAAGCAAGTGTTTGAAATAAGTATATTAGAAACCTTAATTAAGAAATGGTTTTGAATTTAAATATTATTTTATTTAAAGGCTGATTGATTTATAAATTGAGATTAGTGTATTAAGTTTTAATCAAAAGGTATTAATAAATTTCTTAATGTAATAAATTAAAAGTTTATTTACATAATTATTTAAAGGATAATAAATTATGTGATTTATTAATTAAGGATGATTAATCAATTAAAAGAATAATTACTTAATAAAAATGATTTAAAGGCTAATCACTTAATTTATTTAAGGATAATTAATTAAGGTTAATTAATTAATGAACGTGATTATGGAATGATAATTAATTGAGGAGTAATTAATTAATTAAGGGAAATTAATTAAAGGATAATTAATTAATTAAAGGTTAATTAATGATTAATTAAAGGATAATGAATTAAATGTTTTGTAATTAATTAATATTAATTAATCAGGATTTGTAGTTTATTCATAAGTAATCAATCTGTTTTAAAGTAACTAGATAATTAATTAATCTTACTTATGGATGACTGTATTCCATTGATTGTTGTGCATTGTTTGATATCTCTGTTGTGTGATGCATTATGATTTTGAATTGTTTTGATTCAAGCTGTGATGAATGTAATTTATCTATGACGAATGTAATTTATTTATATGTGATACATTTATATTATTTATCTATGTATCTGTGAATGTAAGATAAGCATTATAGAATATACCACTTATCCATATTGATATGATTGAATCCATGAAGATTGATGTTGTTGCACTATTGGGTAAAACCCCTGGATCACACTCATACACACGCAAATATGAATTTCATGAGGAAATTGGTTAAGTCATAGATATTTGAATGAAATGGTTTTAAAGTTGAGTTTTGAATCCAAGTGATTTTGGCAATGGAATTGGGTTAAATTTGAAAAGCTTTTGAAAAGGAGTTTTTGAAGATGAAAATTATTTTCGAATAACTTGATAAAGTTTTGAAATTTAAATAATTTGATTTTAATTTAAATTCCAGATTTGAAATTGAATTCCATGTTTGGAATTTATGGTTTAAAAAGATTATACGAGTTATAAATGTGTTTATGAGTTTTAAACCATTTTAAAAGTATTATTTTGGAATTTGAATTTAACCTAAGTTTTATACTTAAAAGGCTTTAACTCGAGCAAATGAAATCGGGTTTTTTCAAAACCAAAACTATTGGTTTTCAAATAATAATAGCTTTCATATAAGGAAAGGATTTCCAATTTGGGTTGAAAAGTTTCAAGTTTGAAAAGAAATTGTGAATTGTATTTGAAAGCTACGAATAAACCATTGTGAAAGATTATTAAACCTTGTTTTGAAATCGAAGTGGATTTTAAATGGTGTATCTTTTATATAAAATATTTGAATTGGCAATGGTTTGAAAGCTATGAATTAAATCTTTGATTTGAAGATTGGATGAGTTAATCCAATTTGAGGTAGAAATTGTTTTGGAATCTGTGAATGAATCTTTGTGAAAGAATTATGAACTTTGTTTCCAAATTGAAGAGAATCTTGAGGGTGTATCTTTATATAAAAAGATATGGAATTGTAAATAGTTTTGAAAACTATGAATTAATCTTTGTGAAAGCTGGGTGAACTTTGTAAAATGATTTTTTTAATGATTTGGAAATGGTAATTTATTTAAACCATTTGAAAAGAAAGGTTTGGGTTTTAAAGTCGTGACTTAACTGAAATCCCATTATCCATATATTTTTAAATATTGCGCTCATTATTCGGTTTAACCGGGAGATGACCTTTGTGTCATATAACCCATTTTGAATAATGATACGACGTTATGGATAGCATTTGAAGACCGGTGGTGAAGACCGGATATTTTCGAAAGCGAAAGGATAACCCATCGAATGTCTCTGCACCGATTGACCCCGGTATAGAGATTTGATCACCCTTTGTGATGGGGAGTCTGGACGTGGTTAGGGATTATCCAGATTTGCAAGGGCTTCTTTGTGAAGTACCTTCGGTTCTGTTCGAACCCGAAACAGACTTGTATGGATGTATGTCTGACATTACACTTTGAGATGTAAAGCTGGTTTCTATCAAATACATTTCTGCTGGTGGCGGAGATTTATTCTCTTAGCTTAACACCCTTCTCTGAGACGTACGAGCTTAGAGATCTTGTAGTTGATGGTTACTAGTGATACATCCCCAATTTGGTAGTGTGAAATGCTGAGTGCTGCTGAGTGTTGCTGATCATTTGTTGATCGAAGCATGGCTTTTGTGAAAAGCATAGCTTTGTGGACGAGACCTCATCGAGCATCACACCTCGGAAATGGTCGAAACAGGAATGTTGTAGCAAAGGTTTTAGGGGTTGCGCCCCTAGGGTATGTCCATTTCCTTCTGGATAAAAGGTGATATCACGGTATGGAGCCCAGATATTTAACATATATGGTTACTGCAAATTTATTACTTTGTGGATGTTGGTATCGTGGCCTCAAATAAAGGTCGGTAACGACCGGGTATGGCATACTTGTGTGTTAGTTACCTATGTTATAGCTTGGTTAAAGCGTGAGGTAGCGTCGACCTTGTTAGCAGAGATCCGGTTAGGTTCTCGGGGGCGTCCCTCTGGAGGCATTCCCATGTGGCAATAGGAAGTTCCTTAGCCAGACCATTTGTTGGAAATTCAAAGAAACAATACGCGCCTTGTACAGTTTTAGTTGTATAACCAGCCATTTAACGTGGTAGCTATAGTAGGCATATGACGAAATGTGGTATGCTGGCTAAGATTAATATTATACTTTCGAAAGGTTTTCTGCACTATGCACTAATAATAATATCAAACGGTTTTCATGTATCAAGCATTTTTGACCGTCACAAGGAGAAATCTCCTCCAAGTATGCGCTTGCATTGTGTGTGTGGTGGGAGGCCTTATGGCTGTTTCATTTTCCAAAAAGCATTGCGGATTTCAATGTTTTAAAATTCTTTGTTGTTTGTTTTAAAGATATAACTATTTTTGTTTGCTCATATGAGTCCCATGACTGACCTGGAGTTTATTGTTCCCTTCGTAAACTCTAGGTGCCTAAATTTTCCACACGGGCAGTCTAGAGTTGGGTTTTTCAGATAGTCAGGTTTAGTATATTATCTGTAACTAGTTCAGTCTTTGGATTCAGACTGACCTTGATTTGCTTAATACATCCTGGTTGGGAGTTCGAGTTATTTCTGAATTGTTGCTTTGGAGATGGAGATTGTTGATATTGGAATTCTCTTCTGAAGACTATTCTTTCTATTTGAGATCATTGTTATTAGTTTCCGCTTTTATTTTTGTCGCTTTGATATTGATGTATATCATTGGATATTGTATTCATTGGAGTTGTACATGATATTCATTTCTTTTTCTTCCGCTATGTTGTTATACTTAATGTGTTATAAGCTCCGGCGAGCCAGATTCAACGTTTGAATCTGCGGCATTCGAGTACAAGTGAAGTATGGGTGCCGATTTTTCAAGGTCGAGTCAGGGTCATTACAAAATGAGTCAAAAAGAGTGAGTTATACTCACTTTGATTCCAATAGTCGTTTCAGCGTTTTATTCCGAATATAATTAAAAGAACGTTTAATTTTACCTAAAATTTTCACTAGCTCCACTCAACTCCAATCCAGCTCCATCGCATAGTGTTTGCAAATATGAACCAACGCAATTTGTTTCGTGCAATTTCGACCTCGTATGTAAAAGATACACAATTATGAAGATTACACAAATTTATATATAAATAAATTTACAAATTTATCTTGTTTTTGAACCTACATTTAATCTCGACCACTCATTTTCAAAGCTGCAGATCTCGACCACGTGATCTTTCTTCTCTCTTGACTGTGTACACATTTGAACCCATCGGCCACCATTCTTCCTTCGACGATTGCTCCTCCCTCTTTCCAGTAAACGACGATCAAAGGCCGTCGTTTGAACGCCCCTTACGTCGTGTACCACCGCAGAAAATTCAGTCGGCCATCAAGCTGCCATTGACGAGGAAAATGCCTCCAAATGCATGTTGAACGCGGCCACTTCCCGACCAACGTGATGCTCCGTTTTCGATCATGGCCATTGGACGTGACGATCTCTTCGAGCTCTCTAATTTTAATTTAGGGGTCAAGAGGTAACGGTGAATGGATTGGCCGAAAAATAAAGGGAAAAGGTCGGAGCTTTTATGGCCATTGAATAAAAATTGGAGGCTAGGGCTTAAAACCCTAATTTTTGTGGAAAAAAAGAAATAGTGAAGTCCATTTATAGAAAATTTCAAAATACTATTCACCCAAAAATATTTTAAACTCCAATCGAAGCGTGTCGCCTGCCGTTTATAATGTTTAACCCCTATTCCGAACACAATGGAATATATATCGAGAGACAATTCCATCATATTTGAAAGATATGTTTTCGAATCGAATTATTTTAAATTAACATTTACTTAAACAAATTTCTACGTGTTTCAGCTTCGCACGACCAAACATACGTCCGATTGATACGAAATTTGAAATCCTACAATAATATAACATTACGGATTCAATGAAACTAGTTTCTTCGAAATCCAAGATACAGTGAAAATTGACTGTTTTTACACGTTAATTAAATATTTAAAATTTCCAATTTCTATAAATTTACTTTTAAAACAATTTTAGAAGTTTATCAACATCATTCCAATTCAAATAAAATTTAAAACAACTTTATAAATCATTTTCATTCACATTAATTTCAAAATCAAATTATTTCTATAATTTCAAATATTTAATTAACAATTTAATTATCCAAATAAATTATTATATTCGAAATATAAGTTATGAAGCTTATAAACTTTACTTTTGAATATTTAAAATCAATTAAATATCCCAATTCTGAATGGCTGAAATTCTGGGTCTTTACAAGAAATATGATTTCTATGACATACTTATTCCTTTGAGTTTAAGCTATTTGATCCGAAGACTCCAATGTAAACTGGTTACAGTAGATAGAATAAATAGCCTATATTAATTGGTGAATGGAGCTCCGTATTTCATACATTATTAATGTAATGGTGGAAATAGTGGTTTCGTAAAACATATCAAACATTATTTATGAAATAATAACCGTTTTTCAGTGCTTAATGAAAAATAGACATAGTTTTGTTTCAGTGTGAATAATATGAGTATTCGTTATTAATTAATACTATAATAGTGGTATTTGTTTCATAACAAACTAATGCATTGAAAAATATAGAAGTATCTGAAATTATTTACAATTATTTTGGAATCATAGACTAAGCCACAATTTTGAAAATGATTATTTTATTTTATGATTATGGACCATATAGAACTAGAGAATTATATTTTCTTGTGTCAAAAATGGCACAAACATTCAATAGATATTAGAAGAGAAAAAAATAGAGGAAAAGTAAATTAAAATGAGTAAAAAGCAATGCATATAAGATTTATAGTGGTTCGGCCGATCGATGCTTACATCCACTTAGATTTTCTAATGTTTTGATTATTGGTTTTCGGATACAGTTCTTATGGTTCGGTACTACTTGATAGTCGATTACAAGAGATATGAAAAAGTTTGCAAGGATGTCAAAGTCCATCTAAAATGTGCCTTTACTCCTTAATTTATAGCTCTAGACCACCAGAATATGCTCTCCAATGATCTCCATCACATCTCCCGCATTCTAGCATCAACTCCTCATTAACAAACATGGCCATATAATCAATAGCTATGGATCAGTTCTGATCCAGAGGCATGGATCGATACCGATCCATAAGACTTGCTTTTGGATTGGTTTGAACTCTTTGTGATGAAGTTACTTATTGTTTGCTTTGTGTTCTCTCATCTTGTCTGTAGTGCTTTGAGCTTGTTTCTTAGTTAAAGTGATGGATCAGTGGTGGGATGAAGTTGCTAGTTTCGGGTATCGAGGAGATTGATAACAAATAGCATGAGAATGATAGTATGATGCTTGAAAAGGGTTATTGGCATGATGATTAATGAGCGTGGAATGTTTGAGGTGAATTGGGCACAAGTCTATCCATCGGTATCGATCCATTGGGATGGATCGATATTATGGATCGTTACCGATCCATCACTTGGTATTTTTGGTCTTTGATTTTGTGAGGTAGCTTTCATTTTGCCTTGTTATTATAGTTAGCTTGGATTTTAAGCTTTGTAGTTACCTCTCAGGGCTTGTCTAGTCCGTCAAAATACTGCCTAGTCAAAGGGCGGGATAACAATATCTTAAAAAATTAACGATAAAACACCCATTTAGTAGGTGCAACATAATAGTTGATGAACTCTTTCAATAGATATATTAAGACGTATGCAATTGTAAGTCTGATAACCAAAACAATTCCACATACTTCATTAAATTCATGATGAATTATCTCAAGTGCAAACATGTGTATTTAATACACGTGTAGCACGTCTATGATAAGTTCATAGAATATAAAATAGAATTGAATGAAATTACATGCAATAGAAATGATTTGGTTTAATTAAATAGTTTAGCATATTAGAAAGAGTTTCGAACGTACCTAAAAATAATAAATACATATTCAATCTTAAAAGTCACCTTTTCTTATGATACATAATGATTTATCAATATAGGTTAATCAAACTTTGTCGGACAAAGTATGATTAATGTTAATTGAAGTTGAGTTAACTTATTTCTAAGTTTGTGTACTTAAGAATAGTACACAAGATTAAAATTAATTTAATCTAAAGGATTATTTACAAAGTCATATTAGATAAGGGTTTATATGAAACCCTAACATATCCTAAGCTAAGGAGTTGGCAGGTTATGCGAGTCGAAAGACTACATGTAACAATTATATGTGAGGGTTCTTGCATGACTCGCCCTAAAAGAGTTTGGGAACAATCGTTATTGAATGACCAAATTATGTTTTGAATATAATTATCTTAAACTAAAACTAAGTCGGTTTTATGTAATGCAATTCATAAAATGTCTATGAATACCCATTTCATTACATTGAGAAACAATTGTTGTTTCAAGAAATACCAAATTTATAGCGAAAGAATTTCTTCTAAAAATTATTCATAGTAAAATGGATTTGGATAATCCAAAGATGAAACTAATTACGAGGGGATGAAACAAAATTAACCAAACTAAATGAACACAATGCATTAGAATGTCTACTAAGTATCTTCGCACAGTAAAGAGAAACTATGAGTTTTTATCAGTGTTGAGAATAAAGAATCCTCGGTTCTCAATTAAATTATTAAGAGTACTTTATGATATGGTATGATGCACAAATTCGAAAGGATTCCAGGTACATTATCAAAATATGATTTTGATAGTTGGACCCAAAATGATATGATCCATCGGCTACGCATATATCTTCAAGAGAAAGACTAATGCACTTGGAATATAGTCAACAACATTGATGAGAATAACATCATAAATTTTGATTGTTGAAATTAGCATAAAAAATCCATCATTCAATGTGCTCCGTTTAATTCATATTTTACTCGTAAAATTATCGCCGGTATGACTTTGTGTTTTGGTACATAGGTGTTGAAACAGAAAATTCCAAATAATAATTTAGGGTATATTGTTTGCGCATAATAACAAAAGTGTATTGAAGTTAGTAGGAGTGATTTTGAGTTTGTGGGTTTTTGTATATGATTTAAGAACGAATATAAAAATATCATTGCAAGTATCAAAGTCAAACAAATGTTTTAATAGAAACATTAAATTGCTTAATTTTCAGTTAAAATGTAAAGGAAGCGTGTGTCTACAAAGAAGAACATTAAAAATGTACATAGATATTAATACAAGTAAACACGATACTGTTGATTGTTAAAGATGTTTACATTAAAATCGGTTCTATTTTGGTTTTTTGATTCTCGATATTGGGTATATAAATTACATCTTCTATAAAATGTATAAAGGATGTTGGGAATGTCCCAAATGATATGCAAAGACACCTTATTAAATTGTTTAATATGGAACATATAAGATGGAATCCTTATGCATTGGTAATGGGAATTATCATACAAGTTGTCTTGTTTGAATTATCATACTTTTCTTGTATATTTAATGCATGAATCAAATAACAAATCCAAATTAAGGTCACCACATTATAGTTTAGAATGTTCCTGAGTATTCACGATATATTAGAGAGTTATTTATAGAAACAACAAACTCCTTATGAAAGAGTGTTCAGACTTGAACTTCATAAGTTTTATCGAGTATAATATATCGATATCAAATTCCTACTCAAATCTTCGTTAAGGAGCTTTAAGTTCTGTAGCGACTTGGTATATATCGACCCTCGAAAATCGACATAAATGCGTTCATTGTATAACTTGTCGAATATCCAAGTGCCGAAAATAATGATTACTAGTGGTAAAGAAGAAAAGATAGAAGAAGAACAAAAATAACAACATAGAGAATCTCACAATCGCAGCGGAACAAAGTATAATATATAATAACATATTTTTATACAAAAAGAATCTATAACCATTAATATATATACAATCATCAGAGTACAACAATCAATACATCAATCTGGACAGTTATAATAACTTGTCCTCACACAGCGGAAATATAACCAAGTACGGAGATACGTCTCTATCATCCAGCTTGTCTCCTGAGCTCTATAGCATCTTATCCTGAATATGTAATACTCGGTCTGACCCGAGCATTAGAATAAAGTAACACCCGAGTCAGTGTGGAAAACTAGCAAGAGAAAACACACTCAATTTGAATTATTAAGTTATCAAAATTCTTTTAAAAACAAAGGTATCTCGTAAGACCACGTCACACATAAACACGACGGGTTCTTACCTTACGATAACCAAAACATTTCATATCAAAATCGTTTGATATTATAATAGTGTCTATAGAAAGTAAATAGAAAATAGCTGAAATGCTTTCATCTCACGTTTTAGCATAGTTGGGCACAATCAAAACCGTACGGCGCTTATTGGTAGTGGATTCCAAACAATAACTGGGCTACTGGGATACCGCCCATCACACTATACCTCTAGAAAAATGTACCAAGGACCTCGACGGGATCCTCTGCAACACAAGACCAGTTATTCCCCTATCATGGATAGTACAGAATATGTTATCACCCCGGATGTTCCCACCCTTATCTTATCGAGTGCTCTCTTTTCCATGCACACCCATACCCATCATTTGTACATATTTTCAAGGGTATCTGGAAAGGTGATAACATAACCTAGTTGGGTGCGACCCAATTACCTTGCTGCATCTCCCCTGTTTTAGTCATTCTTGCTTGATGAGGCTTGAGACAAACGTTTACCTTTCAAGAAGAATTTCACTTAGAATGCTCATCGTCCTCCAATGATGATATTCTGATAGCATTGGTCCATACAAGTTGTCCTAGGTCTGGACAAACCAAGTAACCGTTTTCATTATCTTTACGATATCCATTCGTAACATTCAAACCGGATCGAAGTGATTTTCGAATAATTTAATCCAATCTCGGTTTCTTTGAAACGATCAACGAATTTGGACAAAATTGATTGTCGGTTATTTGAATATCAATAAAACATCCATAAGTAGACTTCGGGCCTTATTATACATTTTCCAAAAATATTCTTTTCAAAATACCTTTACAAAGGTACATATTCAAATTCCTTTCCATATTCCTATATTTGAAAATAATTTTCAAATACTTAAATCCATAACAGGATATCCCCAAAACATTTCAAACCTTGAAATATTTCCAAATTTCCATTTTATTACTTAGGAAAATATTATAAGTCTTATTTTCCAAAATCATTTCAAGTATCAACGCTTTAGAGAATATTTCGTAACTTATTTCATAGGTCTACGGAATCATTAACAAATCCCCTTTTACAATTTCCAAAATCCAATATACTTACTTATAACCCCATTCAACAATTTATAACTTCTTTTATGAATTTAAATTTCATTTTTGAAGTTCCCATATTCAACAATTTGAAATTCCATTTTCTCCAAATCCCTTATAAAATTCCTCTCCTCAAAATCATATCCATTTATAAGCCTTATTGTAACGATCCATAATTTGACCACTTTAACATATACTATTTAAAGTGATTTTGAATATAAAGTAGGTAGGGTTATATGATTCAAATAATCTTAGATAGGATTTGGAAAGAGAAGTATACACAAAATAGTAACATTTGCCTATATCGACAAAAGTGACAAAATGTTGATTTTAGAAAAGTAAGTTTTAGTGGTTAAATAAATTATTTTAATTTTTTTATAAGTGTTCATATTTTTAAATAACATTATACAATTTTTTTTTTAAATTTGGTTTACATAAGTAAATAGTTAAACTATAACATCAAAATGTGACTGTAAAACATTTTGTCGAAAATCAACAGTTTGTCGATTAAAAGTTGTCGCAACATTGTGGCACCTTTGTTGACATGCTTTAGCCTATATGTTACACATTTTAATAACTAAAAATATTTAATTTTACTATATATATTTAGAAAACTTCTAGAAATCATTAGTAAAAATTAAGTAAGAATTAACAAAAGTAAGAAAAAGTAAATATCAAATCAATGTCACATCACAAAACAACATAATTATTATTTTACTTAGCTTAGTACTTAAGGGATTAAGAAAAAAAGTAAGAAGTGAAAGGATGATGTTAAGTGTTGAAAAAGTGGAGGCTTCTTTAGATTGAAGTAATGTTAGTTTGGTAATTTGGTAAGAGGTTATTTTGGTAAATTTACCACTTCTTGTTCTTTTGTAAATACCCACCTCCTTCTTCACTTTCATTCACATTTCTTCTTCTTCTTCTTTTCTCAAGCTTCTTCACTTTTTTCCTATCCTCTTTAATGGCTTCCAAGCTATAGAAAAAAATTAGAAAGAAATACTTTCTAAATATTTAGAAAATATTCAAAAGAAATCAATGTTCATTCTCTTTAAATCAAACTTATCTTTTTTTTTATTTTACTTCTTCTTCTCTCGGCTATAACTTCTTCAATATCGAATCAAAATGAAAAATTCTTTATTTCAAATCATGTACTTTTCCATTGGCTACAACTTTTACGTTGACCACTTTGTCTCATTCCAAATTTAGCCATGTCAAAAATTCAACCTTCATGCTGACCACTTTGTCTCATTCTAAACTTTCATTTTGACCACTTAGGCTTCTAATCATGTATTTTCCAGTGGCCTAGTTTTTAAGCCAGAGAATAGCCCATTTTGTTTTGATCATACCTAATCTAAATTAAGAAATTATTTTTTTCAAACCATCTAAAATTCCAGTAACTACAACTTTTATGTTGATTACTTTTTCCAGTTTTGAGATTTGATATACCTAAAACTTAATTCTTTGAAGTGCATTTTTGGACTTCATTTTTGTCAATCTGATAATACCTCTCTTTATTCTATCATATCTACCTCAAAATTACTTGGATTTTTTTTTAAATTCAAGAGAAAACAATTTTCAAAAACTTTTTAGTTAACAACTTTTCTAAATTTTGAGATTTAGAGGGCCTAAAATAAGATACAAGAGGACCTATTTTTTGGGTTTAATTTTAAGAATTCAAGTCAAAACTCCAAATCTTCTTCTCTGTACCTTCGGCCAACCTCCATTTCAAGCCTTGGCTAAGCTATTTGAAGGAAGAGGGTGTTGTTTTCTAGTGTTTAATGCAGTAGGAAGTAGTTAGTGAAGTATGGGTTGATTAGAATGTTGGTATGAAGTTTAACGCTTTGGTTTCTGGTGAGAAACTCTATTTAATATCTGTATTTATATATATACTTGTTTGGCGATCGTTATGATTGCTATGGATGTTTATATATGCTTTGATCATCAAGTATTAATTGTTTGACATGATAAATTGTTTTACTAAGTCACGTTAATACACGTCGAGTAGCACAAAGGAAAGCGCTTTCCTTCCGAAAATGAAATGGTGTATATGGAATGCTTAAACCTTTTGAAAATCGTTTTAAAATGAGTTAAAAATGTTTTGTAAACAGTTAAATATGTTTAAAGAAATAAAGAAATAAAATCAAGATTTCATCTTGTATATTTTAAAATTTTCCAAAACAATTTTCTAGAAAAATCGCGCCGTTGTAGTAAATTGACCAAAGTATAAAACGGTATTTTTTAAATGTTTTCAAAAAATGAAATAAATTATAAAAATATTTTAAAAGGCTTCAAAAGATATTTAAGTTGAAAAAATGTATTTCTAAATGACATAATATTCATTTTGAACAATATAGCTTTTAAAATATATTTGCAACACTTTTCGCAACGTTTTTTAATAACTTTTGAAACGTAGTTTAAATTTAACAATTCTTTCCTAAATTTTTTGTGAATGATTTTAAAAGAATAATTAAGTCATTTAAAGATGATTTGGAAGTCTTAATAAGAGTTTGAATAAATGGTTAAGAGGAATTATTTATAACACTTAAACAACAATTGAAGATCATTCAATATAATAACAAATTGAGTATGCGGAAATGTACGTTTGTCCCGCTTGTGAGAGCTAAATGGTAAAACAAGGTGTATAACGAAGGTTAGGAATGGAGCAACCAGTTCCCTAGACTTACCCGGCCTTTGCTTTATCTTTTAGATGAGGGGTGGAATAGATCGAAAGGAAAGCCCGGATGCTCTAAAAGATCATATTTTAGTTTTTCCTAGATAAAAGAAAAGAAATAATTTCTTTGAATGTTAATTAAGCACTTAACACCTTTTATTCAATGATTGGGACAAAGGAACCGGGATCGTATTTGGGTGATTCCTATCCGAAAAACCGTGATCGGATTTGGGTGATTCCTATCCGAAAAAACGAGATCGAATTTTGGTGATTCCTCTCCGGAAACCGCTTCAAACTAATTTTCGAAATAAAAAATATTGAAGACAAAGATCTTCATGACGTAGGTCTACTTACCACTAGTCCTTGGAAGTGAAATTTATCATATTTAAGGTGGTGGTAGTGCTCTGTTATGAAATTCTTCAATTTGCAAGAATATATTTTGATGTTAAGAATGAAATCTTTGATTAAGATTTAATAAATGATTTGGAAACATTTTCCCTAAGTTAGAAGTTATAGCTGGAATATAAAAAAACTTTGACTACGATTTAATAAATGATTTGGAAAGGTTTTCCTAAGTAAAAGAGAAAATGATTTGGAATTATTTTAGGATTTAAGAAAGGTTTAACTAAACCAAACGATTTGATAAACGAGGATTAATGATTCCACATACTTTTGAAAAGAAAATGGAATAACTTGAAAAGAATATATCTAAGAAAGATATTTGATTTAAATAAAAGATGAAGTAATTGATTGATGATTGATATCCACATATGAACTAAACATCTTTTTATCGATAATTGGTTTCAAAGGAACCGGGATTGGGATTGGGTGATTCCTATCCAAAAACCACTTCGAACTAATGTATATGTTCGAAAGTGAAGACATGTTGAAAATGATGATTATTGAAGACCGAGGATCTTCACAGCATGAGGACTGCTTGTTGAAATGCTCTGGGCCACTCCCATTATTGAGTTATTTAAAGCAGTGGTCTCCTCGTTGTGGAATTTTTTTCAAATTGCAAGGTCTTCTCGCCTAGTAATGGCCGAGGAAAGTGCCTTCGGTTTCGTTCAGTCCCAGAATGAACTTGTATGGATGTTTGTCTAATATTGTATTCTAATCACTTTTGAGTGGTTTCTGCAAAAGTATATCAGCTAGTGGTGGAGAAGACAACTTCTTTTAACTTAATACCCTTACCCAAGACATATGAGCTAGAGAAGTTATACTTTTCAAGAAATGGGTCATGTGACGTAGATTGACAGTGTTGCATTCAAAGTGGAACCTGTTATGATCAAAGCGTGGTTTTGCATGAAAGGCGTGGCTTTGAAGAAATTGAGCGTAGCCTCACTAGCCTCACATCTCGGAAGATGATATGGGATACTATGTGGTCTGACAAACACAAATTCGAAATAAGTGAATATGTATGGTGGTGTCCAATACATTGGGCCCTTTGGGGGATATGTCCCTCAAGGCATTTATTGTCCCATTTTGATAAAGTGTTTAGCTTGAGAAAAGCTAGGAACTACCGGTTATCAGTGGTAGTATTTGTACAGTTCCAAGTGACTTGTTTAAGAAAAGCGATTAAGGCACCGTGGGAACTATGTTTGTTATGCGTGGATCGGAGAAAAGGCCACTAGTTCCCTACCATGTTAGAAATCCATTCCCAATAAGAGATTTATGGTTTTGATTGCAGTCCCAAAATAGCTGTAATGACCTGCAAACATTTCAGCTACCCCTTTTGGTATCATATATTTCGTTCGATATATCTCATTAACCCAGTCTGGATATATAGCCTTAGACTTAGTCCGGGTATTGATGCCTTGTTTGAATAAGTATTTTTGAAAAGTGTTTTCAAAAGAATGTCATTAAAAATAATATCAAGTGTATTTTGGTATAAAGTGTTTTGGTTATCATAAGGTAAAAACCCATATGTATTTATGTGTGGGCATGGTCTTATGAGATATCCTTCTTTAGGTTTTGATAACATCGTCATGGTCTATACATTTAAAATTTCGAGTATCTCGTGCTGGTTTATCAAGCCTGATCTGGGTATTTTTAATACTCGGGTCAGATCTGAGTAGTTTCAGGTTTAGTTGAAGATGGTTGAAGTTTCCAAAGGAGAGCTGGAGATCTTTATCATCGTATGGACGGATTCTATTGTCCGCTACATCTTTTGCATTTGTTTTCAGCATTTGTAAGGACAGGGTTATAACTATCCAGGCTAAATCTAGGTTAGGCTCTAATCTTGTATTTTAAATTTTTTCGCTGTACAAATTATCAATAAAATAATATATATTATTATGTTCGTGTGAGATTCTATTCTAATTTTCTTTCTACCCTTAATGAACCACTTATTCGTGCAATTTGAGTTGGACATGTGTGGTTTACTGTCGATTCAAAGGGTATGGAAAAAAGGTTCGTTACATTTGATATCATAGCTGATGGTTAAGCGAGAACCTTGGCTTTAGTAGGATAAAGACTCATCAGAAATAGGGTTAGTAATACCCTAGGATGAGTGACTCATTAGAGATAGTGTTAGAACACCCTAGAATGAGTTTGAGTGTATTATATATGACTGCGTATTTTTTAGTGACTAATAAATTGTTTGTGTTGATTTATCCATTGATTGATTTATGGATTTTGATTGATGTGCCTGATCACCGTTATCGGTGAGGGTTCCTAAACATTTGTACAAGACGAACCGACACACTGATTTTGAAAAAATTGGTGAATGAAATAATTTTACCTAGGATTATATTTTGAATATAAAGTATATTTTTGAAAAGTTGTATAGTTAGAAATCAGGATTAGTGAAATTTAAATATGAACATCTTGTGATTAGAATTTCATAGTTTGACTATAAGATATTTCATAAAGATAAGTAATAATCTGATAAGGTAATCAAGATCTTTAATATTTATTCCAAAATACTAAATTGATCAATTGTTTGATTTAAAAGTTTAAGTACAAATATCTCATGAATTAAGTTTCACGATTTGACTATATGGTGTTTGATAATAAGATGTTTTTATGAAATGAACATATAAGATAAAAATGTATTTAAATGATAGAAAATGATTGTGTAAAATGGTAAATATAAAAGGAATGAGAATTTAAATTCGATTAAAAGAACTATGGAAATATAAATGAAGTTAGTTAATATAAGATAAAATGAATTTATAAAATAGGTTTTATAAATTAATTTCTAAAGGATTTTGAAAACGGTATCAATTCAAATAAAAAGAGGTATTTTATGATAACTAATTCGATTGGCTCGAAATAAACTAAAAATGGGCAAGAGATGCGTTCGAATGCTAAATACTTCTCTTAAGCATTAATCTTCTTGTTAAGAGGATATATGATACTATTGGTAGTACCCAGTCCTTGGTTTGTTTTGGAGTTAATCGACCTATATAATTTTCTTAAGTTAAAGAAATAATGTGAATCATTGATTAGTAATATTATAAAAGTGTTTAAACTAAAGATAAACTGGGATCGCTAGTTGCTAAAATAAAGCGGAATTTCCAACGACTTTGGATAGTCGAACATTTCTAAATTGTACGTAACTCATAGCTAAGAAATTGATAAAAGATTATGAAATACTTTGCGTAAATGAAATAAGATAAGAATAATTTATAAATCTGATTTATAAAAAAAGATTTAAGAGTTAAGAGTTTGAGGATTTAAATACGGGTGGTTTTAAAATTTATTTTTTAAAGCTAGAAAATTAATAATAGTATTAAATAAGAAATAAGTTTTATAACTTATGGATTTGAGATAATAGTAAATTACAAAAAAGTATAAATTTGTTAGAGGGACGACTTTAAGTAAAACGAATTTGAAATTTGGGATTCGTCTATACTCTTAGGATGTAAAGGTATATCCTACGAATAGAGATTTAAGTCATGAATTTTTTAGTAAAATAATGACTCCTCAAAAAAGTAATTATAACCTGGAAAATGTTTTATTAATGAATTCAAGCATTAATTAAGAATCCGAACTTAAGTTTTTAAAATATGATTGATTTGCATAAGTTATACGTTGTAATAAACTTAAGCAATAGTTTTACGAAATGATTCATAAAAAATATTAGTGTTAACGGAAATATACTAAGTTAAAGGATTGGGGAAAAAATTATAATATAGATAAATCATCTTTTGAGTGAAAAATGGTTCCTTTAGAATATTTTCCTTTAATAGAAATATTTGGAAATAAATAATTAAAGGTATTATATAAAGAAGCACGTTTATCAAATGTTTGAACTTAAGATAAAAGTTTATGAAAGTTTATGAAAGTTAATAAATACACATATTATATGTAGACTATTTGATCGCACAAATTTTGATCTAATATACGAGTTTGAAACTTTGAGGTATTTACATTGGTCCAAAAAAGGATTTATCACTCAATTTCTTGACGACGAGCATTGATGATGGTTTGTGGTTAGATACTTGAGTTTTCTATCATAGCTGAGCACTATGCAAGGAAAGCAAAGGTTCTGATCTAGAAGCCTGATTAGAGTCTGCAATAGAGGATCGAGGGATCAATACTTGTTCAAATATAAAGTTTTGTACTCGAACGGAAGATCGAATAAGATATTGCAAAAAAGTAATCTATGAAAATAAGTTGGTAAAAAATGTTTGGACAAATAATTGTGAGTTTTAGGTTCAGTATAATTTCGAGGATGAAATTCTTTTAAGTAGGGGAGAATATAACAATCCAGAATTTGGCCACTTAAAATATACTATTTAAAGTGATTTTAAATATAAAATAGGTAAGGTTACATGATTCAAATAATATTAGATAGGATTTGAAAAGAGAAGTTTACACAAAAACAGTAACATTTGCCTATATCGGCAAAGGTGACAAAATGCGGATTTTAGAAAAGTAAGTTTCAATGGTCAAATTAATTATTTGAATTTATTTATAAATACTTATATTTTTAAATTACATTATACAAATTTATTTTTAAATTTGATCTACATAAATAAATAGTTGAACTAAAACGTCTAATGTGACCGTAAAACATTTTATCAAAAATCAACGTTTTGTCGATTAAAAGTTGTCGCAACGTTGTCGCACCTTTATTAACATGCTTTAACATATATTACACATTTCATTAACTAAACATGTTTACTTCTACTAACATAATTAGAAAACTTCTAGATGTCATTAGTAAACTTAAGTAAGAATTAACAAAAATAAGAAAAAGTAAACATCAAGTCAATATCACATCATAAAACAACATATTTATTATTTTACTTAGCTTAGTTCTCAAGGGATTAAGACATAAAGTAAAAAGTGAAAGAATGATGTTGGATGTTGAAAAAGTGGAGTTTTCTTTACGTTGAAGTAAGGTTTGTTTGGTAATCTGGTAAGATGTTATTTTGATAAATTTACCACTTCTTTCTTTTTCTATAAATACCACCTCCTTCTTCAATTTCATTCATATTTTTTCTTCTTCTTTTCTCAATCTTCTTTATCTTCTTCTTCTCCTCTTTAATGGCTTCCGAGCCATAGGAAAAAATTAGAAAGAAATAATGTTAAATATTTACAAAATATTCAAAAGAAATCAATGTTCATTCTCTTCAAATCAAATCATCTTTTTTCTATATTTTTCTTCTTTTCTCTTGGCCATAACTTCTTAAATACAGAATGAAAATACAAAACTATTTTTTCAAATCATGTATTTTTCCAGTGGCTACAACTTTCATGTTGAGCACTTTGTCTCATTTTAAATTTAACCATGTCAAAAATCCAATTCTTTCCAGTGCATTCTCTGGCCCGGTTTTTAAGCCAGAGAATAGCCTATATAGTTTTGATCATAACTTGATTACAACAGATCCAAATTAGGAAATTCTTTTCTTCAAACTATATAAAATTCTAGAGGCTACAACTTTTATGTTGATTCGCATAATCAAAGTCAAGCAAAACAGCTCCATGTACCTGTACTTACTCAATTCTTGTAGTGTCCCTCCTCATAGCAATCTCAATGGGATAAGCCTTCCCGCTTTGTAATTTCTTTCCTAATTTTGGACATCGATTCTTGTAGTGTCCCTCCTCATAGCAGTGGTAGCATCTATCTTTGAACTCCTATCTCATCAATCTCACCTTGCAGTCCTTAGCAACATGTCCTTATTCTCACATCTACGATATCTTAGACTTTCCTTCTTGATTCTCCCTTTGGTTTCCTTGTCCGCCCAAAATCCTCCTTTCTTAGCTCCACCTTGATTTTGCATCGACTCTACCTTCTCCTTTTCTCACTACCAATAGTCTACACCAGGGAAATTTTGACTATCATCTCACAAGTGGCGCCTACGGTTACTTGAGTCAAAAGTACCTCCCTAAGTAAGGAATTTAGGCCTTTAACAAACTTTGTAGACTTCTTCGTTGGGTGTTAATTAAACTCAATCTGAACTTAGCCAATTCTGTGAACTATCTAATATACTCCTTCAACATGGAGTCTCTTTGCCTAAATTGCATAAACATCTCCAACTGCAAACTTACTTCAGCTCTGGACTTGATCGTAAGTCAAATCAAGTTTTGTATTCAACTTAAGTGATTCCTTCCTCAACATTATCCTTAACTATTGTAGTCCACCAAAATAGTTCCTCTCCTTTAAGATGTCATTCGGTCATCCTCCTCTTGATCCGGTCTTCCCATCCAAACTCTTGAAATATATGCTCACAATCATTAATCCAAGCCTTTGTCTCCTTAAAACCTTCAAACCCCGTATACACCCATCCTCCCATATTCTTGGAAGTTTTTGCATAATTTGGGGAAGTGTAGTGGGCGAGGTGGTGCTTCATCGGGTAGAGCACTGGGTGATGCGTATGCAACTTTTTGAGGAATGAGACTTGCCCCCACATACCTTGGATATTGCTTGAACCATTCAGGCATCCCTCAAATTATAAGTATTTCTTAGGTGGAGGGGTTCCTAGCCTAAAAAAATGGTTTTCTGCCAATATCAACTATATGTAGGTTTAAACTTTAAGTTACAACTTTCCAAGATAGTATTATTTGCTGAAACAAAAGGATTTTCCTAGTGTTTGTGTATGTTCAAAAAGTATATAACATACTTTAAAAAATAATAAATACGCACTCTTACATATACCTAATCTTATGATCGAGTAACCTAACTTTGAAGCTAAATGTATCAATCCACCTTAAGACGGACCTAATTTTCGATCCAATAAATGCCCATCGAACCTTAGACCCATTCCAAAGTTGGCTATTGGTTGGTAAGATTGATATCATGAATATTATACGAAGCTATCCATTTATGCTATCAAAATCTCACAACAGAAAGGATAAATTATAATACCAAAAATAAGTACCTGTTTCATAAAAATCTAAATCTTTAAATATAAAAAAATCATCCCAATTATTCATAATATAATATCTTTGAAATGACAACATATTTGAAACTGGGCACACCAAAATATATCAAAAACATAATTAGACTAATAAAATGCCACAAGACTTCACCTCCACCTTTATCTTCTAAATAAACATTGTCTCCCCTAACTTGTGTGTTTTAATTTGGAGGGGATCAAAACAACAATGTCTTATGAATGAAAATCTCATGCTTTACCATAATAAAATTCAGGTAGTATCATATAGATTAGAAACATGTCTTACATTCTATACTACATCTACCAAATATACCTCCAATTATAAGCTTGAAGGCTCTTATAACGTGACTTCAACTATAGGCCAAATGCCCTTTCTATCAACTATGTCCTAACAATGTGAGAAAAACTACCTAAGCCACTTAATACATTTTAATAGGAATTAGTCAGAGTCTGGCCATTTAATACATATAACTTAGGCACATCCCCATTATTTAATACCTAACCCAAGGCAGAACCCTCTTCGGCACTCTATAACTGACATCGCATGAAATCCCATCAGGTCATCTAATACTTATAAAAAGAGGCGAACCCTACAGTAGCAGCTTAATACTCGACCTCAATGTGGATCCCTCCCGAGGTTACCTACCACTGCGCCTAAACAATAATCTCCATTTAATAATCCTTAGGAGGGAAGGAGGTGGACCTTAAAACAACCACTTAATACCTCCGACCATGAAGCATGTCCTATATATTATGACCCGTGATCCAAACTATAATGTCTCACATTAGTCCTACTATTCATAGGCATTGGTAGCTGGATTAACCGGGCAGACTTACCCTGTATAATTAGGACTAACCTCATGCCCACTATAGGTACTTATTATAGATGATATTTCACATCTGTCTCAAAGTCACACTACCGATGGCTAGATTAGCCAGGCAATCTTCTGTATGCTTTTGATTCATCTCGCATCCCTATAACTTAGTTATAATTCTATTTCCCTAACATACTACGATATACATACATCACCGCATATTGCATTAAGACCATATAAGAAAATTTCCTTATCCAGCCTTTAGTTATGGATTGATTTCCATAATTATACTCAACTCCTTCCTATGGATTTTAATGCTAATTACTTACCTATTTATACTACGTGATTAATGCGATTTTAATTATACGTTAATATATTTATGCGTACGTAATATAGGCTAATTAAATATTCCAAAACATATGAAGATTTCCATTTCCTATAGTAATTGTTAAAATGTCAAAACTTTCAAATTTATACAAGTCTAACTCCATCCAGTAAGTCACAAATTAACTACTATCCTTAGCCAAAAATAGACTTGTATTAATAAAATAGAATAAAATACCAAGCTTATTTTATATTAATATATTAGAATCAACATCACTTTTTCAAGGAATAAAACTTACAATTTAAACCATTTATATTCTATTCAACTTTTACATGCACAAACTTGAAGTGAAAAAGCAATTCACATTTAAATTGAAATAAGAAGTCCAAACTACTAATCAGAGAATTCATACCATACGCACCATTTCCTAACTTATTTTCTTTTTAGAACCCTTTAACACATAAATAAAGAAAAGTTGAAAGTGGAATAAAATTAAAATATTCAAATTGCAATAACAAAAGAAATTCTACAATTTTAATATAAAATAATTGAAATTCCAATGAACTTAAGCATTGACATTTCGTTCGAGTGGATTTGGGGTTTTAGATTTAGAGTTTTTGTGAACAAAATCCCTCAAGGCATAAAAAATCCAAACTTCCACTATACAAATACTAAAATGTGAAAATTAAGGTTTCCATCCATAGATAATTTGCTTTCTTTTCTTTCGATTTGATTCAAGTCCACTCCTAATTTCCCTTTCAAAGTTCTTCTTTTTGAAATACTTAACAGTTAGATTGTATATTAATTAGATTAAGAGTCTAGGGATTAGAGAAGAATAAAAAATAGAAGAATGAATGTATATAAACCAATTACCTTTTTCCCTTCAATTTGAGAACTTGAATCTAATTGAGGAAGAAGACTGATAGAGCTTCGCTAGCATTCCAAATATTTTTTATAATAAAAATGATGAGGCCACCCTCTTATTTATAATGGTTAGAAGGCGTTTGGACCATTGGATTTAAGTTGGTTTGAAATAATAAAACCTGGGCGATTTGCGCCTAACAATAACCTAACCATCTTCGCTACACCGGTCGACTACTACTCCCTAGGCAGTCGATCCCAAGCGATCGACAGGCCCTAGAGAGGCAGTCGACTAGTCTTAGTGTTTATGGAATGAAATTAATTTTATCGTTTGTACTTATTTCTTACCCTATTAATTTTTAGCGTTAACGTTTATTTTAGTTTCCTTAAAACCTAAGGTTCTCATTAATGTTAAAATATTTATTAGCATTTTAAATTTCAAATTTTAACATTAATTAAATTTTCAAATTTGAATTTGTTGGAATCATTTGAAGTTTAATAATTTAAACGTCGGTAACTTTTGTTTGAGCTTCGATTACAAAACTATATGTATAAAAGTTAATCAAAAAGTCGCTAGGAACATAATGGTGTAACTTTCATGGCCAAATTTTTAGAATTAAAAAATTTCTATTTTATCCTTATCATTAATCAATTTCTTATTAATTTTATAGGGTATTATACTTATCACCTGACCGGTCTTGATTGATCGAATTACGGAGGCTTAAAGGAGAGATCCCACTATTCTTACTACTATTCAAAGGTTGGAGTCTGGTAGTGTAGATGATGATCTTGTTGGTTATTCTCCTGATGCCCGTAGTTTCTTACGGAGGAGTGGTAGACTTGTTGTTCCTGATTTAGATGGCCTTCGCATGGAATTGATGGATGATTGTCATCGATTGCACTATACTATTCACTTTGGAGGAAGTAAGATGTATATGGATATAAAGCATCTCTATTATTGAGAAGGGATGAAGCATGACATTGGGAGGTATGTGAGGGGATGTATGAATTGCCATGTCGTTAAATCTGAACATTAGAGGCCTACCAGTCTTCTTCAGCCATTAGAGATCCCACCATGGAGGTGGGATCATATATAAGTGAATTTTATTTTTTATACTGGTTCACTTTTATAAATCCCAATATGAATTCTAGTAGAGATTTATTTAATAATGTATTCGTTTTTAGGTATTGATGTTTTTGTTGATGGTCTTTCTCGGTCTGGAAGTGACCACGATAATATTTGAGTAGTGGTTGATCGCTTGACTAAATCGGCACACTTTATACCAGTAAAGTCAAGTAGGACTACGCTTTATTTTGCCAAGCTTTACATGAAGGAGGTTGTGAGACTTCATGGCCTTCTCTGTGCCATTGTGCATGATTGTAATCCATTATCCACAGGTGGTTTCTAGAGAAGTCTCTAGTCAGCTTTAGGTATGAAGCTAAACTTCAGTAAAGCATATCATCCATAAATAGATTGTCGGACAGAGAGGGTTAATCAGGTGTTCGACGATTTTATTCTTTCTTGTGCTTTCGATGTGGGAGGTAGTTGGGAGTTGTGCAGTTAATGCCTCACTATTACCCGCCTATAACCCTGCTATATCTCATAACAGATTTCTACCGCTATGATTTTCCATATAGCCCCAAATATAGCCATTCCACTTAAGCCCCGCTATTTCTGCTATATACCATTATTCCCGCTATATTCCACTATTTTCGCCATATCTTCTTTAAAAGAAATGAATTAAAAATGACATTTATACATTATAAAAATTATGAAATTAATTTATTTAATTAAATTTTTAGTATATTTTCAGAAACGAAAATAATCAAATATTCTACTAAATTCAATTATATTATATAATAGTTTTACGTTTATTTACAGTATATTCGCACATGTTTTTATTTGATATTATTTCTGTATTAATTAAAATTCAATTGAATGTTAATTTTTTTATTTAATTGCCATTTATATATTAGTAAAAACATTAAGTAAAAGTTTTATATGCTATTTTTGAGTCATCTGCTATATCTCGCTATATCCTCGCTGTATCCCAGCTATGACTTTTTGCACCTTAACCACATTGAATCTGCTGAGCACTTTAACTGCACAGGCTAGAAGATCATATTTATTTGGTGGAGTTTGCTTATAAAAGAGCTACTAGTCTAGCATTGGCATGGCACTGATGAAGGCTCTATATAGTAGACTGAGTGGTTTATCATCTTGTTGGCTTGAGATTGGAGACAAATTTGTTTTTAGTAATGATTTTATTAGAGAGGCTTTCAAGAAGATAGAGTTGACTAGAAAGAGGATAAAGGAAGCCCGAGATCGGTAGAAGTCTTTTGCGGATCATCAGAGGAAGGATATCAATTTTGAGTTTATTGGTCTTGTCTTTGTGAAGATATCTCTTTTGACATGTGTTATTAGGTTCGGTAAGTCGGGGAAGCTTGCACCTCTCTTTTTTGGTCCATTCCAGATTACTGAGCATATTGGTTATGTTACTTATCGAGTTACTCTTCCTGGTCAGTTCTCTGGTATCCACGATGTCTTCCACATTCCCACTTGAGGAAGTGTTTGAGGAGTATCGAGGCAGTTTTAGAGCCATGACACATTAAGGAGCTTGATATATTTCCAGACTTGAATTATGTGCAGCATCCTAAGCATATAGTCGACTCAGAGTTCGAATAGCTTAGGAGTAAGCGGTTCCCGTCAATGAAGGTGCACTGGTCTGATGACCCATTGGATTGTACCTGGAGGACCGAGCAACAAATGGCACAGACCTATACCCTACTATTTCCTGATGCGCATGAGTCTGGTATGTTTTTTGCTTGTTAATTTATTTTAGTAGCTAAAGGTATATCAAGCTAGAATTTATTGTTGCAGCTATAGATTTTTCCCTAAAGAGAAATAGAAAGGATGCAATTTTCTTACGGATGGAATTCTGTAACAACCTATAGTTGAGAAGGAATTTAAACAAACATTGAATGAATTAAAATAGATTTTAATATTATATATATGAAAAAATAGAAATAACTGGGAAGTTATATGGGAATTTTTTATGAAGTAATAAAATGATTTAATTGAGCGAACTTTGATTTAAAAATGGTTTTGGACATTTTTAAGTATCAAAATGATTTTTAAAATATAATTAACATGCTTATATAATTTTTGTGAAATTAAATATTAAAAATAAATAAGATAAGGAACTTATTTCAAAAGAAAGTGGACTTTTGTTTCACTTTTGAAAGAAGATTATAAATTTATTATTGAAATTGGACTTTATACGGTAAGCATGAAATTAATTATTTAATTGTGAATAACATAAATAGTAATTATGTTAAAAGTTATGATATGATAATAAAACATCTATGGAGAATAAGTATGACTTTTATTTTAGTCCTTAGGCTAAGTTAATATGGTTAAAAAATTGAATGTGAAGAAAGAAAGGAAAAAAATAAAACAAATAAAAGCAAGCCCACTTGGCTCATTATGGTTCATGGAAAAATATCTTTTCCCTTTTTCATTCAAGACAAGTTTAGAACTCCTTTCATTCCTTCATATTCCATCCCATATAAGCATTTATCTTCAGCTCCTAGTTTCCCAATTATGAAACACTAATCCCCTCCCTCTTACATTCAAAAATAAAATTGAAATAAATCCCTAAAAGTAAAAATATATCCTTTTCAACTTCATACTACACCTATTAGTAAGAATAAGTTTGGGATCTAGTTGAAGATTCATCTTCACTGGATTTTGTAGGGATAAGAAGAAGAGGAGATAGAAGGAGTAGCTCAATTGTTGAAGCCTGACTACTTCAAGGCGAGTGTTTCTTCACTCACATATATGCCTAAATGCTTGAATTGCATATATTTGAAATAAATTGCACACTCCTCTTGGAACATACAGTTTGCATTGCTTTTCATTGGGTTCCTGTGATATTGTTGTGCTTTTAGTTGTTGGATTGTAAATGGAGTGCAGGGGTGAAATAAAGCTCGGAAGAGGAGAAGAGGATTCAATGGCCAGATTCATTGGAAATGATGGTCGCATGACCTGGAATTTCACATTCCAGGTCGCGATTGATCCACCGGTGAATAGTTCATCGGTGCACCAGTGCACATCCTAAATGCCAATTCCAAGTCTGTGCATGTTTATATTTTAAATATAATAAAAATAAAATAAAGTATATGGGATGTATTCAGAAAAAATTATTATAGTTAGAAGTGAATTTTAATGGAAATTTGATGTAACATCCCGCCATTTCGCACGGTTCAAATCGACACACGTGCCAATTCAAACCATACGGAAGGGCAGATTGTTATGGGGTAAATAAGAAAAATAGAGAAAGAAATAAAACAAAACAGAATCTCATAGCGAAGGATAAAATATAATAATTAAATATACTGTTCATGAAGCTGTTTACAAAATATTTAATTTTACTTATACAATATATATCAGAGTTGCACATACCAACAAAATATAAATCGATGCAGCGGAATACAGTGGGTAGTGGAACAATATAATATAGTAATAATAATGAAATCTTCGTCTTCGTCCTCTAGAATATAGTCTTCGATCCTGAAATGCTCGAACTGACCCGAGCGAATTGAAAAGACAAAACACTCGAGTCAGAACTAAAAGATCTTATGTAAGTTAAATCAACAGAAATAAATATGAGTGCAGTAACTCAAGAGATGCTCGGGATTTACATCTCTTAAGGATCCGTTAAACTATTTACCATGTATATTTCGCTATTATAATAGTGTCTAATTGTAAAATAAACTTACTTTTAAATAGCGTTAAGGCTTTACATTTTCGACCTTAACACATTTATATATTCTCATAGTCTATACAGTATCGTAATCTCTCCCGTACCGGGCGTCGTCAGAGGGCACTCCATAGGTATGGTACAAAACCAAAATCGTATAAGGCGCGCTAGGGTAGGTGACACGACACAACTAGGCAATACCAGGGTAGATATACCAATTACGCTTCCGGTTCGGTGGTAATGCATAGCCGCACCTACCGCCCACCTCGAGCCACACCCCCAAATCAAAGAAATCAATAGTGGCCATCGAATAAATCCAAAGTCAGAGTAGAATATCGAAGGGATGTGTTCGATAAAAGGTGCAACCTTCTTAACCCGTTGATCGCTCCTGTTTTAGCCACCTTATGCCAACTCACGGGAGTTGGGTCCACGTATTTACCTCAAAGGAAACGCCGCCACCATCCTACTTCATTCTGGAATCTCCACTGCGTGCACGGTTGTTAAAGTGGTTTTCGGAGTTGGCAGAGAGTATGACAACTTCCTATCCAGGTCTCTTTAACAACCCAACGTTATTATAACACCGCGGTCTTTCAAAATTGTTTATACTTTAAAATCGGAATAAAATATCCATTTCAAAACCATATAAATACGATGTCATTTCTATTTTTAAACCCAAATCAATATGATATCATTTTTATTCCAAATATATCTTTTTCCAAAAAGCTTAGTACTTTCAAACATATATATATAACTTAAGCCCATGGCTTCGAAACAAAACTTTCAATACTTAAATGGTTTAATGATAAATTAATTTATAAAGTAAATTAGCTTTTTAATTTCACAAATCAATTCCAAATACAAATTTGAATTCCCAGATAAACCACTTAAATTTCCATATATTTCAAAGTTTTAAATATCCCACCATTTCAAAACTAAATTTTTAATTCATACATATATATATATATATATATATGCCAAATTCACTTTACAATTATTTAGTTTTGAAATACTTAATTAATAAATCCAGTATCCTTTAAATAAACTTTCAAATTCAAATAATTGAACATTCCTCAATTTATTTAGGCTAAATATATTCACTTAAATCACTTAAACCCGAATTTAGTTATAATACCATATTCTTTTCAAATCTAAATTTCAGTAAGATCTTAATTAAATAAAATCTCAAATCAATTTCAAATTTTCTTCTCAACTTTGATTTATAAAATCAATATAAACTCTATATTAGAATATGATTCAAGTACACTTATCCATAATATATTTTAATAAAATCAACTTTATTATTAAACTTACTTCATACTTTAAACAATTTTTATACATAGCTTAAAACCAAGAATTTAACTATATATAAAATAACCTTTATCAAATATCCGAAATCAATATCACGTAAAACCATATATATTTCTTTACAAAACCATATAAAATCATTTTAGAATATTTTTATATATACTCTGCGGTGTCTGTATAAAATTTTCTATCCTATGGTCAAGTGATACGGATATTTATCATTTCAATCTGCAATTTAAAAATAAAAATTACAGTTATATATCATTTCAAACCGCAATCCCGAATGAAATGAAAATGAATCATAACTTGAAGTTTATAATAATATAAAATACAACATCTATTCATCCAATATCAACCATCAACCATTTATTGCAATCATCATCAAATTCAAACAATGACATCACTATAGAACGGATAATAAACAACAGGTATTAAATAGCAGTTATATTCAATAATAAATTAAATAACTGTTTAACTGGCAGTTTAAATGCAATGAAAAATTAATTAACAATATAACTGGCAGTTTATATGCAATAATAAATTAAATAACAAGTTAGTTAAATAAATGCAAATTAACTAAGATAATGATGAAATATATGCCAAACAGCTATAAATAAATTTCAAATCACATTATAAATAAATTTAACAATAAATCTTAGAAGTTGTGAGTGGGTTAAAACACTCACCTTTTGAATTTAAATTGAATTTAAATCCAATTTAAACCCAAAAATTGACCAGTCTCAGAATTCATCCAAATCAGTGCCAAAATGTCCGAAATTTTATTACGATCCTAACAAAAAAATAACGTGTGAAACGAAGTTCGTATGTAGAAGTTATTCATGTTATAATGATTTGACATAAAAATAAAAGTAAAATAAAATAAAAATATATAGAAACATACTCACTCAACAGTAATTTCCACATCACCCTACAGAACGCGCCTTCCTTCCTCCCTGAACGCAAACGCACGCACGACCCAATACAGTGCCGTTGACTCAACCGTTGACCACGGTTTCACGTTCGCCTCCGGCCAACCGAGCATCGTCGACCACACCCCACGCTCGCTCATCAAAATTCGCCCCACCTGAGGCCACGCGGCCCCACACGCCGCCGCCGCTCTCTCTAGGTTTTCAAAACCCTAATTTGCGAATTTCGATCGCCACGGTTGAATTAGGTGATGCGACCACCACCATCTCGAAGCCCATGACGAGATCTACAATACCCAGATTTCAATTTTGTCAATTGATGTCGAAATCGAAAACGCCCAATTCGACTTTGACCGCGATTTCTGATCAATCCGGTTACTGTCTCAAAAATAAACAGCAGATGTAGGTTCGTACTATTAAGATCTTTGATATATATTTTTCCTAAATTTTTCTGAGGAATTTGAAATTTATGCTTTGGATTTGATTTTTATTTGTGTTTGGATCTAGAACTTGTTTGTCTGCCATTGAGGAAGAAGGAGAATAGAATGACTTGTATGCACAGAAAAAATGAGAAGTAGGGAGGCTAGGGTTTATAACGACATATTTATAGAAAAATTTGAAATAGAATGGATCGGATAAGATAGATGTACGTGCTAACGATAAAGTGGCCCAAAAAGCCCATTTCGCCTCCGGAACGAAATTAGGTCAACCCATATATCAAAATAGATATTTTAAAATATTTTAAACGCAATGGAAAAGATTTCAGGTTCAAATTGCATCGTATGAAGAAGTTATGCTAAAATATATATTTTCAAATCGATTTCAAATTGATTACAATTTCATTGATTTCAAGGCGTTTCGAGTACGTACGATCAAACGGCAAGTCTGATCGCTACGAAACTTGAAACCCTACAATAATTCACCGATATGGATCTGATGAAACTAGTTTCGTTGGAATCCGAGTCAGGGGCCAAAATGTCTATTTTTATATTAATTAAATAAATAAAATTTCATCAATTTAATCAATTTTTCAATTTAAATTCGATAAATACCAATTCTTATCATTTTAAAATTTTCCAATCATTTACAATGATTTAAACCAAATTTAACTGTCAAATTAGAGTTGATAAATTTACAAATTTTGGTATTAACCTCAATTTCATTAAATTCAAAAATTATAAATTTAATTTTCAAAATCTCTATTAAATTTACTTTTCATCCTATTATTCGATTCATTATTAACAAATGGATGAGTTAAATATTGGAATCACAATCCATTACATTAACATTCTCACTTTTCATCTAAATTCTTGTTTATGTAATATTTTAATAATATATCCCACTTATTTGCAATTAATCCACTTATTAAATTCCAAATAAATTAATAAATCTTGGTTTTCACTCCTTAAATCAACCATCCTCATATTATAAATAAAATTAACATTTATTACATCTTATAGAGTTAACCATCTGCAATGACAAATTAAATCTACCCAAACTGCATAAATTAAGACAATTAATTGCAATTTATTTCACATTAAACTTCATAAATTATCAATTGAAAACTAAATAAAACCGTTTATTTAATTAAAATCTTGCTATTCCATAAATCGACAATTTATGGGTATAATTTACATTGATTCATGGTTATTACTTAAATCATCACAAACGTTAAATTTAGATTCATTACAATTGATTACCAATATTTTATTTAATGCAATCACTTATGCCCTTTACAATTTTATACATTCATTAATTGTAAATTACCATTCAAATAAATTCATTTATTTGATTTCCTTCCAATCAATTAAAATTGATTTCTATAAATTGATTTGATTTCATTGCCAAATATATACATAAATTACTATTAAACGTCCTCAATAAATTTTATTTACTTGGTTTCAAATGTTTTATTACATCAATTACTGCTTTATAAATTAAACTTATGTTCTATTAAATTTGCATTCACACTTCCGTTACTACACTTATTTCCAATTTAGTAGTATTTATTATCAACAACAAACATTAAAATTTACTTATCTAAAAATTGATTGTACAGACTTTCCATTTATTACATATTACTTCCTTAGTTAATATATCTTCAGAATTTATTCCCCGATTCCCTAACTTAAATTAATTATAACCTTACAAGTTGTTTCAATTAATAGGTATTGCACAAATTAGTTATTCAATCAATTTCATTTACAGTATAATTATCTTGGGTTATACTATAGTGGATTAATATTCTTTTTATATCTTCATATACTCAAATTTCCATCTTTATTTATGTTGACCAATTTATTTCCGTAAAACCATTATTATCTTCTGTTCGTTGTCTATTCCACTTAAGTTTATATTTCCAACCAATTACAAAAATATCTTACATAATATTGAATTCATTCAACTATCTCTGATTATAACATTTCATTAGTTAATTCAATATTCCCATTTGTTTCTTATATTAAACTTATAACCAAGTATGACACTTTTCATATTTTTAACTAATTGCAATTACATTTTTAATTGTAAATCTAAATTTCAATTGCTACATTTAAATTTCTAACTTTTGCTTCATTATAACTTCTAAAAAAATTTTCTTCCTAAATTTAATTGAAAATTTTAAATTAAACTAACCAATTTATTAATCAAAATTTGCGGGTCGTTACATTTAATAATGTAAATTGCTTGTAGGAAATGTTGTTTATAGAAAATGCTAACTATAAAGGTCAATAAAAAATTATTTTGTAGCTTTGAAGATTATTCAAAATGCAATGGCATGATATGGAATGCTAGTAAATAAATAAAGGTGAAAAAAATATCATTATATATATATATGGCTATTTCTACAATTATTGAAGAGTAATGAATTACTTATTTAATGGAAAATAAATAAAAGAGTACTATTTTGCTAAATTAAATGAAGACTTCCAGCATTATTTCTTCGGTTATTCTTCGGATGTATTATATAGAAAATCATGTGAGTGTAGTTTACGAGCACTTAGTTAACGATTGGATAACACTGAGTGATATAGGCCACTCTAATGATATTTGGTTGATTCGGATTTGTAAGTAAACATCACTTAACAACGGTCAAGGGGGTTGAGAATTGTCTAGAGGTGATTTGTTGACTTAGATAGTTGAGTGGTATCATCAATCTAAGGACTATTGAGTAAGTATGTCTAAGTATACCAAGCTATGTTACGCTCTAATTGGGACACGTAGGGTCGAGAGTGTCTGAATCTACATCGTAGTGTTCATGCAACTATGGAGAGTGCATGATTAAAACCCACTAGATAGGCTATTATCCATCCTAGTAGTTCTAATTGTGGGATCTCACCCCAAATCAGTGTTGTTAATTGTGTATGCATTAAGGCCGAGGATTGTTACTCTCATTAGAGCCATTTCCCAAACGACGCATATGGACTAACAATCAATTACCAAGCGCAAGTAGGAATCAAGACCAATGCTCAACGTTGTCTGGTAGCGTGTTTATGACACACAGATGGATATTGATGTTGTAATTCTAGAAGTAACTAAGTGACTATAGGAAACAGGCTATTGTCATTAGCATTTCCGGAAGCAGTGCTTCAATATGTCAGTCTCCCATACGAATGACTTAGGTAAGTTCAAATTTGATGATTTTTCTTATTTATGGCCTCATCAGCGAGACGTCGATTACATTGGAAGCAAGAGGTCAACTGCATGTTAACCTGTCACCTTATTCACCCTTACTCTATTACTATTTGTGTATCTGCCCTGCTTAATGTTCGGTGCTCGTATGTCATGTGGAGTCTACATATCTTCACTACATATGTATATTATTATACGTCTCTTAGGGCCAATCAATTAGGAAACTTTGCATTAGGAATGATGGTCGAAGTGATGGTGTTCTATTATTGTATGGTTGTTGGTGGATGATGTTTATATTATATGACGTGTATACGATGTTGATTTATCTCACTCTGTGTACACCGATATGCTTTCTGGACATAGTCTGGCACGTGTGTTATTTTATAACACTTAGGTCCTTCCGATATATTTCAAGACCATATACCCAGTGGCTGCTTTACTTATTGGACATTTTTGGAGGCTAGTATACACCTCAAGATGATAGTTTCCCTATGGGTTTTTGTAGCCTTATTTATTTATTACGATGTACCTATTTGACTATGATATGTATATTTGATAGAGTGAGCATTAGACTAGCATTTTGTTTCTCACTTTGGACATGTATTATTGATGTATTATATATTATTGTTGCGTTTTAATTTTTTGTTCTCTGTTTATATCATTCATGAGTTTTATATTGTTCTACTCTAGAAACTACACGTGTTTCTTAATTTATGCTGATACCATGCAAATAAGAGTTTTATTATATGATTTGAGATGTGTATCTGTGTTACCCAAGGGAAGTCACCTGTGTAAGCCACTTATAGCCTCATTCTTCATATTAACAGAAGGTGTAACTCTTAATATTCTTTGACAATATGGTATAAAGGCGGGCGTTACAATTCCATTCTTTACAATTCACATGCACATTTACCTCTGAAGCCTAATAGAAGAAGGATGTTCTTTGAGTTTCCTGAGGGATCCAACACCATACCACGAGCATAGTTTATACTCTTTATTCGCAATGACCCAGTTCCATTGATTCATATATTTATTCCTCGTAGGAGAAGGACATGCTCTGAGTTACGTGGAAAGAGTGAAATCAAGCCTAACAATTCATATATTAATTCCATAATGTTTTATTAGACAACTCGGTACATTAATTTTGTTTCAATTATATTCAAATAATATAGTTTAATAATTTATATTATGTATAAATCATGAAATGCTAGAAAAATACAATAAAAAGGCAATTTTTGTTACATACTATTAGTTCAAAATACAAATACCAAACAATATCTCTCTCTTAAATTCTCCCACTAGATAAAGCACAAGCAACTTTAGCTCATCGGGCTTATCCATTAAAAATTGATAACTCTATAGTCTATCTTTTTGGTACTAAGAATGTACATGACTTTTTATTTCTCAAATGGATCAACCCCCTACCACAGAGCCATCAATCTACTAACAAGTTGTGCCATCTGTAAGTCCGACGAAGAAGCTCCACTCAGCTGACGTCTACGTGGAGCGAAAGCAGTAGCATGGCTGAACTCGATAACATCGCCTTGGAGAAACTGGGCATATAAGCCAGTGTACAACTGAACATCGAAGGCATTGCCCTCGACACTATGAACTTGCAGGTGAGAGTTTCGATGCAGCCTTCAAATTCACATTTACCTTGAACTTCGGTAGTGAGAAAATTTTGAATTTCTTGACTTCCTGGTAGTAGTATCCTACCACTCGTCATCTTCTTCGATGGTGTCCTTCTCCACATTCTAATAGCCACCTTCAACCTATAGCAGATTATTCCAGTGGCTCCAATCGCACTTCTGATTGTCATATTTGTCCTATATTTGTTTGCCATTGTAATCGACGTCCATATGTGCGTTAAAGGCGTTGGTGATTTCATCCTACCATTAGTTAAACTGACCTTTGCAAGATAAAATGTTGATGGGGTGGAATTTAAAGGTCAATGTACTTTTCTCGACTCTATCTACAATATGGTAGGTAGATAAACCGGAAGATTCATAGGTAGACATTCTAGAAAAAATTAGGAAAAAAATAGAAGGTAGATATGTGCAAAAAAAATTACCTTCAAAGGCAAAGTGGAAGCGGCAAAAAATGCTAGAATTTTCAGAATTGGTGTAGAGGTGGGATTATTTTTGTGAAGATATATGAAAAAAGAGGGAGAATATAATGTTATGAAGGCAACCATTGGAAAAGGCAGTGGCATCCGACATGACGAATGTGTCTGACGTGTTGGAAGCTAACCGTGTAATTCTAACGGTTCACTCAAACGAACTAAATACATGGGCCCCACGGCTGATGCATCAGACGCTTCGAGTACTAGGTCAACTATTACAAACCATTTTTCAGCTGCAAATGCTACCTAAAGCATTCTATTACCAACTCCCAATTGAACATCCAGACAGCACCTTTAGTGCATGCATATACTTAGTCGTAGTAACACTTTATTTTAAAAAAAAAGAAATTCTACACTTCATGCTACCAATCCTATAAATATACCGCACCTAGTTCTATATTTTTTGCAATATAGGGAAGTTTGCAAGGTCTATTTACACACTCGCTAGGGATGGTAATGTGGTGGGTTTAGAGCAATATCGGTAGATCCACCTTCTTTTGGACCTATCAAAACCCTTGTCATGACTTGCTCTTGAAAGCTCCGAGTCTCACGTTGAGTTAGGGCTTACCAAGCCTGCCCAACCTAATCTGCATTTTTAAGAGCTCATAATATCAACTAATTTTGATTTGTTGATATATTTAAAAAGTGTCGACAACATAAATATCATAATATTTTATTTAGTAAGTTCAAGTTTTTTGAAGTTCTAAGTTGCATTATAGCTAGTTCAGTATCTATATATTATTTTGAGCATTTCAATTTTTTCTCTTCTTTTATACTCATATTATTTAAAATTTCATTTATTATTAAACACTTGGTAGTTGTTGCTCTTTCCATGTAAGTTGAGGAAGGGGGTAGGTGATGGATGATTGGACTATATCCACGCCAGGGTTAGATGACCAAGTCTTGACCAACTTGCTTTGTAATCTTTCTAGCCAGTGAAAAAATGAGTTATTGAGCAAACAACTTAAGTTGCATCCGATTCAGGCTGCAATCATGCCCATTCATCGAAATTTATGGCTAACAAATAGGCAGTCAATGGAAGCTTCTTTTAGTCTCATACGAAGATTGTTGAGTGAATGGTCAGTCGCATCCACGTTCTGTGGGATTGTGACCTTGTCGAGTCTTTTCAATTCTGTACTTCGATGTCCCAAGTTAAGGGCACATGGTAACTGATGAACGATCGAATCATGCTCATATATATTAAAGCTTCCATAAGTTCCATCATGATCTGGAGAAATTGGTAGGCGCCCAGCTCTAGGCACTTCATATGCGCGTCGATTAATTCAAGTTGATCATAGTTCATGCCATAATTGAAATGGAAACTATAATAATAAATTAATTAAAAAGTGATCAAAATAAGTATCATCAATAAGCAAAGCATCATTATGCGCTTTCTATTCCACTTCACCCCCGTCTCCTCTTAGTAGGGTATATACCGTCGTCGGTCTAGTTGATAACCAGGTTTCTTTGTTGATAGGTCTATGATGCCTCTATCATCATCGAGCTAATATATTCTTTGGCTCCAGCTACTCATTATGCTTGTGAAGAACATCTTCATGTTAAAGATTTGCTCATAGCTAAGTGGTCCAGAATTGATAGATAGTGCTCAATCACATAGGGCCAAGCCCGAGAAAATCTTATAGTTGCTTGGAATCTCACTTTGGGTTGCTTAGGGACAGAGACTGAATCACTTGGAGCCTGAAATCTCAAAGGCTTGATAGTAGCCACTCCGAGTCTCTTTGGTGTTTGCTTCAAGAAAAAAATCATCCTACCCAAGCCCTGCTTCAGGTCACAACCCATGTTATAAAATCTTCCTTGTACTTATCAAAATTCACATGCCACTCCTTCATGTCCACCTCCGACTAGGATTAAACATGTCATGTCTATTAGTTAATAACTCGAAGAATCTTGTCTAAGGAGGTGTTAAGTTTGCTAGTTTGGAGGGATGAAGGAAGTTCCTAACATTATTGGATCAGCCTCGTAGAATAGGGCCGCAGACAAAAGTTTTGTAGAGAGGCATGAAGATAAAAACGATCGGCCAAACCCAATGACCTCTGAACGATCGTACTAGAATCGATCATATAGGAGGAACCAAAGTTCCATTTTAGGTTAGTAGAGAGGCTAATAGGGAACGATCGGCCATAAAGATGAGGGTGGAACGATCGTACTTATAATGATCATATTGAAACCTCCACACATAATCAGTCGCCATCAATCTATTTGGAACGATCGCGTAAAAACGATCATATAAAGACAATGGATTGCCTTCAGTAAGAAAAGGTAATGACGAGATATGATCGATCATACTCGAGCAAATTGATCCTTTCCTAAAGACGAAGATGGGACAACCGTTAACAGAATAAGCACATAGGAACGACCGAAGATAAACGATCATGCAAGAATGTGATTGGCTGTTTCACTTGGGTGGGCGATCGATGCTGTCCATTGTAAAGAATGATTGGAAATGGTGATGGTACACATGTGCCCATAGAGAAAAGGATGGGGATGGAATGATCGGTTGGAAAGCTAATCAAGGACAATCATATGAGGAATAACTGTATGGAATCAATCGGTTGGGAGATACAGCCAATTTTCGATCGCCTCCTTATATTAAAATTTGGGAATGCTAAGATACTCATTAGCCACATGGCTACTTAGTCACTGATCTCATCATCTCCTCCTTTGGCCAACGTAGTAAAAATGATTTCATGACCTTGCATAGTAACTTCCATCTAGACTTTCTTTAAATCTAAGTAGAGTAGGAAACCTATCAATAAAGAGCTGGATCTATCTCGTGAACATAGAAATTTGCCAGTAGAAGACGAGATCCAACCAAGCTGAGAATTCAACTCTCAGTGAAAGCACTAAAATGTCGACCTCAAAAATGGGCATCAATACCTATTGAATCTTATAGACATCAAAAAATAAATGGAATCTTAAGAACAAAGCATAAAAGTAAATGAATACACAGATTTATAGTGGTTCAGTAATCTTGGCCTACATCCACTTCATATTTTTATTAATCTTTCACTAGATTACAATTACCAAAACTATTGGATCAGCTAGAATACATTGATAGAAGTTTTTAAGAAGTATCCATGGCAGAGCCTCTAGAGTAGGAAGAAGAAGAAGATGAAGTCCCCTTTTCTGAAGCTTTGCCTATTGTATTTATAGTAGAAGATGCACATGGATCGGGCAGAAACTTTGCAAGAAGGTTCCCCAGGTCCAGTAGAGCCCACTATATCGATCAGCATGATTAACTTGATGATAAAAAATCGATATAAGTATATCTGATCCTTTTCCTAGCCCCCAATCATCGTGTAATCGATGTCAGAGGATCCCACATGCTTCTAGATGTTGCTCCTAAAATATGAGATCGACCGGAGGTATAAATTACAGGTTATGGATCATTCTTGGTTGAACATTGAACATATAAGAGATACAATGATTGTTATACTTAGCTCCCCAATAACGATTGGTGTATATCGGTTGGCATTCCTCCCTTCTCCATTTTAGGATGCGGGATCGTCACGATATGCTCCACTTGCCTCTCCCTTGATGTCCTGAAAGTCTCGCATGGATTGGCTTCACGAATCTCAAGGTACTGAATGTTCTCCGATAACTTGAACTATTTCCTTGATCGTTCTTTGATTGATCTAAACAAATCATTATTTAATCCACAGCTTGTGTATATGAACTTCAATCAATTCCAATCTTGAAATATGACTTCACAGGGTCAAGCTAACGACCTCATGCCAACTATACTTTGATATAGTCTTGGTTTGAATCTGTCCGACTATCGTCCATGGTACTAATCGTAACCGACTCTTCAAGCTATCGACTATCCATTACTAGTCAAATCGATGGTATCATGGCTTCGCCAAAAGGCAGGATAACATTTGCCCCCCAATGTACGTCTTCTAATGAACATGACATGCTTTAAATCCAAAAAAGTCTGAATTGCTGTAATGAAATCCATTCAGCTTCCTGATCAGTTACTATTCCTCTACTGTGTGTCGATAGTAATAATCCAGAGTTCTATTCTGTTTGCATATATAAATTTGGTTGCGGGGAATCTACAAGCCCTTATTTATCCGATCCTGCCTCAAACCAAATAGCTCCAGGTTTGTTTGCGATCATTTATTGATAGCGGAAAACTAAACTTTTAAACTTGTCGTCATGCACTTTCATACACGTTTTCATGTTGTTAGCTCCAGGTCGTGCTCATGTCCACAGGTCGTAACCAACTTTTACGATATCCTAATGGTTCATGTATGTAATCGAATTTCTACCAACATTTGTTGTTCCCTTATCTACCATAGTTTTCACTTATTTCATTGCCTTTCCATTCAACAACACATTAATTATTTTATTTTATTAAAATGTCTTTGATCGTGGAACTGAGTGTTGTAGGTTAGGAAATGAAACGGTCATCCAAAGGCTTAAATAAATGAGATAAAAAATCAATCAGTATAGGGATGGGTCGGCATGCTTGGCAGATTAGATTTGGAATGGATCGGTATACATATTATTTAGGGATGGATCAGCATATGGTCGAATGGTCGAAGGATGGATTAAGAATGCATCATTGAACGTACAACTCAATGATGGATTGACATGGTCACTTGGTATAAAACGATTGGTGTAGCCCTCTGAAGTGAAAATGATCGGCTAAATCCCACAAGGTGAAAATGATCGGATAAATCTACTTCTATATAAGGCCTGGCACTTAGTTGCTTTCTTCACTTTACTCTTCACTTCTGTCTTTAAGATCCGAAATGAGAAGAGTACCTTCTACCTTCCCATTATCAATCCTCACAACATTTTCCACCTTCCCTACATCTAGATTTCAAATCGACCCTGAATTCCTCGTTTTTTAGATCTCGAGCATAGGTAAAACACTACTCCAATTTACTGCAGATGAAGTTCAATAGAGGATAGTTGGCATGGTTTTTCTTTTTTTTTCCTGTAATCAAGTTCAATAGAGGTGAGGTGACTCTCCTGGAAGAAGCTAGCAACCCAATGCTATCGGGTCAATCATTCTTGGAAGCAGATGAAGACAAGAAGATAAAGGGTTTGGAGTAATGGGTATAAACGATACGTGCGATCGTTTATGGATGATCGGTGGGGTCTGGTTTGAAGATGGGGGAGTTCAAGAATGGCCTGTGAACGATCGGTCATGTTAACTTGGAGAAGACGATCGGTAGGTAGGACGATCGGCCTGAGCTGCCCCATGGATCGTTCGGAATATACTTGCTTTAAGGACGTTCGGCCCTAAAATATTGGAATGATCAAATCACACAAAATCATAACGATCCATATATACTTGGACTTAATGTTTTCACCCATGCATACAAATATAATTTATAGCTTGATCGTAAACTCGAACCAAATAACTAGTTTTGGTTCCTCGCACACATTTAAACATAAACATGACCATCATATGACATGACCTCTGCTACTAATAACATATCACCTCAGAACAAGTGCCATACATGAAGAATTTTATGTACCATGTAAAAACTTATGCATAGCTCAGACAAAAGTTTGATTTCCTTTGGCTTATGACTGTCTTTTGAACAAATTTCTATGCATTGTCATCTTCTCTCATCTTTGGTAACTCGTTATCATATCGATTAGCATTTTATTACACAGCACTTACACTCACAATGCACTGGGGGTGCAAGTCATTTTTTCTAATTGTGATTTTTACTAAGTTTTATAGTAAGGGAATCTAGGTGTTCCTGATATACCACAATCATGCTAGCCGGACCTTCCTCTCATAAGACCAATTCGAACATTGAACCTACTTCATTGACCGAATGTGACAGCTTGCCACTTAGTCACAATTTAGGACAGCTCGAAGGCTCGGATTCCCATCTTAATCTCTCTAGGATAGTTCCTATCTTTCCGTCGAAAGTTATCAAACCGGTGCCTGATACTTTGGAAGATGCTACCATCCTTGAAAATCCTCCTGATTCAGTAGCTTCACAGATTAAAGAAGATGCTCTCCAGAGGATCTGTATAAGGAATGGGTTTCCTTTTGATGACATATTAGTTCCGTTGCAAGGCAGTAGAGCTCACAAACCTCCCAAAGGGTACACACCTTGCAATAAATTCATGTGCTAGGAAGGATGCATCCCGCCGTTCAATTCATATATCCGGGAGATTTTACATTATCTAGGAATTGCTCTTGCACAAATCCATCCAAATGACTATGCCCTTCTCAACTATACATACATGGTATTTATGGAGTTTCTGCATCGTCCGCCCACTATCGGAGACATCTGATTTCTCTTTACTTTCAAACAGCTAACAATGAGCCTATCATTCACTTTCCTTGAGTCGGCAAAGAAATGTCGGATTCTGACTGGTACTTGGAACAAATTAAGTGCTTTCAAAAGCGAATGATTCTTTGTTTGTTGTTCGCCCGGCTTCACTCGATTATTGCTTAAGAGATGTAAGCTTTCCTCATAATTTCATAAATATATAAGGAAAACTTATCCAGGTTGCATTCTAACGATGTCATTCATTTTCAGGTGTCGTTACTGACCCAGCGGCAATGTTTATGAAGAAGCAGTCTCTATTTTGAAGAACACTCTAGCAAAAGGTAGAAATATTGAACTTTTGCTCGAGGATGAACATCTTGTCACTTTTGGCTTGATAAAAGAAGGCCTCAGCATGGGGCTAACCCAAACTGGCCGATCGGTTGGGACCAGATTACTGACGGCAACTGGTCAAAGAGATATTCATACCGGCCCTGTGATGCCCCCAGTCACGAGTGCCTAAGAGTTTGCTAATATTAACATGGAGGACGTAGTGAAGATTCTCCTGGTGGTCATGATAATAGACCTGATCCTGGGGTTGGTGTTGGACCCTTACAAGTTCCTAAACCTCCGGCCATGATTAAAAGAAAGGAGAAAGCGATCGCACACTAGCCTTTAAGAAGTCATCATTCCAATCCAACTAAGCCGTCACTGACCTACCACTAGATCCATTGTCTAATCTACCGATCCCATCTGATCTTGATGCTTATCAATTCACCGTCGTGGGCATTAGAGGATTAGAGTCTCCCGTCAGAACCATTTTAGAGATCCTCCCCTTCGGAGGGGAAGTTACACCGATGAGCATAGCTTCTACACTTGGTCTGTTCGGGAGTTGCACTAGGACACTTACACAGACTCACACAATTAACACTGCACTATACTTGTACTTCTTAGTATTCAAAGTTGATTGTCATTCACTTTTCTTTACAGAAGCGATGGTGAGGAAAAGAAGTACGTTTGATTCCTTCTTAGACGTAAACATCAATCATCAGGATCACGATCCGGCTCTTACAGCAGCAGTCGTGAATATTATGACATTAGCTATCGCCTCAGCCGTGATCGCGGTGATAAAGAGAGAGATTACAGAGGGAGGCATGCTCGATACGTTCATAGATCGAGATTAAGATCCCTTCCTCCAGGAAGTTCTGAAAAATCAGCTGAACGTAGGGAATTGCCCCCATCGATCCCCTTTGTAGCCCGCCTACAGCTCCGATGCCTCCAAAATCCTTAGTCCTATCTCACTCTCAGCGGCCGAGCGATCTCCATCACCGTGGGGAACATACTACAATTCATAGGCCTGGCAAGGAGAGTACTGGGGTCGAAACTATTTCTGAGGATTTCCCAATTGACCCGAATGTTCGCATGGTAGAACTTCGAGAGGAATTCCCAAACTTATGCTTCGATGGATTCTATTTCCTCCTAATCTGAAGAAGGTTTCAGAATATGTTCAAAGAATGACCATTAATTGTGTTATCGACATCCATATGTAATATCCGGAATGGATGAAGGCCGCGAAAAAAATATCAAATGTTTCCTTCGAGCATATGGCAGAGATCGAGAAGCTTAAGCGACAAGAGGCCTGTGATAAAAGAATTATCGAAGCTCTGACAAATGAACTGGAGGCTCGTAGAACCATCTTAATCAAAGTTGAAGAAAAAGTCGATGCTGCTTTAAAATATATAAAGGAGATGAAAGCTAGTCATCTCGATATGGTTCAAGTACTATATCATTGCAACCAAGAGATAACACTTGAGCGAGACGCGGCTTGAAATAAAGAATCTGGGGCCTTGAGGGAAATATCTAAACTCAAGGACAAGCTTGAAGATGCGATAAAAGAAGGGGATGTAGCTCAAAAGATCACTGAAGATTCTTGCGAGGAGATGGTTTGTGTTAGGCTTGAGAGAGATGAAGCCATTGAAAAAGCTAAAAATATCAACATGCTCATTCGACGTGAGACAGAAATACTCATGAACAAGGTGAGAGAAGACATGATGAATGAGTTCGACTCGCTTCTTGTTCTCTAAAATGCCAATGTACTTAAACATAGGAAATTAGCATGGCTTGGCGAAGACTACCCCTATCAGCTTCATCGTACTTGGGAATTTCTTGTCTCAGAAGAAGAAAGAATTTACGGTTCAGAAAATGTCGATGCAACCAAACTCTATTAGGCAATAAACTCAAAATATTACATGACATTTAGTTTTCTCTCCAGAAAGAGTTCGTGTCTGCTGCTTTACCTGAGGCGGGCGAAGGATCTGGGTCGACACATTTTGATATTGCAACTGAGCTGTCCCCAGTGTCTCAAATCACAACCGGTTCTACGACCAGCTCCTTGACCGTCCCTGGGTACGATCCGGATAAACCACGACTATCTTCGAGCCTTTGGCGTGGTTCTAAGGATGCTTAGGTCCAACTTGAAATCCACACCACAGAGGGTATTCCATCGATTCTCCATTATCTTATAAAGTTGGGATGTTACTAATCAATATTTCTAATCTTTTCACCTTTCTCTTTCTCAGCCTTAGAATCATCGAATATTGCTTCTCTTCCTCTTTAATGACCTCAGCAAGAGTCTCAAATGGCTGCAACTAAATCTTTTGTAGTTACAACTTCGGCCACCACTCAGAGTGTTCACAAAAAAGCCTTATTTTTTGACGATCAACTCATGGAGGCATTATTCAAGGAGGGAGGAGACCCACATTACAAAATCTCATTTGACGTAGAAGTGGTAATCACAGGCTCCTCTAATCCCATATTGGGCCTAGTATGAAATAAAGTATTAAGCGAGAGGGCTTGAGAAAAGGAAGTTGAAGGGTGAGCCAGTCGAACAAGTCTCGAATGAGCCGATACCTTCCTCTCTTTAGACGATCCCTTCTAAAGGGGTGACTCCTTCAGATGACATTCCTCAAAATTTTGGGGCCGAAGGTGCCCTCATTCCTCCAATTTCCAAAGAAGACACTACCTCGGTCCATGCAACTGGGGAAACTACTTCTAAGAAAGGTCGAGGTGGCAAGGGATCGAAGAGCGGCGCTAGCAATTGTTTAGAGGGAGCCACTCCAAAGAAGTGGAAGAGGGACAAGAGACCTAAAGAGTGATCGTCGAATATGCAAATAATTTAGATAGTTGTTTCTCTTGTTGCTGGTTGTATTTGTTTGGGCATGACCCTTCAATTTTGCTTTGTATTCTGTACAACTAGATTTCATGTGAATAAAAACTCTTTTGCATGTGTATGATCTCTGTATTTTCTTGTATGAACTGCATCATTTTTCACTTCATGTACTTACAACTTGTTGGTTGATGAATAGAACACTAATTTGGTTAATATATCTCAAGGCCTTTTTATGGTTATAGCCTCGAGGTGTTGTGAACACAAGATATGAGCCATAGTGTTAGGCTGTCACTATTATTCCTTGGGTATCCACATTTCTATCCTCAGTATTCGGGTTGGTAAATGCACTGTGCAGACGGTCGGTCTTGCCTCAGTGGTATTAATATTTTAACATAACCCCCAAAGGACTTAAAACCGGTCGATAAATTAGCAATTCACATTCACCATATTTTCCTCGTTCCCCCAAGTCTAGGGTATAATTTAGTAAGTAAGGGGCAGGTTATGCTTACTTTAGCTTTACACTCTGTCCCATTGAATCGTGAGATCGAGTTAATGAATAGTAGACTAAGTCGTGTTATGATCTGGCCTTTAACGGTTTACACTTCTTCAGCCGATTTCATGTTGGAATTACTGGACTAGGGAACGGTTCATACCCACTCATTGGTTCATGGAATTTGCATCCTAGTTCGCATTCTGGAAACTTAGAGTCATTTTGTGAATGGTTGACTAATGCTCGATTTGTGTTCATACTTTGTTTCGAGCTCTGCAGACTTGGAGTTCATTGTGAATCGTTCATACTCTAGTCCGTGCTCTGGGGAGTTAGATATTTTTTCCAATCGTTTACACTCTAGTCCATGCTTCAGGGACTTAGAGTACTCTAGTCCGCACTCTGGGGACTTAGAGATTCTTGTAAATCGTTTATACTCTAGTTTGTGCTCTAGGGACTCAGAGTACTTTAGTCCGTGCTTCGAGGACTTAGAGATTTTTGTGAATCATTTAGACTCTAGTCTGCGCTCCGGGGACATAGAGTACTCTAGTTCGTGCTTTGGGGACATAGAGATTTTTGTGAATCATCTATACTCTAGTCCGTGCTCTGGGGACTTAGAGTACTCTAATCCACGCTTCGGGGACTTAGAGATTTTTGTGAATCGCTCATACTCTAGTCCGCACTTCAAGGACTTGGAGATTTTTGTGAATCGTTTATACTCTAGTCCGTGCTCCGAGGACTTAGAGTACTCTAATCCATGCTCCAGGGACTTAGAGATTTTTGTGAATCATTTATACTCTAGTCCATGCTCCAGGGACTTAGAGTACTCTAGTCCGCGCTTCGGGGACTTATTGATTTTTGTGAATCGTTTATACTCTAGTCCGCGCTCCGAAGACTTAGAGTACTCTAGACCATGCTTCAGGGACTTAGATATTTTTGGTTGAAGGCAGTTGTATTTTCACCCTTTTGATTTTTACTTCATTTACGCGTCGAGGAAAAAGTTTTCGAATGAATGGATGAACTACGTTTGTTCAAGGAATAGGATTTTGCCCCAAGCATTCGGGACGAAACTTAGCAATTAGACGGTCGATTCTCGTCCACTTGGTAGTTGTGGCTCTTCCCATTTAAGTCGAGGAAAGGGGTAGGTAATGGATGATTGGACCATATCTATGTTGGGATTGGACGACCAAGTCTTGGCCAACTTGCTTCGTATTCTTTCTAGCCAGTGAAGAAAATGAGTTATTGAGAAGACATATTAAGTTACATCCGATTTAGGCTATAATCATGCCCATTCGTTGAAATTTGTGGCTAACAAGTAGGCAGTCAATGGTAGCTGCTTCAAGTCACATATGAAGGTTGTTAAATGAAAGGTCGGTCGCATCCACGTTCTGTGGGATTGTGACCTTGTCGAGTTTTCTCAATTATGTACTTCGATATCCCAAGTCAAGGGCACAAGGTAACTAATGAATGGTCGAATCACGCTCATATATATTAAAGCTTCCACAGGTTCCATCATGATCTATAGAGATTGGTAGGCGCCCAGCTCTAGGCACTTTAGATACCTACATCGTATGCACGTCGACTAATTCAAGTTGATCATTGTTCACGCCATAATAGAAATGGAAATTACAATAATAAATTAATTAAGAAGAGATCGGAATAGGTTTCCCCAATAAGCAAAGCATCATTGTGCGCTTGCCATTCCACTTCGTCCATGGCTCCTCTTAGCGGGGTATAGACCGTCGTCGGTCTAGTTAATAACTATGTAACTTTATTGATAGGTCTATGATGCCTCTGTCATCATCGACCGGATATATTCTTCAGCTCTAGCTACTTATTATGCTTGTGAAGAACATATGGATGTTAAATATTTTCTTACAGCTAAGTGGTCCGGAATTGATGGGTAGTGCTCAACCACTTGGGGTCAGACTCGGGGAGATCTGATAGTTGCTTGGAGTCTCACTTTGGGTCGCTTGGAGCCTGAAATCTCAAAGGCTTGACAGTAGGCACTCTAGATCTCTTTGGGGTTTTCTTCAAGAAAAACATCATCCAACCCGAGCCCTGCTTTGGGTCACAGCCCATATTATAAAATCTTTCTTGTGCTTGTCAAAATTCACATGCCCTCCTTCATGTCTGCCTCCCATTAGGATTAAACATATCATGTCTAGTAGTTAATAACTCGAAGAATCTTATCTAAGGAGGAGCTAAGTCTGCTAGTTTGGAGGGTTAAAGGAAGTTCCCAACATTGTTGGATAGGCCTCGGAACATAGGGCCACAGACCAAAGTTTTGTAGAGGGGCACGAAGAAAAAAACGATCGGCCAAACACACAGACGAAAGTTTTGTAAAGGGAACGATCGGCCATAAAGATGTGAGTGGAACGATCGTGCTTAAAACGATCATATTGAAACCTCCACACATAATCAGTCACTAGCAATCTATTTGGACCGATCATGTAAAAACAATCGTATAAAGACAATGGATTGTCTTCAGTAAGAAAAGGTAATGTTACGACCGATCATATTCGAGCCAAATTGATCGTTTCCTAAATACGAAGCTGGGATGATCGTTAATAGAACAAGTGCTTCAGAACGACTGGAGATGAACGATCATGCAAGAATGTGATTGGCCACATTCACGTGGATGGAGAAATCGATGTTGTCCATCGTAAAGAACGATCGAAAATGGTGATGGTACGTATGAATCCATAGAGAAACTATAAGGATGGGGATGGAACGATCGGTTGGAAGGCTAATCAAGGACAATTGTATGAGGAATAACTGAAACAATCGGTGGGGAGACACAACCAATTGCCGATCGCCTCTTTACATCAAAATTCGAGAATGCTAAGATACTCATGAACCACATGGCTACTAAGTCACTGATCTCGTCATTTCCTCCTTTGGCCAACGTAGTAAACATGATTTCATGGCATTGCATAGTAACTTCCATCTAGACTTTCTTCAAATCTAAGTAGAGTGGGAAACCTATCAATCAAGAGCTGGATCTATCTTGCAAACATTAAAATTCAATAGTAGAAGACGAGATCCAACTGAGCTGAGAATTCAATTCTTAGTGAAAGCATCAAAATGTTGATGCCAAAAATAGGCATCAACACCTGTTGAATCTTATAGACATCAACCAATAAATGGAACCTTAAGAACAAAGCATAAAAGTAAATGAACACATAGATTCTATAGTGGTTCGACAATCTTGGCCTACATGCACTTTATATTTTTATTAATCTTTCACTAAATTACAATTACAAGAACTGTTGGATCAGTTAGAATACATTGATACAAGTTTTTACGAATTAACCATGGTAGAGCCACTGGAGTAGGAAGAAGAAGAAAATGAAGTCCCCTTTTTTGATGCTTTGCCTGCTGTATCTATAGTAAAAGATGCACACAGATCGGGCTGAACTTTGCAAGAAGGTTCCTCGGGACTAGTTGAGCCCACTATATCGATCGGCATAAATAACTTGATGATAAAAAAACGATCGATATAAGCATAGCCGATCCTTTTCCTAGCCCTCAATCATTGTGCAATCGACGTCATAGGGTCCCAGGTGGTTCTAGATGTTGCTCCTAAAATTTGAGATCGTCTCGAGGTATAGATTATAGGTTATGGATCATTATTGGTTGAACATTGAACATACAAGAGATACACTTATCGTTATACCAAGTTCCCTAATAACGATCGGCGTAAATCGATCGGCATTTCTCCTATCTCCATTTTGGGATGCACGATATCATTACATGCTCCACTTGCCTCTCAGTTGATGTCCTGAAAGTCTCACATGGATTTGCTTCATGGATCTCAGGATACTGAATGTTCTCTGATGACTTGAACTACTTTTTTGATCATTCGATCTGAACGAATCATTGTTTAAACCTTAGCTTGTATATATGAACTTTAATTAATTCCAATCTTGAAATATGACTTCACGGGGTCAGGCTAGTGATTTCATGCCAACTATACCTCGATCTTGTCCTAGTTCGAATCTGTCCAACTATTGTCCATGGTACTAATCATAACTGACTCTTCCACCGATCAACTATCTGTTCCAAGTCGAATTGGTGATATCACGGCTTCGCCAAAAGGCAGAATAATAGCAAATTAGCCTATTTTAGTTTTTTTTAGTTTTTTGTAACTAATTTAAACTTTTATTGTTAAATTTAAAATATTATACATATGGATAGATATTTTTAATTTTTGGAACTTCATGGTCGAATCAAAAATTATTTCTCTAATCTAGCCGTTAAAAAGATTTTCTTTCATTTGGTCATAATACAAAGAATAACTAGAACCTTACCACAAAGAAAAGCTTGAGTGTTGATGTTACTAATGTACCAAATGAATTTAAAAGGCAAATATTGTTTTTATTCTATATTACAAACCAACCTATATCATGCTTAAAGCCCCCTCAATTCAACTGTTTGTCCATACTACAACTAATAATATGTTGATATTGCATGATTAGTAGACACACTACTATAAGGAAAAATTCTTATGTTATATATGTTATTAACATATATTTTTCGATGTGTTATTATTTCATCCAACTCACAATTTTCTCTCTATTAGGATGTAAGACCCCAAAACAACCACCATATGATAAAGTTTTTGTTATATAGTTAAAATAATTACCTTTTATAATCAAGTGCATCAATATGGTAAAAATGAATGGACAGTTTTTTCAATATCATCCAAAAAAAGGTTGAGAAGAAAAATGAAAATTCAAAGTAGGCTAGTTACCTAAATTATATCTGTTTTAGATTTAGATATCACGCTTGTGTTATATGATTCCATATATGAAAAGAGTTATGCTAAACCTCATCTACACCCTTATGATTTTTTGAGCAACACAATTAGAATCTGAAAGAACATGTATATATGTTCCTACATGCATCAAGATCATCTCCATAAAATTTTGAATAATTTGAATAATCATAAAAAATTCAAAATAATATTTCAAATCGATGGTTAGCATAAATGTTTCAACGATTGATATCGACTAATCAATTTAAACATGCTAAAAGTTTCGAAACATTCTTATTTTTTGTGAATGGGATATCTATAGTGTAGATTGGACATCCTTTTAAGGTTTCATCTTATTTCGAATAGTGTAGCATTAAATATGGTAGGGTGTCAAAGTGATGTAGCTGATTCTTGACCTACATGTGGGCCTGTGCGCGTATGTATATAATAAGAAGATGGATCCACATCCCTAAACTTTAAATCCTCCTAAAGTCACCCATACAAGACCCTATGTCAAATATTTGCAAATTCATCTTATATTTTGTAGATATTATCTTGTTACATTCAGTACATTCCTAACAAATTTTACTGATATTTTGAAACTTCGAACTCATTCAAATTGTAAGTTAATATGAGCTACTGAAAATATTCATTTTAATGGTCAATTTAGCACAGTAAGAAGTTCCTAAATGTTCTAGATTTTCGTGAAGATAATCTTGATAGCAAATTAATATTATTTACAAAATTTTAATTGATTTTGAATTTATTTAGCATAAAAGGATCAAGGGAAGATTTTGATAGAATATATAAGAGGACGTGGATCATTCCATATGTATATTTATTTAAAAACAAACATATACATACACTTATTATACAGACATACATATGTGTGTGCAGCAGACATGATGGAACAACACCCCTATTTTGAGCACCTTGAATGCTCCCTAATTTCAAATATCGCATTCACTAAATCCATAGATGAGGTAAAATAAGAATAAAAGTGAATAAAGGAAAATACTATATTTAGGATGTGACTTTTTTCCTTTTTGTCTTATTTATGGATAATGAATCCAATGTTTAAAATTATTGGATACTTGAGGTCTCAAAACGAGTTCTGTTGGATCCTCCCACTATTTGCGTGTGTGTGTCTACACATGCCATATATGTATTTATTTATGTATACATATAGAGAGAGAAAGATGGCGGAGAATGGATTTGTTACACTCCTCATGACACCCAACATGTGTTGCGTTTTGATAATGTCTTGGACTAGACAATTTTACAGTCTCAAATCTCATTCATCTCACCTAGAACTTGTCTTGAGATCTCATTTTCGAACTTGAATGAGACGGGATTTAATGAAATGAGGTACTAAATTTTTTTAATCTTATATTTGACATTCATCTCATCCAAGATATTAAGAAATTAGTAAAATTTGAGATGAGATCTCATATGAAGTTGTACCATTTCATTTACATGTTTCTTTTACTTCTTATGCGAGTCCAAAAGAAATTGCGTTCAAAAAATTATTCACTGGCCGTCTAATTTTATTTTAACAAGGGAGTAAAATAAAAGACTTTTTATTTAATTTTAATTTTTAATATTTAGATTTAGATGGTTTGAATACATTCAATCCACCAAATCAATCATGATACCACTCTCCTCTAAAAAGAAAATTCAATATCATCATTTTGTATGGACTGTATGTTAAAAATTTGTACTTAGATAACAATTATTATGAAAATATTTAAAATTTCAGTTTTCGATGCTTAGGTTACTCCCAAGTAGTCTCGAGATTGACTTCAAAGTACGAGATGTCAATTCGAGATGTGTACCTGAGATATACTTATCTCGCCTAAGATCTCGTTCGATATGAGATATTGAGTGTAAAAATCCAGGGATGGAAAAGAGATGCGATTGAAAGTTAAGGTTTAAAACCTTGGATAATTTGAAATGTAACCAAACTTTGAGGATATGTTTATATATAATTAAACATTATCTTCATGAAAATTTGATTTGTTTCGATAGTCGGTTTCAAAAATAGTATAAAATTGGAGGTTAAGTTCAATTGTTAATGCTTAGCTTAACATTTTAAACATGCCACAATTTTCAAAATGATCCATTTTTGATGGAGATGATCATGTTCATGGTATAATTTGAAATTCTTAACTAAACCTTCCACTTATTGCAAATTGTATAGTTCTCGAAACCATAAAGCTATAGAGAATGTGGGCATAGTGTATTTTTACTTACATATTGGGATATTTAAAGAAAAATGGCATCTTCTTCAAACAACACGACAACGACTAAGGTTTCACCAGAGGAGAAGAATGAGGGGGTAAAGGGAAACGGGGGCAGGAAGTCAAACGTAAAGATGAACGAAAAGCTATTGAAAGGGGGTGGCAAAAAATAATAATCAAAGAGCATGGGCTAAACATAGGGCTGGAGTGAACTTATTTAAAATCAATAAGGAACGGGGATCTAAAGCATGGGCCGATTTGTTGGGGAAGACTATAGAGATAAAGGAAAACTTTGAATTCCACGTGCTCAAATTTGATCCTGATGGTGATTTTGGAGAAATTGATGATCTAAACTACAAACACTCAAAAGAAATGTGGTGTAGTTCTGTTTTCAATTACTTAGCTGGTAAAAGACTATACTATGTCTATTTTAATGCTTTTGTTCAAAGAGAGTGGAAGCCAAAGGGAAAATGGGAATTTTTTTCTAAAGATAATGGCTTTTACCTAATTAAATTTGAATTGCAAGAAAACTTTGGAAAGGTGTTAAATGGTGGTCCATGGATTATGGACAACAGACTTATATCCATGAAGAGATGGGATGTTAAATTTCAATTTGAAAGGGATATGCTTGAATCCTACTCCATTTGGATCGGACTCAATACATTATAGTTTGCATTATGGAATGCTTGAGGGATTAGCAAACTTGCTAGCCTAATAGGAATGCCTATAGACATAGACAACAACATAAGATAGGTTAAAAGACTAAAGTATGCCAGAGTGCTTGTGGAGGTGAAAATAGATACTAACTTCAGGAGGAGTATTATGGCTAAAGATAGGCAAGGGAGAACTTATGTTCAGAATGAGTTTATTCCGTCTATGTGTAAAGAGTGTAATTTCTTTGGTCACGGTGGGATCTAGTGCCCATTTCCTAAAACTACACAGCCACAACAATGGAGACCAAAATTAAAGTCTAGGGGATCGTATTTAATATGACTTGTGTATTAGTATGTGAGTGTGTACCAATATATGAGCTAAACATAGCAATATAACACAGTATAAAAAGGCAAAGTATAAAGAATGAGCATAACATAGTTTTTATACTAGTTCGGACCTCCCATCTTACGTCCAGTCCCGAAGCTCCCTTTAGGTATTTCACTAAACAATAATCCTCGCTCCGCCCTAAGGAACGGGCTAAGACAAAAGTATTCCTTTGATGATCTTGTGTTGACTGCTAGTACAATTCTTCCTATAATCTCCTTCGAGTGATAGTGAGTTGTGTGGATTTGCAATAAATAATTTAACCAAAATGTAGATTTTGGTTGTAAGTGATTGAGAATATTAAATCAATGATAGCACAAGAAATATGAACATAAAAGTTCGAGAGCGGTAAATTAAGGTAAGCTAAATCTCAATCGACTGGAGTATTTATAGAATAGAGAGTTGTATTTGAAAAGTTGTGACTTCTTGAAAGATTGCCCTTTGATTAATGGTTGCAAATGTTGAAGGGGGAGGATGTTTGTTTAAAGAAGAGAGAAGTATCTATTCAAAAATTTACAGCTACGATTATATATATGCAGGCTGAAACTCTCCTCAGACGTCTATCGTTATATATCAGACATTTGTGGCACTTTAGAAAAAAAAAACCTGATACATATCACAGACATCTACGGCATATTGACAAACATCTATCACTATTGAATTTTTATTTTTGGGTCGTTTGTTATAGAATTTTTTCGATATGAATCGTGTGTGTTATGATCACCGAAGGAGACTGTACATCATTTATCTATAACTATAATACAATAGTATGACCTTACTTTTGAATAGTATAATCCAACTTTCTTCAACTTTTTTTAGCATGATTATGTTGAACATAGTGATCTTATTCTAGTATATATCTATAATATGATAAGATATCTCTTGTATATATGATTGTATTGTTGTTGTCGTTGAAATCCTAGAATGAAGTTCTAACATTCTCTGCTTTTTTTATAATGAAAACTATACAATCATTAGTAATCATATACTAAAAATAGCTTCCCCAGATGTTATCTCCTCCTATGTATATACACATTTATCTCCCTCTTTATTATTATCAATAAATAATAATATAACTAAAGTAAAACATAGTCATAAGTAGCATGATTAAGTAGTTACTGAGATATGAAAACAAGAAATATCAATAGTAGGTCAAAAAATAATAAACATTAATTAGCATAGAAAGTCACATTTAAACAAACATGATAGTGCTTGTACGAGTATGATATAAACAATCAACAAAAGCAGAAATAAACAATCACCTAAAGAAAAAGTAAAGAAAATGCAAAGAAGAATTACTCATAGTCGTGAAAGTTGTAAGTGGAGAAATCACAATAATCTCATAATACTCATAGTATGTGGAAGAATTAGATTGATAGTTTCTCAACTATTGAGTATATTCTTCATCTTCTCGAATAGACAGCCCTTGAAATGCAGTATGATGCAGTTGATGAGGTGCTCAAGGATCGGGCCAAGATATATCATCGCTATCTTCTTATTCTTCACCAGGTTGTTCTTGCACAATATTCTTTCCTCTGTCTCGATGGGAACTTCCATCATAAGAAGATGATCTATGAGGATGGTAAACAGGAGTTTGTGCTAAATGAGGAGGAGAAGGAAAGGAGGATGATCTAGACGATGATCTCCCATGAACTTTTCTCATAACTTTTGCCCGAAGTGGAAACTACTTTATCCAAAGTCTTCTCCATTTTAGTCATTCGTGTAGAAAAAGATCTTTCCAAGCTAACCATTTTGTTTTGTAAAGATTTTTGATTTTTCTCCAAATCGTGATTAGTCTTTTGATTTCAAAGCATTAAATCTCATACATACTCATTTTGTTTAAGTTCAATGTGGGCCTTGTAAATCTTCGAATTGGAATGATATTCGGTAGTATGGTGAGTAGGGGAATATGGTTCTGGAGGAGGAGGTGCTTGCGCCTATTACAAAGGAATCAGATGCATTTGGTGTTCTTGTTGCTATTGTTGATGAGGAGTCCATTGAGCAAGAGACATGATTAGAGGTGGTCTTTCAGGAAGATGCATTAAGGATAAAAATCTTATACTGCTGACTTTAACTGGAGTTTCTTTGAAATGAGATATATATAAAGGCAATCCGAGAGCTTGTAAAAGATGCATAATGTATGGGGGCATATGTAATGATTCGTTGGTGGTGAGTCTGTAAACCTTTGATATCATCATGAATAAATTTTGCCCAATTAATTGAATTCAACCAAATATAGCATATACGGCTTTGTGGTCATTTTTATATATATTTTTATGACTTAATCAGGGAATTATCATGTTAGCTATCATTTGATTTAAGAAGCTAGCCTTTGTTCGTAGATGAACCAATTTCCATTGTGGCATTCTATCTTCGCATATTTGGTGTGCAATTTCGTCACATGGCAAATTTCTATGATCATGAATTTTCTCTAAACTAATTCCAATAGAGGAGCAATCGAGTAATCGACCAATCATGTTCACATTAATTTTCAAAACACATCCATACACACTAGTCCATAATCATCCTTCTTCATTTTTGAGTGTCAAAATATCGCTACTACACCAATTTTCATAAAAAAGAAAGATGGCTAGTTGATCACTTTGTACCTCATTCTCACCGAATTAAATTAGCTTATGACATCCGGAGGCGATGCTGAGTCCTTGAAGACCATATTCTCCAAATTATCATAGTCGGTAGAAGGGACCAGAATGAAGTCTCTTTTGTTTCAGATCGTCGGATCTTTTATTAGCTATTGTACTATTGCGAAGCCATTCTTGGACGTGTGCATTGGTGATAAGATTGGTTTGAGAAGATGAAGATTGGCCTCTCTTTGATTCTTGTTGATTGGATCCTTTACTTTGGGTGCCATTTGGGAAGAAATAGGATTTTAGACAGCTAGGATTTTCGATTTGGTATAAAAATTGAGATGATTTGGGGAAAAAAATAAAGGAGGAGTGAAAAATCATTATAAAGGGACGTTGTCTGTAGTAAGCCAAGAGTCCTCTCCGACGTATCAGGATAGATGATAGACGTTTGAGATCACACAGGGAAATTTTAGTGAAAATTTTGATAAACGTCTATTATATCTTCACAGACGTTTGAGGCATGCTGATTTCTACTTTTAAGTAAGATGTTTATATTTTTTTATTTCATATTTTCATAAAAACAGCCTAATAAATGATTATTATCATTAAGTACATATAAAGGAAAAAACATATATTATATTATTTATGTATATATTGCTATATATATATTTATAAATGTATAGAATTATTTTTCCTCCAAAGAACTTGAGTTTCTAAATTCAGTTCGAACCTAAGAGTTTGTGTTATTTTTAGTTTGCTCATATTAAGGCTTAAGTGGAGACCAACTTGGATAAGCCAGAGTGTTATTCTAGTCTTGGTTTGATGGCCATATCTTCCGTAAGTTTCTTGGAGTAATGTTGCAAGTTTTTACAGAAGTCTCGATTAATAAGGAGATTTTTGTGTAAATAATTTTTTATTGGCGAATGACCGTAGATTGCTAGATTATATTTTTCAAGAAAGTTAAGGTGAGATCCTTGATGTCGTTGCTCATAATACATTTCTAATTGAAGTCCTATCATTTCTTGTTGATATTGATATATTTCATCCTCTTTAGTATTGAGAGTTGACGATTCGAGATCAATTGCTCATTTAACCTTCTTTTCCTTTGGAGAGCAACCGGTATGATATGTAGGTGATACTATAATATCTAGTGAGGCTGATCGATTTGAAGGCAGTGTGGTTTTAGTTAGTGAGACGTAGGTGCTATTTGATGAAGGTGGGCTAAAGTCGATAGTTAAGTAAGTGGAGTCATAATCAGAAGACATGTTTAGAATTTTCTAAACTGGTGAGTAATATTTCTGTTTTATTTTTCTTTAATCAATTTTTAATGTATAAATAGAATAATGCATTCTATTTTTAGTAAGAAAGTTTATAAGGTCAGAATTTATTTAATCATAGATTTACTAACAGTTTTTGTTAAGGTTGATTTTATGATTTCTAAAAATAGCTATATTTAAAATCTTATAGAAGAATATAGTTAATCTTAACAAAAAATATTAATTAACCAAATCGTTAAACGAACGTATACCAAGACCTCATCTTAGCTTTATAAAAGTTGACTCACATAATGGTTTAGTGAAGATATCGGCAATTTGATTTTCGGTATCAATAAATTCAAGAAAAATGATTCCTTTTTCTACATTATCTCCTAAAAAAGGTGACAAATATCGATATGTTTTGTTCAAGAATGATCAATGGGATTTTTTGACAATTTATTGCACTAGTATTATCGAAATATACAAAAGATTTAGTGATAATTTTTCTAAAATATTGAAGTGTTTGTTGCATAAAAATTACTTGTGCACAAGCTAAGGCCGTAGAGATTTGCTTGGCCTCACATATTGAGAGAGAAACATAATTTTGCTTTTTACTAAACCATGAAACTAGAGATTGACCAATAAAATGACATGTGCCAATAGTACTTTTCCAATCTATTTTGCATCCACCAAAATCTGCATTGCTGTATGATATGAGTTTGAAAGAGCTGTCTTTCGGGTAAAAGAGACCGTAATCTTTAGTATTGGTTAAGTATCACAAAATTCTTTTAACCACTAGGGTGACTCTTTAGGTTATGCTTGAAATCTTTCACTTAAGTAAACACTCATCATTATATCCAATCTACTGGCCGTTAAGTATAATAAGGATCCTATCATACTCTAGTATAATTTTTGATCGAAATCCTTTCCATTTTCATCTTTATCTAAATGTAAGCTTGGCTCATTAGAGTTGGTTTACTTGAAGTGCTATCCATTCCAAATCGTTTTAACAATTCTCGACAATATTCTTCTTGATTTATAAAAATTCCATTGTCCAATTATTTTATATGTAAACCTAAAAAGAAATTTAATTCTTCTATATAAGACATTTCGAATTCGTTTTATTTATGTTAGAAAAATCATTACATAGTTTCTTACTAGTTGATCCAAATATGATATCATCAACATATATTTGTACAATTAATACATCATTATTTTCTCTTTTTATAAATAATATTTTGTCAATTTTGCTAATTTGAAAACCAGAATTAAATAAATATGATTTTTTTTTGGCAAAGCCAGCCGGTTTTGTAGTGGACTGTCCACTTTTTATTACGAACGTAATAAAAACATGAAGAACAGGAGTAAGGCAGAGGCACCTTAACTACAAAGAAATAAGAAAATACAGCATAGGAGTGTGACAGATATATCACAACTACAGCTAGCTACTATCGAACTAAGACTCCTACGAAGAGATAGTAAGTCGAACATCATCTTCCACCTGGGTAGAAACCAAAGAAGCATTCCCAAGAATACCAGAATAGGGTCGAAACTGGAGAGCGAGAGAAGGATCATAAATCTCAGCGTCAGAAGAGTAAATAAAAGATCGATCCCAAGAATTATCAGCAAGCATGATAGAATTTAACTCAGCATGCGAACCATCCAAATCAAGAACCAAGGAATCACCAGAAGGTCGATAATAAAGTCGACGAAAGTCCGTAAGATCTGCGGATACAAATCTATAATAGGAGTCATCCATGGGGTTAAATCGCAAATCAGATCGACGATCAACCCAACATCTCTCGGATTCAACCCAAACGACAGAAAACTCAGGCGTAGCAAGAGCCAAAGCAGGAGAGGAGTCCGTAGAATCATCAATAGGGACAATGGGTGAAGGCAGGGATGAAGGCCGAGCAAGAGAAGTCGACGAACCAGGAACAAGAATCGGAGGTACAGGAGGAACTTTGGGAACCCATTTCCTAAGCGGGGGCCGAGGGAGAGGAATCTTAGGCGCAGCAGCGGAAACAGAAGAATGCGTGCAGGCAGAAACCAAGTGGCCAAAGGAGAGACAGGAGGAACAAATGTCCGGGACCCAACCATATCGCACACGGACATCCACCACATGGCCAACAGCTAGCTGAACAGGAATAGAGGCAGGAAGAGGCTTACAGGGGGAAATCTCAATCAGCGCCTTAGCGTACACCAGCTTGAAAACATGATTGTTTTAATCCGTATAATGCTTTTTTAAGTTTGAAAACATGATTCGGGAATTTTTTTCATGAGAAAATAAAGGTGGTTGTTCAACATAAACCTTTTATTTTATAAAATATTTAAAAAGGTGCTTTTAACATCCATTTGAAATAATATAAAATTATAAAAACATGCAAATAGTTGTGATATTTTTATAGCTTCAAGATGAGCTATAGGGGAAAACATTTTTTCACAACAAATTACTTCTTCTTGACTGTATCCCTGAGCAACTAATCTTGCTTTATTATGAAAAATGTTTCCATTTTCATCTGCTTTATTTTTGAAAACCCATTTTGTTCCTACTACGGATTGATCATCTAGTCTTGGTACGAGTTTCCAAACATCATCACATTCAAATTGGTTAAGTTCCTCTTGCATTGCTAAAATCCAAAAATCATCTTTTGATGCTTCCTTGTAATTTTTGGGTTCGAAGTTAGATATGAATGCTACATGAATTATTTGATTTAGTAGATTTCTAGTTGAAACTTTAGAGTTTGAATAACAAATTAAATTGTTAATCTGGTCTCTTAAAATTCGAGGTGGTGATCTTAAAATATTATCTTTATTGTTAATGATATCATTATTATTGTTTTCAGTAACACTATTAGTAGTATTATTATCATGAACTTCGTCATATCATCATAATTTAAACAATCAATACTTATATTGATCTAATTAAATTTAAATCCTATTAAATCAAACGATTAACCAATTTTAAACATCATTAATTAAAATAGTTAATTAATTCTATAGGATCGATTTCACCCTAGAGGGTAGGTGAATAGGGTGATACTAATAATAACAAAAAATAATGATGAAATATATAAAATAATTGCTGCATAGATAATAGCAGAATAATAAAAGCAGAAATAGAACGACACAGATTTACCCAGCTTCGACAAAACCCAGCCTACGTGCTGCCCCCAAGGTTTCTACTAGAAATTAAGTAGTCAGACACTTACGCACGTAAACTTGCGAACGCCACTATAGACTAACCTTACTCTATGCTCAAAACCCTGCCACTACTCAACCATAGAGTTGCAAATTCTCGAACTACAAAACTGTAGTTCATAACCTAGTTAAACACATTAGAATTTGAAAATTTTAAAAGAAAAATACAATTTGAAAAGTAAAACAGAGCCCTATAAGTTTAAGCCCAAATCAACAAATAACTGGCCCAAAAAATTAACTTTCTTTCTTTGTTTTGGCCGACTTCCCTTTTATTTTCTTTCATGAGAAATATTCAGCCGCGTTCCTATTTTCCTCTTTCAAAATTCGAGCATTGCTGTGTTAAAACAACTGCCTAATTTTCATGCAATTGAAGTGATTAATTTGCTTCGCTTTGATCCTTCAATCGTCTCCTAGCTTTGATTGGCTTTCGACTTCTCCAATTATAAAGATCGAATGGTTAGAAAACTGGCGATTGTACTGACTTGTTCAAGTCATACTCGGTTGGATTTGTTTGATATATTTTATTAAGTAGGTTCTGTTCTTTTTGGAATTTGAATTTTGGATAATCTGAACTTCGTGAAGATTGACTTATTCATTTGTTGAATGGTTTCACTACAACACTAAACTGGGTTGATCGATCTCCATAAATTCAAAATTGCTCCGTTAATTTTGGCCATGACTTCGGCTTTTTAATTTAATCAGTGTTACCACCTGGCTTTGACTTGATGAAATAATTCTTGACTTTCATCGAACTGCGCTGATTTGTTTGAACTGCTAAATGCGTGATCATTTCTTTTGTAAACTCCTGCTTTATTGAGTTCATGTCTAAATGCTTTGTTGCACTTGTTCGATTCTTTTGTTGTGTATGAACTTGCTATATCACCATATATGTGCATACATACATATGTATGTGTGTGTATATGTGTTGTTGATCATGCTGCACTGACCCATTTGCTTGTTGAGTTCATCCTATTTAGCCATGCTTGTCTCTGTGTTCATGCAGTTTTGATGGTCTATTGTCTTCATACATATACATATGTATATATGTGTTTTGGTGACCCTGTTTAAGCTTGTTGACGCATGAAAGCATTTGCAACTTGATCACTTGTTTGGTTCTGGCATATTTGTACATGTCTGAAATGATTCACTTGTATCAATTTGTGGTCATTCATATATAAGTCTTTGTTGTATATCTGGACTTGGAGTCTCTTGCATTTTCCTTGCACTAGTTGTCATATGTATTCTCTCGTTTACCTGAACTTGCGCTAATATGTGTATGTATATAATTGCATATGTGCATACATATAGATTTTATAGCTCTGGCCAGTTAATCCACTGCTGTGTTGACTCTCTCTTTTGTTCAACTAGTTGTGTCTTCATGCATACAGTCTGCTTGTTTTATGATGAACTGAACACTTAGTCCATCTGACTTATTTCCTTGTTCACCTAGTGTGTTGCTTTGCTTTTTCTTCTATTTCATTGGTTGTTAGAGTTGCAGTCTCTACACATGAGTTATGTCTAATTGATACTTGTGTCTGGTCCACTATTCTCTAGAGTCTGGTGCACCTTTCTCTGGTTCATGTTGTTATTGATTTGGTTAGTTTTGCTTTCATCTGAGTTGTATTGTGATATCATGTTGCCTTGTATTCTTTGAGTATAACTTGATGCCATATCTGTTGCATGTTGATTTGAGTCTGCTGCATTTTGAATGCTGGTCATCTTGCCCATTCATATGGACTGGGTTGCCTTGGCAGTCTGAAACTTGTGTACACTTATATCTAGTTGAAATTATTTTTAAATACATGCCTCATTGTTTGCTGGTCATTATCTTCTAATGCCTCTTCTTTGTTAACTCATTGCCAAGTTGTTTTGGTATACATGACGCCTCTTGGCTAAAATTTGAGATGCTGAGGCAATGCACATGTGTACGTGTACACATGTCTATATCCAGGCTCTTGTGCTCCTATCGTTACTTTATTTGTATTGCACCAGAATATTTGCACTTGAGTTAAATCCATCTTTTGGTTGGGTTTGACCTTATGCTCACATATACCTACAATTTTATCAAGTGTATATCTATGTGCACGGCCTTGTGACATGTACAATGATGCACTGTGCATGTTACAAGCTGTTCGTGTAAGATGGATTCAAAAGAAATGTTGACGAACAACCCAAATAGCTGAGGAAAATAATATTTTCAAAAACACACATTTTGTTTTACAGTGCAAAAATATTTCTTTTTCAATTTTACCGCATCAGTGTTTATTTTGAAGATAATTCCGTTGCTGGATTCAATCTGAAATAACGTTGAAGATAAATACGAGTGAATGAGTGATATCTAATGAGATGAACATTGTAAATTGAAATTTGTGACGTAGTCAAAATTGTAATGTAATTAAAATTATGTATATACAGTGAGAGCTCAAATTTGTGCTATTCAAAATTGTAATAAAATATTTGTTTGAATAAAATGTTTGTTTGAACTTAAATTCTGTATTATTTATTGTATTCAATAAATATTTATTTAATATTGTGAAAAATAAAATTGTACAATAATAAATATATTTAAATGAATATATATATATATATACACACTATCATCAAACAAAAATCGTATACTAGCGTACTCTACAATCTCCTCCTTTGTGATAACAAATATATATTAAGATTTTGACACTATTAAATGTATTTGATCATTCTATTTGCTCCCCCTATTTGAATATTCCTTCTCTACAACAAAGCTCCGCCTTCATATATGCATGAAAAGAATTAAAAATACACAAGAACCTAGATGAGAATACAAAAATATTTGAATTTTATTTGCCAAAATCTTAATTTTTCTCTCCCTCTTTTATTATCAGCAAAAGAGTAATAGTGTTCGAAAAATAGAGATAAAGTGATAAATATTAATACAACATTAATACCTAATCGAGAATAAATATTAAGTTTCAATAAAAAAAATCAAACAAAAATCATAAATACTCTATTAGGCGCATATTCCACTTTAAAGTGATAGGGGTAATGTCGGCATATAAAACCGTATAGTTGTGTCTATTTGTGGTATATTTATATTAGGAATTTGAATATCTACTAACCATGCATAACCGTTAGGACTTTTAAATGAGATTAGTGGTATTTCCATTTTTTTAAAATGAATTTCATGCATCTTCTAACCACGCGTAACCGTGAGGACTTTTAAATGGGATTAGAATCAACTTGTCTATTTAATAATCAATTTTGAACTGTGTTCCATACATGCATAACCATGAGGACTTTTATATATGCATGAAAGCAATAAACAAATATTCCAAGTAATTCACCTATGCATAACTGTAAGGACTTTTAAATGAGAGTGAATACTTGGATGTTTTTAAATAAAAAATAAAATAAAAATGAATAGTTTTCCATTTAAAATACCACATTTTGACATACCATATTGGATTTTAATAAGTGATGGTCATTAGAAATATGATTGAAATAGAGATGGTCATGGAATTTTTACCTACAAAAGTTATTATAAATCTTGCTTAAATTTTTAAAGAAAATTACTAAATATATTGTCTTAAGTCATAATATATGATTAATATCGACATTCATCACTTTTTCAATCACTATTTATCTTTTCGATAATCAATAAGGAGTCAAATTAGTTAATATAGTTATTAAGATCAAATAAAAAATTAATTATAAAATCAAATTTTCTAAAATGACTAATCTAAAACGAAGTCAACAAAAATTATTTTCTGGAAGGGGTTTTATAAGAAAAATGTCTAGTAATTGCAAATCAGTTGAAATGAAAAATATGCAGAAATTTTCTCTGAAAATGTGATGCAACTAATGAATATCTCTACATAAAGCATGTTCCACTAGTAAATTTTTTCTATCAACTAGACTACCAGTGTAATCTGCATCTGAATTTTTCTTTGACTGAAGATTATCATTAGTTGGATATCATAGTCCAGATGATGAAGTTGCAATAAAAACATTATAATCATTTTACAGCTTTTAAATGAATTTCTTTTGAATTTGAATTGAAACCGTGCACATAAACAACTAGTGAACATAGTGTCAGATATAGAAACTAATATATCCATGTGTATCTTGAGTAATCATCAATCAATAAAACACCATCATTAGTCCAAACAAATCTATATGAACTAGTTTAAAGACTTTAGAGGTATTTATAGTGTTCTCGGTATAAAAATATAATTGGCCAACAATTTTGGATAAATTAAAATCAAAATCAACACTCATTTCTTTATCACATAACTAGCTGATTTAAATCAGATTATGGTGTAGATTTTCATATTTAATATATCGTCCAAGATAAATGTACCAATACCTATTTTACCTTTATGATAATTTTTCGTTGTTACCCATTGTGATTCTACCACCTTTATACTAGGCTAAGGAACTTTGATTTGTTGCCCGTCGTGTGCCTAGAAAAACCAGAATCTAGGTAACACTGTTGTTGTTCCTTAGCCTGCCACCACACCTACACAAGAAAAGATTTTTTTTGACCTATTTTTTATTATAGGTCCACGGTTGTTGGTGACAAAAGATTTTGAAAATATGTTTGAGTAGACCCAAGTTAATTTATATTTGTTCCTTTTGGCATACAGATTTGTTTGATTTTAAGGAATTTTATATTCATGCCTTTTGGAACCCAAATTCATATGGTTTTCACATGTTTGGGTCTATACCAACAATTATTGTGATTGTGTCCAGTTTTTCCGCAAACCGTGCACTTGGAATTGACTTGATAAATTTTGCTTTTAACTCGTTCAGATTAGTATACCTAAGTCCTTGTTTAACAGTATTGACAGTTTGTTTCCCTAATAGCATATTTAGCGATCTTTCTCCTTTGGAAAATTTTCCTAAAGTTGCAGACAATTATTGAACTTGTGTTTTGAGAGACTCATTTTCACATAATAGCAAAGTACACTTTTTAATAGAAATTTCTCTTCTCGTGTTTTCGCGTTCTTTCAAAATCAGAATTTCATTTTCAACTGATTTAATTTTAATTTCTAATTTTTAATTTCTTCTTCAAGTGATGGACACCTATTACACTTAGGGCTCTTATTTTAATAGTTTTAACCAATTGATCAAGCTGTTTATTTAATTCTATCGAACTATCTCTTTGTGATTCAATTTTAGCATACTTCTCTCTAAGTCTTTCAAAACATCATTTACCTTATAAAAATATATAAGTAATTCCGAATGAGTAAGTTTTGATACCTCACTTGGCTCATTGTCATCACTGTCAGTTGTTTCTACATGAAGATGAAGGTTTCCTTTTTCACTCTCACTACTAGTACTTTTATCATCTTCATCAGTTTTATCTCAAGTGGCTGCAAAACTTCTCCTTTTCGGTTTCTTTCCTTGGCCGAGTTGATTTTGAGGACAATTAGGCTTGATGTAACCAGGTTTATTGCACTTATGATAGATGATCTTATGCTCTTCTGAGTTATCTGTTACTTTGACTATTCTGCTTTTCAGTTGTTGATTTAGAGATGGATTTCCATACTTGTGGTTCCACCTTTTGAATTTTTTTACTATCAGTGCCAGTTTTATTGCACTGTCATCATCATCTTCACTTTCCGTTGTTCCTTTGAGAGTTATCGTTTTTTTCGAGTATCACCTCCTTCACGTTCTTCCTTGAATTTCATTTTGAGCTCATAAATGGTGAGATTTTCGATGAGTTCTTCAAGTTTGATTTGTTTCAAATCTTTTGATTCTTGAATGGCAGTAACTTTCGCTTCAAAATTTCATGGAAGGACTCTAAGGATTTTTCGAACTATTTCTAATTCTAAGTATGGTTTTCCTAGAGCTTTTGATTTGTATACGAGATTAGAAAGTAGTATGTACATCTCTTTGACATTGTCATCCATGACCATTGTGAAGTTCTCGTATTCACTACTAAACATACCAAGGTGAGATTCTTTGACTTAGGAGTATCCTTCATGAGTCACTTCAAGTGTGTGCAAAATTCCTGCGCAGTTAGACAATGTGAGACATGATTAAAATCAATTTGATCCAATGAACAAATAATTGAATTCATAGCTTTAGCATTAACATTCTGTAGTTTATTTTCAAGATCTGTCCATTGATCCATTGGTTTTTCAGTTTCTTAATTATCTACCACTGTAGTTGGTGTCCTATATCCTACCTCAACAATATTCCAAGCATCAATGGTTTTCAAAAAAAAATTCATTCTATTTTTCCAATAAGCATATTCAATATTGAACATAGATAGTCTAATTATAAACTGTCCCTCAACAAAAGCATTATTAAAAGAAGCCATTTAAATAATCAATTTTTTTTAAAAAAAAATTGGTTTTTGAGAAATCAAATTTTTTAAACAAAAATTGGTTTTTGTTCCTAGCTTTGATACCACTTGTAGGATCGATTTCACCCTAGAGGGGGTGAATAGGGTGATACTAATAATAATAAAAATTAATGCGGAAATATATAAAATAATTACAGCACAGATAATAGCAGAATAACAAAAGAAGAAATATAACAACACAGATTTATCTAGCTTTGGCAAAACCCTACCTACATGCTTCCCCAAGGTTTCTACTAGAAATTAAGTAGTCAGACTCTTACACACGTAAAATTGCGACACCCACTATCGACTAACCCAACTGTACGCTCAAAACCCTACCACAACTCAGCCACCAAGTTACGAATTCTCAAACTACAAAACCATAGTTCGTAACCTAGTTAAACACACTAGAATTTGAATTTTTTTAAAAGAAAGGTACAATTTTAAAAATAAAACAAAGCCTATAAGTTTAAGCCCAAATCAACAAACAATTGGCCCAAAATAAACTTCCTTTCATTGTATTGGCCGACTTCCCTTTTATTTACTTTCATGAGAAATATTGGGTCGCGTTCTTTTTTTCCTCTTTCAAAATTAGGGCTTTGTTATGTTGAAGCTACCGCTTGATTTTCGAGCAATTGAAGTGATTAATTTGCTTTGCTTTGCTCCTTCAAACGTCTCCTACCTTTAATTGGCTTTCGACTTCTCAAATTGTCGAGATCAAATAGTTAGAAAACTGGTATGCAATTTGCCTTTTTCGAATTTTGATTATTCTCGACTTGATTCGAATTTTATAATTTATTGCTTTCGATAATTGCTGAACTTGAATCTAATCATTTGCGGATGATGTAACTGGGTCATATAGGGAATGAATCCCTTTATTTTCCTTCGTATTTTCTATTTGAATTCTTCAACTAATTTTGTTTGGCCGTTCGATTTTACTTGAATATTTGCAATTGTACTGACTAATTCAAGTCATACTCGATTGGATTTGTTTGATATATTTTATTAAGTAGGTTCCGTTCTTTTTGGCATTTGAATTTTTAAATAATCTGAACTTTGTGAACATTGACTTGTTCATTTATTGACTGTTTTTCACTACAACACCAAACTGGGTTGATCGATCTTCATAAATTCAAAATTGCTCCGTTCTTTTTGGCCTTGACTTCGGCTTTTTAATTTAATCAGTGTTACCACCTGGCTTTGACTTGATGAAATAATTCTTGACTTTCATCGAACTGCATTGATTTTTTTGAATTGCTAAATGTGTGATCATTTCTTTTGTAAACTCCTGCTTTATTCAGTTCATGTTTGAATGCTATGTTGCACTTGTTTGATTGTTTTGTTGTGCATGAACTTGCTATATCACCATATATGGACATATATACATATGTATGTGTGTATATATGTGTTGTTGATCATGTTGCACTGACCCATTTGCTTGTTGAGTTCATCCTATTTAGCTATCCTATCTCTGTGTTCATGCAATTTTGATTGTCTATTGTCTTTATACATATACATATGTATATATGTGTTTCGGTGACCTTATTTAAGCTTGCTGACCCATGAATGCATTTGCAACTTGATCACTTGTTTGGTTCTGGCATATTTGTACATGTCTAAAATGATTCACTTTTATCAGTTTGTGGTTATTCATATGCAGGTCTCTGTTGTATATCTTGACTTGGAGTCTCTTGCATTTGCCTGGTACTAGTTGTCATATGTATTCTCTAGTTTACCTGAACTTGTGCTAATATGTGTATGTATATAATTGCATATATGCATATATATATATATATATATAGATTTTGTAGTTCTGGCCAGTTAGTCCACTACTATGTTGACTATCTTTTGTTCAACCGAGTTGTGTATTCATACGGTGCTTGTTTTATGATGAACTGAATTGCACTTAGTCCATATGACTCATTTCTTTGTTCACCTAGTGTGTTGCTTTGCTGTCTCTTATGTTTCATTGGTTTTTAGAGCTGCAGCCTCTGCACTTGAGTTCTGTCTGATTGATACTTGTGTCTGGTCCACCATTCTCTGGAGTCTGGTGCATCTTTCTCTGGTTCGTGTTGTTATTGATTTGGTTAGTTTTGCTTTCATCCGAGTTGTATAATGATATCATGTTGCCTTGTATTATCTAAGTATAACTTGATGTCGTGTCTGTTGCATGTTGATTTGAGTTTGTTGCACTTTGAATGCTGGTCATCTTGCCCATTCATTTGGACTAGGTTGCCTTGGCAGTCTGAAACTTGTGTACACTTGTATCTATTTGAAGTTTTTTTTGAATCCACGCCTCATTGTTTGCTGGTCATTATCTTCTGACGCCTCTTCTTTATTAGCTCACTGCCAAGTTATTTTGGTGTACATGACGCCTCTTGACTGAAATTTAAGATGCTGAGGTAATGCACATGTGTACGTTTACACATGTCTAATGCGGGTTCTTGTGCTCATGTCGTGACTTTATTTATATTTCACCTGAATATTTGCAATAGAGTTGAATCCAGCTTTTGGTTGGGTTTGACCTTGTGCTCACCTGTCCCTTCAATTTTATCAACTGCATATTGGTATGCATGGCCTTGTTCCATGTATAGTGATACACTGTGCATGTTGTAAGTTATTCATGTAAGATGAATTCAAATAAATGATGATGAACAACCCAAATAGCCGAGGAAAATAATATTTTCAAAAACACACATTTTATTTTACACAACAAAAATATTTCTTTTTCAATTTTACTACGTCGGTGTTTATTTTGTAGATAATTCAGATGCTAGATTCAATCTAGATTAAAGTTGAAGATAAATACGAGTGAATGAGTGTATGTAGTGATGTGAACATTGTAAATTGAAATTTGTGATGTAATCAAAATTGTAATGTAATTGAAATTATGTATATATAGTGAGAGCTCAAATTTGTACAATCCAAAATTGTAATAAATATATTTTTTGAATAAAATATTTTTTTGAATAAAATATTTGTTTGAATTTAAATTCTTTGTTATTTATTGTATTCAATAAATATTTTATTTCATATTGTGAAAAATAAAATACTACAATAACAAATACATTTAAATGAATATATATATATATATATATATGTTTATTATCATCAAACAAAATTCATATACTAGCATATTCTACTACCTCCCCTTTTTGATGATAACAAACATATATTAAGATATTGAATCTACTAAATGTATTTAATCATTCTATTTGCTCCTCATATTTGAATGCTCCCTCTCTACAACAAAGCTCCCCTTTCATATATGCATAAAAATAAATAAAAAATACACAATGAACCTAGATGAGAATAAAAACATTTGAACTTTATTTGCTAAAATCTTAACTTCTCTCTCCCCCTTTTGTTATCAGCAAAAGAGTAATAGTGTTAGAAAAATAGATATAAATTGATAGATATTAATACAACATTAATACCCAATCGAGTATAAATACTAAATTTCAATAAAAAATCAAACAAGAATCATAAATATTCTATTAGGCGCATATTCCACTTTAGAGTGATAGGGGTAATGTCGGCATATAAAACCATATAGTTGTGTCTATTTGTGGTATATTTTTATCAGGAATTTGAATATCTACTAACCATGCATAACCATTAGGACTTTTAAATGAGATTAGTAGTATTCCTAATTTTAAAAAAAATGAAATTCAAGCATCTTCTAACCACGTAGAACCATGAGGACTTTAAATGGGATTAGAATCAATTTGTCTATTTAATAATCAATTTTGATATGTGTTTCATACCAACATAATCATACAACGGAAATAAATAACTAGATAACTAAGGAGCCCTTTTCTCGATCACTATCTTTAAAGAGCTCCAAAGAGAAACACGCTATTCTTAGACTACTCAAATATATTTTAGTACCCGAGAGTTTAAGGAAAATAAATAACTCGGGTCAGACAATAGTCTGGTATGAGTAAAACTCTAAAACAAAAGAAAGTGTATTTAACAATAATATGTGGGACCACATCGCTAACACGGAATTGGTTTTCTCCCACATAACAACCAAACATAGGAATGAAAAAAAACAACAGGAAACAAATCCAAACATAGATGATGGGAAAAAATAGTATAAAGGTCCAGACTTGAAAGAATGGAAATAGTCCGAACAAAATCCAAACCGGATAGAACTGATAAAACAAGATAATAGTCCAAACTTGACAGAATGAACGAAACCTATAATTAAACACCATGAAGAGTGGTTGACTCTTCCCATCGCAATTACGAAAAAACAATTAAAAGGTTTGAATGAAATAAGGAAAGGAAAATCTCTAACAATGACTGGGACGTTACACCCCCCTTGAAGTATACCTCTAGTAATATACTTCTGAGAAGCTCATTTACTTATGATTTTTCTCAGACAAGTCCAAGCTGAACCTCATCAATCCTTACCGAGTATCCGAATATTTCATCATCTAAGTGCACAACCGAGTCTAAACTAGATGAGATGTGAAAATACCCTATTAATGGGAGCAACCCTACATTGCTTGGCTTCCTCTCACGCTTTGGGTTTAGTCATTTTCGACAAAGTATAATAAAGCTCAATGGCAATTCATCTTAGAATGACGATAAAAAAGAAGCTTAAGTAACCGATAGCCAAGAAACCCACTATCGAGGATATAAAACGATCATATATGGAAATTAAGTCTTGTATACTTACGACCACTCATTGGATTCAAATTCGTACTATTTCTTGGTTAACAATAATATCGGACAAGTCAAGGTAGTGTTACCTCAAATTCATTTCTCACAGTTATTTTTTGACTTTCGAAATAGCGACAAGTCTACTTCTTTGATGTTTAGTGCTAATTATACAAATAAATCATTTCATGTAAGTGAATCGCTTTACGAAAATTAATTTATTTCCATAAACGAAATAAACTTTTTCTTTTAAAAATCAAGTTCATGCTCGGTCTCACAATACAAGTCTTGTCTTTAAAAATACTTTGTTAAAGGAGTTCATTAACTTTAAACATCATTATAAAAAGGATTTAATGACTTAAACACATCCATGTAATATTGATTAATTAACTTTAAAATTTCATTAATTCAGTTAATGAATTTACTTCGATAGCCTTTAATCCATTAGAAGTTATTCGCTTTTAAACACCATTAATTTAATTAAAAATTAATTATAATTAATTAAAATAAATAAATAATTTATTATCATTAATTAAAATGAATAACAAAGTCAAAACATCCTTATTACTTAGATAAATTCACTTTGATACTTAATTAATTAAGTTGATAAATTAACTTCAAATTCCTTTAATTAAAAAGGGTAAACCACCTTTAAAACATCATTAATTCAATTAATTAGCAATATTTAAATTTAGTTAATTGCATAAATTAATAAGTTATTAAATATCATTTTTAAAAATGATTTATTAATTATAAACATCATTAGAGGGAAGATTAATTAAAGTTAAAACAACTTGATTAACTTTAAATAAAACATTTATTAAAAAGATTTATTAATTTAAAAACATCATTAGCAAATTAATTAATTAACTTTAATCCAACATTATTGAATGATTAATTATCCTTAAACATCATTAACTAAAATGATTAATTAAATTAAACCTTCATTAACCAAGTAATTAGTTAAATTTAAAACACATCGTTAACTAAGTAATTACTTAACCTTAATCCTTATCAATTAAATAATTAATTAAATTAAATATTCATTATTAAAATGGTTGATTACTTTTGAAAACATCGTTAATAAAAATCTTGCTTAATTTGTAAAACAATTCCAAGTATGAAAATGAAACCAAACGGTTTCGATAAAAAACGAACTTTTTCGTAAGTTTCGATATAGCGACTATCCCTATACGGGCAATTTAGAAATCAAGTATGTGTCATTGCAATATAACCAAACATCACGTGGCAATGGTATGAACATATATACATGGTGATTTACAATTATGCAACATATATCAAAATTTTCTAACAATATAATTAACTTTAGCCACTAACTTTTCATATCACTTAGTACATGCAAAGTAACTTTCAAATGCGACAACTTTTTGCAATATGAACCGAACCAAACACCAAGCCATCACTACACATATACTAAGCATTCATATGTCAATAATATGAGCATTAAATAGTTTAAAAACTTTGGTTATAAGGGTAGAGTTTTACTCACCGAAACACTTACTAACTTTACCAAATTTGCACTAACTTCTCGAACAATACTAGAAATAGGCTTTGCTATGCAAATGACTTGACTTAGTGGGCTTTGGAGGTTCTTTAAGGCTCTAAATAGAGGCTATAGATCATATCCATGATTAAAAATGGGGATTTATGGGTGTCCTTTTGAATGTAAAGTGAAGTGGAATGGTTTTAAGTTAGTTCTAGGAATATAGAAACTAGTTTTAAGGGAGATGGAGTAACTTTTTGACTTAGTAATTTTCCTATGAAGCCAAGAATGTTCATATATAAAGAGATGAAGGATTTGTAAAATGATAATGGTATCTTAAAGTTAGGAAATGTGGAGAGTGGATGGGTATATATAGACATGAAACATATAAAATGACTAAACTAGCCTTGCGTCTTCTCCACCACTCTTAAGATGCCACATATCCCCATTCCCCTCTCTTCTACACGTTACCTAGGGGCCCACACTCATGCTTAAGCATGCCTTGCTCCATAATGCACTAAGTTATGGTTTTGAGGTATGGTGATACATGAAAGCTTATTTTCTTTTACTTTATTTTTCTTTTAAACATAATGTGTCACATCATGTTTATATTTAAAGCAAACATGGTTTATTACAACTAGTACCTTAATTAACTTACCATATGACATGTATATGTGTATACATGCTGATACAAATGCGTACGACGTTTCCAATGACTTTTCGACACAGAAAAGTTGAAATTCCAAAAAACGTTTTTCGGTTGCATTTTCTGTTTTTATTTAAACTAGCTATTTTAGTAAAAATACTTTGAAAATGATTTTAACATCATTAATTATTATTTAAAAGATGTTTTTTTGGATATTAAAATCCATTATTTAAATATTTTAAATGATTTAAATATTCAAATACAAAGTCATTAATTTATGGATCATTATAGGCCTTGAAAAATTAATTAGTTTTCATTTTCTTTTATTTATAAAACAAAATTATATTTGATTCAAATAAACACAACTTACATGTCAATCGCTTCTTTTCCAGTCCATTTATTTTTAGTTACAACACTTCTATAGAATTTAGTTTCACAATTTCTTATGCAATTTAAATATCCTATTTTTACAATCAAAATTATTTTATTAAAATAATTTCAAAGCCAATTTATCAAATAAGTCACCAAATTTTAACTTAATTAAATAAATTACTATTATTAACATTAAGTAATTATTTCTGAAAATTAGGTTGTTATAGCTACCATCCTGCAATGGTCGGGTACCTCCTCGGTGCATTTTACATGTATATTGGATACCAGAGGTGTAGGGCAGTCATCATATTTGGTATTAGAATATAGGTTGTGTAGACAAACTAAGCTGATACTTGGATTCATTAGAGATAAGGAGCTAACGCCTTAGAATGGATCGAGCGATATATAAGAGCGTACTTGATATATTTTGGTTTTCAAAACTATATAATAGTAATATAGTATATAAGTAGCCTTGCATTCACAAACACTACTTATTCCATTTTTGAGAGACTGACCATTCTTAATACAGCTTATAAGAATGAGCCGGCTAACATGGAATACTGCTAGAAATTCCATCTTCGGAGTTGAGGAGGAGCCGAGATCAGGGGCAGCCAATCTGGACTTGTAGAGCATGTTTGCTGAGATGGTGCGAAACATGGTTCAAAATACCCTAGTTGTTCTCGTTGTAACTTTTGATGGTGGTGCTCCAATGCAATCGCCGATGGTTGACTTTGCCAAACTGAGCAAGGATTATTCTACTCTAGAAGTTAAACCGTTTCTTGGAACGAAATCAGCCATTGAAATGCATAATTGGTTGGACACTTGCAAATGCATCGGTGGGGATATGGAGTTCATGGATGCGATGAAGAGGAAGCTGACCTCTAGACAGCTTCATAGATGAGCTATGGGGTAGTGGATGCCATAAAGTTTACTGCTCTCGAGGACCAGATCACTTAGGAGAAGTTCAAGGTGAGGTTTGAAGGGAAGTACATACCAATCGCTCAGAAGTCGGTGCTCTTTCAAAAGTTTACCGACTTGAGACAGAGGGATACGTCTATGTCGAAGTACGTGGATGAGTTCGATATGTTGTCAAAGTATGGTCTATTTTTTTATTAATACTCCACTCCAGAAGAATGAGAAGTTCATTATGAGCTTGGACACTTATCTTGGAGAGAAACTTGTGAGTCATATCGATGAGACCTTTGCAAGGCTGGTGGAGAAGGCTCTTTGACATAAGAGTTTGTATCCAAAGACTAAGCTGGTTATTACTCCCAAGGATGGGCCAAAGCCTCCAGTTGTGTAACGACCCGCAAATCCATGCCCCTTGAGTCAATACTATTCTACATCTATCAACTCAAGATGAACGGAAATACAAACCATTTGGGTTAAAGAAGAAGAGGTAGAAGAAGAGAAAACAGAAAACAATAACAGAATCTTGCCATCACAGCGGAATAAAATATAATAACTATTCAATGACCTTTACAAAAAACAAAACTATATCTGTGTATACATACATCATCAGAGTACATCAACAATAACATACAACTGTACAATCATATAAATCTGTCCTCGGGACTGAATACACAGCGGAGTGATAATAGAAAGTACGGAAGTACGTATCGCCATCCAGCTCGTCTCTTGAGCTTCACAGCAACATATCCTGTATTCTATAATACTCGGTCTGACCCGAGCATTATAGTTTAATAACACTCGAGTCAGTCTGGAATACCAGCGTGAGAAATCACACTAAAATTGATTATTAAAGTTTCAAAAATCCTTTGAAAACAAAAGCATCTTGTAAGACCACGCCACAAATAAACATGTTGGGTTTTTACCTTACGATAGCTAAAACAATTTTTTATTAAAATCCTCTGATATTATGATAGGGTCTATATACAAATACTTATTAAAATAGCCAAAATTGTTACATTCATTAAATTCTAGCTACTAGCCACAGAGTGGGTAATACAAACAAAACTCGTAAAAGGCGCGTAAGGAGAATGGATTTCCAACTAATGACTAGGCACTGGGGTACCACCTGTCATGGTACGTAGCCTAGATCACAGTACCGAGGATCACTCCCGACCTCCTACAACACAAGACCGGGACTACCCCTTACTGGATAATCCCGAGTAAGATCACCCTACAGTTGTGATCAGCAACCACACTACTAAGCCGAAAATAAAAGGGACATCTAGACAGGGATGACCTCACCCTGAAGTGGGTGCTACCCACCTAGCCTTGCTGCATAACCCCTGATTTTCAGTCATTCCTGGTTGATGAGGCTTGAGGATAAGCGTTACCTTTTAGAAAATATCCCTTGGAATGCCCATCGTCCACCTGACGATGTTCCGAAAGCATTCATCCATACAAGTATGTCCCGGGTTCGAACGGAACCGAATGCACTATTCCTACTACATCCATTTTGGAAATATCCTCAGGATTAGTAGCGACTAGCCCTTGCACTTCACTGCTCCATCTTCGAATCCGAACTCGTTTCCCCATGAAACGTACAAACCGGATCGAAGTGGTTCTCGGGAAATAAATTCCGATCCCGGTCTCTTCGAAACGATCAACGCATTTGGGCAATATTGATAGTCAGTTATCTAACTATCAATTAACATTCACAACAACCATCAACCATAAATAATTTCCCAAATTATTTATTAACCCCAAAAATATCTTCACGAGATATATTCCTATTTTCACCCCTTTGAAAACAGTTTCAAACCATACTTTTCTTATGAAATAAATTTCCAAATATATATTTCCACTGAAAACACCAAGTACAAAACTTTAGATTTTTATAAATAATTTAAAAACAATTTATTGTAAAATATGCTTTAACATTTATATTTAGAAAACTACTTTAATACTTGATTAAAGATAATACTTTAGGAATATTTAAAATAAGGTTATTTCATAAAATATAAACTAGATTTTCTCCTTTGAAACAAAATACTAAGTCACCTTTAAATAATTACTACGATAATAGATTTGAAAAATACTTACTTTAGAATTTAAATATTTAGCAATAATAAATTTTCTAAAACATGCTTTTTAGAGCAATATTAAAACTTTTATCATATATTTATAAATTTGCTTTGACAACGTACTTGACTATCCAGGGAAATATACTTACCTTCACATTCTTTAAAAATAAATCTCTATTTATTTTTAAGCAAATGTTCCCCATTCCTTTAATAAATTCCCATTGTGAATTAATTTTTTTCCAAATATCCACAGATATATTACTTTGCTTTTATAAACCCAGTTTATAAATTTCATAGCCAGATTCTCCTTTAAAAATCTCGTTTTTACACATTTAAATCAATTCCCAAATTGATTTCCAATTTACTCCATTTATTCCAAAATCCATTTACTTCAGAATTTTATTCCTTAATTATAATTTAAAATACTTTTAACTGAAAATACCAATTTTAGATTTCCCAAATACTTCTTTATCCTTTTAAATAAATTTAAACTTTTAACTTTAAAATGATTCTTTATTCCTTTAATTGATATCACTTAAGTTTACAATTCATTAATTTCTGTTTATTCAAAATTATTTTTTTCTCAATACTCGAAAATTATTTATTAGCATTTTAATATCAATTTCATTCCTTTTCAATTCATTCTTAATTTATTCAAATTCGCTATAATTATTTTACTTAAAACTCCACTCTTTTATTGTCTTTCCAAAAATCTAATTTATATATTTTGATAACTCAGTGTACCGAAATATATTCATGCAAATCATAGCATTCAATATTCTAATATAATTCATCATAGAATATCAAATAATCACAATAGAGAATATTAAATAACTTAAATAAATGTTGAGGAATCCAGTTGGATCCATCCAACCTGTTTCCTGCATCCACAGACATTAGCACAATATAAATACCAATTCCACTTCGAGGTGGAATATCGCGGTATATGGGATTAATATAAATCATCCGCTATTATGCGACGCGTAGGGTCTCATCCGCTATATAATGCGGGAAATCAATCATTCCAAGATGTAATATATATACTATAATATAGCATATCAAATCAATTCAACCATTCAACCAATTATTTAAATTTAAATTAAACCAGATGAGTGAGATTAACTCACCTTTGATTTTTGATTTGCAATCTGATCCAACCCGACTTGTTTTCTTCACAGTTTTAGACCTTGTACACATTATATAATTTATTAACATCTGAAATAATCTCTAAATAATTACCATTTAATAAATTAAATTGACCAATAATTTAATTTTAAACTAATCATTTGGTTTTAAACTAATAAATTAATTTTAAACTAATTTCCTTAAAATAAATAGATATTAGTAATAAAAATATTTAAACAGGTTAATTAAACAAATTAGTTTCCATAATACATCATTCATTTTTTCTTTAAAATACTAGTAAATCTAATATAACATCTATAAATATTTCATGTTTATATTTTAAATTAACTATGTAGGTGTATCTGTATATATATATATATATATATTTATATATACTTATAAAAATAATAGATTCCAAATCTAACTTTATGTAACTCTCAAACCTTTTAAATTTCCTATTATTATTATTATTTGTCAAAACTTTATATATATATATATATATATAAATTAAAATAGGTATGTGTGTAGGTATAAATCTTTAAATTGAAAAACATAGATACCAAATATACCTTACTGCTTAACCCCTCGTTCTCGAGAACGAGCCTTCCCTGTTCGCTGCTGCTATCATGAACCAGAAGCCCTAGCTTTACTTGACAAAGGCACCTTCCCTAGACTTTGACAGCGCCATCCCCTCGAGCTGCCCCGCGCATTAGGACGCGACTCGATCGCTAGACCGCCATCTCCTTGCACGTGCCACCCTCCAGAGCCGACAACGACTCGACGTCGACCTTCTACTGCCACACCCTCGGATGCGAAGTGTCTCCCCCAACCTCTCGTGCAACGCCGACTAAAAAAGAAATCGAACTTGATTTCTCGATTTCGAACGGAAGGAAAAAGAGGTTTGTGATCTTGATTTGAGCAGGAGGCTAAATCCCATCGTTCGAAGATTTCCCATTCGATTCGAAAGAGGAGGAGGGTTTGGTGCCGGACATTACTTTATTTTCTTTTCTGGATGATTTCAGTTTTGATTTAAGGTGAAATGATGAGGAGAGGATTGCGTGAGATATTAAAACGAAATTGAGGGGAGACAAGAGGAGACATTAACGTACTTGAATAAACAAACTACAGTGCTTCTGAGGTGAAAAAAACGATGATGTGAAATTATTTCAACTTGTTGACCAGAATATAAATATATATTACTTTATATTCAAATTTGAATACAAATTGTCTCGACTTTCGTAGCCTAAAATCACGAACTCCTATCGAGGCGTGCCGCTAGGCATTTATAATGTTGTACCCCTATTCCGAATGCAATGGAAAAGGTTCCAAGCCCTAATTCGATCGTATGGCGAAGATAGCTTATTGGACCTTATAATTATATTGAATTTTCAATAAAAATTTCAACGCGTTTATATATCGTATGCTCACACAAAAACTCCAAACCCTACGAAAATTGAAATCCGATAATAATACAATATTACAGATCCAATGGAACCGGTTTTGTCAAATTTCGAGACTGTTTCTCGAAAGGCTATTTTTAAATTCAATTTAAGATGATAAAATTTCAAAACTGAACAAATCAATATTAAATTCAATTGTAAAACTTTTATTATCCTCAACACTGTCAATATAAATTTTACAAGCCTTCAAATTATTTTTAACAGTCTTAAAACTCTAGATTCAACATTTTACCCAACTTCAAATTATTTAATTCAGTAATATAATTATTAAATAAATTGTGATATTTGAATTCAAGTTAAAATTTAACTTTTAAATATTTAAAATAATTAAATATTCCAATTTCAAATGCCTAAAAATTCCGGGTCGTCACATTCCTCCCCCCTAAAAGAATTTCGTCCCCGAAATTACTTGTTAGGAAGAATGATCCAATACCCGTTTACTTTTCCCAAAACCAACAATCCAACATCCTACCAACTATCTCTTTTATAGAAGACCCATTACCATTACTAACTTCCCAAATTCCCCTCATAATTTGCAAACAATACTATTTGCTCAATCATTCAAGTTTCAATTTAAAACCAAATTTTGAATTATCAAAATTTTCTCAAACTTTTTCTAACTCCCTAAATTTCCGAAAAATTTCGCCAACGTCTCCTTTGCGCAGCTAGCTCGGTACAACTACAAAATGCCCCTATGGGCTCCCAAATTTCAAAAGAAAACAAAAAGCCAAGTGGCTTGATCAAAAACCCAATCAAATTTCATACAGAAATTTTAAACACATACCTTTTTGTCGAGCAATTCAAATTTATCTTCTGAAATCAAAACCCATTTTTCCCTTTCTTCATAATACCTGTATATTCTACTTAGCAATCATATCCAATCATAACTTTCAAAACATTTTATTGACTTCCTCACAAAATGTCAATATCTATTCATTCAAGCCGTAGGATGTACATATATGTTTATTAAATTTTCACTCAAATGCTTATTTAATATATTTTTCCGACACCCATATTTCTTAAGAATTTCACCATTTCTTCTTAAGTTCAATATAAGTACTTTATACACTTCTTATATTTATTTTTACTTCACCACTTTAGTTCATATCTATTTTTATTCAAATTGGTTCTCTCATCTCCATATGAATTTAATTTATCATCAACTCTGAATATTTAATTTTATCTTCTATTTATACTGATTCATATTATTATTTTAAATTAGTTTCAATCCCTAATTTATTTCAATTTCCAAAAAAAATTCAAAAATTTTTCTAACTCCCAAAATTTTCGAAATTTTTTGGCAGAGACTCGTTTGTACAGAGGAGCTTTTGCAATTTGACAAAAGATATAAATATATATACATCGACCCATACGGTCGAAAAAACAAAAACAGTTCATATTTCCTATTTTTATTGCGTAGGCGTACCTTTATTTAGCATTTTTAAGCAAGCGGCTCGTTATTTTAGCATTTTGCGCGATCAAATCCAGCCAAACGGCTTCCCGGTACCTGTACTTACTCAATTTAAACACATAAGTACTAAATATATGCAATTTATTAACATTTCACTTACTTTCAATAGCTAACGCATAAATTTCACATATAATGCACGTTATATAATTTCCATAAGCACATATAAGGTTCCGACACTTATTACAACTGCTTACAACAAATTCTCAAACCATTCCACTCAGTTTAGTGATTTACAACTTACTCGCTTATGTCTAATTCATTCTAAGCAAAACAAACTCATATTCATTCCAAAAAATTCCAAAACCTATTTCACTTCTAATAAATCATAGAAATTTATCTAATCCCGTTTACATCGAACGACCCATTTTCTTATGCAATTTGACAATATAAATGTGAATAAATAATTACTTAAGCTTTATAACCATCTAAATTGGTTCCAACTCAATTTACACTTGATTTCATCCCATTTTTAATTTATTCACAGTCTTTGATTTGATTTTCCTTTGATCAAATCCCAACCATTTTACTAATTTATTTGATTATTTTTATTCTTTTATACATTTTTAAATTTCAATTCACATTAACAATTCATTATTGAATTTATTAATAATAAGGTCATTCAATTTATACTTGAATTGGATTTGTTTACAACTCGCACCAAATCTATTTTAATCCAATTCAATACTTACTTAGTTTACTTTTATTTATTTAGGTAAGAATTTTATTCCATTCAATATTATCTATTACATAACTGAATTCATTTCATTTCAATTTTATTTAGCTCAACTCTAGTTAAATCTAGCTACATACCATTCCTTTAAATTTTGTTAAGCAAGGACTTAATTCCATTTAACATCATTCCAATACCCAATCTCAGTTCATTTACTTACAATTATAAATTAATTTGTTCATTCACAAATTTAATCTTAATCAATAAATTCTATTTCCAAACATCAATTATTTCTAGTCCATTTGAACTAATTCTGCACTTTATTTTACACAATTTTAAATCAAAACATCATCCAATATTCAATTTCATTACATTTGCATACCATATAAAGTAATCAGTTGCTTACTAATTTTAATCTCAAAACTTTGTTTTATTTAGTCCAACTTGACTAATTGTTTCCATTCAAACTTAAGTTCAACATTCAGTTTCAATTCCTTTTTGCTTACACGTTTAAACTCATTACTAAAATGTTCAATATTCAATTTTGAAAATATATATATCTAAATCAAACTATCCCTTTGCATTTCAAAATCAAACCAATTTTTACAAACAAACATTAATCAAAACATCCAGGTAGCAATCCCCCTATTGGAAACTCGAAAATGAACACCGATGATGTCCCGATCATCATCGGAATTATTTTCCAGCGACCATAAAGAGTTCAATGCTTTTATCTCTTTTTAAAACCCTTCGGATATTTTTAAATTCCAAATCTCTCTAGATTTTCAAATTCGATTCAAAAATATTTCTCAAATATATATTATTTTCCCCAACCTTTTGAGAATCATTTTCAAATTCAACGGAATTTAAATTTCCAAATTTTCAAATCCCAAATCCTTTAAATTTATATCCAAACATTACTTTGGAATTTTATCTTATTTCGATTATTAATCACACTATAATTCACATTTATAGTTCACGTTGACAAATCTCATTTGTATATGAATTTATTCCTTAGTTTTTCATTATGGTTTCAATATCTTATTCAATTATAAATCAAATTTACAAATCTCATTTAGTTATTAATTTATTCCTTCATCTTTTGTTATTATTTCAATTTCTTTTTCAATTCTCATACAATAATGATAATAATTTAATATTATCGCTTTCTAACAACTAAGCATCCATATATAACTATAACAATTACGGAAAATCATTTCTTTTATATACAAAAATAATTTTAGGTAAAATTATTTTATTTACCCTATTTAAAACAACATTGTGTCGATTTATCTTGTTTAAGAGTTCAGAAACCCCTATCGATGACATAGCATCCCACACATCGACTAGAATCCATAAACACTCAAAGATAAGTCAACACAATACAAAACAATTTTATATTCACTAACAAATACGCACTCATACTACTAATACGCTCAAGCTCGTTCTAGAGTACTATGGACTCTATTCTATGAGTAATCCCCACCAGAGCCAAGGTTGTCACCAACCTCGCTCTGATACCAACTGTAACGACCCGCAAATCCGTACCCCTTGAGTCAATACTATTCTACATCAATCAACTCAAGATGAACGGAAATAGGAGCCATTTGGGTTAAAGAAGAAGAGAAAACAAAAAACAACAACAGAATCTTGCCATCGCAGCGGAATAAAATATAATGACTATTCAATGATCTTTACACAAAACAAAACTATATCTGTTTATACATACATCATCAGAGTACATCAACAATAACATACAAATGTACAATCATATAAATCTGTCCTCGGGACTGAATACACAGCGGAGTAATAATAGCAAGTACGGAAGTACGTATCGCCTCCAGCTCGTCTCTTGAGCTTCACAGCAACATATCCTGTATTATATAATACTCGGTCTAACCCGAGCATTATAGTTTAATAACACCCGAGTCAATCTGGAATACCAGTGTGAGAAATCACACTCAAATTGATTATTAAAGTTTCAAAAATCCTTTGAAAACAAAAGCATCTCGTAAGACCACGCCACAAATAAACATATTGGGTTTTTACCTTACGATAGCTAAAACAATTTTTTATTAAAATCCTCTGATATTATAATAAGGTCTATATACAAATACTTATTAAAATAGCCGAAATTGTTACATTCATCAAATTCCAGCTACTAGCCACAGAGTGGGTAATACAAACAAAACTCGCAAAAGGCGCGTAGGGAGAATGGATTTCCAACTAATGACTAGGCACTGGGGTACCACCTGTCACGGTACGTGGCCTAGATCACAGTACCGATGATCACTCCCGACCCCCTGCAACACAAGAACGGGACTATCCCTTATTGGATAATCTCGAGTAAGATCACCCCACGATTGTGATCAGCAACCGCATCACTAAGCCGAAAATAAATGGGACATCTAGACAGGGATGACCTCACCCTGAAGTGGGTGCTACCCACTTAGACTTAATGCATAACCCCAGATTTTCAGTCATTCCCGGTTGATGAGGGTTGAGGCTAAGCGTTACCTTTCCGAACATATCCCTTAGAATGCCCATCGTCCACCTGACGATGTTCCGAAAGCATTCATCCATACAAGTCCGTTCCGGGTTCGAACGGAACCGAAGGCACTATTCCTACTACATCCTTTTTTGGAAATATCCTCAGGATTAGTAACGACTAGCCCTTGCACTTCACCGCTCCATCTTCGAATCCGAACTCGTTTCCCCACGAAACATACAAACCGGATCGATTTTTTCGAGAAACAAATCCCGATCCCGGCCTCTTCGAAACGATCAACGCATTTGACCAATATTTAACTATCAATTAACATTCACAACAACCATCAACCATAAATAATTTCGCAAATTATTTATTAATCCCAAAAATATCTTCACAAGATATATTCCTATTTTCACCCCTTTGAAAACAGTTTCAAACCATACTTTTGTCATGAAATAAATTTCTAAATATTTATTTCCACTGAAAACACCAAGTACAAAACTTTAGATTTTAAAAAGTAATTTAAAAACACTTTATTGTAAAATATGCTTTAACATTTAAATTTAGAAAACTAGTTTAATACTTGATTAAAGATAATACTTTAGGAATATTTAAAATAAGGTTATTTCATAAAATATAAACTAGATTTTCTCCTTTGAAACAAAATACTAAGTCACCTTTAAATAATTACTACGATAATAGATTTGAAAAATACTTACTTTAGAATTTAAATATTTAGCAATAATAAATTTTCTAAAACATGTTTTTTAAAACAACATAAAACTTTTATCATATGTTTAAAATTTTGCTTTGATAACATACTTGACTATCCAGGGAAATATTATTATCTTTACATTCTTTAAAAATAAATCTCTATTTATTTTTAAGCAAATGTTCACATTCCTTTAATAAATTCCCATTGTGAATTTATTTTTTTCCAAATATCCACAGATATATTACTTTGCTTTTATAAACCCAGTTTATAAATTTCATAGCCACATTCTCCTTTAATAATCCCAGTTTTATACATTTAAATCAATTCCCAAATTGATTTCCAATTTAATACATTTATTCCAAAATTCATTAACTTCAGAATTTTATTCCTTAATTATGATTTAAAATACTTTTAACTAAAAATACCAATTTTAGATTTCCTAAATTACTTCTTTATCCTTTTAAATAAATTTAAACTTTGAATTTTAAAATGATTCTTTATTCCTTTAACTAATATCACTTAAGTTTACAATTCATTAATTTCGGTTTATTCAAAATCCTTTTTTTCTCAATAGTCGAAAATTATTTATTAGTATTTTAATATCACTTTCATTCCTTTTCAGTTCATTCTTAATTTATTCAAATTTGCTATAATTATTTTACTTAAAACTCCACTGTTTTATTATCTTTCCAAAAATCCAATTTATATATTTTGATAACTCAGTGTACCAAAATATATTCATGCAAATCATAGCATTCAATATTCCAATATAATTCATCATAGAATATCAAATAATCATAATAGAGAATGTTAAATAACTTAACTAAATGTTAAGGAATCCAGTTGGATCGGTCCAACCTGTTTCCTGCATCCACAGACGTTAGCACAATATAAATACCAATTCCACTTCGAGGTGGAATATCGCGGTATATGGGATTAATATAAATCATCTGCTATTATGCAGCGCATAGGGTCTCATCCGCTATATAATGCGGGAAATCAATTATTCCAAGATGTAATATATAATATAATATAGCATATCAAATCAATTCAACCATTCAACCAATTAATTAAATTTAACCTAAATTTAAATTAAATCAGATGAGTGAGATTAACTCGCCTTTGATTTTTGATTTGCAATCTGATCCAACCCGACTTGTTTTCTTCACAGTTTTAGACCTTGTACACATTATATAATTTATTAACATCTGAAATAATCTCTAAATAATTACCATTTAATAAATGAAATTGACCAATAATTTAATTTTAAACTAATCATTTGGTTTTAAACTAATAAATTGATTTTAAACTAATTTCCTTAAAATGAATAGATTTTAGTAATAAAAATATTTAAATAGGTTAATTAAACAAATTAGTTTCCATAATACATCATTCATTTTTTTCTTTAAAATACTAGTAGATCTAAAATAACATTTATAAATATTTCCTGCTTATATTTTAGATTAGCTATGTAGGTGTATCTATGTGTGTGTGTGTGTACTCTTATAAAAATAATAGATTCCAAATCTATTTTTATGTAACTCTCAAACCTTTTAAATTTCCTTTTATTATTATTTGTCAAGACTTTATCTGTATATATATATATATATATATATAAATTAAAATAGGTGTGTGTAGGTATAAATCTTTAAATTGAAAAACAAAGATACCAAATATACCTTACTGCTTAACCCCTTGTGCTCGAGAACGAGTCTTCCCCGTTCGCTGCTGCTATCATGAACCAGAAGCCCTAGCTTTACTTGACAAAGGCACCTTCTCTAGACTTTGACAGCGCCATCCCCTCGAGCTGCCCCGCACATTAGGACGCGACTCGATCGCGAGACCGCCATCTCCTTACACGTGCCACCCTCCAGAGTCGACAACGACTTGACGTCGAGCTTCTACTGCCACACCCTCGGATGCGAAAGTGTCTCCCCCAACCTCGCGTGCAACGCCGACTGTAAAAGAAATCGAACTCGATTTCTCGATTTCAAACAGAAGGAAAACGAGGTTTGCGATCCTGATTTGAGCAGGAGGCTAAATCCCATCATTCGAAGATTTCCCATTCGATTCGAAAGAGGAGGAGGGTTTGGTTTCGGCCATTACTTTATTTTCTTTTCTGGATGATTTCAATTTTGATTTAAGGTTAAATGAAGAGGAGAGGATTGCGTGAGATATTAAAACGAAATCGAGGGAAGACAAGAGGAGACATTAACGTACTTGAATAAACAAACGACAACGCTTCTGAGGTGAAAAAAAATGATGATGTGAAATTATTTCAACTGGTTGACCAGAATATAAATATATATTACTTTAAATACAAATTTCAATACAAATTGTCTCGACTTTCGTAGCCTAAAATCACGAACTCCTATCGAGGCATGCCGCTAGGCGTTTATAATGTTGTACCCCTATTCTGAATGCAACGGAAAAGGTTTCAAGCCCTAGTACAATCGTATGGAGAAGATAGATTATTGGACCTTATAATTATATTGAATTTTCAATAAAAATTTCAACGTATTTATATATCGTATGCTCACACAACAACTCCAAACCCTACAAAAATTGAAATCTGATAATAATACAATATTACAGATCCAATGGAACCGGTTTCATCAAATTCCAAGACTGTGCCTCGGAAGGCTATTTTTAAATTCAATTTAAAACAATAAAATTTCAAAACTGAACAAATCAACATTAAATTCAATTTTAAAACCTTTATTATCCTCAACACTGTCAATATAAATTTTACAAGCCTTCAAATTATTTTTAACAGGCTTAAAATTCTAGATTCAACATTTTACCCAACTTCAAATTATTTAATTCAATAATTTAATTATTAAATAAATTGTGATATTTGAATTCAGTTAAAAATTAAATTTTAAATATTTAAAATCAATTAAATATTCCGATTTCAAATGCCTAAAAATTCTGGGTCGTCACAAGTTGGTAGGGAGGAAAGAGGAAGTGGGACAACAATAAGAAGAAGAAGCTTCATAAGGGTGGCTAGAAGAAGGGTAAGTGGGAGCTTACCTGCTATAATTATGAAGAGATGGGCCATCTTAGCAAAAATTACAGAAATAAGAAGAAATGATGTTTTAGCTACAACAAGTGGGGATATATCAAGAAGGATTGTCTAGAACCTCCAAGGAGTTAGCAAGTTGCATCTGCTTACGCTTTGAATGCTATTCCAGCTTCATTGGGTGCTCCATCGGTGAAGGAGGAGGAGAAGGGCATTGTTAACAGGGTATGTTTCTGTTTATGATACATCCGTACATGTTTTATTAATATCAGAGCTTCACATTCTTTCATATCTAATGATTTGGTAGACAGATTGGATTGAAACCCGAGGTAGTTGACCGACCTTTGATTGTCACAAACCATGTTGGAGGATCGATAAGCATTTTTATGGTCTGACGAGACATAGCCTTATCAAGTCATGGATGTTCACTAGCTTGTGATTATGTTGTTTGGGTTTGTGGAGTTCGGTATTTTTCTAGAGATGGACTAGCTGTAGAAGTATGGAAAGTGGTAGATTGAGAGAGGCCATTAGTGACGATAGGGATGGACGATGGGCGTAGATTGGAGATAGATTGCCTGCATAACAATGAGATGGCGGTTATCTTTCTATATTCGCTTGAAGTCCTACACGATGAGATTTCATATGCGACTATGGTGAGAGAGTATCGAGTCATATTCAAGGAGGCGATCAGATTACCACCACACAAGAAGATAGAGTTGGGTATAGATTTAGTGTAGGATGCCAGACCGATTGTTATGCCATTGATATGTATGGCACCGAAAGAGCAGAAGGAACTAGAGGTGTAAGTGAATGACATACACCTATGATGATTCATTCAACGAAGTATATATGAGTAGGAAGCACATGCATTATTCACCACTAAGTCTGATGGCTCTTTGAGATTGTGTGTAGTTTACTGTGAACTGAATAAGGTGATAAGGAAGAACAAGTATCCACTTTTGTGCATTGATGACTTGTTCAGCTAGCTTCATGGTGCTAGGGTATTCTCTTAGTTGGACCTAGTGATGAGGGTTCATCAACTGAGAGTAGAAAAGGAGAGTGTGTCGATCACAGCGTTTCCTATGCCGTTTGGATTCTATGAGTGGTTTGTTATGCCGTTCGGGCTAACCAATGCACCAACATACTTTTATGATCTCATAAACCATGTTTTCAAGGATCAACTAAATAAGCTTATACTTGTTTTCATAGACGATATCCTTGTTTATTTGAGGACGGAATAAGAACACAAAGAGAATATGAGTATTGCGCTCGAGGTATTGAGGAAGCACCAACTGAAGGCGAAGTTTTTGAAATGTCACTTCTGAAGGAAGGAAGTGCGATTTTTAGGTCAAATTATTTATGAGCATGGTATTGATGTAGATCCTACGAAGGTGACAATAGTACAGGACTGGGATCGATTGAAGACTACTATAGAATTTAGAAGTTTCCTTAGGTTGGCTAAATATGATAAATGTTTTACCAAGGAATTCTCTAAGGTAGCAGCGCCGTTAACCAACCCGACGAAGAAGAATCGGACTTTTATTTAAGAAGCAAGCTGCAAGCACACATTCATGAGTCTGGAAGAGAGGTTAATGAGTGCAACGATGTTATCCATTTTAAGCGGGAATGAGAGAGCTAATAGTATACACAGACGCTTGTGGTACAAGATTAGGTGTGGTGTCCATGTACACGGGAAAGGTTGTCGCATATGCTAGTCGAAAACTAAAACCATATGAGAAGAAGTATCCAACTCACTATTTGGACTTGGTGGTGATACTATTCGCTTTGAACATAGGGAGACATTAATTATTTGCTTGGGGAGAGGTTTGAGTTGTATATGGACCATAAGTCATTGAAGTATTTATTCTTCGAAAAGGACTTTAACCTCTATGAGCAGTGATGGTTAGAGTTCCTAGACTCCTATGACATTGACATTTTCTATATGCCCGGTAGGGAAAATGTGGTCATTGATGCTTTGAGTAGGAGATATTTCCATATTAGCAGCGATATTTTTAGAGTGGAAGCTATTGGAGTTTAACGTTAGCTATGATTTTAGACCCCCATGTAAGCTAGAGCGAGAAGTGTTGGCTAGCTTGATGCTCTGACCTACCTTAATTGAGCGGATTAGTACTAGTCAAAGGTGAGATTCTAGACTAGTAGAGATTATGGTGAAGATATAGGAGGGGGTAGAGTCTGAGGAAATGAAGCATTATGGGCGACATGATGGTTGGCTCCAGAAGGACGGGAGCTTGTTTGTTCCTAACGTCGATGGGTTGAAGGATGAAGTGCTTCATGGGTACCATCATTCCAGATTGACTATACATCCCAACGGTAATAAAATGTACCATAATATGTAGACATTTTATTGGGAAGGGATGAAGAAGGACATTGAGACATCTATCTCGAAGTGCACAAACAGTCAATTGGTAAAGGCAAAGCTGAAGAAGCCAAGTGGTTTGCTACAACCACTCAAGATTTTCAATTGGAAATGGGAACAATTTCGATGGACATCATTGATGTATTTTAAGACCTAGAGGAGGTTACGATATCATTTGGACCATAGTCAATAGATTGATGAAGAGTACCCATCAAGTCTAGTAGGATGACATTCAAATTGGCCAAGTTATATATGAAGTGGGTTATGCGATTCCAAAGTGTGACGAAGAGTATTATAAGCAAATGAGACCCTTTATTCATTGGTAGGTCTTATAAGAGCTTACAAGAGGCATCGAGGATGGAGCTACATCTTAGTACAGCTTACTCACAAACTAATGAGAAGACTGAGAGGGTGAATCGTATCCTAGAGCATCTCTTGCGAGCGTGCATTCTCAATTTCAGCAGTTTATGGGACGATCATTCACTTAGTAGAGTTCGCATACAAGTACAAAAATAGTTATAGTCGAGCATTGGTATGGCACCATTTGAGGCATTATATGGCTAACCGAGCAATGTTCCTTTATGTTAGTAGGAAGCGGCTGAGAAACTGATTCTTGGTCCAAATACGATTAGAGAGCTTCGAAGAAGATCGAGATCACTCGACAATGAATGAAAGCTGCACATGATAGATAGAAGAGCTATACTAATTGGAGAAGACGAAACTTGGAGTACACCATTGAAAATATTGTATTTGTCAAGATCTCTCCGCTAAAGAATGTTATTCGATTCGGTAACAAGGGGAAGTTGGCACCAAGATTCATTGGTCCTTTTTCGATACTGGAGAGGAATGGCTATTTGAATTGGGCTAGCCTACAGTAGAAATTATGAGTGAATTTAAAAAAAAATCCATTATTGGATCTATATTGGGCCTATAAAATCTAATTTATTTAGAGTGTTTCAAAATATTATTTAAATGTATTTAAATTTATAAATTATATATAATTTAATTTAACACACACACATATATATACATATCATATATGTGTGTGCACGTGCATGTAACATGTTAACCCATACAAGGTATAACATGCTCGTGTATAAATGTTGAGATTTACATTGCAGCGGACACGTTAGCTCTTCCGATATGAAAGTACATATTGTCCAAATATATGTATGTATATGTTATCTCGCCATTTGACCAGGCAATATACGGACAAACTTGACGAGTCAAACCTCAAAGTTATCAAGGCAAGACTCCCCGAGAGATGACCACAAAGCCCAAAAACCAAATCACATCTAAAATCACAAGATAAATTCCAAACCAATCTGAGACCAGAGAAGCAAGATACCACCAAAGTGGTCGATACCGATCCAAGAGTGCTCCCCCAAGAGGGACCATCTTTTGCCTACATACTTTAATTGATGTCAAAAGCCTATGCCAAGTGTTGTTTCGTTGATCCAATCATATTCTCTATCAATCTCTGTGAACTTTTGAATCGGCAATTCTATTCTTCCATGGATCCATCGATTGGATTCAGAAACAAGCTAATGTTGGTGTAAACAACTATAGAATTACGAAGCTAAATATAGGACGAACCAAAGCGAAGAGTTCAAGATGATTAGATTGACCATATTTTGGAGTCGTACTGACCTAAGCCCTTAGAGTCGTACCGACCTATATAAGTTGATGCGGTGGCATTCTACTTTGGTGGAGAAATAGTCTAAGGCATGAAAAATGAGGTAGATATCTTCTGGATGAGATTTTAGGCTCCTACCTCTATAAATAGAAAGGTAGGGCTCATTTTTCAAGATCTTTAGGCTCGTACTCTCCTTTTTATAATTTCTTATAATCTCTATCGGAATTATACTGACCAGTAAGAACTTACGCCTCTAAGTCAGAGTATAGTCAGTAAAATCATTAAGTAAACATAGGCCAAGATTAACCGAACCACTATAAACTGTTGTGAATCATTTTTCATTTATTTCTTCACCTTTCATTCTCTACTTAATCTATTGGATATTTGTGCCATTTTAGTTCAAACATTTTGGTGCTTTCACTGAGAAACACTAGAACTCACTGATTTAAGACTTAGAAAGATTTAGAATGATTAGTCAATAAACTAATAATGTCGTAACTAGAGGAAATCAACATGGGGGTAGCTAAGAGGCATTTTCAGGAGTTATCCCTCTATCAATCTACATTACCAAGGATGAGATGGAAACCATGGGGAATGGATTGTAGGATAGGATGATTGTTCGCTAGGAAGAGATGATGGAGAATTTATTCAAGAGAATGGGACAGATAGGAATAGCCGTAGCTGCTGTAAATCAAAATCAAAAACCAAAAGCCAGAGCGTAGGTAATTGGAAGCGAGTAGAATGATTGGGACAAACCCCGAGCCAAACATATGCTTTTTTACCGGCACAAAGGCACAGTTCAGTTCTGACCCATAAAGGCTTGAGGACATGGATTATTTTGGCCTAGGAAAGAATGATACGCGTCCTAGAGATGATGCGGAGCGTATGAATGCAAATTGGAATGCGGAGGCATGGCCGGACGAGTGCGTACCAGAATTCCCTCGTAGAGTCGGGGGGCAGGTTGAGAATGTAAACTTAGGAGTACATTTGGATGACAACGACAGACTTGCTGAGATGGTCAGACTAGTTATGAGGGGTGGGCTGCCTAACCGGAGCTTGGAGGATGTAAACAGAAGTCCATGCACTTTGAACATTCAGTATGTTTGAATCCGCCTAGTTTCAAGTTACATACATTGGAAACGTATGACGGGAAGATGGATCTAAAAGTTCATTTGATGAACTATATCCGGCACATGGAGGTGTTGGGTGCGTCTGAACAGGTTATAGGAATGTGATTCCCTTTCTATTTGATAGATTTCGCGGCGATATACTTTAGGCAACTGGAAATGGGTCCATTGGCACATGGGCCATGTTAGTAAATAGATTTTTAAAGCAGTTTCGGGTCCATATCTCACGACCGAAGAAAGTAATGGCATTAGCAAGCATAAAGTAGAGCGCCTTAGAAACCCTCGGGAGTTTTCTAGTAAGGTTTAATACGACGGCTACAGCGGTTGATAAGTTAGACCCTTTAATGGTTCTGATGGCGGGAATAGCCGCTAAGACGGATTTCAAGGTTGCATTGGAATGGAATCCTTCAGGGATCTTGTAGAATTTTATCATGAGGCCGAGAGACACTTACATCTGGAAGATGCTAAGACTGATCAGGAAGAGATCAATACTATGGATAGTAGAGGACTTCCTGGAGAAGGATTCATCAAAGGCAAACAAGAAGGGAAGATGGATGATAGCTTTGAAGGACCAAAGTGACAAAGGAGGGAACCAAAATTCTCTTCTTCCATGGATAAACACTGGAACAGAATTATCTGGATATTAGGGGATAGATCCTCTATCGAAAGCCAACAAGAAGAGAGCCCACGGACTGTGAAAGGACATCTGAAAAATATTGCCTTTTCCATGACCTGGATGGGCATAACACAATGACTGCAAATACCTATGGAATCTAATTGAAGAACAGGTTAGAGATAATCGACTACAGCAGTACATGAGAAATCGAACTGTGGTGGTGGAACAAGAATAGCTATTAACTGCAGTGAATGGAAATGGCCTAGATCATGTTTGAGGATAGTCATCTATTGATCGGGACGGCAGGGAATCAAGTTCGGCCTTTACACTCTATCTCCCCTTTTTAATAAATAATGCAACAATACATTCTATCTACTTACTCTTGTATGGGATCTCGATTGGTCCTTAGGCATGCTCTGAGTTGGATGTTAAACTGTATTGCCCGGTGAGTCTGCTATCTTGATATTAAGTTTTATGTTTGAATTTGATTCCATTAGACAACCCTTTGATTATTAAAATCCACATTGAATGTGATGACTGCTACTGATCGCTTTACAGAATCGTCCGCAAAAACGTGACCAATGTGCAAGGTTCAAGTCCCCTCGTCAGAGTGTAAGCGGATGGACTTGTACGTAGTAGTCACTATAAAGTACCGTCCGAAAGGATAGGACCATAGTGCAAGGTGCAAGTCCCCTCAAAATAGCTTGAGCAGATGGACTTGCATGCCACTGATTGCTTTAAGTCCTATCTAGAAGGACAGGACCGGAGTTTAAGAAGAAAGTAACCTCACCGGTGAGCGGATGGGCTTGCTTTTTATATAGTACTCCCGCCAAAGAGCGAGGCGATTAGGCTCCAGAGTGGTCAGGAGAGACATGAATTTGATCATTGGCCCTAAATGGCCATAAATTTTATTAATGTTCCAAAGAGATCACGGATTTAAATATCGAACCTGAATAGCCATGAATTTGATTACTGATCCAGAGTAATCACGCATTCAACCGAATATAAAACGATTTGGAAAGATCGAACCTAAGGATGAAAACAAGTTTGATTTTGTTAAAAGGATTTGAATGCCTTGTAATTAGAATAGAATTGACAAAACCTATATGAATATAGGACGATTTTGATATGTGTTGTATTAACTCCGAATGAATCGGCATTGTGATGAAGTATAGACAACACTTAGGCAAAGTATAGAGTCTTAGGCTATGACGGGTCTGGAACGACTCGTAATTAACAAGAGAAACCAAAGAAATGGGATGATTCACAACGGCTTGATCAGCTGATAACTAGGAAATTCAACTACTAATATCTCATAGACACCAACGTTTGTTCTTGAGCGAAGCACTCCTTTCATTCGCAAGGTGTACTTTGGAGGGTAAGTGTTATCCTGCCTTTTGACCAGGCAGTATATGGACAAACTTGATAAGTCAAACTTCGAAGTTATCAAGGCACAATGTAACGATCTGTATTTTTAACAATCAAATATTTAACACGTTTATTTAAATAATTAATCATTAATTAAATAAAGGCCAAAAAATGTGTATTTTGCATATGACCAAATCATGACTCGAGACAACTTCTGTTGAGTTCGGATTGACATTGCGAATTAGAATGAGCATAAGGATCACTGTATTTCGAGATCGAATGATATGATGGCCAAAATGGTCTCGAAATACACGAAATTAGCCTTCCAGGGCATATCTCAAATGGTGACGCAACTAGTGCCATTGGATCTAGAAAAATGAAATGATGTATGCAGACGGGTTTCGTGACGATCGGACGTGTCGTGTGATCATATGGACTCGAAATGTACATCCATTTATTTGAGAATTAAAAAAAATGGGATATAATATAATATTATAAATATCCAAATCGAAATCTTTCCCTCCACTTCTCATTTCCCAAATCACTATAGCATCTTGAGAAAACAAATCATGGTCGAAACTCCTTTTTCTCCATTCAAATATTAATATCTCCATATTTGATTGATAATAAAATACGAGGCCAGATCTGTTAAGATCGTATCGACAAATGCTACGCAACGGCAATGGAGGATTCTAGATTTATCTTCGTTGATCGAGATTCACCTTTTTCCGATGAACTAGGGTTTGGGATTTTTGGATCTTGGAGCAACGATTGGTGAATTGGACATTAGCGACGTGTTTATCTTATCGGATGCATCTCCTCATCGAAATTGGACATTTTTGGTCACCATTAGTGATTTCCAATGATGAGAGGCCAAAGCCTTGGCCAAGGAGTCGTGATCTATGAGGAGGTGTCGATCTTGTCGATGTTGATATGGACGAGACGACCGAGTGAAAAGGAGAACGATGGCACAGACGGCGATCGATTTCATGGAGTATAGCACCGTTTCACACTAATTCATGCACGGCCTGAGGCTTTGTTCATGTATAGGCAATTTAGAGAAAGGTGGAAGAAAGGCTAATGACTTAATTAAGGTGATTAGTATTTTATTTGATTAATTAATTAACTCATTAATCATAATCCTTATATCAATCATATCTTTTGCATATGAGTTTCGTTTTGGATGTCGTTTCTTATATTGCGCTTGTGATGGCGACATCTACATTTTATCGCCACTTTTGATAAATTGGGCTGATGTGAGTGATATTGTCTCTCATTTTACTATGGTCGATATTTAGTCTTATATTGACGTTGGAGAATGATTTTTGGTTTTTGAATGTGATATTATTATTATGCAGCAGTTATATTTTTATAAAAGAATATATAATTATTTTAAAATGACAAATAAAAAATATCGCATATTTTGCATCGTCGTGCCATATTAGTGAATTATTAGATTAGATCTATTACTGATGTTATTACCCACAGTAGTTGATATGGATGGATTATTTATGTTGTATGTATGTTGTTTTGGATGGATGTACCATTGTTTGACTGTATGTTTGACTATTTGGCTTGTTTGTTATTTGTTTGTTTTCGTTGAAAATGCCAATTAGCGGTGGATTTTAGGTAGCATCTTGTATATTGGAGTTCCGCACATGCGGAAATCTAATGAATGGGCCGAGCTATAGAAGAGGGTTTGGGATATGTGCCGATAGATCTGGGTTTCAGAGTCGATGTCGGACATTTTCGTTTGGTCTGTACTTAACCATTCAGTTAAGTACAAAACCAAAGTGAATGGTATTGACCATAGTAGAGTGGTCAATATCCATCACTGTTGTCGACTGGCAATTTGGCCGATATGTGGCTCGAACGTTGATGAGACATCATGGTGCATGACATGATGGTTTGTTCGTACAGTCGGTTTAGAGATTGGATGTTATTGACCTACGACAAGTGATATTGATGGTGAGGCTATGATGTGGTGCTTTGACTTCGTGATTTTTAAGGTGAGGCTATGATGTGGTGCTTTGACTTCGTGATTTTTAAGGTGAGGCAGGGATGTGGTGCTTCGACCTGGTGGTCTGGTATTGTGGATAGTGACTCGATGATGTATGGAGTAGGCTTTCGGATGATAGTATCAGGACTGTATGGTTCATGCTAGAACTCAGGCTTCGGATGGCATGAGAGTGGGGTTCTTCGATCAAGAGCTCAGGTTGAGAGCAAGATCGAGGATTGTAGCTCAGATTGGAGTGGGGCTGCGGATAGTGGACTGGGTTGAGTGTTAGGGCTCGTGCTCAGAAACTGTAGTGAGCCAATAAGGTTCGAATCCATATCGAGTGATTGGGGCTCGACGGATGTGTTTGCGCCTAGGGATCATTGATTACTCAGAGCGTATTCGGTCATGTTTGGAGTAGGGGTACTATATGTGGGTGATACCCGAGGGCTAGTAGCGATGGTCATGCCCCCTGGACTGCACCAAGGGGTCTAGTGTCAAGCAGGTATTGGGTCACGGCAGCGTACCGGGGTTGAAACTGATCCGTATGTACATGAGTACGACAGAGAACCGGGATTTCCACTAATCCTTGACAGTTGTAGAGGGTACGATTCATCGTATATCTAGAACATTGGGTGACAGTTAGTATTGTTTGATGGATGCTATGTTTGTTATCGTTTCTCACTAGTCACGTATCACCCTAGAAATATCACACTAGGTAGGTATTGTGGTAGGGATACTTGGATACCCTGACTTGAATTATTGTGGAGTAGGTATGGATAGAGATACCTTGATAGTTGACGTTTACTTAGTATGGAGTAAAGACTATAAGTGGAGATACCTAGGCATCCTAGTAGATACTGAGTATATATATATATATCCTTTTTATGATGTTATAGAGTAGCATATTACTTATATTTATTTGCTGACTCTGTGGTTACAGGGATAGGTCATGTATGGTTTATGTACCCTCTGTTTCGTATATTATCGAGTTTTAAAGTATTTTGAGATTTGATATTGCTCATACTAGACTGTTGTCTGACTCAAGGTTTTATGTTTTCCTTCTTATAATCTTGGGTACTCTTAATGAGTAGATTGAGAGCACGTGGATGATTAAGGAGTTTTATAGGTGGACCGATAGGAGGTGACGATTATCTACACTTATATGTGCATCTGTTATTATATTTTCATTGTGTGATACTGTGGAGCCTTGACGGTGTTGATTTGCTTTTATGAGACAGTGTACCAGTTGAATTTACTTTCCTATTGTATAAACTTTATTATAGTGTTGTATAACTTTGTAGATCTTTATTTATATGATTATTTCACATTGTTTTTACTGTCTCTATTGTTTTATACCTGTTTTGATTATTATATTCACTATAATGCGATGTGAGATATGTGATAGGTAATTTGGATAGTTAATGCTTCCCTTCTCTTCTTTTTCCATTCTTTTCTCTTCTATTTCTCCATCTTATTTCTTTTTCTTTCCTTTGACTACCATTCTACATTGTAGATGTAGGGCAGTCGTTACATTTGTTTTCAGAGCTCTGACTACCCGATAACCTTAATTGATACAGAGATCTAGTAGAGAAAGATTGGGAGTTGTCGCCTTATACCGGATCTAGAGAGTGTATATATATGAGAGAGTTCATATTTGTCATATATTTTGGTTTTCAAAATTATATAGTAGTATAAATAGTAAATGGGTTGGATGCACACAAGAGCACTATTGATGTAGTTTTCTTTAAGAGAGAGAGATCATCCTTATTATAAAATAGGAATGATCTGGCATGGAAGAAAAACTACTATTGGCTCTATCTTCAGAGTTGAGTATCGGGAAGGATCGGTGCCGCTATCTGATTAATAGGATAGGTTCGTAGAGTTGGTGTGGATCATTTCTTGGATGCCCAATTTGTTTTGGATGGTTATGGTGCTAAAGTGTAATTGGCTATAGTGGACTTTGTCGAGCCGTACATATACCATGAGAGTCTAAGAGGCAGGTCGTTCCTTGGAACGGGGTCGGCTATTGGGAGGCAAGTTTGGTTAGTTGCTTGTAGAAGGATCTTCGATGACTTGGATTAAGATGATGCATGAGGTAGAAGTTAGCCTCTAAATGACTCCAAGGACGAACGATGAACTAGTGGAGTGTTTTTGTAGCTATAATTCCCGATGATCGATTTTCTTAGGACTTGTTCATAGTTCACTTCAAAGAATACTTGTCTCGACTTTTCTGAAGTCGGGATGGTTAGAGAGTTTGCCGATTTTAAGATCGGTGATATGTCTGTGTTGTGGTATATGGTCAAATTAGATATGATATCGAGGTACCATCTGTTCCCATCGATGCGCCACATAGAAAAGATTGAAGTTTATCATTGGGTAGAGAGATCACCTTGGGTATCGATTGATTCATCACATTGACGAGGGCTTCAAGAGGATGATCGATAAGTACCCAGTATTGAAGAGTTCTCCCATACTAGTTATGTAGGGATAGATCGAAAGAAAATGTATCGATGACCGTTTTGGTTTCGTCGATTGGTTCATCGAAGAAAGAGAAGGGAAATGGTGTCGTCGTTTGAGACATGCATTCCGCATATGGTGGTTCCATATATGTTTTACTTAACGTCGAGGTTTTGTATTCCTTTATATCCAGATCCGATGGGATAGTGATACGAGATAAGTACCAATCTTTGATCATGACAGACCTAATTTGGGACTTAGCCAGCCTATATGTGGTTTGTCGAGACCTTGCCCTTTTGAGTCACGGTTGTTTTTTTGTTAGGCATTGATTGTTTGGGGTTTAGTTGGATTGGTATAATAGTTTAAGAATGGACTGGTTGAAGGGGATACAGAATAGTGGTGGACTGAGAGGGGTCGTTGATGACGATCAGGGTTATGGAGGAGCGAATGGTAGTGATCGGCTACCAGTAGAGGAGCCTTATATATTCGCTCTATGTGCCATATGATAGGATGTTATTTATGCCTATAGCTAGAGAGTGTCCGGACATACTCGAGGAGGTGACCGGATTATCGCCATATAGAGATAGAGTTCTGTGTCGATCCGGTCAGAGGAGTTGGACCAATAGATATGCCTTCAAGGCATACGGTGTCCAAAGAGCTTTGAAGATTAGAGGTGCGAGCGATGAACTTTTTAGGTGATGGTTCATCATGGGTGTATATTTTGGGTAGGACGCACCTGTTGTGTTCGTCGTTAGGACGAATGGCTCTTTGGAGTTGTTTGTTGGCTATTGTGAGCTAGATGAGATGGCGAACATGTTTTATACACTACATTGATTTTAGGTTTGTTATGCCACTTGGGCTAACCATTATGTCGACATATGTTTTGGATCTCATAGACAATGTTTAGAGTGGTCGCTCGAGTAGGTTGTGCTTGTGTTTATTGATGATACTTTCATCTGCCCATGGATGGAAGAGGAGCAAAAGACACGATTAGTAATGAGATTTTGGTGGTACCACTCTTGAAGGAGAGGGAGTGAGATACTTGGGTCATGTTGGTTCAAAGTAGGACGTCGATGTAAATCATGTAGTTACGGCGGTCCAAAATTTGAATGGACCCAAGGTAGTAGTAATGTTGACCTCTTGTAAGGAAAAGGATTAGAATTTTGTTTGAAACATGAGGTGTAGACATGCGTTAGCAGGTCTGACAAAAGGGTTGACAAATGCATTGATGGTACTCATTTCGAGTGGGAACGAGGGGATGATAATACGCACTTGCACGTGGTACCTAAATGCATGCAGTAGTGAAACTGAGAGGTAGTATCCGACTTCTGATTCAGAGTTGGAGGAGATAAAGTTCGCTTTAGGGATTTGGAGGCTCAATCTGTTAGGAGAGAGGTTTAGAAGTTCAGTGATTCCACGTTATTGGAATATCTCTTCTCCGAGAAGGATCTTGACCTTCCCCAATTGTGATGGTTGGAGTTCTTAACCACATATGGATTTGATATTTCATAGACGATTGAAAGGGAAATGTAGTAGTTGGTGTTACGAGTAAGAGATGTACCAGTTTGGAAGCGATATTCCTAGAGTGGGCATTGCTCGAGCTTAACACTAGATACAACTCCAGAACTCGATGAGTTATGGCTAAGTGTGATGACTAGTTTGACCAACAGACCTACATTGATTTAGCTGATTGGAACTAGTAAGAGGCGCTAAACTAGACTAATGGAGGTCGTAGTTAAATTAAAAGAGTGGTCTAGAGAGATGATGTAGTGTGGACCCAACTAAGGCTGTTGGTTCTATAGAGATTGTTTGTTCTCGAGAAGTGGGAATAAATGTTTCGGTACTGCATCGATGGACTGCCGATGACTAAGGATAAAGAGATAACATTTGAGTCGCAATCATTAGTTGACAAGTGATGCTAGATTTGTACTCCTTAAGTCCAGTAGTATGACACCTGTTTTTCTTGCTTGAGGGATGGTTAGTGTGATTCCATTATGTGCCAAGAGCATTGTAAGTAGCCGAGACCCATTGTTCGATGGTGGGAGAACTTACAAGAGGCGTTTTGATTTGGCACTAATTGGATTAGATGATATCAAGATTGAACAATAGACTTTAAGACCTTGTAACTCTATCTGTACCGATGGATGTGATACAAATCAGGTTGGAAGGAGGACAGTGGTGTAGTAGGGGTTCAGTGGAATGAAATCAAAGGCGGTAGTGTATAGTAGACTGTGAGGAGCATGAGGACTACAGTCGAAGCCCTATAGACGGTGAGAGTTTATTTGTATCGTAAGCTTTCATTTGGATATCATAATTGATATTTTATACTAGATAGTTTAGTATCCCACATGCTAGGATACGCATGGATGTTACTTTTGGATGTTAGATCTTATATATGCATGTTTGATTTGATTGTTAGCATTTGAGACGATAGTTTATGTTTTTATGGTTGTTAGGCATATAAGATAGTCACCGTTTGGTATAGCATTCTTATTTGATGATTGCTATAGATGATCTAGCTAAGTTAAAGATATGAGTTGTATACATATCTTTATTGTAGGTGGATTTTTAGACATAGTTGTCCAAAGGAGGTTCTGTCGAATTTTTACAGATTTTGACAGATTTTTAAGGGCCGATGGGTTAGGAGAAGTTCTTTTAGCTTTATGATTTTAGGGGCGAAATCTTTTAAGGATTGGAGAAAGTAATGAGCCATATATTTAATGATAGGATATTTAAATAGTTATTTAATTATTTAATCATTAATTAAATGAACGCTCGAAAATATGGTTCTTTGAATATGACCGAATCAGGACTCGAGACCACTTCCGTTGACTTAGGACTGACGTTGCGAGTTACAATGAGTATAATGATTGCTATATTTCGAGATAGGACGATATGATGGCCAAACGGTCTCGAAATATGCGAAATTAGACTTTTGGGGCGCAGTCTCAGATGGAGATGTGGTAGTGCCGCTAGATCCCAAAAAAAGAGGTGATGTATGCACGCGAGTTTTGTGACGATAGAACGCGCTGTCTAATCGTATGAACTCAAAACGTACATTCATTTATTTGAGTATTAAATAAATATAATATAATATAATATTATAAATAACCAAATCAAAATCCTTTCCTCCATTTCTCATTTCCCAAATCACTGTAGCATCCTAAGAAAACAAATCAAGGCCGAAACCCCTTTTACTCCATTCAAAAATTAATATCTTCATATCCAATTGACGATAAAATACGAGGTCGGATCCATTGAGATCATATCGATAAAGACTATGTGATAACCGTGGTGGATTTTGGATCGATTGTCATTGACCGAGATCCACCTTTTTACCGATGAACTAGGGTTTGGGATTTCAGAATCTAGGAGCAACGATTGGTGAATTGGACATTACCAATATGTCACTCTTATCAGAGTGCATCTCTTCGCCTAAATTGGTCGTGTCCGATAATTATTGGTGAATTCCATACATAAGAGGTTGAAGCCTGGGCCAGGGAGTCACGATCTAGGAGGAGGCATCGATCTTGCCAATTTTGACATGGATGAGATGAGCAAATGAAGAGAAGAACGATGGCGCAGTCAGCGATTGATTTCATGGAGTATAGCCCCGTATCACACTAATTCGTGCATAGCCTGATGCTTTGTTCATGTACAGGCAATCTAGAGAAAGGTGGAAGAAAGCTTAATGACTTAATTAAGGTGATTAATATTTTATTTGATTAGCTAATTATCTCGTTAATCATGATCCTTAAATCGATCATATCTTTTGCATATAAGGTCTGTTTTGGATGCATAGCACTCGTGATAGGGAGATTACATTTTGGCACTGGTTTGGACAGATTTGGCTGAGGTGATTGATATTGTATTTCACTTTACTATGGTTGTTTATTAAGTGTTATATTGATGCTCGAGAATGATTTTTGGTTTTTAAACGTGATATTATTAGACAGCGGCTATGTTTTTACAAAAGAATATATAATTATTTTAAAATGATTTATAACGAATATCTCGTATTTTTCATCGTCGTGCCATAATTAGTGAATTATTAGATTAGATCCATTATTGATGGTATTTCCCATATTAATTGATATGGATGGATTGTTTATGTTGTATATATGTTGTTTGGGATGGATATAGGTTGTTTGGATGTATGGATGTTTGGCTTGTTTGTTATTTGGCTATTTTAGCCAAAAACACCGATTAGCGAAGATTTGATTTTAGGTAGCATCTTGTACGATGAAGTTTTGCACACGAGAAAATCTAATTAACAAGATGAGCTGTAGAAGTGGATTTGGGATATGTACCGGTGGATCTAGGTTTCAGATTGGATGTGGACATTTCCATTTGGTTTGTACTTAACTATACTTAACTGTACTTTACCATTCGGCAAAGTACAAGACTAAGATGGATCGTATTGACCATAATAGAGTGGTCAATGTCCATCATTGTTGTCGATTGGCAATTTGGCCGATATGTGGCTTGGACATTGATGAGTGGTGCACGAGATGACACTTTTTTAGTGAGACTAGTTCGAAGATTGGATGTTATTAACCTATAACGAGTGATATTGATGGTGAGGCAGTGATGTGGTGTTTTGACCTAGTGATTTTGATGGTAAGGCAGGGATGTGGTGCTTCGACCTTGATACCGCGGATGGTGACTCGATGATGCATGGAGTAGGCTCCATGATAATAGTATCAATACGGTATGGATCATGCTGGACCTCGGGCTTCGGATAACATGATAGTAGGTTTCTTTGATGAGAGCTCTGGTGGAGAGCAGGATCGAGGATGGCAGCTCGGATTGGAGTGAGGCTGGGAATAGTAAACTGGGTTCGATGTTAGGACTCTTTCCCAGAAACTATAGTGAGACAGTAGGGTTTGAATCTATATCGACTGAGTAGGGCTCGATGGATATGTTTATGCCTAGGGATCATTGATAACTCGGAGTATTTTCTATCGTGCTCGGAGCAGATGTACCATATGTGGGTAATACCCGAGGGCTAGTAGAGATGGTCATGTACCCTGGACCACCCCGAGGGGGTCTAGTGTCAAGCAGGTACGGGAGAGTATTGGGCCATGGCAGCGTACTGGGGTTGAAACAAACCCGTCTGTACGTGAGTACGACAATGAACCGGGATTTCCACTTATCCTTGACAGTCACAGAGGGTCATTTGATTCATAATATATCTGGTACATTAGGTGACAGTTAGTATTTTTTTGATAGATGTTATGTTTGTTATGGTTGCTCACTAGTCACCGTAGGGATGTCACACTAGGTCGGTATTGTGGTAGGGATACCTAGATACCCTGAGTTAACTTAGTGCGGGGTAAGCTTAGATGAAGGTACCTAGATACATAAAGTTTACTTAGTATGGAGTAAGGACTATAGATGGAGATACATTGGCACCCTGACAGATACTGAGTATGGTATACCCTGTTGTAGGATGTTATAGAGTGGCATATTACTTATGTTTAGGTGCTAACTCTGTGGTTGTTGGGACAGGTCAGGTATGGTTTATATTCCCTCTGTTCCATATATTATCGATTTTTATGGAATTTTGAGATGTGATCTTGCTCACACCAGACTGTTGTCTGATTCGAGGTTTTATGTTTTTCTTCTTATTATCTTGGGTACTCTTAAATGAGTAGATTGAGAGCAGGTGGATGACTATAGAGTTCTACAAGTGGACCGATAGGAGGTGACAGTTATCTATACTTATATGTGCATTTGTTATTATATTTCCACTGTGACACCGTGGAGCCTTGATGGTATTAATTTGCTATTATGAGATAGTCTATCAGTTGAGTTTATTATCCTGTTGTATAAACTCTATTATGGTGTAACGACCTATCTGAAAGCTCTCTTACCTTACCCAACATACTCAACATATAAAGTGTAATCTAGAAAGGTGATGACCATACCTTAAGGGCTGCGAACCACGAAGCCTTAAGACAAGCCCTGTTTATGCTGGGATGAGGCCAGAGGTAACGATTACCTATCACATTCCACTTTGAATGGCATATTGCCAGTTCCATTACACCCCATTGATTCCCACAAATGTACAACCTTTGAGCTCGTACGTCTTAGAGAAGGGTTTAAGTATAGGAGAGTTACTTCCCACACTACCAAATAGATGTACTTTTGTAAAAGTCAATATACGGATATGCTGGAAATGCAATGTCAGACATTCGTCCATACAAGTTGTACAGGAACAGGACAAACTGATGAAATTCTCCTACCACATCCTACCAAGAATCATCCCTAGTATTAGTAGTGAGCAGCCCTTGCATCGAAGATCAAATGAAGACACTACTTCCACATATATATGATAGAGGAAATTTTATATACACCACTTCATTTATTAAAGGAAAGTGATTCCCTTTGTGATATTCGACGTGTATAAATGTGAATCATTTCAACATCAAAATAAACATATACTCAACATCCAAACTTGATCAAAATAGTAAACAACCATAGGAATCATGTCATCATCATCATAAATATATATAATATAGAGTTTCTCACCATAATATCCACTGCTCCTCGATGCTTCCTAATATCATTTCGGCAGCATTTCTCTCCATAAATTTCACTCCCGAAACTCCTCTTTGGCTCTTAGTAGGCTCGGCCTCCTCTTGGAATGAGGTGATGTATGGACAAACATGGACAAGGGTATGGTCGTGGGTTATATGAGGTGTATAATGGAGTTTGAGCAAGTTTTAAGGAGGTAGCAACATAGTCTGCATATGTATATAATTTTGACATATCTTTGCCATAACTTTGCTAACTTTTTTTCAAGGCTTGGAAGCCATTAAAGAAGAGCTCTTGGAGCTTAAGAAGAAGGAAGAAGAAGTAGGAATGAAGTGTGGAAATATGAGAGTGGAGTGTGGTATTTATAGGGAAAAGTTGTAAAAAAATATCATGATATTTTCATGAAACTTCACATCTGTGGTGACCCACCTTTTTGGATGGTTTTGATCAACGATAAACCATACATGTTAGACTCAAACCATTCAAAAGGGAGGATTGTTATGGGATGAATAGGAAAAAGGAGAGAAAGAAATAAATTAAACATAAAATCTCACAAAGGAATGATAAAATATAATAATCAAATAAATAGTTCATGAAGCTGTTTCATAAATAACATTTGATTATACTTTTACAATAAAGATCAGAGTAACATGCAATAGGAATAAATAAATAAATGCAGCGGAACAACATGAGGCGGCAATTAATAAAATAAATAGTAATGATATACAAACTTCATCTACTTCCTCCAAAGATAAATGGTCTTCGATACACTAAAATGCTCAAACTGAACTGAGCGAAACACTCGAGTCTGAACTAAAAGATCTTATGTAAGTTAAATCAACGGTAAATAGTGTGAGTGTAATGGCGTCGGAGATGTTTACATGGTTACATCTCCTATCTAGTGCCTAACGTGAGTGCGGTAACTTAAGAGATGTTTAGGATTACCATATCCTAAGGATCCATTAAACTATCTACTATGTAACACAATACGCTATTATAATATGTCCACGGTAAAGTAAAGTATTAAAATAGCATTAAGACATTACCCATATTCCCTTTTAACACATTTTGTATATTCCCGTAGTCTATACAGTATCGTAAGCTCCACCAAACCGTAGTCTATATGAGATTGTATTAAAAATAGTTTAAATAGATTTAAGGCAGTTTAAATAGATTTAATATATATAGTAAACTAAAATAGGTTTAAAATAGATTAAATGGATTTAACATAGATTAAATGGGTTAGTTAGTTTTAAATAGGTTAAATTAGGTTAAGTAGATCAAAATAGACTAAAATAAATTAATAGTTCAAATTGATTAAAAATAGTTTAGCTAGTTGAAAATAGATTTAAATTAGTTTAATAGTTTGAAAACATAAAAATCGGGATTTTAAAATAATAAATCTTTAAACAGTTTATATTAAAATAATTAAACTGGAATTAGTGTCAAAATTAAACCATTTCAACACATCTGGACAATGTCCACCTTTCAATTCAACTAACTAAAACTGGTTTTAAATTCATATTCTCATTAAACCATTTAACCAATATCGATTTCAAATCTATGTTTTAATTATCAATTTAAACCACTTGAAATTAAATAGATTTCAATTTTATATTCAAACAATTTCAATAACTCAATTTCGATAAATTTCATTTATGCTTCAAAATTTCAACTTTGAAATTTCCATTTTAATTCTTTAAACAATTCATTAAATCAATTCCAATTTTAACCATTTAAAGCTTGGATTTCAAAAATAATTCAGTTTATACAAATCAAATTTATTTCAAAATATCATTTAACTGAGTTCAAATTTTAAGGATTTATAATCGTTTAATTTAACCAATCCGGTGTCCGTATATAATTCTCTACTGTATAGTCAAGTGATACAGATATTTATCATTTCAGTCCGCAATTATTTTATATTTATGGGTATATATCATTTCAACCTGCAATCCCAAATTTAATTACAAATCCATGAAATCGCTTGAGTGTATCATTTCAACTCATAACGATTTTCCCTAATCTATCAGATTATTCGGGTATGTATCATTTCAACCCATTGGGAACTTGCAGTGTTAAAACAATATAATAATATAACATCTAGTCATCCAATATGAACAATCAACATCCATCACAATCACCATTCAAACCAATCATTAACAATAACAAGTGACCGATTATCAATAAAGGGTATTAACTAGCAATTTAAAATTTAATATTAAATTAATAGCGATAACATTCAGTAAAAGTCATATTTAACTGGAAGGACAATTTAAATATACCAAACATCAACCAATCAATTTCTAATTGCATCATAAATTCAATTTAACTAACATAGATAATTTAGTAGTTATGAGTGGGTTAAAACACTCACCTATGGTTTCAAATCGATTTGAAATTCAAATAAAGGCCCAAAATTGAAAAGTCGTAGAAATTATATAAACTAGTCCAAAAAGTCTGGAATTTCGATACGCTTCCAGTGGAGAAAACCGTGCATGAGTTCGAGCATGTATGAAAAAGTTATGATGAGTAGAACGATTATACGATTAAATTTAAAACAGATAAAATAATTAAAATGGTAAAATCAATACCTTTCCATATCAGCATGTTCTTATTGAAACCCTACCCTCTAAGTCAGATCGCGATCGAACATATGAAGGAGCCGCCACCCTAACCATGACGAACGAACGCCGCCACGATCTACGATCACCCACGCCAGACTTCACCGTACACAGCGCCGACCTCCCCTACAACTACGCGACCACCTCTGATCAACCGCCATCACCATCGTGCCCAAGATGAGCATAGCCGCCACCATAAATCCAAAACCCTAATTGAATTTTAGCCGCCAATCTGACCAATGACTCGACAAACTACCTACATGGATGAACTCCCTACTTGAATCTCCACAATCTGGTACCCTCGATTCGATGATCGGTCGGCGATGATCGTCCCCCAATTGAACGGTCGAGATTTATCCCTCTAATTCTAGACACACAGAGACCCAAATCGAGAGAAAACTGTAGATCTAGCTTGCGCTCATCGAGTGCTTAAAATCGGTATATAATGTGATAGGATTTCGAGAGGTTTGATTTGGAAATTGAATTTACGGTTTGTAATCTGAATTGGTATCTGCCATTGAGAAGAGAGAAGCAGATAGATGGAATTGTACGTACCGAGATAAGAAATTAAAGGCTGTCAGGGTTTAGAAAGATCTACTTATATGAACAAAGCCCGATAAGAATGAATAACACCCGAACAGATTTGAATTGACGATAATGACCAAAAAAACCCGTTCTGCCTCCGAAATGAAATTGGTCATCCCATATATCAAAATAGGTGTTTTCAATATTTTAATGCTCAATTAAATAGATTTTAGGTCCTAATTCCATTATATAATGAAGTTAGCTTTAAAATCAGTTTATTTCAAATTGAATTTGATTATATTGATTTCTACACGTTCCAAGCCCATACGATCGAACGACAAGTCTGATCGCTACAAAACTTGAAATCCTACAATAATTCACCGTTATAGATCCGATGAAACTGGTTTCGTCGGAATCCAAGACAGTGGCCAAAATGGCTATTTTCACGTTAATTAAATAAATTGTTGTTAAATTGATTAAATCACTTTTAAATTTATAATTTCTAATTTAATAAATAACAATTTTTTATCATTTTTGATTACTTAGACATTTACAATAACTTAAAATAAATTTACATATCAATTCAGTGTTAAATATTACACTAATTACAATGTTCAGTTTCAACTGTAAATAAAATCCAATTAATTATATTTTAATTACAATAAATTGATTTAATTTGATTTCAATCTTTTTATCCAATCAATCATTACTCTAAGGGCAAAGTTAACATTGGTTTATATCTTATTACACTAATACTCTACAATTATAATCTTAATTTACATTAACGTAATATTTAATTACATTTAATTGCAATTGATTTCCAATTTAATTCAACAGATTAAATAAATATGTAACAAATAATAATTGCCACATTTTACTTAATTCAATCACATGTATAAGTTTATTATCTACAACCAATGTTATAACTATTTACACAACACTAATTTTGTCCAATTACAATTAATAACATATTATTTCACAAATTAATAAAACATTAAATCCATTTCCTTGCTTAGAATTTATAATATTTCATAACCTTTCAATCATTCCAAAAAATTGGAACTAAAATAAAATAGTTATCAGTTGCCTTCAATTAACATTACTAACATTACATTCTAGTTATTTCTCATTATTAAATCTTTAATTTTTAATTTTTCATAACATTAAATTCTAAAACTTACTTAATTAATAAATATAATTATTGAAATTTATGGGTTGTTACAACATCACCATTTCACCTCCTTTCCTCCATCATCATACACATTAGTACCCCCCCCCCCCTCCATGTGCTTCGATATGCAAGTTTATTTGTTTGTGTCCTTGGTGTGTAAAAGTTGACTTACGGTTGCTTAAGTATTAAGGAGTTAAGAAATATCTTAGATATTTTCTTTTGTATGTGTAAATTTATATTTATATGTATATATAAGTTCACATGCGCATATGACATGCATACACATGTATGTGCATAAGAGAATAAACAACGTTTTAATGACTTTGGACAGTTTCCATCCGTTAAACCGTCGAAAACTGGGAAGCCGATTCCCAGTCATATTTTCACTTATAAATTAATTTACATATAAACGTAAACAAAATTTGAAAACTCTTTTCTTATCATTTTTAGCTAATTAAAATGTTCATGTTTGATTTATAAAACCGTATAAATAAATATTAGACAAGTGTTTACAAAAAAGTTATCATATCGATAAAACGATACGAATTTTTATATATTTTTAAATTAGGTATATATCTTTATAAAACCATTATAAATGATTTATTATCACTTCATAACTGATTAAAATAAACTACTATCATTTAAAAACAATTATATCTTTATAAAACTATTATAAATGATTTATTATCACATCATAACCGATTAAAATAAACTATTATCATTTAAAAACAATTATTGGAATAATTATTAAATCATTAAATTTCAATTTAAATTCATAAATCAATTATTAAATACGATGTCATTATTGATAATGTTATAAAGACATTTCATCCCAAAAATAAAAAAAAATTGTTTTATTTCATATTCTTGTTTAAACGGATAAATAAGTTTATGTATCTAGCCTCGTGCAAGACTTTTGATAATTATAGTCTTGTTTATCAATAGAACGGTTTTCGGACATTTTATCAATATTTTCCCAAAGCACATATTTTTGTAAATACTTATTCAAAATAAGATTACCATTGTTATTTATTATTCAAGACAACATAATCTATGTTGAAAAGCTTATATTCTAATATTTTAAAGATAAATATAATTTATCAAAGTGATAAACGGGTCGTTACATACTTCCCCCTTAAAAGAATTTTGTCCTCGAAATTGCAATGCAAAACCTAAAGGTGTTTGCCCAATTTTTTTTAAACTTACATCTGTACGATGTATAGCGATTATCCATACGTTTTGATCTCTTATTCGATTACACGACTTTATTTTCGGACTAGTATTGATCCCTCGATCTTCTAGTGCAAACTCCAAACAAAATTTTAGTTTTCCTTGCATAGCTCTCAAATATGATAGAAAACTTAAGTATCCACCCGCAAACCCTCATCAATGTTCATCATCAAGAATTGAGTGATAAATCCTTTTTCAGATTGGTGTAACCACCTAAAAGTTCTGCAGTCGAATCATAGGTCTGAATCGTGCGACGAAATAATCCATATACCACATATGTACTTATTAACCTTACCAAAAATTTTATGAAAATATTTCATAAAACTTTTATTTCAAACATTTTTATAAAATGCTTCTTTATATAATTACCGTAAAATATTTTTATTCGCCAAGAATTTATATCATCTTTCCAAAGAAACTATTTCAATTTCAACACTCTGTATATTTAAATCCGTAAATTTTTCTAAGGAAAGCTTTATATTTTCCAAAATACATTTTATTAGGTCAAAATGCATATTGCATAAAACATCATTACGACAACCCAAAAACACCAGTATAGGGACGATTAATTATATTTAAAATTAATTTTCGATTTCCAACTTAAATTATTTATTAGTTAACCATGAAGCCGATCAAGTTTGGGTATCATTACTTTTCAGACCTTGAATGGACGACACTCTCAACTTAAAAATGGATATAAGTTACCCACCCCCAATCTTTACATCAAATATAGGATATGATAAATCTCGTATGTTATATAAAACATCTTCTTTCGGAAATCACTTACTATAGCAACAGTGTTATAGTCCATACCTTTCTCTTTTTCCCAAAACAATTGTTACAACAATAAATGTTGAAATCTACGTTTTCATCACTTAGTACATTTTAAATCACTTTTTAAAGTCATTAATCTTCCTCTGAGAAATATCGCTTTCAAAACATTCCTTTAAAAGATCATTTTAACTTTTAAAACGTGAATGTATCTCCCTTTATAAAATCCATACTTAGATCCTTTCTAATTTATAAAACTTCTTTTAATAAAATTTCTTTATTTATAAAATTCGATTTATAACTCTACTCTTTTATAAATCTCGTTTATTTCTAACATCCCATTTATAAATCCATTTACAGAATATCAGTTACAAACCAATTTTTAATATTTCTAAAACATCGTTTATAAATCTATTACTTTATTTATAAAATATCACATTTATTAATTTTTATCTTAATATATATATATATATATCACTTTATATAAATGTTTAATTACTTTATATTGGATGGATTTTCTCCAATTTATTTAAACTTTGCCAAAAAAATTCAAAACACCAGGATTTAAATTCTCAAAATCCCTTTTATATAATATGTTTTATAAATCCAATTTATAAAATCACTTACTAAACGCACTCATAAAATTTATTTATCTTAAATAAATTTCTTTAACTTTAAACTAATATTATTTATCGAACACCACATTCTTAAATTATGAAACCAAATTCCCAAGGTGGTTTTATTTAAACTTTTAAATCAAATAATTAATCAGTATAAAAATAATTATATCATTTGAAAGATATTTCTTTATATACAAAATATAATCCAAGGTAAAATTATTTCATTTACCATATTTTCCAAAACAAAAGTCATTTATACATAGCATTAACAAATATGCGCTCTTATATAGTTGCAACGAACCATCTTTCTTACAACCAAAGAGGACACTTAATACATCCTCGATATTCATGTGCCGATTATTTAGTCATCTGAAAAATAGGTCATTAGGGGTGAAAGAAAGAAAGGTAGAACAGAAGTAACTAAACAGCATAGAATCTCACAATGCAATGGAACAATATATATTACTCAAAATAATATATTACAAAGGCATTTCAAAATGTTATATCAGAGTAATACTAATGCAAATTCTACGCTAGGACAGTTATAACAGTCTGTCCCTACCTAACAGATATAATATACATATAATACAGTGGAAATAAGATAATAACTAGCTATCGGTGAAGCCTCCTACTCTAAGCTCCTCAAAAAAACATCCGTGGATACCTGAATTACTTGGATGTCCATAAAAAATTTGAGCACCCAAGAGTTTTAGAAGAAGAAAAAACTCCGGGTCAGATATGGGTCTAGTGTGAGTAAACTCAAACAACCGAATTATTATGTTTAAAACCCTTTTAAAATCAATGGTATCTCGTAAGACCATGCGGCATATATACACTGATGGTTTTTTACCTTATGATAACCAAAACACTTTCTGTAGAAAATCCATTGATATTATAATAGTGTCTAGAGTACAAATACTTATTAATCATAACCGAAATTGTTACATTAATTAAATTCCAGCATATTAGGTTCTACAATCAAAACCGTAAAGGCAGGTATTGGAGATTGGATCCCATACAATGAAAAGATAAGGAACTACCTTCCGATGGTGCATCTCTAAATAAAATGCACAGGGGTCTGACAAGAACATCTTGTACCCCTACCATACAGGACTGGCCTACTATTGACTAGTAGTAGCGAATATGATCACCTCCAAAGCATACATGAGTAGATAGTAACCGATCTAGATTTGGGAATAACCATACCCTGATGAGAGCGACCCACATGTCCCTGTTGCATTCCCGATTTTTCATCATTTCCCGGTTGATGAGGATTAAGGCTATGTTTTACCTTTCATATAGCACTTTTCACTTGGAATACTACATTGTCTTCCAGTCGATGATACAATGTTAGCATTTATCCATTCAAGTCGTTCAAGAGATGAACAAACCGAAGGCACTACTTCTAATACATCCATCTTGGAATCACCTTACGATTAGAAGCAAGCAGCCCTTGTACTTTAAAGAGCTCTATCTTCATTTCCATCATCTTCAAGATGTCTTCACTTCGAAATGCATGATTTGGATTGAAGTGGTTTTTGGATAACATAACGATCTTAGTCTCTTCGAAACGACATTCGATAGTTTTTGGTAAACTCAACCCCGGTTCTTTAGGAAAAAAAGAACAGTCAAAGATAAAATGGAGATCGCCTCCTAACCATTAGTGGATTGATTTCCTTATCATTTGTCCTAGAATAATGAAACAAGATTTATATGCACATGTCTCTCATAGATATTCCTAAAGTTACGTTTTGCATCCATATTTGATCGTCGGTTATTTAACTGTCAAATAAACAAACAACAACCAATTCCATTTGATATTTATTTATCCATAGCAACCACTAAGCCTCAAAACAAATTTTTATTTAATAAATATCCTTTCAAAAGCATTTGTCTAAAACATTCATATACTTATCTCTTTGACATAAGTATATTCATAAAACGTTTGCGAATAACTTCTTACTTCCAATCATGTTAAAAAGGATTAAAGAAATGTGGTTTAAATTAGAAGTAAAGACAACCATAGACACTATCTTCGATATTTAATGTGGTACGGATGTTCCATACTACCATTTTTAAAAAGTCAGTTTAGAGAAACCCAGATCTCGAAGTCTTTTTTTATACTTCTTTCGATAAATTTTTAATTAAATATATTTCATTTATGAAGTCTCTTTCACTTGAAATCCAAATCCATTTCAAAATGCTTTCCAGACTTCCAAATTCATTTATAAAACCCTTTTATAAATATTCAAAATCATTTATATAAATTGCTTTTATAAATATCTAAACTTTTTATATAAATTTATTATAAATATCCAAACCTTTTTATAAACTCCCTTTATGAATATCCAAATCATTTTCTAAAACTTCTTTTATAAATACCCTAAAATCATTTAGAAAACTTCTTTATAAACCTTACCTGTTTAAATAACTTCTTAAATATTCTTAAATCAAATTTGATTCCTTTAATAAGCAAATCCATCTTATAAATCTCCCTTATTTATGAAATCATCTTCGCTTAAAAACTCAAATCCATTAACCCAAAGCACCTTGTAAATTTCCACTTTCCTTTATAAAGCACTTTATAAAAACTACTTTTTATAATATTAAAAACCATTCCCATTAGTTAAATACACCTTTATAAAACAATTTGCAAACTCATCCTTCAAATATCTTGTTCAAAATGAAAAAAAAATTGAAACCATTTCAAAAAGAAAATGAAATATTTATCCTTACAAAATAACATGGAGGCTTAATGACCACAATGGTGCTTTTAATTTGGTTTTACTTATCCAGTCTAACATGGCATCACATAACAACAGGTATGTAAGGGATCAACACATAACGACCAACTAACATAAATAAATATCCAAGTTAATAGTGACAGTAGAATGATGTTTTTTTTCTGCTAATAGATGTTATTTAGGTTTCCTGATCGTATGGGATTATTTAATAGTAAGTGACACAGAAATCCCTTGTTTTAAAACAAATTTGAAAAGAAAACAGTTTAAAACAAAATTGATTACTTAAAATCAAAGCGATTTTAAAATAAATTAAAACCATTGTAAATGAGAGTCAAATCCTTGTTAAATAGTAATTAAACTCTAATTAAAAATAATTAAGCCTTATTAAAACATAATTAACTTTAGTCAAAGATTAATTTAAATAAAACCCCTTTTAAAATTAATTAATAGTTAGCTCAAATAAATAATTAAATAATAATTAATTGATTATTAATTATTAATTAAATAATAATTAACTTTAATTAAGTAGAAAGCCATGATCAACTTAAATAATTAAACCAAGTATAAATGCCATTATTAACAAATGATTAAGTACGAATTATCTTCATCAATAATTAATCAATCATTAAATAAAAAATAAAAAAAATTACATATTTGTTCTCTAATTGCTTTATTAAAGTTAGAAAATATTTCCAGAAAGATTTCTAAGTGAAAACAAGTTTGGATTAGAAACTAGTTAAAAAAATTCCAAACTGCGCGTACAGCAACTATCGCTATACGGACCCGTAATTTCAAAACTTGAAATTTTGATTTTAAAACTTCCTTTTTAGACTCTTATCCTCCTTGAAACAAGAAAATAAACTTTTGAAAACCAAATCAAAGTTTTAAACTTGAAAACATTTCGCTTTAGAACAAAAATCAAACGTTCGATAAAAATCGGATTTTTACGTCGCTTTTGGTTAGCGAATGGCTACCTTTATGTCATGAAAACACATAAAACAATTACAAGATTCAAACATAATATCACATCATAACATTATAGCACTGTCATAAGCAATCAACACCAAATCAATATACATGCATGCATACTCAACATATAACATTAGTACAAACCGGATTTTTACGTCGCTTTTGGTTAGCGAATGGCTACCTTTATGTCATGAAAACACATAAAACAATTACAAGATTCAAACATAATATCACATCATAACATCATAGCACTGTCATAAGCAATCAACACCAAATCAATATACATGCATGTATACTCAACATATAACATTACTACATACTTGAGCAACATTTTAGCTCATAAATTTTACAATTTTAAAAAAACTTAGTAACTTGAGTTTTTAAAACACGAACTTTACTCAACAACTTTCATTAAAATTCGAATACAAGCCAGTACTTTGCAAAAATGTAGTCGTTGGATGCCTACACACCCAAAATAGGCTCAAGCTTGGACATTTCAGGCTTGTCCATGGATGTTTGTGGAGGGTGTGGACTTGTACTTTGGAAGAAAGGTGCTGAAGAGTTTGTAGAAGTGTTCTAGTGAGCTAAGGAAGTGATTTAAGCTATGTTTTGAAATATTTTTACAAACTTTATCTCTTAGGAATTTAGTGAGGAGGCCATGAGAGTATGGAGGAGCTTAAGAAGAAAATGTGAAGAAAATGAAGTAAAGAAGTTGCAAATGGAAAAACATGAAATGGAAGTGGTATTTATAGGCTTAGAAAAGTAATAAAATATATAAAACAGTTATAATAATTATATACACATGCATGCACCCCATACCTCCCCTCTCGCTTACTTGTACACATTACCCTCCCCCCTCCCCTTCTAAGTCATGTTGTAGGGTACTTAAGGTATGACATATGATTTGTTTATATATAAATGTGTTTATATGTGTATATATGCCTTTTTATAACATAATTTGTCACATCCAAACTTAGGCACAAATATATATATAAGTTAATATACGTAAGTATAATACTAGTCCTAACATATATAAATGTGTACATGTTGCACGAAGTGTGCACAACATCCTCGATGACTTTCGAGTGTCGAAAAGTTAAAATTTTGAAAAACTTTCTTTGGTCACATTTTCTATTTTTATCTGAACTATCTATTTTGGTAAACAAATTTTGAAAACTATTTTATCATCATTATTAAATAATTAAAATAGGTTTATTTGCTAAAGAAATTTCATTTATTGATTATATAAAATATATTTAAATAGCTTATTTCAAGGTGGCAAAATCCTGGGTCATTACAAATATATTTTAACATTATTTGTTATTATTTAAAAGATTTTTATTTTAATTATAAAATATATTATTTTAATATTTAAAATTTGTTAAATATTTGCAAATTAAGGTTGTAAAATTTCGGGTCGTTACACTCATCCCCACTTAAAAGAATTTCGTCCCTAAAATTGTACCACAACCCTAATTCCCAGAAACACTTAAACTATACATTGGTCTACATAGATCATTCCTATGTAAAATTTGATTTGATCATCCACTCAAACACAAAACTTCACATCTGAACTAGTATCGCTCACCCGATTTCCTAGTGCGACTTTGATCGGGACTCGTAATTAGAAATCTCTGTTCTCCTTGCATAACCATAAACTATAATAGATAACTTTCTGTTCCACGTAAGAACTCTCACCAATGCTGGCCATCAAAAATCGAGTGATAAATTCTTATTTGGAATGGTGTAAAATACCTCCGGTCATATACTCGAATCTAGAATCGAGAACTATTTGAAAATGAGAAATTATCTTCTACAACCTACATAATGATCTAACGATTCTTACTATCTAACTACTTTCTACCTTCCCACCATGCTTAAAAAATTTATGTGCAAATTTATTAACTTATATAATACACTTCAACATCCTAAGAGTACATACAAACATCTGATTTTTAATTCTATTTAATTTTAACTATTAGACGTAGGCCAAAAATAACTTGGGTCTTGAAACTAAGTCGACCAAATCTCTTTACCCTAATTGGTCTGGTAAGTTGCTAAGAAGAGCAGGAGGCTAGTAATCAAACTTCATCCCAGATTCTACATTTTTTAGACACTACTAAGGTAAAAATATCTATTAGCCGACCTAAAAACATCAAATTATTCTCCACATCCTAAATGTTAAAATCAAAAGATGTTTAAAAAAAATAAAGTTTATTATATCCCCTTATTAAATTTAACCTAACTAAAACTTCATTTATTTATCCGCCTTTTTAATCAAAATATCCTCTTTTTTTGAAACCTCTTCCTTTAAAGGGATCAAAGATCACAGTATCTGGGTTTTATTTTCAAAAACCTTTTGAAACCATACAAATAGCCCGAATAACCCCAAAACGATGTCAAGGAACTGGGTGCTACCAAACAAAACAATACTATAATACTAAGAAGGGAAATACTCAAGAGAAGTGTTTGCCATCCAAACACATATCTTACCCATTTTTAGTCATTTCCGAGACACTCGAACTAGTTAATAAAAAAGTATTTCTTTTTTTCTTCAAATTTCTTCTCGAAACAGTACTATTTATAGGCAAATAGTTTTTAATAAAATCATCCACTTGCTTTGGATTCGTTTGGATTTGAACTCTCCCGATTGTACAATGACAAAGAGGACAATTTATTAAGTGAACCATCATATCCGCCTAAGAAAACATTTGATTGTCACTTAGAAGATTACTCTCATCATCCAAAATAGATTAAGACTTATTTACGAACTGTCCAAAGAAAAACTTACTCTCAAACTTTATTTTAAAATATCTATATCTTAAAATATCTTTAAGAAAGAATACTCCTATTTTCCAAAATCATTTAAAATCTATCAAAGCCACTAGGATTTAACATTCTCAAAACCCTTTTCGTTTTTAAAACACATTTAATAGTTCTAATTTGTAAAATCATTTCTCTTAATTCATCTTATAAAATTATTTGAAGATTTTCTTTAGTAAACACCTTTATAAAAATGAAAAAAATTAACCCTGCATATTGTCGAACGCTCTATAGTCAAGTTATGAAACTTAATTCATGAGGTGTTCGATTCAATATTCCTACAAATTCTATCTACCCAACCCCTGTTGGAAAAAGGAAATCTATTATTAAATCTTACAATAGTGAATGCTCAAAACTGGACGAGCATGACTAATTAAACTCTAAATGCTAACAATTTAAATATTATTAACTCCTAACCCACTCTCCTCATAGATAACTACATAGATTTTGAAAATAGTCCCTTTTTATATATAGAAAATATATTCCTAGGTAAAATTATTTCATTTACCAAATTTAAAACAATATTATGTCTCTTTAACCAGTACAAGTGTTTAGGAAATCCCTATCGATAATGTTGATCAAGTGCACTGACCATAATTCTTAAGTCACTAACCAGGCCAAATAATACAATATAAAATATTTTTATTCACGAACAAATATGCATTCGTATATTTATTACGCTTTTAGGGCATTACTGACCCTATCTATAATGAGTTTACCCCAACCAAAGCCTAGGTGTTCACTCAACCTAAGCTCTGATACCAAATCTAACGATCCTCCTTTCTTACAACCAAAGAAGGCACTTAATACGTCCTTGGTATTCATGTGCCAATCATTTAGTCGTCTGGTAGATAGGTCGTTAGGGTCAAAAGAAAGAAAGAAAGGTAGAACGGAAGAAACTAAACAGCACAGAATCTCACAACGCAACGGAACAATATATATTACTCAACATAATATATTACAAAGTCATTTCAAAATGTTACATCAGAGTCATACTAAAACAAATTCTACTCTAGGATAGTTATAATAGTCTGTGCCTACTTAAAAGATACAGTATACATATAATACAAAGGAAACAAGATAATAACTATCTATCGATGAAGTCTTCTGCTTCAAGCACCTCAAAAATGCATCCGTGGAAACCTGAACTACTTGGTTACCCATAAAAATTTGAGCATCTAAGAGTTTTAGGAAAAGAAAATAAAATCTAGATCAGACATAGTGGTGTGAGTAAACTTAAACAACTGAATTATTTTGTTTAAAACCCTTATAAAATCAACGATATCTCGTATGACCACGCTGCACATAAACATGGATGTGGTTTTACCTTATGATAACCAAAATACTTTCTATAGAAAATCCATTGATATTATCATAGTGTCTAAAGTACAAATAATTATTAATCATAGTCGAAATTGTTACATTAATTAAATTCCAGCATATTGGGTTCTACAATCAAAACCATAAAGGCACGTATGGGAGATTGGATTCGATACCATGACAAATTGAGGAACTACCTTCTGATGTTACATCTCTAGATAAAATGCACTGGGGTTTAGCAAGAACATCTTATGCCCCTGCCATATAGGACGCCTATAACTTGACTAGCAGTACTAAATATGATCATCCCACTTTGAGGCCCGAAGCATACATGAGTAAATAGTAACCGATCAAGATTTGGGAATGACCATACCCTGATGCAAGCGACCCACATGGCCCTGCTGCATGCTCGATTTTTGTCACTTCTTGGTTGATGAGGCTTGAGGCTATGTTTTACCTTTCATATAGCACTTCCCACTTGGAACACTATATTGCCTTCCAGTCAATGACACAATGTTTGCATTCATCCATACAAGTCATTCAGAAGATGAACGAATCGAAGGTACTACTTCTACTACATCCATTTTGGAATCACCCTCGGGATTAGTAGCAAACAACCCTTGCACTTCAAAGAGCTCTATCTTCAATTCCATCATCTTTAAGATGCCTTCACTTCGAAATGCTTACGCGGGATTGAAGTGCTTTTCAGATGACATATCAAATCATGGTCTTTTCAAAACAACAATCAATAGTTTTCGGTAAACTCAACCCCGGTACTTTAGGAAATAAACAGTCAAAGATAAGAGCGGAGATTACCTCCTAACCGTTAGCGGATGGCTTTATTTATCATTTGTCCTGGGAAAACAAAATGAGATTTATATGCACAGTACAACATCTTCGGGGATGCCATGCCATATAACTCACATGTCTCTCCTAGATATTTCCAAAGTTACGTTTTGGGTCTATATTTGATAATTGATAATTTAACTGTCAAATAAACAAACAACAACCAATTCTATTTGAGATTTATTTATCCATGGCAACATTAAGCCTCAAAACAAATCTTCATTCAATAAATCTCCTTTTAAAAACGTCCGTCTAAAACATTTAAATACTTATCTCTCTGACATAAGTATATTCACAAAACATTTGCATATAACTTCTTAATTCCAAATCATGTTAAAAAGGATTAAATAATCCTCCTATTTGTTCAGGGCTGGCAGTGTGAACTCTGATTTGATCCTATATTGTTTAAATTAGAGGTAAGGACAACCCTAAACACTATACCCTCGGTGTTAAGTGTGGTATGGATGTTCAATACTACAATTTTAAAAAAGTTAGTTTAGACAAACCCAAATCTTAAAAAAATATACTGCTTTGATAAATCCTTTTTAATAAAATTTATTTCATTTATGAAAATCTTTTACTTGAAATCCAAATCCATTTCAAAATGCTTTCCAAACTTCCAAATTCATTTATAAACCCTTTTATAAATATTCAAAATCATATATATAAATTTCTTTTATAAAAATGCAAACTTTTTATATAAATTTCTTATAAATATCCAAACCTTTTTATGAACTCCCTTTATGAATATCCAAGTAATTTTATAAAAATTCTTTTATAAATACCCCAAAATCATTTATAAACTTCTTTATAAACCTTTCCTGTTTAAATAACTTCTTAAATATCTTTAAATCAAATTTTCTTTCTTTAATAAGAAAATCCATTTTATAAATCTCCCTTATTTATCAAATCTTCTTTTCTTAGAAACTCAATTCCATTTACCCAAAGCACCTAATAAATTTCAACTTTATTTTATAAAGCTCTTTATAAAATCATCTTTTTGTAACATTAAAAACCATTCCCATTAACTAAAAACATCTTCAGTAAAACAATAGGTATATAAGGAATTAACACATAACAATCAACAAACTTAAATAAATGTCCAAGTTAATTGTGATTGGATAATGGTGTTTTGTTTTGCTAATAGATGTCATTTAGTTTTCCTAATCATATGGGGTTACTTAAGAGTAAGTGACATAGAAATCCCTTGATTTAAAACAAATTTGAAAAGAAAACAGTTTAAAACAAAACTGATTACTTAAACTCAAAGCGATTTTAAAATAAATTAAAACCCTTGTAAATGGGAATCAAATCCTTGTTAAATAGTAATTAAACTATTAAAACATAATTAACTTTAATGAAAGATTAATCTAAATAAAACCCCTTTTAAACATAATAGTTAATAAATAATTATCTTAAATAAATAATTAAATTATAATTAATGAATCCTTAATCAATAAATAAATAATAATTAACTTTAATTAAGTAGCAAATCATGATTAACTTAGTTGATTAACATTTAAGTATAAATACCATTATTAACAAACGATTAACTACTAATTGCTTTTATTAATTAATCATTTAATAAATAAATAATAATTATAAAATTAGATAATTGTTCTCTAATTGCTTTATTAAAACCTTATTAAAACATAATTAACTTTAATCAAAGATTAATCTAAATAAAACCTCTATTAAAAATAATAATTAATTAATAATTACCTTAAATAAATAATTAAATTATAATTAATTAATCCTTAATTAATAAATAATAATAATTAACTTTAATTAAGTATCAAACCATGATTAACTTAATTGATTAACATTTAAGTATAAATACCACTATTAACAAATGATTAGGTACTAATTGCTTTTATTAATTAATCGTTTCATAAATAAATAATAAAAAAATTAGATAATTGTTCTCTAATTGCTTTATTAAAGTTATAAAACATTTCCAGAAAGATTTCTTAGTGAAAACAAGTTCGTATTAGAAGCTAGTTAAAAAAATTTCGAACTACGCGTACAGGAACAATCGTCATACGGGCCCGTAATTTCAAAACTCGAAATTTTGAATTTTTATCTTTCATAACTTTCTTTTAGACTCATCCTCCTTGAAACATGAAAATAAATTTCTGAAAACCAAATCAAAGTTTTAAACTTTAAAACATTTCGCTTTGGATCAAAAATCAACCTTTCGACCAAAAACGAATTTCTACGTCGCTTTTGGTTAGCGAATTACTACATTTATGTCATGAACCCACATACAACAATACAACATTCAAATATAATATCATATTATAATATTATAGCACCATCATAACAAAGTATTACGTCACAACACTAACTAACTTTTCCAATATTCAAGGTATAATCTTTATCGCCTACTCAGACTTCGGCATAAGCAATCTCCACACATACTTGTATACACAACTTATAACATTACTACATACTTAAGCAACATTTTAGCTCGTAACTTTTACAACTTTAAAAAAAGTTAGTAACTTAAGTTTTAAAAACACGAACTTTGCTCATCAACTTCCGTTAAAACTTGAATACAAGCTAGTACTTTGCAAAAATGAAGTCGTTGGATGCGTACACACCCAAAATAGGCTCGTCCTTGGACAATTTGGGCTCGTCTAGGGATGTTTGTGGAGGATGTGGACATGTACTTTGGATGAAAGGTGTTGTAGCATTTGTTGAAGTGTTCTAGTGAGCTAAGGAAGTGATTTAAGCTATGTTCTGAAATATTTTTACTAACTTTACCTCTTAGGAATTAAGTGATGAGGCCATGAGAGTATGGAGGAGCTTAAGAAGAAGATGTGAAGAAAATGAAGAAGAGAAGTTGCAAAGGGAAAAACATGAAATGGAAGTGGCATTTATAGGCTTAGGAAAGTAATAAAATATATAAAATGGTTATAATTAAATATATACACATGCATTCACCCCACATCTCCCCTCTCCCTTACTTGTACACGTTACCCCCCCCCCCCCCAAGTCATGTTGTAGGGTACTTAAGGTATGGCATATGATTTGTTTATATATAAGTGTGTTTATATGTGTATATATATGCCTTTTTATAACATAATTTGTCGCATCCAAGCTTAAGCATAAATATATATAAGTTAATATACATAAGTATGCTTAATTAATACTAATCCTAACGTATATAAATGTGTGCATGTTGCACCAAGTGTGCACAATGTTCCCGATGATTTTTAAGTGACGAAAAGCCGAAAATTTGTAAAATGTTCTTAGGTCACATTTTCTATTTCTATTTGAACCATCTATTTTGGTAAACAAATTTTGAAAACTATTTTATCATCACTATTAAATAATTAAAATAGGTTTATTTGCTATAAAAATCCATTTATTGATTATATAAAATATATTTAAATAGCCTATTTCAAAGTGGTAAAATCCTAGATCGTTACAAATCTATTTTACCATCACTTTTATTATTTAAAAGAGTTATATTTTAATTATAAAATCCATTATTTTAATATTTAATATTTATTTAATATTCGCAAATTAAGGCTGCAAAATTCAAGTCATTACAATAATATTCTCAACCCATTCTAGGGTGTTACTAACCCTATGATAACCAAAATATTTACTACGCAAACATGGTAATATTATTTTTAATGACATTATTTTGAAAATACTTTTCAAATAAACTTATGAATCTTAGCCGAAATTGCTACGTTGATTAAATTCCAGCATACTAGCTATAAAGTAGGTTCTACAATCAAATCTAAAGGTGCTTATTAGAGAATGGATTTCCGTATAATGGCAGTAAGGAACTACCTTCCATATAGTATACCTCTAGAGGGATGTGTCGAGGATCAACAACTTTTGAAACCTCTCACCTGGCAAGACCGGCCTACCAGCATATCCAACTTGGTGGCGGATAGAACCGAATATGACATCACCCCAGTCGTAACCGAACTATCCGAGAGCTCTCTTAGCATACACAACGTACTTGACATATATAGAGTAATCTAGAAAGGTTATAACCATACCCTAATGGTTGCGAACCATATAGCCTCACGGCATGCCCTATTTAATCCATTTCTAGGTGATGAGGCCTGAGGTAACGATTACCTTCCGCATAGTACATTCCACTTTGAATGCCACATTGCTAATTCCATCATGCACCATTGATTCTCACAAATGTACAACCTCTGAGCTTGTACGTCTTAGAAAAGGGTGTTAAGTATAAGAGAGTTACTTCCTACACCACCAAACAGATGTACTTTCATAAAAATCAATGTACGTGTATGTCGAAAATGCAGTGTAAGACATTCCTCCATACAAGTTGTCCAGGAACAAGACAAACCAAAGAAACTCTCCTACCACATCTTGTCAGGAATCATCCTTAGGATTAGTAGCGAACAGCCCTTGCATCGAAGATCAAATGAAGACATTACTGCTATACACACACACACACACACACACGTATATATATATGGGAAATCCCCCCGCCCCGAGGATCAGTGACAAGCAGCCTTCATTCCATTTATTATCATTCCGTTTCTTCACTTCGAATACACAAATTAATTCAAAGTGATATTTGGATAAGAATCACTCAAATCCAACCCCAGTTCTTTCGAACCAATCATCGATTAAAAGATATTAAGTAAATAGATGCTTATCATTTGATCAATTAATTTATTTAATCAAAAATATCTTCTAGAGATATGTATCTTTAAAATATTTCTTTCGGTATATATGGAATCATTAAACCTCTTTTTAACTTTGGATATACCAAATCATTTTCATAAGTCATGTTGCAAAACCCTTTTGAGTTAAAAAGGGTTGATAGAAATTATACTAATTCTACTCAACATTAATTTATGTATTCAAATTTTACTATCCGTTGAATAACAGTGAAATCATCTTTTAAATTCACATGTATTATACGAGCACCCTCCTTCGAATTTAATGCCAAGTGTAAGAAGATTATTTCTATATAATTCAAGTTGTATTAAATTTAGAAAATTGAATCTTTTATATTTGTCTTGTTTTCAACATTTCGACCTCATATATTCCTCGTGTAAGAAAAAGGCCAGGTGAGCCAGGGCACTAGTTGGTCCTAAACATCTTCATTATTTAAGCACCTCACATTTGAATCTCATGAATACAAAAATTCAGTCTACTCATCAGGTTTTAATGCCAAGATTAAATCACTTGATTATAATAGCTTTCTTTAAATCATTTATTTAAACCTTTTAAAATAAATTGTAAAACTATCAAATCATTTTTAAAATACTTAATTATTTATTTGAAAACATTTAAAAAAGATATGGGAAATAATAACTAAGTTTAAAGCCTATTTCAAAATTTATTAAAAGTGCTACGAATAGTGCTTTTAAGGCTTATTTGATCAAAACAACTTTTCGATCATTTAGAAATCCATTTTTATAACTCAAATCTTTTTTAAAATATTTTAAAATATTTATAGAATTTTTTCCATATTTTTAAAGAATCGAAAATATTATTTATAAAGAACTTGTCGCTATGGTTTTTAAACTGCCAAACTGCGACTATTTGAAAACTTGTTTTGCTCGTATTTCAAAATCTACTAAAAGAAATATCGATCTTTTGTTTTTTTAAAACTATGATTATAAGATTTCAGATAATTCTTATTAAAAGAGTTCCGACTCTGAATCTAGCGTATACATGGATTTAACTTTCTATGGCACAAAATCGCGAACTGCCGTTACGCGACACGCTTATTTTTGACTCAATTTTCACAACTTGTCAAAACTTTGCCAGAATAGGTTTTAGTATTTATAAAACATTTATAAATCATTTTAAACCACTTTTAAGAGGTTTAACAATCTCGTACACACCATTTCATTTATTAAAGGAAAGTGATTCTTTGTGTGATATTCAACGTGTATTAAACGTGAATCATTTCAACATCAAAATAAACATGTAATCAACATCCAAACTTAATGATCAAGCACAATAAACAACCATAGCAATCATATCACAATAATATCCACTCCTCCTCGATGCTTCCTAAAATCATTTCGGCTGCATTTCTCTCCATAAATTTCACTCCCAAATCTCCTCCTTGACTCTCAATGGGCTCCGCCTCCTCTTCGAATGAGGTGATGCATGGCCAAACATGGACATGGGGTATGGGCATGGGTTATAAGAGGTGTAGGATGGAGTTTGAGCTAGTTTTGAGGAGGTAGCAACATAGTTTATGTATGTATATAATTTTGACATTTATTTGCCATAACTTTGCTAACTTATTTTGAAGGCTTGGAAGCCATTGAAAAGGAGCTTTTGGAGCTTAAGAAGAAGGAAGATGAAGTAGGAATGAAGTGTGGAAATATGAGAGTGGAGGGTGGTATTTACAGGGGAAAAGTTGTAAAAAATACCATGATATTTTCATGAAACTTCACATAATCATTTCACCTCCTTTCCTCAATCATCATACATGTTAGTACTCCCTCCCATGTGCTTCCATGTGCAAGCTTGTATGTGTGTCCTTGGTGTGTAAGAGTTGACTTAAGGTTGCTTAAGTATTAAGGAGTTAAGAAATATCTTAGATATTTTCTTTTGTATGTGTATATGTATATTTTTATGTATATATAAGTTCATGTGTGCATGTGACATGAATATACATGTATATGTATGTGCATAAGAGAATAAACAACATTTCGATGACTGTGAACAACTTCCGTTCGTTAAACCGTTGAAAATGAGGAAGCCGATTCCCGGTCATATTTTCACTTATAAATTAATTTACATATAAATGTAAAAAAATTTGAAAAATCATTTTTTATCATTTTTAACTAATTAAAATGATCACATTTGATTTATAAAACCGTATAAATAAATTTAAACAAGTGTGTACAAAAAATGTTATTATATTGATAAAATTATATGAATTTTCTTATATTTTCAAATTGGGTACATATCTTTATAAAATTATTATAAATGATTTATTATCACATCATAAATAATTAAAATAAATTATTATCATTTAAAAAAAATTATTGGAATTATTATAATAATTATTAAACCATTAAATCTCAATTTCAATTCATAAATCGATTATTAAATACGATGTCATTATTGACGATGTCGTAAATATATATTTTTCCCCTAAAAATATAGTTAATTATTTATTTCATATTCTTATTTAAATGGGTAAATAAATGTATGTATCCAACTCCATGCATGAATGATAATTATAGGGTTGTTTACCGATAAAATGATTTTCGGACATTTTATCAATATTTTCCCAAGTATATATTTTTGTAAACACTTATTCAAAATAAGGTTACCGTCATTTTTTTGTTCAAGACAGCATAATCTAGGTTTAAAAGCTTATATTTGAATATTTTATAAATAAATATAATTTATCAAAGTGATAAATTTGCGGGTCGTTACCCTTCCACTAAATGGGTGCATAGCCTTTAATTGTTTGAGATATAATTAACTAGTTTCATATGATTCATAATTATATAAAAATTATTTCCTGAAGCTATGGCTTAGTTTATAGTGCTAAAATAATTATAAATAATTTTAGATACTTCGTTATTTTCAAATGCATCACTTTGTTGTGAAAACAAATACCACATTATGGTTTTATTTTATAATGAATATTCATATTGAAATATAACTATGTCTATTTTTCAATCGACAATGAAAAATCGTTATTATTTCATAAATAATGTGCGGTATGTTTTATGAAAATAATTTCATAACTTGTTGTAATCAATAAGTGTTATATGGCATATTTCCACTATTTCCACCATTACTCTAATACCGTACTAAATTCGGAGGTCTACCATTCACTTAATATAGATTGTTTAGTTCATATACTACAACTAGTTTACAAGGGAGAGTTCTTTGATCAAATATCTTGGACTCAAAGAAATAAATCTCATAGAAAAGAATTTTCTATATGAAAATACATTTCGAAAGAGAAATTATATTTTTCATTCTAATGTTTAGTATCAATTGTTATTATTATTACAATTCTCATTTCCGATGTTTCTTTATGAAGCAGAAGTGGTTATTCACTTTCTTCATTCCAATTGTACCTTATATCACATCTACTCTTGTACATTCACTTTTTTTTATTATAAATTGTCGAACCATTCAAAACAATTACCCATAATATAACATCATAACAAACTCTTTATAAAGCACATTCGATTATCCTTAATATTTAAAGATATCAAATATGTTACACTTTATGTAAACTAATCAAACAGATAGTTCAGTGATAGCATTCTTAGATCTTTCTTGTATTTTTGGTCTAATATTACATTTAACACAATACGATCCTTTTGTAATGAATCAAATTGAATACTCAATCTTATATTGTTGTTTATTGGCTTATTTCGAATAAACTAACTTCAGCGAAGTATCGTACATTACAAACTATGACCAATCCCTATATAACACTTATATGTGATAGTATATGGATTAAATATTGATAGTCATGTATTGCTTTTAGATTTTGAAACTCATAGAATGCAATACACGGTCTTGACCAAATAAAAACGTAAGCGACCAAATTATGAATGTATTTAGTAGTTGTAAAACCAGCCACTTGCATGGGTATTGAAATATTAACATGCAAGAAGTATTTATTAGTAAGTATATGTTATATTTTTATTTGTTAATCTTAATTCAATTCATTTATATATCTTAATTGATAAATGTTTTATCAACCATATTAAATGCACAAATTCATTAATGTAGATTATTATACCATTATATAAAATATGTTCTTACAATATAAGAAATGGTAAATGTTATTATTTCATTTTCCTAATAAGGCTCCCACTAGTCTTTTATGCTTCATTAAACCCTAAGGAAAACATAGAAGTCTTTCGACTTCACTTATGGGTGTTAAAACTCATCCATCTAGGAATTATGACATTGAGTTTGCTCAGTTAACCACGGCTCCACGAATGATAGATAACTCCTTCTCGATTGTATTATATACAACTCCTTACTATTGGTCATAATTTTGCTTTGAACTTGAGTTTGCTTGACAAATCGAAGCGAAAATTTTCGCTCGTACCTACCATGTCGCGATGGCTTAAGTATAGTATATGTACCTTGAGTTTGCTCAACAAATATAGATAGTTATCTTACCTCATCTACTAAATATATTAATAATACTACACATTACATCCCTAGCTTTAGTTTGCTCAACAGCTCAGGAGTGTGCATGTAATTTATTAATATATATATATATATATATATATATATTGCAGAGGACAATGTTATATTGAGATTCATAATCCTCAATATATTATATTGAGTGATATATACTTATGAAATACTGTATTTCTTATGAAGTACCCTCGTGATTCAAGTGTCGAACACATCTAAGAGCATGGTATACGTATGTATTTATCCCTTAAGTCTAATTGAGTTTCTTCGATATTCCACATTTAGTTTGTACATTCATATTATATAAGTTGTATTATTATATAACTTTTATATTTTAATTAACTTATATAAGTGTCTTACGGATAATAATATATTATTTAAATCTTATTTAATTAATTAACATTTTAATTTTTTTATAGGCAAAGCAAAGTATTATTATTTTGCAAGGCAAGTCGGTTTTATAGCGGCCATACCATTTAACGAAATTTTTACAAGTGTGAAGGACCTATCTCCCAACAGCTATAGTTTTTAAAGTAGACCACCCACTAATTTATGTAAATTAAATAGTTATTTAACAGCATCGCAAAACAAATAACACTCTCATACACACAGACATGTATATGTACAAGCTTACACGCGTATCAAGCAAATTACCTAAGTTACACTACAACACATTGCAGAGAACCTCAGTAATAGAACTGAAGAAACATTTCACCAACATAAGATATCACATTACTTCAATATAACCACCAAGCAGCCATATAACACTAAGAACCAAATGGCAACCAAGCATATTAACAACCAGCAAACACCTCATTGCTCCAACCACATCTGCTATCAAGGCAACACGCACATAATAGCAAGACCATCAAAATAACATTATAATCACATTGCACAAAACACTATTTCACGTGCACAAAGGCACAATGAAGTGCAACACACCCAAGCCCGTCAATAGGCAATCGGTCGGGGTATTATAAAACCCGAACCCGCGTCCAATTATAATAATTAAAACCTGAGCCCGGTCCAAAAACGCAGGGTATTTCAATATCCGTGCCCGGCTCGTCGGGCTTTTTAAGCCCATTGGATAATAACCACATACCTAACTCAGAATATTTATGTTAAAACCATATTTTAAAACTGCAACTTTGGTAAAATTTGTATAAAAATTATGTTAACGTATAAAGTGGATGGTGATGTAGTCAAGCTCATAACAAAAGTATGCAAAAATATCTACATGTAAACAAACAAAATGGAAAATAAATAACATACGTGCTCATGTTTTAATACGAGAAAAACTAATAGTCGAGTCGGGTCCTAACCGAGCCGGGTTTTGATAAAACCGTGTCTGAACTGGATCGGGCCTGAGTCGGGCTTGGGTAGCAAAAGACAAAACCCATATCCGCATAAATAAGGCGAGTTCGAGCCAGGCTCGGACCGAAACTCATACCATTGACAGGCCTGCATACATGTATACTTATGTTATTTTAAACATTTTAAAACAACATCACATGTTTCATAATACACACACACACACACACACACACATATATAAATTAAACGTATTAATTAATTTATTTTATTAAACATATTAATAAATTGAAAAAAAAATTGAAATTAACTTGTATTATTTTTCAAACATTTGAAAAAATTATATTATAACTTTTATAATATGTATATATATATATATATTACATTTTAAATTTAAAAACTTATATTTTCAATTTTAAAATAATTAAAAATTTATATTATAACATTTATATTATTTTTCTTATTTAAAATTTAACTTTTAAATTTAAAACTTTTATTTTTAATTTTACAACAATTTTGAAATTAACCCAAGGCCCAATTCAAATAACGCCCCTTTTCTATTAGGGATAACCTTTTGGGTTTCCCTCATCATTTCGATCCAGTCTAGTAGCCAGATAGGGCAGAGTACTTGATTATCTGAACCCAATCTTAAACGCTACTTTTCCAATCACCCTACTATATAAGTAGGCCTTAATTAGTTAACCCTAACATGACTGATTTAAACCCAAAGGCTATTGGGCTCTTATACCATTGTTGAAACTAGACTGGTTCACAGCAGAAGTTATGGGTGAATTTCACAAAAATTCCTTTACTGGATCTATATTGTGCCTGTGAAGTCTAATTCATTTAGAACATTTCTAAATATTATTTAAACAATATCTTTTATAAATTTATAAATTATATATAATTTTATTTTATTTAATTATACATACATACATATATATATACACCATACACACACACATATATGGGGCATGTGTAACATGTCAACCCATGCAAGGTATAGTATATATGTATATATTATGTTTGTTTAAATAATTTGATGAAAATGTATATAATATTTAAATATCTATGTATATATGTATTTATGTGCATAAATTTTTTTATAAATAAAATAATATATACATATTATATTATAATATATATATTTAAATGTAAATAAGTTATTTAAATAATAAATAAATAATAATTATTTTTGAAACTGTTTATAAAATATGTACTAATACATACATAATAATAAAATAATATTTTATATTTATTTTAACATATATTTATATACCTAAATATATTTACATATATATATATATATATATATTAATTAATAAAATAAATATTACTACTTTTTAAATTCCAAGTAGTGTGTACAGAAAATAAAATTTTAATTATTATCTTAAAATATACTTTAATTGAATATTCATTCAAAATTACACAAAAGTATTAATAAAAAATATTTTCGAAACCTTTTTTGTAAATTTTAAGTTCCAATAAATCACAAATGTTATTTTGAAATCTGGAAAAAAAATTCATAATTTTTTCAGTTAATATTTTTAATTAATTTATTAACTTTTGGCTGATTTGAATAATAATTTTTAAAAATAAATAAAAAATGTTTTTAATTTTATTTTCTAAGCAAGAGCTGATGTAACGACCCACCTTTTTGGACAGTTTAAACCGACGATCAAATACACATGTCGATTCCAAACCATTCAAAAGGGCAGATGGTTATTGGGATAAATAAGAAAAGAAAAAGAAAGAGAAATAAAGGAAATGAAACAACACAGAATCTCACAGAGGAACGATAAAATATAATAGTCAAATAAACAGTTCATGAAGCTGTTTACTATACTTTGACAATTGTTTATACAACATTTATCAGAGTTATACATTTACAACAGAACAAATAAATAATGCAGCAAACAATCATGATGCAAAGATAATAATAGTAATAGTATACCAAATCTTCGTCTTCGTCCTCCAGAATAGAACTTCAAAAATCTAAAAAACTCAGGACTGACCCGAGCGTAATGAAAAGACAAAACACTCGAGTCAGGACTAAAATATCCTTATGAAGTTAAATCAATCGTAAATAAATATGAGTGTAACGGCGTCGGAGATGTTTACGGGGTTTGACATCTCCTATCCAGTGTCAATGTGCGTGCAATAACTCAAGAGATGTTACGGGATTTTCCATCTCTCAAGGATCCGTGAAACTATCTACTATGTAGTAATATACGCTAAGTAGATAATGCCTATCAGTAATATAAAGTATCAGCGTTAAGGCGTTACCATAATCCCCCTTAACACATTTTTATAATGCCATAGTCTATACAGCACCGTAATCCCCACCGTAAACTGGTGGTTATCAGAGGGTACCCCATAGGTATAGCACAAAGCATAACGTAGTGGTCGCGAATAGGATAATCAGTATAACAAGGTACATGAGGCGATACCAACTAGGATACTAGTAGTTGCGTGATCCGGACTGATGTTGGGCATAGCCAGCAGCCACCCCAACATCGCGAAACAACACTCCCAAATCAAAGGGTGCACCCAAATCGCATCACAGATGTAATAGAAATGGCATCGAAGAAGCGTGTCCGCTAGAGGTGGCGAACCTCAATGGCCCGGCGCGGCTCCTGTTTTAGTCATGTCGGGGGTCATCCAATATCGTTCTCTTTCTTCAGTCAACGTGTTCACCAAATCATCCACTTCATTCTGGATCAACACTCCGCGTATAATAGTTATTAAAGTGGTGTTCGGTATCGACAGAGATTGTGTCCATATCTGATCCCGGTCTCTTTAATAACTACGTATTATTACACTGTTGGCTCTTTTACATTTCAATCGATTTATAATTGATATCAAAATATCATATTCGCTTCAAAAATCAAATCCATTTCAAATATCATCGTATCTATTCAACTGTAAGATTCCGTTTCAAAAATCATTTTTCGCATCAATATCTCATTTCGTTTTCAAAATCATTTCGAATTTCAATTTAGGTTGCAACTTCATTTAACTCAATTCGTATTTAAATTCAAGATTTAAATATAACATTTCACCTTATTGACCAGCTTAGGATTTTAGAAAAATAGTTTTAAGTAGTTTAAAAGTAGTTTTAAATAATTAAAATAGTTAAAATACTTTAAAATCTTAAAATGGATTTGAAATAGATAAATTTAGTTTAAAATAATTTAAATTGGGTTAAGTAGATTTAAAATAGATTAAAATAGTTTAAGTATTCAAAATGGTTTATATAACCGAGTAGTTTGGAAAACAAAATAAAACAGCTTCAAAATCAATCCATTTCAATTATAACTTCCCAATTCAAATCAATTCCAATTTCCATTCTACCGATTCGATTTCGATTTCAATTCAATCAACGTCAATTTTTACTTCGAATTAATTCAATTTTTCATTCACCTTTAATTTATTCAATTTCAATTTATATCGATTTGGAGCTTGATTTCTCAAAATATCATTTATAACACTTAACAAAAATTTCCAACAATATTCAAGTTTAAATCCAAATTCCAAATATGATTCAATTCCAAACTCGATCTCAAAATATCATTTTTATACCACTTTTACTTAGTAATATTCAAAGCTCAAATTAAGGTTAAATCCTTAAACAAATCAATTTTCGACATTCAATCATATCCAATTTCAAATTTCAAAGTCTCAACTTAATTATTTAACAAAATTCCTTTAACCAAAATTTATTTCAACATTCCAAACTCAATTTTCCCGATGAATTCAATTTCTATAAATCGATTTCTATTTATAACTTTTAAATCAAAACATTTAAATAAATTTCAAATCGACGATTTCAAAAATTATTAATTTAGTCAATTCGGCGTCCGTATATAATTTTCTATCCTATGGCCAAGTAGTTATTTATTTCAATTGAATGTCAGGGATGAATATATATATCACTTAAATCAATCATAGTGGCATATGTATGCATAACAAGTTATATATAAGCAAATAAGCATCCAAACATTTAAATATCAACCAATAGCATCCATCGAAATAAATCATCCAATAGACAATACAATTCATAGCAATTTCATAGTTATCAATGTCAGGTAATTTAATCGCAATTAAATTTCAATTTCAATTTATCTGTCAATTTAATTTCAACGGTTAATTCAAATGACAATCTATATGACAATTAAATTTCATCAAACAACGACAAATAAAATCCTAACACTTCATAATGTCAAATTTAACTAGCATAAAGATATTTAGTACGTTGTGAGCGTTATAAAACACTCACCTTGATTTCAATGTAGTTCCAGCGCTTTATTTCGAATAAAATTAAACGAGCGTTTAATTTTACCCGAAATTTTCACTATCTCCAAATGATTCCAATCTAGCTCCATTGCATAGTGCTCGTCGATACGATTCCAACGCAAAAAGTTTCGTGCGTTTTCGACCTCGTATGAAAAAGTTATGCTATTTTAAAGATTACACGAATTAATATAAATATAATTTACAAATCTTAAACCACAGATCCATCATCACCGCTGATTCTCCCAGAGCTAATCCAGGCCGTGACTTGCTTTCTTCCTCACGCGAGTCCATGCTTCAGAAATTAGCCGTGCTCAAGAACCCAAAGGTGCAAACTAGGGTTTAATTCTACACCCTCCATGATCGCTTCCAAGACGATCAACCAACGCCAAACGAACGCGCATCACAAGAGCCACCTGCGCCTGCCATGGGGTGGAGCTCGGCCCCCCATCTCTCCTCGAAAAACGTGAAAAACGCAGCAGCTTTGAACGTGATTTTCCGCCTATCCGTGGCTCCGTTTCCGATCTCCACCGTTGGATAGCTAGATCTTGATGCCCTCTACAACTTTGTAGTTGAGAGTTTTTGCTAATTGTTGATGATGACGAAGAAGTTTCGAAATTTTCTGGCCATTGAAATGAAAGTGGCGGCTAAGGGTTGAAACCCTAGGGTTTATGCAAAACAAAGAAAGTGGGGGTCGTTTTATAGAAAATCGCCAAAACACTATTCATCGAAAAAATTTCGAACTCCAAACGAAGCGTGCCGGCTGGCGTTTCTAGGGTTTACCCCGCGTTCCGGACACAATGGAATAGGTTACGGAAGCTAATTCGATCGTATGTGTGAGTTACGGCAATAAACGATCGATTTGAAATTAAATCAGTTAATCAAATTTCTGTGCGTTTGGGCTCGTCCGGGACAAACGGTACATCCGATTGACTCGAAATTTGAAACCTTACAATAATATGACATTATGGATCCGATGAAACTGGTTTCGTCGAAATCCGAGACCGCTTGAAAAATGACTATTTTAACTCGCCAAATTAATATTAAAACAATTTCGATGCGTTTCGAGCTACCACGGTCAAACGAAAACTCCGATTGCTACGAAAATTGAAATCCGGTAATAACAAACTATTACGGATCTAATGGAACTAGTTTCGTCCAATTCTGAGACTGTTTGAAAAATGGCTATTTTAACTCGTCAATTTAATATTAAAATATTCAATTTTCACAAATTTTCTTTTAATTCGATTTTAAAAGTTCCACAACATCATCCTAACTTTAATATGATAAAATAAAATTTTACAAATTATTTTTAATCATAATAAACTCGTTATTCAATTTATCCAACAATTCCAATTTTAAAATCTTATTAACTCTATTATAATCCCAATATAACTTACATTCACTTTGGAAACCAATTTGAATCATATTAAATCAAATTTCAATTATTCACTCTAATTTCATATATTAAATTTTCAATATCAAATTAATCATATCAAATCTGGAATTTAGTTATTCAAACATTTGTAATATTAAATTAAGTTAAATTTGGTTATTCTCAAGTCACTATCTTTTAAGATATTCAAACGAACTTATAAGATTTAACCTTTAAAACTAATTCAAATTATAGAACAACCATTTCCATTAATCAGTTATCCAATTTCCGTTATGCAATTATTCAATAAGTTTTAAATATTTACTTTAAGCAATTTACCTGTTCAATATTCAATATTTGATTTAAATAGATTTTACTTATCAATCAATTACTCTATTATACCCAATGAATTAAACATTTATTATCCTATTCAACTATTGATTGCAAAGGCATTCACTAAGTAGCATTTATTTTTCATTACTTGGATAATTATTGTTGCAATTCATTCCAGTTATTATTATTCCAAACGAATTACAACAATTTTTTTTTTTACATTAAATCACGAAATCTTATTAAATCAGCTATTTTAATTATAAAAATTTACGATTCGTTACACTCTCCCCCACTCAAAACTTTTCGTCCCCGGAAAGGAAAAAGAAGGGAAAAGGAACTAAGTAAAGAATTCAACATTTGATATATTTTATTAAAAATTATCCACTTATAAACAATGAAATTCCATTTACAAAGTCATAACTACGCTTTCACTAAGTTACTCCAAACGGCTTCCTAACTTTAAAAGTTAGTAATCAAAACAAGTTATAAAAAATTTTAAAACTTGAAAATTTTTCTAACACCCGGATTTTACGGAAAATTTCGGCAGAGTCTCCTTTGCGCGGCTCGATCGGAAAAAAAAATGACAGTATATATATCACAAATATACATCTCATCAAGTGATGAGGCATCCCGCAGGGAAAAAGTGTAAAAGTACGGTATGTAATCCGAGATATGTACCTTATATATTGTTAGCGAGCATATACGGCTAATATAACGCGAAAGCGAGCTCCAAATGCGAAGCAAGCGCAATCCGCACCTACTAAACACTCAATAACTAAGTTAGAACCATGCATATAAAGATAGATTGGTATACTTAGCCTACACAACATATATATAACATATTTAGCTTCAAAACTGAGATTCCAATTTCAGGACAGCAAACAAATCTTAGTTTTAGGACACCCAAACGATAAAATTCGGCAATAGAATCTAAACAAAAGTTGTTGCATTCATTTTAGGCTTTCCGGAATGTTCAAAATCATCGAATTCGGACCATACGTTCAAAAATCATGGCTGTTTTACTTAGCGGATACGCCTCAGCCTGGGCAATGAATTGCGCAGGTCAGCGACGTTCACCCGCGTTTTAGACCTTCTAAACGACATCAAAACACAAAACACTTAAAACAAAAGTTTTAGATTAAGTTCTTAGATTTCCATAAAGTGCAAGATCATCAAAATCCGATAAACTAGTCAAAAGATATGGCGAAAATACTAAGGGTGTATACTACTGATTTTACTTATTTTTACACAGGACAGCGAGTAACATTCAAGTTTTTAACCTAGTAGACGAAGGAATTTTCTCAAGTTATCTAAACAAAAGTTGTGCTATAGTTTCTAAGATTTTCGAAAAGTCCAAGATCGTCGAATTCCGTTCAGCCATTTAAAAGTTATGGTTGTTTTCGTTTCAGCATATATTGGACAATTTTGGATTTTTTCCAAAATTTGCTTTTATTATTTCAAAGTACAAACCATCAAACTTCAAATTTTCTAAAAAACAATCATAAACACAAAGTCATTTATTTTCTTATTCATCCATGCAATAGGTTTACATTCAATTTGTTTCCGATTTATTCAAGTTTGTTTCATTCACATTTTAAATTCAAGTCAATTTGCTTCAATTTAAATTGAATTCAATTATATTTAATTTCACTTTGCTTCAAATTTGAATTTAATTATTTTAAAATTTTATTCCGTTTATTCAATTCCATTAACACTAATGAATTCTACTTAATCAATTTTCACCCATCTAACAACCAATGCATATCAAACATTAACATCCATCCAAAATCTACACTAAATCAATTATACATTTCCAAGTCAATTTTTTTTTCATACACTTCCAAGTTTATTGACATTTAGTTATATTCAAATTTAATTAGTTTCCATTTACCAATTTTTATATTTCATTAATTTTAAATTTTATTCATTCACTTATATATATTATTCATTTTACAACTTAAATTTCTTTTATATTTACAGCTATCAAAAGATCTTCACATTTTATTATTCACTCTCACACTGGTATATTATTTCTCTACTCATCCTTATTAGCATTTTAAACCTTTTAAGTATTTGGTAAGTTATAGTTATGCAAATAGAATGTAGTTAAACAACATACAACTTCCTTTCATTTAAAGTTGAATTTTCAATTAATTAATTCTTAAGTCGTTACTTAAATTTCACTATAATTTAATTTCACATTTACATTCACATATAGTATTTCCATTTTATATTAACATAATTGTGAATCACCCTTAAATGTTAATTTAAATTCCAATTGTTTACTAACAATTTTTTTATTTATATTTGCAAACCATTAATTAAATGCATATTTCATTATTCAAACCTATACTTGTATATTATCCAATTAACAATTCATATAACATTTTTGAACTTCTTAAATATTTTGGTAAGTTATATCTATGCTATAGAATGAAATTTAATACTATGCGAGTTTTACAGTTTTAATTTTATTTTAAGTTCATAATTTCCTAATTCTAAGGGTTTCTACTTCAATTGATACTTTCACTTAGCTCTTAGGTTCATTTCTCATTTCACAATTCAGAAGTTCCTTAATGATTCAAGTCTAAATTCATTTCAATCATAAAAAAGAATCATTAATTATTAAAGGACTTAAGAATTCCGATCCCGGTTTCATTTCAAATCAAGTTTTGAAATAATATATACTTATATAATTTATATATCAAATCGTACTATAGAGAATACAAAATAAAATAAAATTTGAATCAAACAAGGTTTAGACAAGCTATTAAGTGGTCTCCCCCACTCGGACTCTCGAAAATAAACGCCGATGATGCGTGCACTCATCACCGAATTATTTTCTAGCGTTAAGAGAAGGGAATATAACACTTATCATTAAAAAAAATCCTTCAAAAACAATTTCAACTCAATTATACTATCATATAATACTCATATTATATTTTTCAAATTCTTGTAAATCAATTTCAAACACCGGAATTTAAATTCCCAAATCCAAGTTAAAATTCATTTATATTCATTATCAATTGTGTTTACAAGATTTCATTTTCCTAAATCCATTGTTATTTAATCAATTGTTGTAAATATTGACCGATCAAACAATAACGATAATAATCTAATATTATCATCTCCTAACAATCAATTAAATCAAAATGAATAAATATTCGAATAATTCATTTATATAAAATATATTCCAAAACGATATTGTGTTGGTTTGTCCTATTCGAGTGTTTAGAAATTCCTATCGACGTCTTGGCGTCCCAAGTATCGACCAGAATTCATAAATACTCAACGGAACAAAGTTAACACGATATAAAACCATTTTATATCAAATAACAAGTACGCTCCCTCATATACACTCAACTCATTCATATAGTTTACCTCTATTTCAATGAGTTATTCCCCACTAGAGCCAAGGTTTATCGCCAAACCAAAGCTCTGATGCCAACTGTAACGACCCGCCTTTTTGGACAGTTTACACCGACGATCAAATACACATGTCGATTCCAAACCATTCAAAAGGGCAGATGGTTATTGGAATAAATAAGAAAAGAAAGAGAAATAAAGGAAATGAAACAACACAGAATCTCGCAGCGGAACGATAAAATATAATAGTCAAATAAACAGTTCATGAAGCTGTTTACTATACTTTGACAATTATTTATACAACATTTATCAGAGATATACATTTACAACAGAACAAATAAATAATGCAGCAGACAATCATGATGCAAAGATAATAATAGTAATAGTATACCAAATCTTCGTCTTCGTCCTCCAGAATAGATCTTCAAAAAACTGAAAAACTCAGGACTGACCCGAGCGTAATGAAAAGACAAAACACTCGAGTTAGGACTAAAATATCCTTATGAAGTTAAATCAATCGTAAATAAATATGAGTGTAACGGCGTCGGAGATGTTTACGGGGTTTGACATCTCCTATCCAGTGTCAACGTGCGTGCAATAACTCAAGAGATGTTACGGGATTTTCCAGCTCTCAAGGATCCGTGAAACTATCTACTATGTAGTAATATACGCTAAGTAGATAATGCCTATCAGTAATATAAAGTATCAGCGTTAAGGCATTACCATAATCCCCCTTAACACATTTTTATAATGCCATAGTCTATACAGCACCGTAATCCCCACCGTAAACTGGTGGTTATCAGAGGGTACCCCATAGGTATAACACAAAGCATAACGTAGTGGTCGCGAATAGGATAATCAGTATGACAAGGTACATGAGGCGATACCAACTAGGATACTAGTAGTTGCGTGATCCGTACTGATGTTGGACATAACCAGCAGCCACTCCAACACCGCGAAACAACACTCCCAAATCAAAGGGTGCACCCAAATCGCATCACAAATGTAATAGAAATGGTATCGAAGAAGCGTGTCCGCTAGAGGTGGCGAACCTCAATGACCCGGCGCGGCTCCTGTTTTAGTCATGTCAGGGGTCATCCAATATCGTTCTCTTTCTTCAGTCAACGCGTTCACCAAATCATCCACTTCATTCTGGATCAACACTTCGCGTATAATAGTTATTAAAGTGGTGTTCGGTATCGACAGAGAGTATGTCCATATCCGATCCCGGTCTCTTTAATAACTACGTATTATTCAACCTTTGGCTCTTTTACATTTCAATCGATTCATAATTGCTATCAAAATATCATATTCGCTTCAAAAATCAAATCCATTTCAAATATCATCGTATCTATTCAACTGTAAGATTCCGTTTCAAAAATCATTTTTCGCATCAATATCTCATTTCGTTTTCAAAATCATTTCGAATTTCAATTTAGGTTGCAACTTCGTTTAACTCAATTCGTATTTAAATTCAAGATTTAAATATAACATTTCACCTTATTGACCAGCTTAGGATTTTAGAAAAATAGTTTTAAGTAGTTTAAAAGTAGTTTTAAATAATTAAAATAGTTAAAATACTTTAAAATCTTAAAATGGATTTGAAATAGATAAATTTAGTCTAAAATAATTTAAATTGGGTTAAGTAGATTTAAAATAGATTAAAATAGTTTAAGTATTCAAAATGGTTTATATAACCGAGTAATTTGGAAAACAAAATAAAACAGCTTCAAAATCAATCCATTTCAATTATAACTTCCCAATTCAAATTAATTCCAATTTCCATTCTACCGATTCAATTTCGATTTCAATTCAATCAACGTGAATTTTTACTTCGAATTAATTCAATTTTTCATTCACCTTTAATTTATTCAATTTCAATTTATATCGATTTGGAGCTTGATTTCTCAAAATATCATTTATAACACTTAACAAAAATTTCCAACAATATTCAAGTTTAAATCCAAATTCCAAATATGATTCAATTCCAAACTCGATCTCAAAATATCATTTTTATACCACTTTTACTTAGTAATATTCAAAGCTCAAATTAAGGTTAAATCCTTAAACAAATCAATTTTCGACATTCAATCATATCCAATTTCAAATTTCAAAGTCTCAACTTAATTATTTAACAAAATTCCTTTAACCAAAATTTATTTCAACATTCCAAACTCAATTTTCCCGATGAATTCAATTTCTATAAATCGATTTCTATTTATAACTTTTAAATCAAAACATTTAAATAAATTTCAAATCGACGATTTCAAAAATTATTAATTTAGCCAATTCGGTGTCCGTATATAATTTTCTATCCTATGGCCAAGTAGTTATTTATTTCAATTGAATGTCAGGGATGAATATATATATCACTTAAATCAATCATAGTGGCATATGTATGCATAACAGGTTATATATAAGCAAATAAGCATCCAAACATTTAAATATCAACCAATAGCATCCATCGAAATAAATCATCCAATAGACAATACAATTCATAGCAATTTCATAGTTATCAATGTCAGGTAATTTAATCGCAATTAAATTTCAATTTCAATTTATCTGTCAATTTAATTTAAACGGTTAATTCAAATGACAATCTATATGACAATTAAATTTCATCAAACAACGATAAATAAAATCATAACACTTCATAATGTCAAATTTAACTAGCATAAAGATATTTAGTACGTTGTGAGCGTTATAAAACACTCACCTTGATTTCAATGTAGTTCCGGCGCTTTATTTCGAATAAAATTAAACGAGCGTTTAATTTTACCCGAAATTTTCACTATCTCCAAATGATTCCAATCCAGCTCCATTGCATAGTGTTCGTCGATACGATTCCAACGCAAAAAGTTTCGTGCGTTTTCGACCTCGTATGAAAAAGTTATGCTATTTTAAAGATTACACGAATTAATATAAATATAATTTACAAATCTTAAACCACAGATCCATCATCACCGTTGATTCTCCCAGAGCTAATCGAGGCCGTGACTTGCTTTCTTCCTCACGCGCATTCATGCTTCAGAAATTAGCCGTGCTCAAGAACTCAAAGGTGCAAACTAGGGTTTAATTCTACACCCTCCACGATCGCTTCCAAGACGATCAACCAACGCCAAACGAACGCGCATCACAAGAGCCACCTGCGCCTGCCATGGGGTGAAGCTCGGCCCCCCATCTCTCCTCGAAAAACGTGAAAAACGCAGCAGCTTTGAACGTGATTTTCCGCCGATCCGTGGCTCCGTTTCCGATCTCCACCGTTGGATAGCTAGATCTTGATGCCCTCTACAACTTTGTAGTTGAGAGTTTTTGCTAATTGTTGATGGATTGAGAGGAAAATGAGGAAGAAGTTCCGAAATTTTCTGACCATTGAAATGAAAGTGGCGGCTAAGGGCTGAAACCCTAGGGCTTATGCAAAACAAAGAAAGTGGGGGTCCTTTTGTAGAAAATCGCCAAAACACTATTCATCGAAAATTTTCCGAACTCCAAACGAAGCGTGCCGGCTGGCGTTTCTAGGGTTTACCCCACGTTCCGGACACAATGGAACAGGTTTCGGAAGCTAATTCGATCATATGTGTGAGTTACGGCAATAAACGATCGATTTGAAATTAAATCGGTTAATCAAATTTCTGTGCGTTTGGGCTCACCCCGGACAAACGGTAAATTCGATTGACTCGAAATTTGAAACCTTACAATAATATGACATTACGGATCCGATGAAACTAGTTTCGTCGAAATCCAAGGCCGTTTGAAAAATGATTATTTTAACTCGCCAAATTAATATTAAAACAATTTCGATGCGTTTCGAGCTGCCACGGTCAAACGAAAACTCCGATTGCTACGAAAATTGAAATCCGGTAATAACAAACTATTATAGATCTAATGGAACTAGTTTCGTCCAATTCTGAGACTGTTTGAAAAATGGCTATTTTAACTCGTCAATTTAATATTAAAATATTCAATTTTCATAAATTTTCTTTTAATTCGATTTTAAAAGTTCCACAACATCATTCTAACTTTAATATGATAAAATAAAATTTTACAAATCTTTTTTAATCATAATAAACTCGTTATTCAATTTATCCAACAATTCCAATTTTAAAATCTTATTAACTCTATTATAATCCCAATATAACTTACATTCACTTTGGAAACCAATTTGAATCATATTAAATCAAATTTCAATTATTCACTCTAATTTCATATATTAAATTTTCATTATCAAATTAATCATATCAAATTCGGTATTTAGTTATTCAAACATTTGTAATATTAAATTTAGTTAAATTTGGTTATTCTCAAGTCACTATCTTTTAAGATATTCAAACGAACTTATAAGATTTAGCCTTTAAAACTAATTCAAATTATAGAACAACCATTTCCATTAATCAGTTATCCAATTTCCGTTATTCAATTATTCAATAAGTTTTAAATATTTACTTTAAGCAATTTACCTGTTCAATATTCAATATTTGATTTAAATAGATTTTACTTATCAATCAATTACTCTATTATACCCAATGAATTAAACATTTATTATCCTATTCAACTATTGATTGCAAAGGCATTCACTAAGTAGCATTTATTTTTCATTACTTGGATAATTATTGTTGCAATTCATTCTAGTTATTATTATTCCAAACGAATTACAACAATTTTTTTTTTACATTAAATCACGAAATCTTATTAAATTAGCTATTTTAATTATAAAAATTTACGGGTCGTTACAGCTGATCTTATGTAATTTTTAAAAATGAAAAAAATAATTACAATGAATTTACATATACCATAAATCATAAATAATAATTATTATGAAAATTAACTTAGTCTACAATTACTATTACCATGAATTTACATATATAAAATTATATGATCAATTTTAACCATAGTATAATTTTGTAATTAAATATAAACCATTTATATGTAATTAAAATATTATATATATATATATATAATTTAATAAAATATTAATTAATTTGTATTATGATGTTGTACTGATCTGATATGTAAAAAATGATTTTATATATAAGTATATACATATATAACTAAAGTAATTTGTGACAACATTAATCCATATAAGCATCGTCACCTAAATAAAAACATAACACATACACACATAATAAAAATATTATGCAGAGAATTATAAACTATAATTTGATAAAACATACCTAAGAACCAAGCCTTGAAGTACAGCTTGAAAGGATGAACTCTCCCCTTTGAAACCATTTACAATTCGACAGATTGCTAGTCCTTGAATCGTTGACCATTGACTATCATATAGTGATTGACTTTGAGTTCATTTGAACTTGATACGATGGAATAATTTCAGCCACCAAGATATGATGGAGATGGTAGCCAAAAAAATCACTATCGAATTACTTTAAGTTTGTTTATATGGTGGATAGAAAAGAGAAAAAAAATTGGATCCCATCCCATACTAATTCTCCCTTGGTATGAGCCATCCAAAATCTAGCATCTAGACCAAATTTTGAGTTTGCCTCTATTTCATTTTGCAGTCAAAATTTTCACCTATCATGATGGATCAAAAACCCATTTAATTCCAAAGAAAATATCATTTAATTAAATTCAATTTAATCACTTATCAATATCTTATATTGGTTAATATACTTATAGCTATTATAAATATAATTGATAATATATATTCCTTAAATCATAGTCAAAATTTTATAATTAACTATTAATTAATTTATAACAATTATAAACTAATTAAATCATTGGTCAAAGAAGGATTCATCGTTTTGGTTATGTGACTCGTCCGATGTAAATTTGGTCAAAGATCAATATCGAACTATACGAAGATTAATTTTCACACATCATTTAGCAGGTGGTGTGACATTTTGGCCAAATTTATCATTTACTTAGTTTCAGGGAAATCTAATTTCATTTTGTTAAGCGTTACCCGGTTGTGATTTTTATTTACACTAATTCTCTTCGTCAAAACCATATTACTTTGAACTTATGGAATTCAGTAATGGTCAAAATTCCATTATCATTCATATTCAACTCTATAGTCCAAACACAAAGTTCTTGGTTTAATAATAATAATAATTAACTGAAATGCTCTGGCCAGAGACTTTGACTTTGAATTGACTTGAGTTGACTATGATACTAACCTCATATAACCGAAAAGACGAATCCTCTTTTAAATAGTGCTTCACATTCAATATTTCCACTCAACCCAACTATAGTAAGTTGACGAACGTTGTGCCATGATTTAACTATAATCATAGCAGAGCTTTCATATTGAGGATCGATGGTCTTCTCAATTCGAGAGAACAGTGTAAATTAGTCACATTGATATTTTTGTTTGACCTTAGTTATATTAAGCAAAAGAAAACCATCGAGTGAGTCATTCCACGGTCATCCAAATAACTATCGGTAAGTAACCAACTGGTGCATCTAGCAGTCATGAGTAATACACTGCCCAACACTGAAGAGCATTATGTACTCTAGTCTTAACAGATGTGTCGATATCCAGTCTCGATATGTCTAGACTAGAAATATTTAAAATGGTATATTTATTTTCATTGTAATAAATTACTCACGGTTATAACACTTTGTAACTACTATACAAAACATACCATATATGGATTTTCTATTAAATATAAGTTTAAGTAAATTAATTAATATGACACACTATATCAAGTATTAACAGAAAGAAAATACCTTTTATTTCAAATAAGATTGGTTATCAACTTATATATATGTAATAAATTACATATTTATCCCTAGGGCATACCCCTAACTCTTTCACTGGGAACCTGGCTTATAGAGTTGATTTACCTTAGAAGACGACGGGCATGTACAATGAGTTCCATGTCTCTCACTTGTAGAAGTTTGTGCATGGCTCATGAGTGGTAGTTGAACCGAATCATCTTGATGATATCGAGATTGAACTATAAGCATCAATACCTCGTTGGTCTATTTATATCATCGGACGTGATATGAAGCAGCTTAAGAAGAATATGTTAGAGCTAGTGAAGGTTCAATAGAGTGAAGTGAAGGCGATTGTATCTAGGAGACCGAGGAGAGCATGAGGACCGCGTATCTGGAGCTCTTTACTTAGTGAGACTTATGTTTACCGCATTTGCTTTCAGTTTGAGGGTAATTTAGTATCTTGCATGCTAGGGTAGGCATAGATATCATCATTTGCTTATGTGTGCAAGTTTGATGTTTGGTATGCTTGTTTGTGGTTGTTAGGCATGTGGGTTAGCTATGTTTGATTTCACCTTATTTGTGTTGAGGATTTCAGAGGCGAAATTCTTAAAGGGCTAAGAGTGTAACGACTAGTAATTTACGTACCAGGGGATTATAAAATATTGTTTTTAAATTCATATGAAGTAGTATGATTTTATAACTTTGGAAAATGCCTGTTAGTGACATTTCCTATCTTTAGAATTTTCCAAACGATTTTACCCCTGAGAACTTGTAACGGCTATAACTTTTGATAAAAGCTAGATTAGGATCTGAACCCACTTTTATTGGAAAGATATGATGACTTCCCTTTCTGTAGAATGATCATAATAGTGATTTAGGCTTTCTGGCTAGGAGATATGACTATTTGAAGATTAATAGTTTTTTGAGCAACTTAGTGAATAATTAGTGGGGTTTGGGGGCAAGCTCATTAACCCATTTTGGGTTTGGTGGCTATAATAGGTTGGACCATCATCTCCAAATCACTTTTACCACTTCTCAAATAGATCTAAGCTCCCACAAAAACCCTTCTTTTTTCTCCTCCAAAATTAAGTTGACATCATGGGTTAAGGGTAGATTAACAATGGGATCCACTAAATATCTTCAAATCTAAATTTTAGGGGAAGAAAACATGGGACTTGACTGCTGATTTTCGGATTTGCCTCGATTTGCATGCAAAACTTGGATTTTGAAGGTTATGATGAGTGATTTATCAACTCTATAATGACCCACCTTTTGGACCGACGAGAGTTGGCACTCAATACATCCACGACATTCAAATGCCAAACATCTAATAGCCGAAAAGCTAGGTTGTAGGGGTAAAAGAAAAGAAAAGGAATATGAATAGGAGAAATAAAATCTCACAGCGGATCGATTACACATAATATCACAGAGATAGTAAAAGTTATCACTCTAAAATACATAGTAAATCGGAGTTAAAAAAACCTCATCGGCCTGGACAGTTATAACTTCCCGACCTTACAATTGCTTATGGGTATATAACAATACAATGAAAAAAACACTATGGCTGGTGAACATCCAGCTCTATCCATGAGCTCCATGTTCCACCAATGATAATTTGGAAAAATACTCGATCTACCCAAGCATTATAATAAAATAACACTCGGATCAGCTGGGAATATTGACATGAGAAAACTCAAGTAATATGATGAACATATAATAGTTCTGTGAGACCTTGCTGCTGAACATGGAATGAGTTTTACTTCACAAGAACAACTTCCACGCATGAATGAATGGAAACAAATTAAAACAAAACCTAAACTTGAAAGGATAGGTATAAACAAGGTCAAAATATAAACTTAAAGAATGGACACAAATAATTAAACATTGAGAAGAGATTTAGTCACTTCTTGATGCAATTAAGAAAGCAATTCAAAGATTTGAATCAACAGCAAAGGAAAGGAATTTTCCAATAATGACTAGGAGGATGCACCCCCTCCTAAAAAGTATACCTCTAGAAATATACTTGAGAACTATGATGGCTCTCGGAAACCTCCAACCCGGATCCCACCAACCTTTACCGAAAATCCGACTATTTCACATCTCCATGAGCATACCATCGAAACCAATCTAGAGTATATATGAAAATACCCTAATAGGAGCAACCTTACATAGCTTGGCCTCCACTCGCACTTTCGTTTTAGTCATTTCTGACAGAGATATCTACATTCAAATGAGCAATGGATCATTTTAAATTAACAACACATAAAGAGGAAAGCTGGATCGATAGTCAATAAATTAACTATCGAGAATATTCAAAATGATCGTATATGGAAATTGACTCTCATACCCTTACCATTACTCGTCTTTGTACTATCCCTCGGTTAAAAATGAAGCCGGGCAAGTTAAAGTAGTGTTACGTCTAGGCATCGCCTTGACAACGATTTGAACCTTTGAGATAGAAATGCATTTCCATACCTTGATATTTAGTGCGAGGAGTATGACAAAATCCTTCCCATATAAGCGGTTACAGAAATTAAATTTCTTGTCCTTTCTTTAACCGGATCAAACCATTAAACTTCTAAAATTCGAAGATCAAACCATTAAACTTTTAAAATTCGAAGATCAAACCATTAAACTTTTAAAATTCGAACTTGTGCCTGGTTTTCAGGTCACAAATATTTGTAAAACACTTTAAAAATGCTCTTTGAATATATTCTTACATATATCTAACTCGCTGAAATTTATTGCCCTTTCTTTAACCGGATCAAACCATTAAACATTTGAAATTCGAACTTGTGCCTGGTTTTCAGGTCATAAATATTTGTAAAACAATTTAAAAATGCTCTTTGAATATATTCTTACATATATCTAACTCGCTGACTAATCTTGTTCAAAATAAAAGGTATTTTCTTCCTATTATATACTTGATATAATGTGATTATATTAATTAACTTAATTAAAAGTATATTTAATAGAAAATTCCATAAGTGGTATATTTCGTGATAGTAGTTACAAAGTGTTATAACCATGAGTAATTTATCACAACGAAACAAATATACCATTTTAAATGTTCCTAGTCAAGATGCATCGAGACTGGATATCGATATATCCATTAATACTGGAGTACGTAACAGTCTCCAAATGTTGGGCAGTGTATTACTCATGACTGCTGGGGGCACCTAGGGGTTACGTACTAATAGTTATTATATAAATATGGAATGACTCATTCGATAGTTTTATGTTGGTTAATGTAACTAAGGTCAAACAGAAAATATCGATGTGACTGATTTACACAGTTCTCTTGACTTGAGAATACTATGGATCTTCAATATGAAAGCTTCACTTTGATTATAGACAAATCATGAATGGCATCCATTGAGTGACTATAGTTAGGTCGAGTGGAAGTATTGGAAGTGAAGCACTATTCAAGAGAGGATTCGTCTCCTCGGTAATATGCGGTTAGTACCTCAGTCAACTCAAAGTCAAAGTCTCTGGCCAGAGCATTTCGGTTAGTAGTAATTGTTATTATTGAACCAAGGACATTGTATTTAGACTATAAAGTTGAATGTGGATGAGTTTTGAATTTTGACCATTACCAAATTCTACAAGTCCAAAGTGATATAATTTTGACGAAGAGAATTGGTGTAAACAAATGTCACAATCAGGTAACGCTTATTAAACTAAAATTAGATTTTACCGAAAACGAATAAGTGATAAATTTAGCCATAATGTCACACCACCTTCTCAGTGACGTGTGAACGTTAACATTAGGACAATTCGATGTTAAACGCTGACCAAATTTACACCCAAGAATTACACAGCCGAAATGATGAATTCCCTTAAGATCAAACAATTTAATTAGTTTATAATTATTGTAAATTAATTAAATTAATTAATGTTTATGAAATATTAATTATAAAATTTGAATATTATTTGAGAAATAAATAAGTTTATATATATTTATAATAGTTATAAATGTACCAATCGATATATGATATCGATAAGCGATTAAATTAGATTTAATTGCATAACATTTTGGCTAGGGCTTGAATGGGTTTAAAGCCCATCATTAGGGCTGCAAATTTTGGTTTTGATCAATCATTGGAAGTGGCTAAAAATTAGGATTAGACCTAGAGATGGATGGCTAAGATTAAGAGAGAATAGGTAATGAGATTATCCTAATATCTCTTTTATAAGGATATATATATATCGATCTCTAAACCCTTAATTAAATACAACTTTTGGCTGCCATAGTTATCAAGTTTGCTAGCCAAAATTAATCCCCATATCGATTCTAAGAATCTCAAATCAATTCAAGTTAAGTAAAACCGCTATATGATAAAAAAGATCGACGATTCCAAACTTGCAATCTAACGAATCGAGCATAACTAAAGAAGGGAATTCATTGATTCAAGTGGACTCAAAGGCATCATCAATTGATATTTTATTTATATATTGCAGTAGCCATATCATATTTTATGATTTAATATTGATTAATCCCAAATCTGTATATATATATATATATATTTATATATATATATATTGATGTTGTATATCTAGCTATGTGAGATTTTCGTAGGTATATATAGTTGTCACAAATTAGTTTGGTTATGTGCATGGTTATATTATTATGTGTTATAATTTATGTATAAACAAATCTAAGTTGATGTAAAAAAAATTATCATTATTAATGATTTTATGTATGTTTATATATTAATTTAAATATAGACTAATGTATATTTTAAACATATAATTACATATATGTATATTTATAATGTATAAACATATTAGAATTTTTCCTCATATCTATTTATACATAATATGAATTATAAAGTTCAAAAATAATTTTTTTATATATAAAAATAATTTTAAATTATCTTTTATTGATTATTTGAATCGTTTATTATATATAAAATATTTATTACATTGAAATTTCGATTTTATATTTTATAAAATTATTATATCTATGTAGAAATCTATGGATAAAATTTCATATTTTTTGTTAATATTTAATATTTTTAGTAATTAAATTTCTTCGTTTGAACATTTCTTTTATTTATTAAAAATAATATTTTATTTCAAAAAATCATGAAAAAAGAAATTAACCTGTATTTTATAATCCTAAATTTTTGTAAATTTTAAAATTTTATTTTTTAATAATTTTAGTTATTATGATCAAAACTATTTATTATATATATATAATAATGATAAAATTATAAAATTATTATTTTATGTTTTTATGCTAATTTCGATCTGGAATAATATAAAATATGTATATTTATATTTTAAGTATTTGAATGTAATTAATTATTCATATATCCACGTTTATTTAACCTTATATATATAAAATTTTAATTATTATATATATATATGTGTGTGTAATTTTATATGTTTAATTATGTTTATATGTGTATACAAATGTTTTAAATTATATATATATTTATTTATTTAATTTTGAGGCTTTTTGTTATAACATATATTTTAAATATACGTATATGTATTTATATAAATATACTTTGCATTATAGATTTATGCACATATATAGACAACATACAATACATACGAAATGAGCTAATGTGTCTGTTGCGATGTAAATTCCAACATCTATATACAGGTATGTTATACCCTTCACAAATCATTATGTTACACATGCACACACACATATGTATATGTATATGATACATGTATATATATAAATTAAATCATTCAAATTAACTTTACATGACAAAGTACTTAAATTTAAATAAAATATATGATTTTATTTAAAACAAATTTAGAATTGTTCTAAATGAATTAGACTTTATAGGCCCAATAAAGATCCAATATGATGAACTTTTTTTGAAATACACCCATAACTTCCACTGTGTGTTGTCCCTCTTCCAACAATGGTATCAGAGCCCAATAGCCTATGCGGTCTAAATTAGTCATGGCTAACATATTAAGCTCGCCCACGCAGTACGGTGTCTATAAAGGTAATGTCTATGATTGGAGTTGGGTAATCAAGTACCACGTCTCACCTAGTTATCGGTCTGACCCGAAGGGTGAAGTGAGCCCAAAGTTGCTCCTAATAGAAAAGGCCAACTTAATTTGGGCCTTGGGCTAATTTTGGAAATCATTTTGAAAATTAATGTTAAAGATTTTACATTTAATAGTTAAATTTAAAATAAAACAAGTTTATTATAAAAATTATAATACTACATAAGTTTTCAAAAATATTTTATGAATTGCATTATATAAAACTTATTTTGCATTAGTTCATAATATATTTATCTTCACGACATAAATTATTCATCTAATGACTATCAATCCCCAAATTCTCTTGGAACAATTCAAACAGGATCCCATATGTACAACCATTACATACAGTCTTTCGATACACAGAACTTGCCAACTCCTTGGCCCAAGATATGTTGGGTTTTCTTATAAACCCTCATCTTGTGTGATTTTGTAAACTATTATTTATATGAGGTTAATTTTAGCCTTGTGTACTACTCTTAAGTACACGACCTTATAGAAAGAAGATAACTCAACTTCACTTACAGTTATTCGTACATCGTCCAACAAAGTTTAATTGCTCCTTATCAATACATGATTCTGTATTACAAGGAGGAGCAACCTTTAAAGATGAATCTTTATTCATATTAGGTGCATAGGGAACTCTTTCCAATGTACTCACCCATTTGATCAAATCAAATCAATTTTGCCACATGTTATATTATTTACTTCCATTTTATATTTTATGAGCTTATCAAATACTTATACACGTGTACCAAATACACATGTCCATGTCTACGATAGCTTATCAGTGAATATGATGAAGTACATGGAATTGTTTTGGTATTAATATACTTACGGTTGCATACATCTACATGTATCAATCCAAAGAGTTCATCAACTCTTATGATGCTTCCTATGACGACCTGCTTCCTCGACCCTCAGAAATCGACATATATCCTCGATATTCACGTGCCGCAAGTCCAAGTGCTGGAGGGGCAGATTATCATGGAGTAAAAGAAAATAAAGACAGAATAAAATCTTATACGAATGGAATAACATATATTATTTCCCTATATATATATCTATAATGGAAATTTTGAATACATTTATCAGAGTTAAACATGGATAGTTATAAATATCTATCTTTACAAATGCAGAATACAAAATAGCGCACAAGTATGGAGAAAAAGAGGTAATAGTCTACTGAAGAATCTTCTAACTCCATGCTCCGAGCTCTTCCAGATTTCTTCTAACTAAATCAAACTACTAGGCTGCTTGAAAAAAAGAAGGCACCTAGAGTTTAAGAAAAGGGAAATAAACTTCGGGTCAGCCATGGAACTTGTGTGAGAAACTAAAAATGCAGATATTTGGAAACAAGAATATCTCATAAGACCACACCGCACATAAACACAGAACATGTTTTTACCTTATGATAACCAAAATCTTTACTGTGCACAATCTTTAATGTTATTTTTAATGACATTCTTTTGAAAATACTTTCAAATAAAATTGTGAATTTTAGCCGAAATTGTTACATTGATTAAATTACAGCATGCTAGCTACAAATTAGGTTCTACAATCAAATTCGAAGGCACTTATTGGAGAATGGATTTCCATACAATGGAAGGTAAGGAACTACCTTCTATACAGTACACCTCTAGAGGCATGTACCGAGGACCAACAACTTTTGAAACGTGTACACCTGGCAAGACCGGCCTACCCATAAATATTACTTGGTGGCGGATAGAATCGATATCACATCAACCCGGTTTTAACCGACCTATTTGAGAGATCTCTTACCTTACACAACATACTCAACATATATAGTGTAATCTAGAAAGGTGATGACCATACCTTAAGGGTTGAGAACCACATAGCCTTACGAAATGCCCCGTTTATGCCATTTTTGGGTGATGAGGCCTGAGGTAACGATTACCTTTCACATAGCACACTCCACTTTGAATACCATATTGCCAATTCCATCACATCCAATTGATTCCCACAAATGTACAACCTTTGAGCTTGTATGTCTCAGAGAAGGGTTTAAGTATAGGAGAGTTACTTCCTACACCACCAAATAGATGTACTTTTATAAAAATCAATATGTGGATATGTTGGAAATGCAATGTCAGACATTCGTCCATACAAGTTGTCCAGGAACAGGACAAACTGATGGAACTCTCCTACACATCCTACAGAGAATCATCCCTAGTATTAGTAGTGAGCAGCCCTTGCATCGAAGATCAAATGAAGACACTACTTCCACATATATACGATATAGGAAATTTCCCCCCGAGGATCAGTAACAAGCAGCCTTCATTCCGTTTATTATCATTTCATGTCTTCACTTCGAATACGTAAATTGGTTCGAAGTTGTTTTCAAATAAGAATCACTCAAATCCAACCTCGGTTCCTTCGAAACAATCATCGATTAAAAGATATTAAGTAAATAGGTGATTATCATTTATTAATTACTTTCTTTTTATCAAAAATATCTTCTAGAGATATATCTTTAAAACATTTCTTTTTGGTATATACGGAACCTTTAAACCCCTCTTTAACTTTGGAAATACCAAATCATTTTCATAGGTCATATTGCAAAACCTTTTTGAGCTAAAAATGATTGATAGAAATTATACTAATTCTACTCAACATCATTTTTAGTATTTAACCTTTACCATCCATCGAATAGTGGTGAAATCACTTTTTAAATTCACATGGATAGTACAAATTCCTCCTTTCAATTTAATACCAGGTGTAAGAAGATTATTTCTATACAATCCAAGTTGTATTAAATTTGGAAAATTCAATATTTTATACTTGTCTCGTTTTCGACATTTCGATCTTATATATTCCTCACGTAGGAAAAAGGCTAGGTGAGCCAGGACACTAATTGCTCCTGAAAATCTCCTTAGTTTAAGCACCTCATACCTAAATCTCATAAAAATAAAAATCCAGTCGGCTCGTCGGCTTTTAAAGGCTTAAAGCAAAGATTAAATTAGTTGATTATAAAAGTTTTTTTAAATCATTTATTTAAACCTTTTAAAATAAATTATAAAACCTTCAAATCATTTTGAAAATACTTAATTATTTATTTGAAAATATTTATAAAATATTTGGGAAAGAATACTTAAGTTTAAAGCCATATTTCAAAAGTTATTAAAAGTGCTGCAAAAAGGTTGCAAATAGTGCTTTTAAGGTTATTTGATCAAAACAACTTTTTGATCATTTAGAAATCTATTTTTATAACTAAAAATATCTTTTAAAACATTTTAGAAGAATTTTATAATTTATTATATCTTTTTAAAGAATTAAAAATATCATTTTTAAAGATTTTGTCACTTTGGTTTCCAAACTGCCAAACCGCGACTATTTGAAAACTTATTTTGCTCATTTTTCAAAATTTACCAAACCAAATCTCAATCATTTTCTTTTTTTTTGACAACTATGATTATAAGAGTTCAAAAAATTCTTATTATAAAAAATTTCGACTTTGAATCCAGCATATACATGGATTTAACATTCTACGGCACGAAATCGCGAACTGTCGTTACGCGACGCTTCTATTTTTGACTCAATTTTTGCAATCTGTCAAAACTTCACTAAACTGAATTTTAGTGTTTATAAACCATTTTAAATAGGTTTAACAATTTTATATACACCACTTCATTTATTAAAGGAAAGTGATTCCCTTTGTGATATTCGACGTGTATTAAATGTGCATCATTTCAACATCAAAATAAACATATACTCCACATCCAAACTTGATGATCAAAATAGTAAACAACCATAGCAACCATGTCATCATCATCATAAATATATATAAATATAGAGTTTCTCATCATAATATCCACTTCTCTTGATGCTTCCTAATATCATTTCGGCGGCATTTCTCTCCATAAATTTCACTCCCGAAACTCCTCTTTGGCTCTTAGAAGGCTCGGCATCCTCTTGGAATGAGGTGATGTATGGCCAAACATGGACAAGGGTATGGTCGTGGGTTATATGAGGTGTATAATGGAGTTTGAGCAAGTTTTAAGGAGGTAACAACATAGTTTGCATATGTATATAATTTTGACATTTCTTTGCCATAACTTTGCTAACTTTTTTTCAAGGCTTGGAAGCATTAAAGAAGAGCACTTGGAGCTTAAGAAATAGGAAGAAGAAGTAGGAATGAAGTGTGGAAATATGAGAGTGGAGCGTGGTATTTATAGGGAAAAAGTTGTAAAAAATATCATGATTTTTCCATGAAACTTCATATCTGTAACGACCCACCTTTTTGGACGGATTAAATCAATGATAAACCATACACGCTAGACTCAAACCATTCAAAAGGGCGGACTGTTATGGAGTAATAAGAAAAAGGAGAGAAAGAAATAAAACAAACATAGAATCTCACAGTGGAATGATAAAATATAATAATCAAATAAACAGTTCATGAAGCTGTTTTACAAATAACGTTTGATTACACTTTTACAACAAATATCAAAGTAACATACAACAGGAATAAATAAATGCAGCGGAACAACATGATGCAGCAGAATTAATAAAATAAATAGTAATAATATACAATCTTCATCTTCTTCCTACAAAGATAAATGGTCTTAGATACACTGGAAAGCTCAAACTGACCAGAGTGAATTGAAAAGACAAAACGCTGGAGTCAAAACTAAAAGATCTTATGTAACTTAAATTAATAGTAAATAATATGAGTGTGGAAATGTTTATAGGGTTACATCTCCTATATAGTGCCTAACGTGAGGGCGGTAACTTAAGAGATGTTCGGGATTACCATCTTCTAAGGTTCCGTTAAACTATCTACTTTGTAGTACAATACACTATTATAGTATGTCCATGGTAAAGTAAAGTATTAAAATAGCGTTAAGGCATTACCCATATCCCCCTTAACACATTTTATATATTCCCGTAGTCTATACAGTATCGTAGGCTCCACCAAACCAGTGGTCTACCCAAAAGGCACTCTATAGGTACGGTACAAAACAAACTTGTAGAAGGCGCGATAAGGCATATGACAAGGCACACAAGGCAATGACAGGGTAGGATTCTACCATTTGCACTCCTGGACTGGTGGGAACGCATAGCAGCTACTACCGCCCACCACAGAACACACTCCCATAATCAAATCAAGGGCGGCCACCAAATCAATATCAAAGTCATAATATGGTATCGAAAAATGTGCCCGATAAGAGGTGCGACCTCACTTGGCCCGATATAGCTCCTGTTTTAGCCACATAAAGCTGACTTATGGGAGTCAGGGTTACGTAAATACATCATACAGAATCATTCGCCAAACCGTCCTACTTCATTCTGGAATCTCCACCACGTACACAGTTGTCAAAGTGGTTTTCGTTATTGGCAGAGAGTATGAAAATATATGATCCCGGTCTCTTTAACAACCAAACTCTTATTTCACACCGGATGGTTCTTTTACATTTCAAAAGTTAATTCATAATTGACATCAAAATATTAAATTCAATTCAAACCATATCACTTTCAAAATCATATTCACTTTCAAAATCATATTCACTTTTGAAATTATCGATAAGACAGGTTAATTAAATCCTCATTTCAAAACCATAGCATTCATTCAAATATGTCATTTAGATCCCAACTTAGGTTATAGCATCATTTAACCGTATTTTATTTTAAATCAAAGATTTAAGTATAAGCACTTCCACTTTACACGGTTTGGAAATTAGAAAATAGTTTAAATAGTTATAAATAGTTTATTAGTTTAGTAAAGTTAAAAATAAATTTTAAATAGTTTGAAATACTTTAAAAAAAATTAAAGTGGATTAACAATAATTTAAATAGATTTAAGATAGTTTAAATATATTTAATATATTTAATAAATTAAAATAGCTTTAAAATAGATTAAATGGATTAAAATAGATTAAAATAAATTAATAGTTTAAATTGATTAAAAATAGTTTAAACTAGTTGAAAATAGATTTAAATTAGTTTAATAGTTTGAAAACATAAAAATCGGGATTTTAAAATAATAAATCTTTAAACAGTTTATATTAAAATAATTAATTTGGAATTAGTATCAAAATTAAACCATTTCTTCTATTTCGACGCATCTGGATAATGTCCACCTTTCAATTCAACTAACAAAAACTGGCTTTTAAATTCAGTTCTCATTAAACCATTAACCAATATCGATTTCAAATTCATGTTTTAATTATCAATTTAAACCACTTCAAATTAAATAGATTTCAAAGTTATATTCAAATAATTTCAATAACTCAATTTCGATAAATTTCATTAATGCTTCAAATTTTCAACTTTGAAATTTCCATTTTAATTCTTTAGACAATTCATTAAATCAATTCCAATTTTTACCATTTAAAGCTTGGATTTTGAAAATAATTCAGTTTATACAGATCAAATTTATTTCAAAATATCATTTAACAGAATTCAAATTTTAAGGATTTATAATCATTTAATTTAACCAATCCGATGTTCGTATATTATTCTCTACCCTATGGTCAAGTGATATATATCAATCTGCAATTAGGTAGTGTATTACTCATGACTACTTTGGGCACCTTGCGGTTACGTATTAATAGTTATTGGATAACTATGGAACGACTCACTCGATAGTTTTCTGTTGGTTAATATAACTAAGGTCAAATAGAAAATATCGAAGTGATTGATTTACACAGTTCTCTCGACTTGAGAATACTGTGGATCTTCAGTATGAAAGCTCCGCTTTGATTATAGCCAAATTTTGGCATGGTGCCCATCGGGTGACTATAGTTGGGTCAAGTGGAAATATTGGAAGTGAAGCACTATTGAAGAGAGGATTCGTCTCCTCGGTTATATGCGGTTAATATCACAGTCAAATCAAGTCAACTGAAAGTCTCTGGCCAGAACATTTTGATAAATAATAATTGTTATTATTGAACCAAGGACTTTGTATTTAGACTATAAAGTTGAATGTGGATGAGGTTGGAATTTTGACTATTACTTCCATAAGTCCAAAGCAATATAGTTTTGGCGAAAAGAATTGGTGTAAACAAATGTCACAACCAGGTAACGCTTATTAAACTAAAATTGTATTTTATTGAAAATGAGTAAGTGATAAATTTGGCCATAATGTCACACCACCTGCTAAGTGACATGCGAACGTTAACATTATAATAGTTCGATGTTAATTGCTGACCAAATTTACACCCAAGAGTTACACAGCCAAAATGATGAATTCCCTTAAGACCGAATGATTTAATTAGTTTATAATTGTTATAAATTAATTAAATTAACAAATATTTATGAAATATTAATTATAAAATTTTAATATGATTTGAGAAATAAATAATTTTATATATATTTGTAATAGTTATAAATGTACCGATTGATATACGATATCGATAAGCGATTAAATTAGATTTAATTGCATATCATTTTGCTACTAAAGCCCATCATTAGGGTTGCAAATTTCAGTTTTGAAAAGTTATTGGAGGCGGCTAAAATTAGAATCAGACCTAGAGATGGATGGCTAAGATTGAGAGAGAATAGTTAATGAGATTATCCTAATATCTCTCTTATACAATGCTATATATATGGATCTCTAAACCCTTAATCAAAAACAACATTTGGCTGCCATAATTATCAAGTTTGTTAGTCGAAATTAATCCCCATATCAGTTTTAAGAATCTCAAATCAATTCAAGTTAAGTAAAAACACTATTCGATAGAAAAGGTCGACGATTCTAGACTTGCAATCTGACGGATCGAGCATAACTAGAGAAAGGAATTCATTGATTCAAGTGGATTTAAAGGCATCATCAATTGATATTTTATTTATATATTACAGTAATCATATCATATTTTATGATTTAATATTGATTAATCCCAAATCTGTATATATATATTAATGTTGTATATTTAGTTAGGTGAGATTTTTGTAGGTATATGTAGTTGTCACAAATTAGTTTGGTTATGTGCATGGTTATATTATTATGTATAATAATTTTTATATAAAAAATATAATTTTCAGTAAAAAATAAATTTTGTCATTATTAATTATTTTATGTATATTTACATATTAATTTAAATACAGACTAATGTATATTTTAAAATATAATTACATATATGTATATTTACAATGTATAAATAGCTTAGAATTTTTCCTTACACCTATTTATACATAATATGAATCATCGATTTCGAAAATAATTTTTTTATTTATATAAATAATTTTAAATTATCTTTTATTGATTATTTGAATTGTTTATTATATCTAAAATAATTATTGCGCTGAAAAATCGATTTTTTTTTAAATTACTATATTTATGCAGTGACCCATGAAAAAAATTTATAATTTATTTTAATAATTAATATTTTTAATAATTAGATTACTTCGGTTGAACATTTCTTTTATTTGTTAAAAATAATATTTTATTTCGAAAAATCATGAAATTTTTTTGAACTTATTTTTTATGAGCCAAAATTTTAATAAATTTAATCTTTTTAGTATTTATTACTAATATTTATAGTTATTATGATCAAAAACCTTTATTATATATATATAATAATGATAAATATATAAAATTATTATTTTATGTTTGTTATGCTAATTTCGATCTGGAAATAATTTTAAAATATATATATATCTATACTTTAAATATTTTAATGTAATTAGTTATTCATATATATACACTTATTTAACCTTATATATATATATATATAATTTTAATTATTATGTATATGTATGTATGATTTTATATGTTTAATTATGTATATATATTTATGCAAATGTTTTAAATTATTCATATATTTAATTTTGAGACTTTACTTATAAAATATATTTTAAATATATGTATTTATATAAATATACTTTGCATTATAGATTTACGTACACATTTAGACAATATACAATATATACGAAATGAGCTAATGTATATGTTGCGATGCAAATCCCAACATCTATATATGGGCATGTTATACCCTTCACGGATTATTATGTTACACATGCACACACATATGTATATGTATATGGTACATGTATATATATAAATTAAATCATTCAAATTAACTTTACATTACAAAATACTTTTTTTCAATAAAATACATGACTTTTAAAAAAAAAATTGTCCTAAATGAATTATACTTCATAGGCCCAATAAAGATGCAATAGGATAAAAATTTTTGAATACAACCATAACTTCGGCCGCCGGCTGGCATAGTTCCAATAGTTTTCACGTCACAGATATTTGTAGAACACTTTAAAAATACTCTTTAAATATATTCTTTTGAAAGAGCAAACTATAATTCTAAGTGTATAAAAAGAAGGGTTAAAAACATATGTCATTAAAACATTGTTTACTATAAAACCAAAACAATTTACACTTAGCTTTGTTTTTAAAAACAATTCCTTTTAAAATATTTTTCTCATTTATAAACTATCATTTATAAATTTCAAACAACATTTATTATTTCGGAAGATAATAAATCAATTAAAATGCTTTTATAAATTTCAAACAATGTTAATCATCCTGAAAAATAATTAATAGAATGCTTTTATAAGTTTAAAACTACATTAATTATCCCAAGAGACCATTAATCAACTTATAACTCCTTTAATAAACCAATTATTAATTTTAAACACCTTTATTAAATCAGTTAATTAACTTTAATCACATTCATTAAATCGGTTAATTAATTTTAAACATCGTTATCTAAAATGATTAATTAATTTTAAACATAATTATTAAAATGGTTAATTAAATTAATAATCTATTTCATTAATTTAAATAGACATTAATTTTCCCGAAAGAAAATTAATCCAATTTACAATCTTTTAATAAATTTAAAACATAATTATCCTTTATTTTCAAAATTTTCAAAATATTTGAAAACATTGTTTAAACAATTTTCAAAGTGCAAAAACACGACCAAACATTTATTTTCTAAAAACATAAGCTCAAGTTCAACACACAACAAGGGTGAGATGGTATTTCATAAGTGACTGTACGGTGACAATCGCTGTAACGACACTTGCACAATCAAATTATATGTCATAGATACTTTCAACCACACAACAATATAAGAGGTATAAGGTTTTAAGTAAATAAATAAATATTAGCGAGAAACCCCTTAGGGTCTCCTTACAAAGTCCCTTGTAAATCACATATATGAATGTGCATTTCAAAGTGTTCTATAACGACCTGTTCGCTAACACTTTGATTTTTCCTTTGTTTTTGTTCCCTGCAATACAATGGTTATTTATGCCATTTGCTTTTCAAGTGGGATTTTAATCCAAACAACAATATAAACTACCATCCAAGCATTCAACAATAACTTATGGCAACATGGATATTATATAATATTTTTAGAGGTGAGCAAACTCACAAAAACTCTAGCGGATGCTTTTGCTTTCATGTTTGGGCTAAAATAGAATGACGTCCGATTTTAGTCCAAAATTCCACTTGCTCCAAATTTGAAAAAACCAATTCTAACGCGTAACTAATGTTCCTGTGAGTCCAACATAACTGACGCATCCAAACCGACCTCGTACGAGCAAGATATTAATTATATAAGTTATCGGCTTAATTTAATTAATCAACTCACATTTTTAACTTAATTAATAAACTAATATCCCACTAACCCAGCTTCTTCCTTAATTTATTTTCATTGTCGCCAGATACATGATATCATACCCCAATGTGTGCACGTTCAAGCAAGGATATGGAGCTTCGAAACCATCGCCGTTACACATCACTCTCCGATCTCCATGCGCCTATACCCAAATCAATGACCTCCGCTTCCCCTAGATAGGCGCAAACCTGGAGGTCTTCGAGTACTATACATGAACGACGCCTTCATCGGTATAGGATCGAACATCATCGTATTCTTACCATCGAACCTACTTCCTCTGACAAACCTGAATCCAACCTTCATTTTGCAAATAGACGCCTAAATCTCTCAAATTTCCTAACCCTAGTCCATGCCTATTAACTGTCCAATAGTCGATAAACGCCAATCCAAACCGTGCACTGCAAAAGGGATATAGAATTGTAGATATCCTCCATATGAATTCAAAGCTACAAACTTTGTAATTTTTAATGGCCTAGATTAATTGATATTGAATTTTAAGTGGGGAGGAATTATTGAGTTTACTGTAAATAGGAAGTGAGCAAGAGCGGGAAGGGTTAGGAGAAAAACTAAAATGTAAAGCTAAGGATTTATTTTCCCTTTGATTTTATAAACAGTGGTTTACTTCAATTGCAAGTAAGACAATATTCTTAAGTAACACTCCATATTAAAAATCAAATCAGCATTGATGGATTTTTGATAAAATTTACATTTGATTTTATTTTAAAAAAGTTATGAAAAAATATATTTGCGATACCCCGCTACACAAAATTCCGTTCACGTATGGACCATGAACACAAAAATAAAAATACGATCGTGTACCAATATGCGACACGATCACAAAATCAACAATAAAATGCACATATTATTTTATTCTGTGAAATTTTCAAAATACGATCATCTACCATAAACTATGTCAAACAATAATTTAATTATTTTCAAAATTAAAAATTATGAAGAAATCAATTAAATTGAAATAAAAATACGTCATTAAAATCGAACCATTTTATTAACAATTGATTTTTTTGTTATTTATTTGAACTATTTATCATTGTAAATAAATTTACAAAATGAGTTCACCATTATTGATTATTAATTAAAAGGAGTTATATAAGCTTATTAAACTCATTGAATTAATATTTAATCCATAATTCAAATATATAAATAATCACTATATTTAAATATAAGGTATTAACTTTAAAAACTAATTATTTAAATATTTAAAATTAATTAATATTCAAAATCAAAATGATAAAATAACGGGATGTTATAATCTCTCACCTTATTATATATGTGTCTATAGGTTTTAACATGTTTTGGATCCATTTTTAAACTCAAAATTAAGTTTTAATGTTGTTTTAATGCCCAACCTGTAGTAAAAACATGAATAAATGGATTTTTATTGTTCAAGACATATTATTTGGATATGTGTTTCCTTGATATATGTTAGGCTATGTTGTAGACATCTTGTATGATGATTAATTATGTGATTTACATGTTTGGATGTTGTTTGGTGCATATATGGTGTCCGTTTTAATGCTTGCATAGTTGAAAACGCTCATCAGAGTGAACTAGAGGTAAGAGTAGTATCGTCGAATAGTCGAAGTGTTGAGTGTAGCGATAGAATCGACACGATGTTGATGTGCTAAAGGAGCTTCATTTTTTGGTTCGGTGGAGCTTGATTTGGCAGAGGATGGTCTGCTGGTTGGCTAAGCTCGATAAGAGAATATCAGATAGGAAATCTTGTCCGATAGTTGTTTGATTCAACAAGGAACACCAGATAGGAAATCATGTCCGGTAGTTTTTGGTCTGACGGTGGAGGACCGAACAAGAAATCCTATCACGTAGTTGTTTGGTTCGGTGATAATGAGCCGAATAGGAAATGTTGTTCAGGGGTTATGTGGGTTCAGTTATAGGAAAAACCGGATAGAGTTTGGGAATAGGATTTCTGCCTAATGGCTTCAGGCATGGTGACCGGTTGCTTCATGGCAATACTTGGGGTTTTCTTGGTTGTTTTGGGAGCTGGTTTGGAGTATGGGTGGATGCTCCAGGGTAGCTCAAGGTGGCTTTGGAATTGCAACCAATGAAGTTCAATGGCTTTGACGACTCGACGTGGCGAATGATTATAGCATCTGGTGATGAACAGAAAGAATGAGTTCTACGTGATAGCTCGTAGAGTAGAACATGAGATTGTGATGCTCGTGAGTAGGACATGGTAGTTTTCATGTACCCAGGGCAGTCTGCGTGTACCCATGTGTTTGGATGAATGTGTGTCCGGTCCTTAGCCATTTGTATAGGCATGAGTTGAGCATCTGTGAGGTAGTTTTATTGTCGGTACATGTGCTAAGGGATTGATGGAGGACTCTGCAGTTATGATGCATATTGTTAGGACATGCTAGTTTGCATATACCTAAGGTAGTCTACATGTACCCATATTTTGGATGTCTGCGTGTGTCCAGTTCTTTGCCATCTGCATGGGTAGTTAAGCATTTGTGGAAGTTATCGTCTATCTAAAGCACTTGAGTGAGAGATGCTCATTGATGCTATGTTTATTATGTGCTTGAGATGCTATATGATACCTTTATACCCCATATTTTTCACTTGTGATAATAGTTTAGCATATACCATGTTTATGTGCTAGATGTAGGGATATGTCAGGTATTGTTATTCATACCATACACCATATTTACTATATACGATTTTATAGTATTTTGAGATTATGTGTCACTTACACCAAACCATTGTCTGGCCCGAGGTTTTTTACTTTGCTTCTTATTATCTCAGGTACTCTTAAATTAGTAGATTAGGAGTAACAAGTCTGAATAGCACTTGGAGCTGTACGGAATATGAGTAGGAGGCTGCAGTTTCATATATCTATATTTAGAGCTTACTATCGCTTATATTCCACTATGTAGTATTATGGAGCTATACCAGTACTCATATTATTATAGAGACGGTTATAGAATTTATTTTAGAGATTTGTGATGTATAAACTCTATATTTTGGTTTTTTGTATAATATGTGAACCTGTTGCACTCTGTTGTTCTTATTTATGGTTCATTTGATTATATCACTGCCTCGCCTATTTTACATCTATGTTATTATATTATATTATATTTTTATATACTATGAGATGTTCTATAGGATATGTGCTTGGATTTTTATTACTTTACACACTTGGCAACCATCCTGCATCAATCAAATGCCTCCTTAGCGCACTATACAGGTATATTAGGTACCAGAGGTGTAGGGTAGTAGTCACACTATAATTTTCGAAATAAAATATGCTTAGCTAAGGTTTTAATAGTGAATCAGAAGGCAATTAGTTAAGGATGAAAGATAATTTAATTAAACTAAGTAATTAATATTGGGTCAATGGACTAGATTCACTTTTATGCTAAACGTGTCAACAAGGTACTTATTAATTGTTTGAAAATACTAAGTCAAACGAATCAAAAGATGAAACGTGTAAAGCAAGTGTCGGACATGCAGAAGGTGATTCCCAACATGTGCTGAACTGAGAGTGCTAAACCAAAAACCTAAATAGGTAAGAAAGCTAAGTAGTACGTGCATAAAACCGTAACTGAAGCATACCATAGACTGAAGCAAATGATAGTATAAAGGCGTCTAAAATGAGTCTAGTGCAGAGAAGGTGATTTCAGAACCTTAATGTTAAAGTTATCATTTATAACCATAGGTATTCCCGGGCTAGAGACTATTAGTACAAGGGTGGTTAATCATGGGGGCTTATGTTGTTTGAGGTAGAGAGGAGCACTAGGTACTAAGATTGGCTTTAGAGTCTAGGTGGAGTTCTGGCGGAGCCTGGAGGAAAATAGGCATTCGTCGCATACGTTTTGTGCAAATAATATTCACATTAAATAATAATATAAAATAACTAACTATTGATTAAACTATATTGATGTTGATTAGATAATCATTACATATTAGTTTACTATAAGTGATATATATGTATGTATGTATGTGTGTGTGTGTGTGTGTGTGTGTATATGTATGTATATGTACATATGTATATATATGTATGTGTATGTATACATACCACTACAACAAAATACCCTATTACAACGTCATTTTTACAATAGACGTATTTTTCCTGTTGTAATAGACGGCTATTACAACGGCCATTTTAGAACCGTTGTAATAGATGCTCTGTCCAACGCCCTTCTTACAACTTACATTATTTTACCGTTGTAATAGAGAGATATTACAACGGTCAGCTTCTGCCCGTTGTAATAGAAGTATATTTTACAACATTTAGTAAATGCCCGTTGTAATAGATCCACTACGAAATTTTGGCTCCAATACTGAAATTTTTCCCTCCATGTGTCCCTTGTTTTACGTTATCTCCTTAAATAACACCATATAACTCTTCTCCAACAAATCAAAGCTTCCACATCCAGATTCAAATATATCTCATCGGAACATCTTCCTTCACCAAGCCTCCAGATCCAAATCCAGATCAAAATCAAAACTCAATAAAAGTTCATTTTCAAAAATAATGTCTTCACCCACTCTCTTTATGTTTTATGCTCACTCATGGCCGTTGATCTGGAGATGCTCAAGCTTTCATTCGTTTCGAATATGAAGATAGTGCCATGCTTGGATACTGTGCCTAACGCCGCCTGGATCTAAAGCTTCGCCCACTGACTAATGCCAAGTCTTGCATTATCGTGCCAAGAATTGACAAACACACTGCCTGATGTCAACTTGAACGGAGTTGCTGAAACTCGAGCAAGAATCGCACTCAGTTTCTAGATGAATTAGAGATTTATTGCTTCATATAAGTCAGCTTCCTGAAACTAAAGTGATGATTTCATGGTTTATATTTGCTATCTTCCCAACATCGATTCTCCTAACTTGAACTGAAGCAAAATACATTTTGAATTTAGCGATTTGCAGATGGGTGGTCGCGTGGTGAGCAAGGCGAAGGCCGATTTTGATTTCGTGGTTTGCGATTTTGAAGTTCGTTATTGCGATTTGAGGATGTTTCGATTCTAGGTATCTGCTTTCTTTGTCTTTGAGTGGTAATAAAAATCGATTTTAGGTATTTGCAGATCGATGCCATGTATTTTGCATCCAGCATCGCCAAATCGCCAAATCCATTTCACTTTAAGATTACGTTCGCTTGATCTCTAATAGAATAGTTACACGTGAAGACTACGGGTAAGTTTATCGTTTCGATTCAAGAAGATGAACCGCGGTTGTCAGGTTTTCAAAAATCCATGGATGTTTAGTTTTAGTTCTGCACGTTTAGCCCAAAATCATCATTTACAACACTGTTACGGCGTTTTATTTTTATTAATTTCATCAAAATGCCATTTTCATTGTTAATTTTTTTAAGAGTATAATTGGTGTGTCTTGGTTCGAGTTTAATAATTATAGTGTTTAGAATTCATAAGTACTTTGGTATCTTTTTGTGAACAGTAACTAGTATGCAAACATAAATCGATAGTTAGGCACAAATTAATACAAAATAGTCCTTAAATAAGTAATACAAGGACAAAACATTGTACCTAAAATTAACCACATATATGAATTGTCGATCACTATCTGCATTCCAAGTATCATCCATAAGGTCTTTTGTCATCTATTATGTACTGCTTCATTGCGTAATACAAGCTGTTGATAAACTGAATGTAGTAATCTTCACCTGTTTGATATAACGTCTTCCCAAGACATTTTTGACACAACTTGAATACCCTTTATAGCAGTAATCTAAATGTCACTTGTACCTTTTTCGTTTTTAACGATAATGTCACGTAGAATTACACATATAAACATGATCACAGTCCTTAGAGATCGCTACCAAAATTCAATTGATCTATTAATCGACATAGATTAGCTTAAAGCACGCCAAAAGCTATTTTCATATTTTTCCTTTGTCCCTAGAAATCATGTGCGATTTTATTAGCACGTTGGTGGCACACCAACAATTTAAGCATTATTCGGGTAAAACCACCGTAGCGTCCAACAACGCATAGTGAAGTTCATCGAACGTTTGTTACACGCCGAGTGAATTATGTCTGCTCGACTATAAACAACCTACCAAACTGTCACATTTTTTAGAAAAAATGTGAGCACAACAATGTTTGTTTTAGCACTGTCAATTTTTATACCAAAAAGCGCTAATAATTCAGTTACTATATGAGCATAACCATACCAAACAACAGCAGTAATTCAAAGAAAAAGACAAGAAAATCCAAAGACCATGCCATCAAATTTTATTTTTTAAATATGAGCATAGCAATGTTTTTTTTTCTGCATATAAGCACAACCGACCAAACCGTCAATTTTTATACCAAAGAGCAGTAATATAAAATATTTGTAAGAGCTGACTAAATCCATTGAAAATTAATATTGAGTAAGAGCTGACTGCAAAATATTTGCAAGACTTAGTTTGTAAATGTAATAGGTTATATAATGTTTGTTGTGTATGCTTGCTTGCAGTGTGTGTAATGTCAAAATTTTGACCAGTTCGTAAGTGCATATCTATAAAATAAGGAACAAGGGATTTTAGCAAATAATGCTAATACTAACAAAGTTTGAATAGAGAAAGGTAACCAAAATGTGCCAGGTGAACAAATGATGACATTTTCGTAGTTTTGTTGCTTATCTCTACCATACTAACTAAAATTATGTCAATTCAACCATAAATCTCTTCATGAATTAAATTGCTTTTGTTTCCAATAGAAAGAAAATTGTTTGCACCAATTTTACCCACTATAACACTTGCTAATTATGAATATACCTGTAATTCAAAAGAGTAAAGCTGTTATATTAGATCACTGAGTAACTGAGTTGCAGGTTCTACTTCTACCTCTGCGAAGCTCAATAGCATAGTGCATACGATCATTGCTTACTACAAAAATAGAAGGATGGCAACCCTAAAATCTGGTTTTTGAGGTAAGATACCTTTTCTTTTATTAAATTTTCTAGAACTTTCTCTTATCAGTTAATTGCTTTTAAAAGTCAAAGTCTTTGATTTGATAAAGATTCATATATAAGTTAATATAATAATAACATTAGCCAAATCTACTTTAAAGTTAAAAAACAAAATAATTGCTTCCAAATTGGGTAAGAACTAACTTATAAGAGTCGCAATCTTCACTCATCTAAAAGCTACTTTTTGATATCTGCTTTTAGAAAGCAAAAAAGCAATCTAATGGATCCCTTAGTGTAAACCATACATGGATATGTTTGCAAATTGTATGAAAACTTAATTTTGATTTGTTTCCGGTAACAAGGTTACACCAACTATTTATTATTCACGGATTTGAGTTATTGAAAGCTATTCACAGCTTTATTTTGCACAAATGTTCTCCATATTCCAAACATCATTGTAATTTATTTTTCTGAAGCTTTCTACTTAAGATCTTGATGGAACTGTACCAATTTCTACTTCTTAATGGTCAATATGTTTAACAATGTAGTAAGCAAACAGCACTAAGTAGTATGCTAATAGTCTAGAAGAAGAGTCGCCTTGTTAAAACAGATCTAATGCATAAAAACATGTTTACAGTTTCTAATTCAAATTGCAAGGAACCTGTACATAATTTGCAGAATGCTAAATTCAAGAGGCCCTGCTTTTGCTATTAATTTCAAGTTTGTTTAGTAAGTATTTGTTTTATTTAATCTTTGGTTGTGTTTGATGTGTTAACTGGAAAAAATATGGCCTTTTTTGTGATCAATCTTTTCCTTGATACCATACATGGAATGAAGACAATGGATCAACACATACACAGTCGAAGTAAAATGCATGCCTAAGTTCAACGTAGTCCATCACTCTATTGTCCCAAAATTTACTCATTTTTATATGGACTATATAGTACATATTGATGAAGAATTCACTCCTGATTGCTCCTTAAAAAATGAGGTTTATAAAATTTTAGAACTGAATCTTTATCACTCCTGTAATAAAAATATATGCTTTAACTAAATCAATTGCGTATTTTTAGTCCCAAAGATGGTTATTTACTGGATAGCCAAAAAGTCACTTGGAGAGGTCATTATGCTCTCGCAGATGGCAAAGATGCAGGAATGGATCTTACAGGAGGATATTATGATGCTGGTGAAAATGTAAGTTTTGGCTTTCCAATGGCATAAAGACTTCATCTCCGTGGTACTTAGAACATGATATTTGTAGCAGACTGTTATGTGTTAATGCTTTATGTATTTGGCATGTAAACTTATCTAACTTTTTAAAGTGTTAGAATTCTATGACTCTAGCTTTTAGTCTTTTCGTATGTGATTTTAATTATTTTACGACAATATTTAGTATTAGTATGGATGTATTGCATGGATGTTGTTGTAATTTCTTTTTAAATTTGCATTTATTTTGCAACGGGCGATGTGCATTGTTATATAAGCTTCTTACAACGGTCATTGCATGTTGTTATATAAGATTTTTACAACGGTCAACGCACGTTGTTAAATAGGTATTTTACAACGGTCAATACATGTTTTTACAACGTGCTTTGCCCGTTGTAAAATGTGGTGGATTTATTACAACGAGGCCTATTACAACGGGCACATGTCCGTTGCGAAAACCATATTACAACGGGTATTGCCCGTTGTAAAATTACTGTTTTGTTGTAGTGTACACGTGTAAATGTTTTGTATATAACTTTAATAATGAATCAAGTAATTTTACAATTTATACAAGCAACAAAACTTATACTAGTAAAGTTTGTATTATGACAATAAATGAATATTTGTGTATCGATTATTCTTAAAAAAATCAAGTACGATATTAGTGAATAATGTAAATTTCAACTTGTAGTTAGCTATTTTGTGTTCGATTAAGAAATTATTTCAAAAGGCTAAAATGATTAAAATAAAAAAAAAATAGTAAAATCAAATGTCAAAGTAGTGAGAAATTAAAGAGTAAAATATAAAGAAGAATTGTTATTATTTATTAACTTTTTGTTTGCATATTTAAAAAAATAGAAAAACAATTCAAGCATTGAAATTCATAAAATTCAGAGATCTATAATAAATAAACAAAGTAATCGGATGATTTTATTCTGAATATATATAATTTAGCCAAGTAAAAGATAAAATTATACTAAAAATGCTTATTTTCTGGGGCCTCAAGAAAAATTCAGCACTCAAATGGCGCCTTAGATAAAGAGCGTAATAAAGCGCTATTATAAAAAGGAGGGACGTTAAAATTGCAAAATAGCACCCAATCGGCGCTCAGTGGTGCCATCTACACCGAGGAGAGGATTTCGGAAATTTAAAGATTAAATTTCATAAGCCACTAAAGGTGAACTAAGGCAAACTTTCCTAGACATGACTGAAGGCGGTGATTATCGAGTGTAGTGTAACTGTCGGAAAGTGTGTAAGTCAAAACTAGAAAATTCTAAAGATAAAATCGATTCTATGGCTTAAGAAGGCTGAAACTAGCACTAGATTATTGATGATGATGTAGTGAGTAATATGGTTAATCGAAAGGTGGTTGGACAAACATTAGCATAATAATAACTAAAGAGAAAAGTCTAGTAGTGAATGGTTAGGTAGAATGTTCGGAAGATAACATAAGGCATGAGTTGGAAGTTGAGGAACCGAAAGTGAAGGTGTAAGGCCTAGGTGGCAACTGAAATCGAAAGCATAGGTGTAAGGCCTTCGGCTGCAATTACTTGACCATGAAGCAATTAGTGTAAGGCATAGAGCGCCAACCAAGAAAACAACAGAAGACTTAAGGTCATAAATGGCAGTCTAGAAACCATAAGTGAAGCAGGTGTAATGCCTAAGGTAGCAACCGAAATATGAAAGCATATGTGTAAGCCTCGAGTGACAATTGGGAATGACGAGACATAATTCCTTAATGGTAGCTGAAAGCTAAATCTTAATTTTAGCATGGCAGAAAGGAATAGGGCCTATGTGGCAGTGAAAGGTTATAAGGCCTCAGTGGAGACACAATAATAGGACTTTAATGTTATATATCTACTACAAAAGTATGTAAGGCCTTATGGGCAGTCAAGGGTAGGATATTTTAGTTATATTGAAATACTATTATATTTCCATAGAACAAACCAATGACTTAGGTTTACTTGTAAATTAATAATTTATTATTTTGGTATGGTAAGGGGAAACCTGTCGTGCCTGTTAACGGAGCGGTCTTGTTATTTTCTTATTTAGGGTAATATGTTACTCATACAAGATTTTATGTATAACCTATTTTTTATCCTTATTTTCCCTATAAACTCACGGGTACTCATTCGGGTGTGTTGAGTTTATAGGCTTAGACATGTTGTTTTGGGGATGGATGGGTAATGCAGACCAAAGACGAAGCAGGAGGCTCAAGTGTTATATATGTTATAAAATGTTTATATTAGTGTCATCCTATGTTGTGGACGACACCAATAGCTATATCGTACTAAACTTTTGACCTCGTATGGGAGCAACTTTAGGATGTAAATTTGTTTAAGCTAAATTTATAATGATGTGCTTTATTTTAATTTTATTGCTCTATGTACTTAACACTATCTAATATAATTGATCTTATCTCTATCGTCGAAAGATAATTCCAAGATTACAGCATCATATTGGGGTTCCATCTTTGGGTTTCTAAACGAGGGATGTTACGCATGGTTTAAGAACTTCTATACTTCTCATTGTTATTCCATCTTTTATCCACATGATTCACACCTCTAAATATGGTGTGAATCACTAAATCATCTCTTAGTGAATATGGACCAAATTTGCTCGTTCCTACTTCATCTCTATGAGGCGATTGTCTTGGGAGTTGTTGTTCCGTTATTCGCCCTCCTACGAATCTTCGTATATTGTAAAATTTGCTTTTTCTTTATCGATTCCTCAATAATATATTTTTTCAAGTGACTATAACCATTTCTGTTTGTCCCATGTATCTCATGGGAGCTATAATACTTTCTCGATCATCTACTCAACTGCTGGCTTCAGATTTGGCTTTCGGCGCCTTACTATATTTTAGGTGATTAGGTAAATATATTTCATGAAGTTTGTTAACTCTATATATATCATGTTTCATGCGGACCTAAACTGTTCATGAGGATCCTTTTTCCTTCCTCGAGCCGATCACTCTTCCTTTTTTAATATTATTCTTGCCATTATTACCATCGTTATTCTTAACACCTTCGTTACTTTTCACGATAGAGCTAAATGGTTCTCTTGATTTTACATCACTTAATCTTTCCTTTGTCTTTTCCTCTTTCAATCACAAATAAAGATGAGTTTCCTTATAAAAATCATTCACTATGGTTGACTTCTTTATAGTACTCCATGTTTCAAACTTATATCCTTACCGATACCTCTAACTAGGGCAACCAATACTTGACCGTCCTCTGGATTTCCAACTATCATGATGGTAACATTGAAACTTTTTAAGAATTATTCAAAGATTCTCCCTTCATTGCTTGACATTTTCTGGTGAAATTATGTCCTTTGGCTGGACTGCATATACTCTAAGTTGATTTAAAAACTTGTTTGCTGGTTGATCGTAAGAACCAATGGAACCCAACTCATGGAAGGGGAACCGTATAGTTGCCAATTCCTTAAAGAACAATGGGAAACACCTCCAATTCACATGCTCAACTTCCCAGGCTCAATCCATGTGTTAGTCATATCTCAACAGATGCCATGTAGAGTCCGACAATCCATTATACAGTGACATTATCGGTATAGTAAACCTTCGAAGATACTACGCTCCTCTGATTTATGAAGGGATTCAGACTCGATGTCATCTTCCACTTATCCTTATAGTTCTCTCTTTAGAGAAACTTTTTGGTTACTACATTGACCGTATTATTATTTCATTCATCATGACATTGATGGCAGCTATCGATTATGTCACCACATGCTTAGTTCTACAAACGACCTTGATGGTTGTTACCCGAGTGCTCACGACTAGCGACACGATGCCTAGCCTTCCTTTGTCTAGAGAAGCCATTTGTCTTCGTCTTCCATCTCTTTTACATTTTCTATCATGAATGCATCCTCACAATTGCTTTTGTTCTTGGGCATTACCCTTAGATTGACCTTGGTTCTACTTCTTGTAGGAATAACAACTTGTCATTGTTGTTGCCTTTTAAGGACTCTACGATGATCACCGTCATCGACATATTGATCGGTACTGATTGATATGGATTAATAGGTGCCGACTAATGCATCTAGAGTTGCAGCTCCAGCTATATCGTTTCTAACTCCAATTTTTCTTTCAGCACCGTTTTAACGTATTCTTCCCCTTGCAGCTAAACTTCCTTCTCTTGATCTAGCAGGTGAGTTTCTCTTTCCATCACGATCTTTCGTGTGAGATCCATCTCCATTAGCATTTATTCCTTGAGGGGCTTCCCTCATGAACTCAATTATTGCCTTAACTCCTCCATCAATGATCACTAAGTTGCTTTCATTTGTTGGTAACTCCGATGACTATTCTTTCCAACTCTTCCCTAGTAAAAAGATCTAATGATGGTTATGTATGTGATCCACCACTTGAACTATGATCTCCAGTACTTCCATCTTCATTGCCAGCCCCTCTTACTTGTTTTCCAAGACTCTTCGTAGGACTCATCAGACCTGATCTTCAAGTGAACGTAAATCAAATCCAAGCATCTTTAGAGTTTAGCCTGAGATGATGTGCTTGGCAAAATCACAAAAAAATACTAGTCTAAAACTTGTCTATCACCCCCAAAAGAGACTGTGCATAGTCAATGATTCGAGATCTAATTGTTGATATATTTTAACAGTTGATTTAGCCTTTGGTGTACATTATTTTTTAGTTTGAACTATTCAATCTCGGATCTAAATCTATATATGATATAAGAAAAATACGAAGAAGAATGCAAGAATCATATACGTGATAAATATTAGTGGACGATGTTCTCGATGAACATGAAAACAAAAGATGGTACTTTTCTAGATGAAGAGTTATTGTTTAAGATGGCTTTACATCGTATTAAGTAGCATGATTTAGCTTCCACTTCATTTATACAAATCTTTAGATTAATTGGAGAAATTTTATATATGATCAGCCATGGTATATCTTAGTGAAAATGTTAGTTGAGCTTACAGAAGGGTAAATGATCATGTCCATAAAGTCTTACGTAATTCCTCACTCATGGATAAAGATATTATTAAATGATAAATTTCACTCAAATCTTTTTGGTTAGCAAGATTAATCAGTGACATCCGTAGTTAGAAAGAAATTTTCATAAAGAATGTCCTAGTTGCTATTAAATTTAATTTGAATAAGTTAGCTCATGTTTTATCTAAATATTCCACGGACGATTTGAAAAAAAAATATTGCAACGAACACTATTACATTTCATATTCCCAATAAATCGCACCTAGGTCGCAATATTGAAATTTTCAACTTTACCGTCCAAATTTGCATATGATTATTCCAAATAATGTTTGGAATTTGAAAAAAAAATTAACTTTTTATGTGACATGCCAACGTATAGCTTTAAAAACAAAACAGTTTCTACCCTTACGACTTGTGCTATTTATGATTTTAAAAGAAAGTACACTAATTCACATTTCAATTGAAAAGAAATTGTTCATGTTGACATTTCACAAAATTACGTGGAAAATTTGTGTGAACGGACGAACAGATGAATGCTAGTACAAGTTCAACAAATACACAATAAATTTTGCAACAAGTGACGAGTTTAGAAAGCCCTAGCATGACGTAGGGTGAGTTGATCCACGCTTATTTAAAATGAATACTTCTTGTACTTCAATTGAGTTTAGTTATTATCATACTTGAATTAACTATTAATTTTAAATTGCATTAATTACTGATGGTCAAATATTACATTAAAAAAATTACTTAGGCTTCGCTTGTTTAAAATGTTGGATGCTATAAGCAGACTGCTAAATGCCGACTGTTGAAAGCTGAATACCGAATGTGAAGTATTGAATGTTGAATGCTTAATGGAAGCAATATTGTTTGGTTGTTTGCTAAATAAAAATTGTGTTATTAAAATAAGTTATTTTTTGGACAAAACTACCCCCGCTTTACATCATGATTTATTGCGTTAATTAGTTATGATGCACACACATGAATTATTTACTAAAAGAAAATATAAAACAATCATCATTCATTTAATGGAATCATTAGTAAAATTCAAAGAATAGTTACATAAGATTTGCAATTTCATAATGTAAATTTGACATAAAAGTCTGCGATTGAGACGAAAACACTTCATTATGAGTTGGTGGAGATTATGGTTGTTCTCAACCATCAATCCCATTATTTATTCCATCAAAATTATTTAGAGTATAATCTTCTTCTTCGGCTTGTTGAAATAACTTATCGTGGACAGAAACGCGACTTAGAAAATGATGTATCGCCATGCACATAATAATTATGCCCCTCTAAACATAAAAATTATATGGAGGCATTTGAACTAAAATCGAAAATATTTTTTCTAATACACCAAAAAATCATTTAATGATATTTCTTAACTGAGCATATGCACAATTAAATCTTTCCTTTCTATTTGTTGCATTATTGTTTCTGTAGCTTCTTAACCAGTAACGTGTTGCGACAAAAAGTTAAAACCCTCCAGCGTTTGTATATGCCGCATTACAAGGGTAGCACTTGTCTACATAAAAAAAACTAAATTAGCATGTTATAATTGTATAATAAATGAGAGTAAACAATTTAAATTTACGTACATAAAGGAAGGAATTGGAAAATTATTAGAAGGATTGCGAATTGTTTCATTTAGGACCCTAGAAGCATGTGCGGTTCCTTCTCATCCTGCCATTACGTACAAAAATTCCATATCGAAATCATATACTACCACGACATTCTGACAACAGTTTTCCTGACCACTTCCTCTGAATAAAACTTGATCACGAACTAGAATGTTTGCATCTATTAAAGTACCGTCTAATGCCCTAGCAGCACCTTTAAAAGGACCTTCTCTTAATTCAACATGAAATCATACATTTTTAGGAGGTTTGTCAAAGTCTAGCGGAATTATCATTTCTTAAGCAAACTCTTTCATGGCATTCAAAACTTCATAGAAATATTTACTTACTGTTTGACCTGAATGCTGATAACGATACCGTATAATTCGATTTCTATCGTTATGACTTATAGTGGATAAAAAACAGAAGACATTTTCTCTTCAATGTCTATATACTTGCTATCTCGAAGCCAATTCTTCCATCGAAAGTAATGACATAACTCCATAAATGATGTTTTATCCATTCTGAATTTGTCATACATCACAATTGAAGGATCATTCATTAGTTCTTGCATTTACTTTTTCCCAGAAAGAAATGAAGTTAAAACTTTTTGTCAAACATTTCTATAATTCATTTTCTTAAGTAGTATTTGAAGCAATAACAAGATTTGCAGTAACAACGTTTTTGGTATCATCCTACAACCATAAACGAATGTCCAACATAGTATATTTTGGTGCATTTGGCAATAACATTATATAGATTCAAAAAAAATACTTGAATGAGAGTACTTAGTGCTAATTTTATTAATCCAAATAACTAGAAATTAAGGTCATACAAACAACATGTGAACTAAACATACATAGTTACCATTTTCATATAACCGATCATTTGACAAAGTGTTAAACATAATAACTAAAAGGAGTACCTGTTTTTATAGGCCTAAAATGTAGTTCAAGAATTCAATTCTGTCAGTTGTGCTACCTTCGTCCATGAAAGCCGTCCTTAACTCTGATTTCTCATGAAATAAAACTTTAGCTTTGACATATCTTTGTTGTGATAACACACTCATGTTCTTCAACTCTTTTAAAGCAACAATCAAGTCATTCAACGAAGGTCCCTTGCAGCCCTCCTCCCTGTCAATTTGCCTTTTAATAACTCTAACAAAATCTTCAATTTGTTTCTCTATTGTTTTAGCACTAATTTTTTTCTTCCTTTTTTCTTGGAAGAAGGACGAGTTGTTGCTTTCAGATGACCATTGTCTCCAGTTTCACCATCCAATAGAGTATCATTCTCCTCACCAAATGCCACACCATCAAAATATTCATCCCCTAACATTATTGGGCAAACCAGCTGCCTCTACTTTTGAATCTCCTTCGACCGCTACTTGATCATCCCATTCGCTATTTTCATTATTAGGTGGTAAATTGGTTGATGTAGGCGACCATGCATGTATCCCATGTGCAAGAGTGGTTTTAAATATGCCTCTTAAGAGTTCAACATTTTCTAAAGGGTTGTTGCGGAATTTTACTGCTTTCGGGTATTGCTGCGTAATGAAATGTGTGTAATAAATTAATATAAATTATTTGCACACCAGAAAACCAATATTCATTAAAAATAATGTACACGAATATGTAATGGACTTGCTTCGATGACCTCATTCCATTTCTCAAGGGGCCAAAGTGCAGTATTTGTGTGAGCACTAAATCCATGGCCAGGTAGTCTAGTTATTTTTACCTAGAGTCCATAATCAACCATCAAATAATCATAGCGATTTTTAAATTTCTTATGATCAAAACTGACACTCCATTTTGTGTTGAACCCATTCTCCAACCTTCTCCACGAATCCTGAGTAAGTGATTTTCTGTATGCCCTTGCATTTCCATCATTACTCAGGTTTTGACGAAGTGGTGGTTTAGACAGTAAGAAACCGACGAAAGAAGATGATGGAATTGAGAAGAAAGTATGCAGCTTTTGAAGGGCATTTTAGTCTTTAAAATTTTATTTATTTTAGAAGATTACTGAGTAATTATCTATATTGAACTAGAAGTTTTCTAGAATCAGACACTACTAGAAAAAGCTTAAAAACCGGCAAGGCAGGGCGACGGATCCCGACGGCTTATTTCCGACTGCTTTCGACGGGCCGTCGGCGGCCGTCGGAAGCCGTCGGAAATTCGCGAATATCTGGCTCCAGCCGAGCCTTCTTCTTCTCCATTTTCATACGAAAAAATTAGGTTTACTTCCCCCAATTCTCTTCCCCAACCCTCCAATCAGCAATTTCGTGATTTCAACTTCTTCCCGGCTGTGCAATTAACTTCTACTGCTCTCTAGTACTGGTATAATATCTTATTTTAGCCAAAAATTCAGTTTTTATCCTAATTCTAGACTTGCATAATTTGATAAATTAGGGGTAATTGTTGATTGCAATTGTTTACAATAGTGTTATAATAGTTTCTAACATTCCATGGTATTCATATTTAATCTGTTATCATGAAATTGCGAAAAACATGTATAATTTATATTGATTGTATATGTGTGTAGCGGTGCTATCATTGTATTGTGTTAGTTGAATTAAGATAAAATGAACGTACGAGGTAGAAATATTATATTGTGCACGTAATGATTTATGCAACAAAAAAATACGTCGAATGAGCCTTAAGTTGATGCGTAATACGTCGAATAAATGTGTTAAATTAATATATATTTTTGTAAATGTGAACAATGAGTAAAACTGTATTTTTTTTCGTAAAATGCGCGCATGTAACTGACAAATGTTCCTTAGAGAGTTTTTGGCCCCGTCTGACGAGTGTTGTACACGATCGTTGTATAAATAGTCGTTTTTTTCGGAAAACGACCACTTATATTCATCTGGTACAATGTTTGTCGAATTTGTCCATGTATTGGACAAGTTATGAACACAGTAAGAATTTCATTTTGTATACTACTTCGTCTCAAACGGTTCATAAAATTTCGGCCTAACTTTTCTTTTTTGTTTCCTGCGTACACGCATTTGTGTACAATGCAGGGAACAAAAGGGAAATGCTGCCGAAATTTTATTGAATCGTTTGAGACGAAATAATATACGAAATGTAAATGCTTACTGTATTTGTATTGGGAAGTAGGATGTCTGAACAATGAAAAAAATATATATATATTTTTAAATCGTTACGTTAAAAAATAAAATGTGCTCTATTTGAAAATATTTTTAAATTTGTGAAGTTGTTCTTTAAATTCAAAATATTATACGACCATGAAAATAATCTTTTTCGAATTTGTATTCTTCAAAATAATTATTAAATTTTGAACTTCTCATTTTGTCAAATAGGAAAGATGATTGATTATTTTGTTGATCGGAGGAGATGGATGTACCAAAGAAAAGGACTGAGGGGCTCAATAAAAGAAGATTTTTATAATGGTATAAACGTGTTTGTTGAATTCGCTTTAAGTAATAACGGAAATGATCCAGAAATTCGTTGTCCATGTAGTAGGTGTAGACATTTGAAGTATTTGTTACCAGATATTGTGAAAGTTCATTTGTGCCAACACGGTTTCGCACCCGAATATTATGTTTGGGATCGGCATGGAGAAGTTGTAGCAAATACTTCTATAGAGTCTGAAAGTGTCGTTAACGAAATAGTTTCAACGACCCGTATAGAAAATATGGTCGAAGATGCAGCACGATCAATGTTTCTTATGGTTGAAGTTGACGACGATGATGGAAATGTTGAAGAACCAAATATTGAAGCTAAATTTTTTTATGATTTACTAGACGCAGCTAAGAAACCTATTTGGGATGATTGTAAAAGCGGCACTCAGCTGTCAGTAATCGCAGAATACATTGGGATGAAGTCAAAATACAACATCACTGAAGCTGCGTTTACGGCTGTTGTACAAGCTGCAAAAAGACATATGCCGCCCGATAATCTAATGTGTGAAAATCACTACGAAGTTAAAAAACTTATGTCGGCTTTTGGTTTACCGTATCAGAAAATAGATACATGTTTAAAAGGATGCATGTTGTTTTGGAAAGAAGATGCAAACCTTAGAAATTGTAAAATTTGTAACCAGGAGAGATACAAACCAAGAAAAAAGAAGGGGAAGGAAGTTCCGTACAAGCGTATGCACTACTTACCCATAACTCCAAGGCTTCAAAGATTATATGCATCTTCTGTAACTGCGTCTAATATGAGATGGCATAGCGTGAGAACAGAGGACGATGGTACGTTGACACATCCGGCCGATGGAGAAGCATGGAAGCATTTCGATAAAACGTATCCAAATTTTGCAGCGGAGAGTCGAAATGTTAGATTAGGATTATGTACGGACGGTTTTTCTCCTTTTTCTCAATTTGGTTCTAAATATTTATCATGGCCCATTATCGTCACACCTTATAATTTACCTCCATGGATGTGCATGAAAACGCAATATATGTTTCTTACTGTTGTCGTTCCTGACCCCTATGATCCGACACAAGGAATCGATGTATATTTACAACCGTTAATTGAGGAGTTAAAAATACTGTGGAACGAAGGAGTAGAAACATACGATGTGCCCAAGAAGAAAAAATTTCGTATGTTTGCTTCTTTATTGTGGACTATAAGTGATTTTCGTGCCTATGCAATGCTTTCGGGATGGAGTACTGCCGGTCGTCTAGCATGTCCATATTGCATGGATGAAACACGAGCGTTTTCTTTACCTCATGGTAAGAAAATTTCATGGTTTGACTGTCATCGATATTTTCTCCATGTAAATCATCCCTTCAGAGGAGACAAGAAAAACTTTTTAGCTAATAGAGTAGAAACCAAACAACTACCGACGATATGGTCAAGCGAAGACATATATGAACTTGTTAAGGACTATCCAAAGATATATGAAACTGGCGAGCAGACAGATATTGAAGGCAAATCAGTTGTTCATAACTGGTGCAAACAAACTATTTTCTGGGAGTTGCCGTATTGGAAACATCTTCTGCTTCGCCATAACATAGATGTGATGCACAATGAGAAAAATGTATTTGATAATGTTTTTAACACAATTTTGAATGTGAAAGGGAAGACGAAGGATGATTTGAAATCAAGACGTGATATAGAAGAATTATGCAAACGTCATGAGCTTCATATGAAACCAAATGACAGTAAAAAACCCAAAGCTTGTTATGAATTAGATAATAATCAAGTTAAAGCTGTGTTAAAATGGGTGGAAGGGTTAAGATTTCCTGATGGGATATCATCAAATCTTCGTAGATGTGTTGACTTTAAAAATGGTAGATTGAGCGGAATGAAAAGTCATGATTGTCATATAATAATGGAAAATTTATTTCCCGTAATGTTCAAAGAACTACTGCCGTTAAAAGTTTGGAAAGTAGTAATGGAGCTTAGTATGTTTTACAAAGAGCTTTGTTCGACTACTTTAAAAGTGCAACGTTTACGTAAACTTGAAGTGGACATTCCTATATTGCTTTGCAAATTAGAGAAAATATTTCCGCCAGGTTTTTTTAATGTGATGGAACATTTACCTGTTCATCTCCCATCTGAAGCACGACTTCAAGGTCCTGTCCAATATGCATGGATGTATCCATATGAGAGGTATGTAATATGTTATAATGTAATAATTGCATTTGAAAGATGAAGTTAATATAAATTAATTTTGCATAGACATTTGAATCACCTGAAGAAAAAAGTGAGGCAAAAAGCACGGGTTGAAGGTTCGATATGTAAATCTTACATCGAAGAAGAAGCTTCGTTCTTTTCCTCTTAATATTTCAGTGACCATGTGAATATTTCATTTCAAAGTGTTCCTCGTAATGACGAAGGCGACGAACAAGAGTCCTCTCAAGCAATGTTATCTATTTTTAGACAACATGGTCGGCCTTCTGGAAAATGTGTAGAAATATGGCTAGACGATAAAGATCTTCATGTAGCACACACTTATATTCTTCTAAATTGTGCCGAGGTTGCACCGTTTGTTAGGTAATCTGAAATAATAATTTGTGTTTTATTCTTTTCTATAATCCATGCGCGTGTATAACCTAATGTAATAATTTGTTTATATAAACAGTGTTTATGAACGTGAACATCCGAACGGAGATCTCAGTAAAGAATTTTCTGGTTGGTTTTCAAATTACGTTTATGAGCCAAGAAATAGTGTTGTTGACGAAGGGTTGAAACATCTTGCGATGGGACCAAAAAGAGTGGTCAAGACATATCCAATATATTTCGTCAATGGATATAAATTTAACACCAAAGAATACGGTGCAGAAAAATTAACAAATAATACTGGTGTATTTGTTAAAGGTAGTGACGATCCAGAAAATCATTTAAATGATTTTTATGGCGTTCTGACACAAATTTTGCAACTGACATATTTTTCACGACCCGCGGAGGAGGTGTTTCTATTTAGATGCAGTTGGTTTAGCAATGTTCCAGGTTTTGAAATTAATGTGCACAAGAATTATAATCTTATCGAAATAATGCATACATCGCACTATCACAAGTATGATCCTTTTGTACTAGCCAAACAAGCATTGCAAGTTTATTACGCTCCTTATCCGTCTCTAAAAAGAGATAAAGCAGATTGGTCTGCAGTTTTTAAAACAAAGGCCAGATTCACATTCGATGGGAAAAATATTCCGGACGAACAAGCTTATCAGGCAGATCTTGAGCAAAATAACGAAATAATAATTACAGACGATCATACAGATTTTGGTCCCTTGATCGATGAATCAAATGTTTGGTACAAGCGTTTGACAGTACAGAGGAAAATATCGTCGAAAACGAGACCGAATCTGAATCAGAAGACGATGATGACTGTAACGACCCGTTAAATTTATGATATTTAATAAATTGAATTAATATAATTTCAAATTTGTTGAGGAATAAATGTAGAGATTGGGTATAGTAGTTGAAATTTAGTGTAAAAAAATATAAATGTTATGACGATAAATGTGGATAATGCAAATTGTCACAATTTGATTTAAAGTTAATTTTAAGAAACAAACAAATGTTGAATTTGTGAATGTTAGTATAAATATTAACTTAAATGGTGTTCATTAATACAAAGATGTAATTAGTGTAGATAGTAATAATTTATGCCTGTAGTGAAAGGAAAAGAAAACTAATAGAAACATAAAATTTATTTTATGTAAACAAAAGTATAGTTTTGAACAAACTTATGAAAATTGATAGAAACAGTGTTTGTAATCAGTTTGGTTATTTTATATTTGAAAGATAGAGATGTGTAAATACGTTAATGAATTTAAAATGGGAAGGAATGGTAGAATGAAAAGAATATATATAATAATAAGCATTTGATTCAATTAAGGGAATTAAATTATAATAAATGGTCATTTAATAAATTCAACGTTTGTGAGAAATCATAATAGTTGTGTAAAATGTGTACAAACTTGGATTTGGAAGTTTATTGGATTTATAACGGTTTTGTTATTAAGTGTATGAGTTTAAAAGTTATTCCCTTTTGTAAAGTAATAGAAGAATGCATAAAGATGTAAACAGGGCTTAATAGAATTGACACTTAATGAATTGAATAAATTACCCATTTATGTAGATATGTATAGTGGACTATAAATGGCCTAAGCAAATATAAAATGGAATAATCATTGAGATTTGTACTATGAAAATAAATAGTAACATTTATTTGCAAGGAATAAAAGCCTATTTAGGTGACTAGAATTTGGAGTAATGACTATTGTACGTTACCTACCCTTGTTTCTTGTTAATTTAGATTTTGGGAATCAAATTCAATTTATCCGCCAATTTACCGCAGTTAAAGTGAAATGAATTGGTGATTGAGAAATGTTAAATACAAATAAGATGTAACCAAGAAAATCCCATTTATAATAATTTACGTAGAATGAAGTAAAGAAACTAAGAATGAAAATGTGAAAATGTGGATGCAATGAGATCTTAAGTGATAATAACTCTGTTAGGCAAGTGATGACGGAAATTTTGTGTATAACCAAATAAAAACCCAAATTTGTTTGCAATCAATTGAATTTATTGCAATTTAATGGATTTAATATCAAATAGTTTATGTAATTATTATTTGGAAGAAATGGGAGTTATTTGTAAAAAGTATGAACCAAATGTTAATTTTTTTTTCTTATGGAATTGACAATTGATATATTTTGAGTTGAATAATAGAAATCAAGCTTTATTTATTTGGATGTAATTTATGGTAATTTGGATTTATTGCAATAGTTAATTCCATAGAATAAAGTTAAAGCTAATTCAAATTTAGTTGGACATTGTCGATATAACTTTGGAAAGCAAGATTTTATCTATAATTTGATCCAACAAAAGGGTATTTACTACAAGTAAAAGGGAATTAAACGTAAAATATTACGTTATTGGATTTAAAATGGAATTTGTAAACAATTGAGTGAATTTAATAAATTTATCAAACTTATAATGTTGAATTCGTTAAGATTGGAATTAATAATAGTAAAGAAGAACGAGGGAAGAATAATTTGAAAACATAGCAATAGATATTAATGTAAGGTTACCTTAAATAAGTTAAGGCAAACCAATGGAGAATAATGTAGATACCTTATAATACGATGTTTGTGTGTAAAGGAAATGGGAATAAAGTTATTAATAATTTGGAATTTTATTTATGGTAAAAAGTTTATTTGCAATCAAATGAGTTGGAATGGGAATCAAATCTATTTATCTAATTGGATTCAAGTTGAGAGTATAAGAGTATAAGAATTAATAATTGGGTTTTGAGAATAAAAATTATAATTCCAAATAATAAGAAGTGCAGAGATTAACACTGCAAATTGATATACTTATAGTTTTTAATTCACATCCAAGCTTGCTAAATCATTTGGAATTGATTGGATTATATAAGTAATGAAATTTGGCCAATATTTAAAGTTGAAAGAAAATTTGGATTTTTATGATTTATTTTAATTTATTTAATAAATATTAAAAATAGCCATTTTGGCCCCGGACTCGGATTTCGACGAAACCAGTTTCATCGGATCCGTATCGGTGAATTATTATAAGATTTCAAATTTCGTATCGATCGGACTTGTCGTTTGATCGTACGGACGCGAAACGCCTTGAAATCAATTTTATTAAAATCAATTTGAAATCAATTTGGAAATCTTGTTTTTAGCATAACTTCTTCATACGATCGAATTTGGTCGCGAAACTTTTTCCATCGCATTCTGAATATTTTAAAATACCTATCCGGATATATAGTTTTAACAAATTCGGTTCCGGAAGCATAGCGGGCTTTTTGGGTCATAGTTTATTCCGTACGTTCGCGTATCCAGTCTAGCTACCCTACCTCTAACCTATCTATAAATATACAGCTATAAACCCTAGTCTCTATTCTTTTGTTGTACGTTCATTTCTTCACTCTTTTCTCTTTTCCAAATGTATACATCTCAGATCCAATTCCAGATCTATCCACAGTTCAAAATCAAAAGTCAAAACTCAAAAATTTCAGAAAATTCCAGAAAAAATATATGTTGAAGTATTCGATACGCGTAATCTACTGGTGTAATTCGTTTTTCAATTGGAGCTGTCGTTCATCCAGAATAAATTCAAACAGCCCCAAAACCGTTCATCATCATCGCACAAAACTTCATCGGATCGAGAAACGGTTTCTGGGTATTGGAGAGGGGACTGAGGGGGTTAGATCTATATGGTTCATTTGTTGAATCGACGGTCGGATTTTCGTCAAGAAGGGATTAGGGTTTCGGCCTGGGCTATTTTGGTGGCGGCTGTGTTCGTTGTGGGGCCAGTTCCGGTGGCTCTGGGTGGTCGCGGTGAGGCCTGGTGGCTAGGTTGGACGAGGCAAGGCCTGGTGGTCGGCGGCGCATGGTGTTCAACGGTCAAAGGTGGAGCTGTTATCGTTGGTTCCTGGTTCTCGCGTGCTGCTGGAGAAGGAAAAGTGGGCGTGCGCGTGAAAAGTAAATATTGCTGACGTAAGGTGTAAAAGTGTGTCGTTTTCTATTTATTTTCAAATTGAATTCAATCATCATTTTTCGCCATAACTTTCTCATACGAAGTCGGATTCATACGAAATTTCTTTTGTTAGGATCGTGATTTAATTCCGGACTCGATGACGCTGGTTTGGACAAATTCTGAGACGGGCGAATTTTTGAGTTTAAATTGAATTTAAATTCGATTTAAATTCAAAAAGGTGAGTGTTTTAACCCACTCACAACTACTAGAAGCTTTTATGTTTGTTAAATAAATTTTAGAAATGAATAGAAATTTATTTATGAGCTTTTGGCATGTTATTTCATTCATATCTGTTGAATTGCATTTTTTGAATTTAACTGTTAATTTAATTGATTTATTGCGTGTTAATTGGTTGTTAGAAATTATTGTTTGCATATGAACTGCTAGTTAACAGTTATGTCAATTATCACTGAATATAAATTGTTAGATTAATAGTTGATAAATATAATTTGAAATAAAACTGCCAATTATTACCTGTTATATATTACCAAACATATATTGTTATTGATTGATATTGCTTGATGTTTGTGATTGGATGATGGATGTGTTATTGAATGGATGTTTTATTTGATATCATTAAACTGCAAGTTAGTATGCATTCTTCATTTCATTCGGGATTGCGGTTTGAAATGATATACAACCGCAGTTTTATTTTTAATTGCGGATTGAAATGATAAATATCCGTATCACTTGACCATAGGATAGAAAACTATATACAGGCACCGCGGTCTATATATAACTATTTTTAATGTGATTTCTATGGTTTGGATGGAATACGGTTTATAAAAATCTTAAATTTTATACTGAATAAATGTTTTCTTCCATATTTATATACATATGAAGTTGAAAAATTTGAAATAAAAAGGTGTATAAATCTCTTTATTAAAATGGAAGAAATTTAGAAAATGGAGTTTGATAATTTATATCCTATGTTTAAATGTTAAGTTGGAAATTTTAAGATAGTATATTTACAATTGGATTTTTCCCAAAATAAATTGAAATGAATATTCTAGTATAATTTGAATTGGAAAATATATATAATTTATTACTAGAAATTGAAGTCTTATTATTTATGGATTTTATGTGAATGTTCAAAACTAATTAATAGAACATTTGATTTGTTGAAAGAATAAAAATCCAACTTTAGTTGAAATATTAACACTCAAGATGGATATAAATATATAAAATTGAAATGGTTGGGACTTGAAATAATATTTTGGATTATGGTTTTAACATTGAGTAAAGAAATATTCACAAAGCCATGTAAATTATTTTCCGTACAAAGTAACCATAAAAGTTAAATCACTTATTTTATATATTGTTGAATATCCAAACCATTTAGTTTTGAAAGTAATGGTTTTAAAAACTATGGATTTCGAAGTATTATGTTGAAAGTTAATATTCAAATATTTGGTTACAAGGAATTATAAATTTTAAAAGTGGCATAATTTTTGGAAAAGATTTATAATTGGGAAATGATATCATTGATTTGAGTTTTATAAAAATAATATCAAAATGAATCTTTTGGGTTTTAAAGAAGAAATGATATCGAAATATTACGGTTTTGAAATGGATTATATTCTGGTTTTAAAGTATAAACTATTTTTAAATGACCGCGGTGTTATAATAACGATGGGTTGGCAAAGAGACCGGGATCGGATATGGACATACTCTCTGTCGATACCGAAAACCACTTTGACTAACCGTGTACGCGGTGGAGATTCCAGAATGAAGTAGGTGGTGGCGACGTTTCCTGTAAGGTAAATACGTGGACCCGACTCCCGTGAGTTGGCATAAGGTGGCTAAAACAGGAGCGATTCTCAGGCCAATGAGGTCATTCCTCTGATCGGACGCTCCTCTTCGATATTATACTTTGACTTGGATTGATTCAGTGGCCACTTCTATATTTTGATTTTGGGGAGTTAGTCCGAGGTGGGCGGTAACTGCGGCTACGCGTTTCCACCAGCCTGGATAGCAATTGGTATATCTACCCTGGCATTGCCTAGTTGTGCCGTGTCACCTACCATACCGAGCCTTTACTACGAGTTTCTATTTGTGTCGTACCTATGGAGTATCCTCTGGTAGCTTCCCGATCAGGAGGTATTACGGTACTGTATAGACTATTGGCATTATTTGTGTTAAGGGCTATATGGGTAACCCCTTAACGCTATTAAAAAGTAAGTTTATTTTATAAATAGACACTATTATAATAGCGCAATATACTACATAGTAAATAGTTTAACGGATCCTTAGGAGATGTAAATCCCGAACATCTCTTGAGTTACTGTACTCATATTTAATTCTGTTAATTTAACTTACATAAGATCTTTTAGTTCTGACTCGGGTGTTTTTGTCTTTTCAAATTCGCTCGGGTCAGTCCGAGCGTTTCAGGATCGAAGACTTTAGCTTTGGAGGACGAAGAAGAAGAATCCGTATTATTATTATTTATAGTATTGCACCACACCCATTTAATTCCGCTGCATTGATTGTATTGGTATGTGTAACTCTGATATTTATTGTGTAAAGAATAACAAGTGTTTGTAAACCGTTTATGAACTGTATATTTATTATTATATTTTATCCTTCCGCTGTGAGATTCTATTTTGTTTTATTTCTTCTCTGTTTTTCTTATTTACCCCATAACAATCCGCCCTTCCGTATGGTTTGAATTGGCACGTGTGTCGGTTTAAAGTGTGCGAAAAGGTGGGATGTTACAGTTGGTATCAGAGCTTTGGTTTAACGATAAACCTTGGCTTTGTGGGGTTTGACTCTTTGTTAATAGGGTAGAAATATCCTATGGGAGTCGCTGAGTGTATATATATGAGAGAGCGTATTTGTTAGTATTAATAAAAAGATTTTTATATTGTGTTAATCTGTTCCGCTTTGTATTTATAAATTTTGGTTGATGCATGGGACGCTATGTCATCAATAGGGATTTCTAAACACTTAATAGGACAGACCGACATAATATTTGTTTTAATATAGGTGAATGAAAGAATTTTGCCTATTATATTTTCTATATATAAAAATATTTTTATAAAGATATATATATATATTTGGTTGCTATAGATTGGGTGTTAGGCAATAAGAATATTTGTAATAAATTGAAGCTAAGTTGAAATTATGATAAATCAAATTGGAGATTTTAGAACTTAAGTCCGGGATTTTTCCAAATCTGCTTTCAAAGAATTTGTGAAATTTATTGATTTGGTTTATAAGTAATTTCTTATATAAATATTTCGTATAATTTGGAAGAATTGTTTTAAAGAAGATTTTGGGAAGAAAAAAAAATTAAATTCTGTACTTTCCTCTCTGTCGCTGGAAAATAAATTCGGCGATGACGGCCGCATCATCGACTTTCATTTTAGAGTTTCGAAGGGAAAGGCCACAGTAGTAAATTCTACTGCAGATTTATTTTGAAATTTTCTAAATTTTTTTTTTCTTTTATTGTTCTAACTATAATTAGAGATATTGAGTTGTAAGAACTTATTTATCTAATATTTTGAAATAAATTGAAATCTGACCCGGAATCCAATTCTAAAATTCTCCATTAATTAATTAATTGTTAAATTGTAGTGAAATAAAAGTTAAGTAATAAATGAATTGAAACCTCTAATTTAAATAAGAGAATAATTGCATAGTTATAAAGAGGAATTTGCATACATATGAGACAAAGAGAAATATGGATAAACATCAAATTTAATTTAGAGAATTGAGATTCAACTTGTATAAGTTCAATTGCACTTTCTTTGACATAAATAACTTACCCAAATATAAAAGTTGAAATGTTAAATAAGAATTTTAAATAGGATATTATACAAGTAGAATTTTGGAAAAATAAAGTATTCAATAAATTACTGTTGTAAATAAGAATTCAATGGTATAAACTTAAGTTATAATTGAAATTTTGCTGAAAATAAGTTAAGAATTATTAATAGGTGAGATGAACGTAAAGAAAATAAAAGGAAATTCTAAATAAGAATTGATTGTAGGATTATTAGTTTAAGATGTCTTAAGTCTCCCCTATTCTAATATAATAGAAAGTAGGAAGAATTTAAATGACTGTAATCCATAGTTAATAGATAAATAAAAACTTCCACTTATAAGAATGAATATTAGCAGATTAAGAATTTAAGGGGAATCTTACAAGTGAAGAGTAAGGAAATGAAGATATTCAAAATATTTGTTGTTATTAATGAGAATTTATTTTATAAACTTAAGTAATAAAAAGGAAATACAAATATAATGAATTTTGTGATAGTTGGAAAATAAAACTTGTAAGAAACAAAGAAATTCCTCATAAATGAAGGAAAGAAAATCAAACCACTGAATTATGAAATAAATGTATAATAAGCTATTTTGGTGTTGGTTTGGATTGTTTGGTTGATGTATGTTTGTTGGGTAAGAAATTTTGGAGTTATGGGATGAACAAATAATCTATCTTTGTTCCATCTAAGATTGTTGAGTAACGGATGCACTTGATAGTTATTCTTCATTCCGTACAATTTCAGAATTTGAACCCGAACAACAAATTGATTGTTTGATTAAATGATTGTCTGTTGGTGGCATGTGCTGTTTGTTAAAATTTATGGTTGTTGCATTTGATTGGATATGAATGATTGAATCTACCCAAACATTTCACTGTAATATAAATATTTAACTTTTAGACTATATAAGTGAATACAGGTGATGGAAGCAACTGCTACTGCTTTTGGTTCCGAAAAAAAAAAAAACGTATAGTGTCCGACAAATAGGTACGTTTCCGGATTACGTATAAAGCGCTATTTTATATATTTTCCCGTGTTGGGATATTTTATTTTGGATAATATATGTAATATATTGTATATTTGGATATTATATTTTCTCCAGAGTCCCTCCGTACAAAGGAGACTCTGCCAAAAGTTTTTCGTAAATTTTGGACTTAGAATTTTGTTAAAATATTTTTCCAACTTTAATAATTCAAGTATTAAAGGATATGATTGATTATAAAACAAGTATATTTCATTAAAGGAAATTAATCCAGTAAAATATAAGTTAATATTTGAAATTAGATATACTGTGTTATTCTTCCTTCTTCCTTCCTTTTCCTTTTCGGGGACGAAAAGTTTTGAGTGGGGGAGATTGTAACGACCCGTTAAATTTATGATATTTAATAAATTGAATTAATATAATTTCAAATTTGTTGAGGAATAAATGTAGAGATTGGGTATAGTAGTTGAAATTTAGTGTAAAAAAATATAAATGTTATGACGATAAATGTGGATAATGCAAATTGTCACAATTTGATTTAAAGTTAATTTTAAGAAACAAACAAATGTTGAATTTGTGAATGTTAGTATAAATATTAACTTAAATGGTGTTCATTAATACAAAGATGTAATTAGTGTAGATAGTAATAATTTATGCCTGTAGTGAAAGGAAAAGAAAACTAATAGAAACATAAAATTTATTTTATGTAAACAAAAGTATAGTTTTGAACAAACTTATGAAAATTGATAGAAACAGTGTTTGTAATCAGTTTGGTTATTTTATATTTGAAAGATAGAGATGTGTAAATACGTTAATGAATTTAAAATGGGAAGGAATGGTAGAATGAAAAGAATATATATAATAATAAGCATTTGATTCAATTAAGGGAATTAAATTATAATAAATGGTCATTTAATAAATTCAACGTTTGTGAGAAATCATAATAGTTGTGTAAAATGTGTACAAACTTGGATTTGGAAGTTTATTGGATTTATAACGGTTTTGTTATTAAGTGTATGAGTTTAAAAGTTATTCCCTTTTGTAAAGTAATAGAAGAATGCATAAAGATGTAAACAGGGCTTAATAGAATTGACACTTAATGAATTGAATAAATTACCCATTTATGTAGATATGTATAGTGGACTATAAATGGCCTAAGCAAATATAAAATGGAATAATCATTGAGATTTGTACTATGAAAATAAATAGTAACATTTATTTGCAAGGAATAAAAGCCTATTTAGGTGACTAGAATTTGGAGTAATGACTATTGTACGTTACCTACCCTTGTTTCTTGTTAATTTAGATTTTGGGAATCAAATTCAATTTATCCGCCAATTTACCGCAGTTAAAGTGAAATGAATTGGTGATTGAGAAATGTTAAATACAAATAAGATGTAACCAAGAAAATCCCATTTATAATAATTTACGTAGAATGAAGTAAAGAAACTAAGAATGAAAATGTGAAAATGTGGATGCAATGAGATCTTAAGTGATAATAACTCTGTTAGGCAAGTGATGACGGAAATTTTGTGTATAACCAAATAAAAACCCAAATTTGTTTGCAATCAATTGAATTTATTGCAATTTAATGGATTTAATATCAAATAGTTTATGTAATTATTATTTGGAAGAAATGGGAGTTATTTGTAAAAAGTATGAACCAAATGTTAATTTTTTTTTCTTATGGAATTGACAATTGATATATTTTGAGTTGAATAATAGAAATCAAGCTTTATTTATTTGGATGTAATTTATGGTAATTTGGATTTATTGCAATAGTTAATTCCATAGAATAAAGTTAAAACTAATTCAAATTTAGTTGGACATTGTCGATATAACTTTGGAAAGCAAGATTTTATCTATAATTTGATCCAACAAAAGGGTATTTACTACAAGTAAAAGGGAATTAAACGTAAAATATTACGTTATTGGATTTAAAATGGAATTTGTAAACAATTGAGTGAATTTAATAAATTTATCAAACTTATAATGTTGAATTCGTTAAGATTGGAATTAATAATAGTAAAGAAGAATGAGGGAAGAATAATTTGAAAACATAGCAATAGATATTAATGTAAGGTTACCTTAAATAAGTTAAGGCAAACCAATGGAGAATAATGTAGATACCTTATAATACGATGTTTGTGTGTAAAGGAAATGGGAATAAAGTTATTAATAATTTGGAATTTTATTTATGGTAAAAAGTTTATTTGCAATCAAATGAGTTGGAATGGGAATCAAATCTATTTATCTAATTGGATTCAAGTTGAGAGTATAAGAGTATAAGAATTAATAATTGGGTTTTGAGAATAAAAATTATAATTCCAAATAATAAGAAGTGCAGAGATTAACACTGCAAATTGATATACTTATAGTTTTTAATTCACATCCAAGCTTGCTAAATCATTTGGAATTGATTGGATTATATAAGTAATGAAATTTGGCCAATATTTAAAGTTGAAAGAAAATTTGGATTTTTATGATTTATTTTAATTTATTTAATAAATATTAAAAATAGCCATTTTGGCCCCGGACTCGGATTTCGACGAAACCAGTTTCATCGGATCCGTATCGGTGAATTATTATAAGATTTCAAATTTCGTATCGATCGGACTTGTCGTTTGATCGTACGGACGCGAAACGCCTTGAAATCAATTTTATTAAAATCAATTTGAAATCAATTTGGAAATCTTGTTTTTAGCATAACTTCTTCATACGATCGAATTTGGTCGCGAAACTTTTTCCATCGCATTCTGAATATTTTAAAATACCTATCTGGATATATAGTTTTAACAAATTCGGTTCCGGAAGCATAGCGGGCTTTTTGGGTCATAGTTTATTCCGTACGTTCGCGTATCCAGTCTAGCTACCCTACCTCTAACCTATCTATAAATATACAGCTATAAACCCTAGTCTCTATTCTTTTGCTGTACGTTCATTTCTTCACTCTTTTCTCTTCCCCAAATGTATACATCTCAGATCCAATTCCAGATCTATCCACAGTTCAAAATCAAAAGTCAAAACTCAAAAATTTCAGAAAATTCCAGAAAAAATATATGTTGAAGTATTCGATACGCGTAATCTACTGGTGTAATTCGTTTTTCAATTGGAGCTGTCGTTCATCCAGAATAAATTCAAACAGCCGCAAAACCGTTCATCATCATCGCACAAAACTTCATCGGATCGAGAAACGGTTTCTGGGTATTGGAGAGGGGACTGAGGGGGTTAGATCTATATGGTTCATTTGTTGAATCGACGGTCGGATTTTCGTCAAGAAGGGATTAGGGTTTCGGCCTGGGCTATTTTGGTGGCGGCTGTGTTCGTTGTGGGGCCAGTTCCGGTGGCTCTGGGTGGTCGCGGTGAGGCCTGGTGGCTAGGTTGGACGAGGCAAGGCCTGGTGGTCGGCGGCGCATGGTGTTCAACGGTCAAAGGTGGAGCTGTTATCGTTGGTTCCTGGTTCTCGCGTGCTGCTGGAGAAGGAAAAGTGGACGTGCGCGTGAAAAGTAAATATTGCTGACGTAAGGTGTAAAAGTGTGTCGTTTTCTATTTATTTTCAAATTGAATTCAATCATCATTTTTCGCCATAACTTTCTCATACGAAGTCGGATTCATACGAAATTTCTTTTGTTAGGATCGTGATTTAATTCCGGACTCGATGACGCTGGTTTGGACAAATTCTGAGACGGACGAATTTTTGAGTTTAAATTGAATTTAAATTCGATTTAAATTCAAAAAGGTGAGTGTTTTAACCCACTCACAACTACTAGAAGCTTTTATGTTTGTTAAATAAATTTTAGAAATGAATAGAAATTTATTTATGAGCTTTTGGCATGTTATTTCATTCATATCTGTTGAATTGCATTTTTTGAATTTAACTGTTAATTTAATTGATTTATTGCGTGTTAATTGGTTGTTAGAAATTATTGTTTGCATATGAACTGCTAGTTAACAGTTATGTCAATTATCACTGAATATAAATTGTTAGATTAATAGTTGATAAATATAATTTGAAATAAAACTGCCAATTATTACCTGTTATATATTACCAAACATATATTGTTATTGATTGATATTGCTTGATGTTTGTGATTGGATGATGGATGTGTTATTGAATGGATGTTTTATTTGATATCATTAAACTGCAAGTTAGTATGCATTCTTCATTTCATTCGGGATTGCGGTTTGAAATGATATACAACCGCAGTTTTATTTTTAATTGCGGATTGAAATGATAAATATCCGTATCACTTGACCATAGGATAGAAAACTATATACAGGCACCGCGGTCTATATATAACTATTTTTAATGTGATTTCTATGGTTTGGATGGAATACGGTTTATAAAAATCTTAAATTTTATACTGAATAAATGTTTTCTTCCATATTTATATACATATGAAGTTGAAAAATTTGAAATAAAAAGGTGTATAAATCTCTTTATTAAAATGGAAGAAATTTAGAAAATGGAGTTTGATAATTTATATCCTATGTTTAAATGTTAAGTTGGAAATTTTAAGATAGTATATTTACAATTGGATTTTTCCCAAAATAAATTGAAATGAATATTCTAGTATAATTTGAATTGGAAAATATATATAATTTATTACTAGAAATTGAAGTCTTATTATTTATGGATTTTATGTGAATGTTCAAAACTAATTAATAGAACATTTGATTTGTTGAAAGAATAAAAATCCAACTTTAGTTGAAATATTAACACTCAAGATGGATATAAATATATAAAATTGAAATGGTTGGGACTTGAAATAATATTTTGGATTATGGTTTTAACATTGAGTAAAGAAATATTCACAAAGCCATGTAAATTATTTTCCGTACAAAGTAACCATAAAAGTTAAATCACTTATTTTATATATTGTTGAATATCCAAACTATTTAGTTTTGAAAGTAATGGTTTTAAAAACTATGGATTTCGAAGTATTATGTTGAAAGTTAATATTCAAATATTTGGTTACAAGGAATTATAAATTTTAAAAGTGGCATAATTTTTGGAAAAGATTTATAATTGGGAAATGATATCATTGATTTGGGTTTTATAAAAATAATATCAAATTGAATCTTTTGGGTTTTAAAGAAGAAATGATATCGAAATATTACGGTTTTGAAATGGATTATATTCTGGTTTTAAAGTATAAACTATTTTTAAATGACCGCGGTGTTATAATAACGATGGGTTGGCAAAGAGACCGGGATCGGATATGGACATACTCTCTGTCGATACCGAAAACCACTTTGACTAACCGTGTACGCGGTGGAGATTCCAGAATGAAGTAGGTGGTGGCGACGTTTCCTGTAAGGTAAATACGTGGACCCGACTCCCGTGAGTTGGCATAAGGTGGCTAAAACAGGAGCGATTCTCAGGCCAATGAGGTCGTTCCTCTGATCGGACGCTCCTCTTCGATATTATACTTTGACTTGGATTGATTCAGTGGCCACTTCTATATTTTGATTTTGGGGAGTTAGTCCGAGGTGGGCGGTAACTGCGGCTACGCGTTTCCACCAGCCTGGATAGCAATTGGTATATCTACCCTGGCATTGCCTAGTTGTGCCGTGTCACCTACCATACCGAGCCTTTACTACGAGTTTCTATTTGTGTCGTACCTATGGAGTATCCTCTGGTAGCTTCCCGATCAGGAGGTATTACGGTACTGTATAGACTATTGGCATTATTTGTGTTAAGGGCTATATGGGTAACCCCTTAACGCTATTAAAAAGTAAGTTTATTTTATAAATAGACACTATTATAATAGCGCAATATACTACATAGTAAATAGTTTAACGGATCCTTAGGAGATGTAAATCCCGAACATCTCTTGAGTTACTGTACTCATATTTAATTCTGTTAATTTAACTTACATAAGATCTTTTAGTTCTGACTCGGGTGTTTTTGTCTTTTCAAATTCGCTCGGGTCAGTCCGAGCGTTTCAGGATCGAAGACTTTAGCTTTGGAGGACGAAGAAGAAGAATCCGTATTATTATTATTTATAGTATTGCACCACACCCATTTAATTCCGCTGTATTGATTGTATTGGTATGTGTAACTCTGATATTTATTGTGTAAAGAATAACAAGTGTTTGTAAACCGTTTATGAACTGTATATTTATTATTATATTTTATCCTTCCGCTGTGAGATTCTATTTTGTTTTATTTCTTCTCTGTTTTTCTTATTTACCCCATAACAATCCGCCCTTCCGTATGGTTTGAATTGGCACGTGTGTCGGTTTAAAGTGTGCGAAAAGGTGGGATGTTACAATGACTGATAAAAATCTGAATATGTTTTTTTGCAATTGATGTAACTATGTTGAATTCTTGATGTATTATGAAATTGATGTAACTATGGAACCAAATCCGTTTACTATTGTTTGCATGTTTTATGTTATTTCCATTTGTCATTATTTAGCAATTTTTATTAAAAATGCAATGAACTCTGCTTATCGTTAGAAGAGTACACCCATTATGAATCAAGTATAACACACTTCCATTTCTATTTCCATTTCAGTCATTAATTAAGCAATTTATACCGTTGATGTCATTTTCATATGAAATATATTTCATTATTATGTTTTTAATTTCTTATATAATGATGTGTATATGTCATAGGTTTATCATTATGTCGTATAGAGGTAGGAGCTCTTCCCGATCCTCAGGAGGAGATGGCAGTGGCCCATCGCAAGAGCCACAACGGGCAGTTGTATCGTTAGTCCCTAGAGCAGATGGGTAAGAATTAAATTTTATTCGGCATCTTATTTTTTCTATGATATACGTACGTACTTATCTATATCGTACTTAAAAACAGGAGGTTCGACCTGCTTCCCTCTAAGGTTGTGTTGGACGTCTCTAGAGCATCTTATCGCAGTAGGTTGAGTGCGTGCTGGCCGAGGTGGAATATCATCCCTCCTCACATCATAGAGTGCATATGGCAGGATGTCCTACTATGTATAATTTTTCTGTTGTTTAATTCGTTTTTGTCGTTTTTCTATTGTTTATCGTTTTAAGTGTAATCTTTTTTCTAATACAGGCTGAGATAGACATCCAGACAGACGATTTGATGCTGGCACGAGCATACTGGATGAAGAAGATGCGCAAGAACTACATGGACACGATATCTGAGATTAAGAAATTTGGTAAGAAACCACGGTGGATGGGAGACAGCGTGTGGCAAGCTTGGTTGAGCTACTGGAAGACGGACGAGGCGAAGGCAAGTATACTAATTTTTTTTGAATTATTAATTTGACGTGATTGAAAAATAATGTATCAAATTTTGAATGTACAGGCAGAGTCGGATAGAAACTCTGCAAATAGAAATAAGAATCCCGTCACTCATCGCGGAGGATCGAAGTCGTTTCAGCAGTATCGGCAGGAGTTGGTAAATTTACTGAATAATAAATGTAAATAGTTTATGCTATATGATTTTAAACGTATAATAATTGTATGTAACAATCAACTTCAGGAAGCCGAGGCACATGGTCCTGTCAGCTATATGAACGTGTTCACCCATACGCATGTTGTCGAGCATGTTAATCCAGACGGGACTGTTTCGTACACATGGCAGGACGATAAATCCAGCAAAAGCCATGTAAGCATATTTCATGTTATTCAGTATTAGTAATTATTTTAATTGTTAAATCATGATGAAATAAGATATGATATTATTAATTTGTTAATGCAGGAGATGTTTATGGAGCAGCGTCAGAAACTCCTTGCTGATACGGGGTAGAGAGCAGCTGACGACCGATGAGGAGGACGTTATTTTTGAGTCCGTTATGAGTCTAGCAGAGCATGGTTGACGATACAGATTTGGCAATTTAGCGGTAAATAATTTATTTTTTCTTAAAATACTGAAAATATGATATTTTTACCTTTTCAAAGCAATAAACTTGGATTTTATTTATTTTTCAATTATTGCAGTCCAGTGGTCAGAGTAGGGGACGGCGGAGTAGACCTCAGAGCGATTTAGCAGGTATAGAAGAATTGCGGACTAGAGTGTCCCAATTGGAGGAGCAGAACCGCCAACAGGCCTTGCAGACCGCACAGTTGTTAGAGTACGTGTAGCAGTTTGGTGGCCGCTTCCCTTCCTCGGCTGGCTCTGGATCTGGAGGAGATTGATTCATTCCTTGCTTGCTTGTTCGTTTGTTTGTTCAGGTATGTTTTGTTTTAGTTTAGAATGATTTGGTAGATGGTGCAGGAAATTGTTGATTTGTATAATTATGTATAATACACTTGGTTCTGTAGTTGTATGAGGATATGCATGAGAATATTGATGAATTTGTGTATTAACAATATGGTAGAACAGTTATTGTTAGGATTATTGTTAATGTTAGAATGGTATGTATATTTTGTATTTTATTTTTATTCTAATTTTATCCATTTGTGTATGTATTGAATATTTTGTAGTCTAGGTTTGGATATTTGGTTGGACTATTGTTTATTGGATTGTGCGGTATTAATATCGTAGTGTTCGGAAGAGAAATGTGGTTGGAAGGCTCTATTTGCAGCAAATATAAAAAAAAAAACAGCAGATTTCCGACGGCTTCCGACGGCCTACAGATCAAAAATTTCGATGGCTTCCGACAATTTCCGGCGGCCTGTAGTTACACATTTCTGACGGCTTCCGACGGGCGTCGGAAGCCGTCGGTAGCCGTTGAAAATTGTCGAGAGCCGTTGGAAACGCGTTCGGCAGCCTCCGTCGGAAGCCGTCGGAAATACTGCTCCCCGACGCAGCCTTTTCCGACGGTTTCCGACGCCGTCGACAGATTTTGGCAATCCGTCGGAAAATACGTTTCCCCCTGTAGTGGGAAGAGAAGATGATTGACGAATAACTGCTGATTATATAAAAAAGTGAAATGGTACTATTGGAAACAACGTTCGTTTGTTCAGAACCACAACAAACGCTGCCTTGATTAACGAACACTAACTAAATCAACTAATAATGCAAACAAACAAAAAGACTCTTACTTGAGTAGGAGTAAATTGATACTCGAATTCAAATTTCATTTGCCACCCTTATCCAAGAGGCACACGCATCCTAAACGTGAAGGTAGAGCTTTGGTCAAATATAATTTACCAAACCGTTTAAATTCAAAATTCCCCTACTTTGGAAATCGATACATTTAAAATTCACACTGCTCTGCTTTGCAGAAGTTACTTTCCAAGCCACTCTACTCTACATACAAGTTTGAAGTGCGCAAAAAATTCAAAAGTTCATATTCTGTTCCTCTTCACGGATTCCTTGCTTCGTTTCTAATGAGTGGATTAATTGGGGGCTTTGCCAAAATTGGATTTTGATTTGGTAGTTACCGCTATTTTCATGCTTTTATTAATGGATTTTACCAATTTCTAATTTATTGTTTCTATTTCATTTCCTTCTTTTTGGCCCTTTTTTTTGGAGTTCTTGCCTCGTATGATTTAGTTAATTATCACTCGAATGTTTCTAATTGGGATATTTCTTGCTGTAAACTCTTGCGTTTTTTTTAAGACTGATGTTTGAGCTATATATTTCTTATTTTCATATTTGTTGCGGTTAAGTGGCTTTAATATGTAATTTGACTGTTATTACGTTGATATTATTTCTGACAAGTGTTGAATTTATTTTGAAGAAACTTGATATTTTGGGACTTGACGGCTGAAGAAGTAAAAATGGAAAGAAATTCGGATGAAAAGTGTTCAGAAGGAACTGGTAGCAATGGATCGGTTTCTTCTCATTCTGAGAGAGATTCTGAAGATCATGTGAGTTTAAATTCAATTTCTAAGCTCATATCAGCTGTAATCTTTACATTGTTTAACTTTTGAAATCACTTAACATAGTTAATTTTTGCACTTAAACATGAGCCAAGAAGCGACTTTAAGATAGATGTGAGTTAAGGGTAATAACAACTATGTAGGGTGTTTAGACTGAGGCTATTTCTTTTCGTATGGAGGTTTAAGTTACATGGGAAGGCAAAAGTGTGGAGAAAGACAACGAACTCCTCTAAATTGCATAAATAAACAATTTGCACTAGCCTGGGACTCATAATAGTAATAAAATAGAAGAATAATATTTGATTACACAGATTAGGAGAAGAAATTGATTTATTAATAGAAGATTATAATGATTGATTACAAACATTGATTGATTTCTTAAATTTGGTTACACAAATTACTTAGGTTCCATCTTAGTTATACCAATGGATGGAACTTTCTAGAATCAGATTAATTACTCATCTATTATTCTTACCTACCACTTGCTATGATTGTTTATATGAATATTTTAGAAAAGGAATGGTCTAGGTGTTCTTACAAAATATAGATTAAGATTCAGGAAATTATTGTCATTGACAAAATTTCACAGCTTTTTAGCCTCAAGGACAGACCTTCAATATTTTATCTTGAATGACAACTTTCTGTAGGTATCAGTTTTTAGTTATTGATAGCAGTTTTTAGGTATCAGTTTGTAATTATCGGTAGCAGTTTTTAGGTATCAGTTTGTAATTATCGGTAGCAGTTTTTAGGTATCAGTTTTAACTCGTTAGCAGTTTTGTTGTCCTTATGAATAATTTTGGAAAATGTTTTTCCTTATGAATAATTTTTAAAAGAATGTTTGTCCTTGTGGTAAAAATATTGAAGTCGTGTCCTTGAGGCAAAAAATATACAAATATTTGTCCTTTAAATTAATTTCCCCATTAAGAATTATGTAGATGAACAATCAATAAGACAAACTAGAAAAACAATTAAATATTTTAACACTTCCCCTTAAATTGATTTTTTGAGATTACTCCAAGTTGAGAACCGAGATCTTCAAACAATCATTTAGATAAAGACTTTGTGAAAATATATGCAATATTAGTTTTGCTCCACGCCTCCAATAGTTTGATTATTCCATGGAGAAAATTCACGAGCAACCAGTCTTGCTTTATAACGGTCAACACTTCCTTATTGCTTGCGCTTTGTCATATATACTCATTTACACATAAGGGGTTTTACATCATTGGACTTTTGAACCAGATCTCAGGTTTCATTCTTAACAAGTGCTTGCATTTCCTCTTCCATAGCATTTTCCCATTCTTTCTCACCACGAGCTTCATCAAAACAAGGTGGCTCGATATCATCGAACGAGCCTGCAAGAAAATAAGACTGAATAGTCGTGCAAGCTCCATCTCTATAATGTACTGGCTTCACATTAGTTTTCCAATACGTTCGAAGTTGCGATGTACTATCCTCAACATTCATTTAAGCTTGTTCAGCTTCCACATTTTCTTATTCCTCGTTTCTGGGGAGACAAGTTCATTAGTTACTTGAGAGTCCGTAGAACTTATTAGTGTTGTAGGCAATCCTACCAATTTTGGTTGGAAAGACTTATCAGCGATAGAACAGTCTTCTTAGTAAGAAGTAACCTCATATATTAACCCGTCTTTTGGCGAGGCCATGAACAGACGGATTCAATCTAATCAACTTCGTGATTATCGAGGTTAGAATATAATGAATTCGTTTTAAATGGATGAATTCGTTTTAAATGGATGAAGTTCACTTGGATAGGTCGTTCAACATTCATTTGAGGGATCAGTCTCTAGTGGGTCGGCAGAAAGGTATGGCTCGGCATGGATACGTCGTACGGTCAGAAAGATGCGGTTCGGCCTTGGTTGCTCAGCATTGTGGTTTGGTCAGGGTGGCTTGGTAATGGTGGTTCAGCACTTGGAGGTCGTTCGGCCCGAGGGTTTGGCAAATGTGGTTCGGTCTTGGTAGCATGGATCAGCGTGAGGATGTGGATCGATCTGGATGATGGTGTGGTTCGACATGATGTTGTGAGTCGACATGCTTGAGAAGTATTAGAGTGTGGATGTCGTTCGGTCAATATGGATCGGCGTAGGACGTTCGGCATTTAGATGGCTCGACATTGGAGTGGCTCGGCCTGAGTGGAATGGTAGACATGGCTCGGTGGTAACCTGGGTCGTCGTTCCTGGGTTGGTGTATATGGATCGGTATATACAAGAGGATGAGTTGCTCCTAGTTCTGGACTAGTTTGCTTCGAGTTTTGAATAGGCTTGCTTCGAGACAGTGCCCTGGCTACTTTGGTTTGGCTTATTAAGGAATGGGGATTGGTGAATGCGGCTCGGCCTACTTGGTTCGGTCGTAGTGCAGTGCCTGGCTCGGCAATGGCCTTGGTGGGCCCGGATTACTTAAGAGGCTCAACTACCTGGATTTGCCTACAAATACATCATGTAGGGTTTCAGAAAAGAGATCTACTTCCGGCTTTTTGTTTTTCTACTTTCTAAGGCTAAGACTACTCTATTATTTTGTAACTGTAATCGATTGTTACAGCAATAAAAAGAAAATTTCTAGAGTAGACGTAGGTCGGAGTTAGCCGAAACACTATAAAATCTCTTGTTCTTTACTGCTTTCATTTTAATTTTTGTTGTTTTTCATATTAATATCCTCTACGTATATTCTATCTGTGAGCTGTGACTGATATTTGGTGCTTTCGCTTGGATTTGGGTGTTAGTGATCATTTTGTCCATAACATTTTAGTACTTTCACGGAGAATTGAACTCAGAGATTCTACAACTTAGACTTCGGATCTGGAAAGTTATGGCTAGGCCACCAACAAGGAAGCAAGTGACGAAAAGAAGCAATCAAAAGGGAAATCAAGAGGCCTCTTCTGGAGCCGGAGTTGGTCAAGCATCCGCCTACATCACCAGAAACGAGATGGAAGCGATGCTGAAAAGATAAGAGAAGATGATGCAGATTCTTCTCAAACAATTTGGACAAGCAGGAACTACAGGAGCTCAGATCCGTGGAGCTGGATTAGAAGCGCTCAACTTGCAAGCAGAGGGAGTGGCTCAGCAGTGGGTAGCCCCCAATCAGCAAACAACTATCAATCTGGATGGACCTGGACTTGGGAGCACACCACCGAGAAATGCTAGACCAATCCATAGAGGGAGACCAAATGACGCTGTGCAGCGACACCAACAGGAATACCGAAGTACGTGATGAGGAGTATGTGTCAGGATTCTCTCGTGAACTCGGGGGACAAATCATATGTAGCGGACAAGGATTACAGCTTGACGACAATGACAGATTAAGGGAGATGGTCAAACGAGCTGTGAGAGATGGATTGGTAAATAAAGACTTGGAGGATGTGAATGAGTCACTTTACTCCTACTATTAGACAAGTTAGAAACCCATCGGATTTTAAACTACCAACGTTGAAGATGTATGACGGAAGAACGGATCCTGCCGTTCACTTGACGAGGTACATGAGACATATAGAGGTACTGGGGGCATCGGATGAGGTCATGACTCGATGCTTCCCTTTGTATTTGACAGATATCGCAGCTATGTGCTTCAGGCAGCCGGAGAGTGGCTCTGTTGACATTTGGACGGAGCTGATTGAAAGGTTTATGAGGCAATTTCGGATCCATATAGTCAGACCCAAAAACGTAATGACCTTGACATCGATGAAACAATGGAAGGGAGAGTCGTTCAGGGATTTCTTAATCAGATACAATGCGACGGTGGCTTCGGTGGATCGGCCCGATCCATCGATGGTTTTGATAGCGGCAGTTTCAGAAATTGCAGATAATTCGGATTTCAAGATTTCGTTAGAGTGAGACCCACCGAGGGATCTCGATGCCGAAAGGTTCCCGAGGCAGGAAGATGCACAGACTGAGAGAGTAGGGAGAGAAGCTGAAGCTTATGCAATAAGGGGTGGAGGTCCACCCGGGGGATCCAAATAAAGATGATAAAGGAAAAAGAAAAATGGATAGCAACGGTAGCACTTCGAAGTGGCTGCTTAGGGAGTCAAAGTTTTCTTCTTACACAGATTTAACTGAGACTCTAGAAAGGATTTACTTGGATATTCGAGGACACCTCCAGTATCAAGGCCGACAAGGAGGGAACCTTCTGAACACGAGCGGGTATCGGGAAAGCATTGTCTATTCCATGAGTTAGATGGGCACAACACAAACGATTGTAGACATTTGAAAGATATCGTGGAGGAACATGTAAGGAATGGTCACCTGCAACAGTGGAACGGAAGCGACCACCGCCTACCTCGAGCGAAGGTGGCGCTGGATCTGGTCACCGCCGGCTTGTTATCAACTGAATGGTTTTATGTTTCTGAATAAGTAATAGAACTCAGTAATACGGCTAGGTCACTTACACACGTACGAGATCGAGGACGGTCCCTAGGCGTGCTCTGAGATGACGAAAAACCGTACTGCTTGAATCTATGAAATCTTGTTTTCTTTCTATTTCTCTGCAAACTTTGGTTTCTTCTTTGGTACTTTGGACATTTAATTCCCTCTGTTGTACGAACTTTTGTTTTGAAAATTGAATTCTGTAATGATCGGATTTGGATTAATGTAATAAATAATACAGGTCTCGCGATCACGGTCCCGATCGAAGAGACGGGGCAGTAATCGCAAATTACGAGTCTTTCGCCAAAGAGCGATGGAATGGACTACACAATATAAGAAGTCCTTGGTCGGAGAGCCGAGGTCGGAGAATATAAAAGTCCTTGGTCGGAGAGCCGATGCCGAAGAATATAAAAGTCCGGTATCGGAGAGTCGAGGCTAGAGAGTATAAGAAGTTCTTGGCCGGAGAGCCGAGGTCAGAGAATATAAAAGTCCTTGGCCGGAGAACATACATGCCCTTATAAAAGTTCTTGACCGGAGAGTCGAGGCTGGAGAATATAAGAAGTTCTTGGCCGGAGAGCCGAGGCCGGAGAATATAAAAGTCCTTGGCCGGAGAATCAAAGCCGAAGAACATGCAGACCCTTGACCAGAGAGTTGAGGATGGGACGGGATAACGCGACCCGGCGAGGTTCACGGATTCAAAGTTAAATCCGAAGAGGTTAGGGATTCAGATTTCGGCCTGGGATAGATGGACCTGGCGAGGTCCTGTATTTGGCAAAGGGCTCGGAGCAGTCCCGAATTTGGATATCGACACAGAAAGGTCATAGATATGACTATGGATAACCTATGGATTTCGGACATCGGATTTGAGTTTATTCAAAACACACCTTCCAATAGCAAGGCATGTTTTGGGAGGTAAAGGTTAACCCATTTTTTGGCAAGGTCATGAACAAGTTTATTCAACCTAATCAACTTCGCGATTATCGAAGCTGGAATATGATGAGTGTGGTTTAAAATGGATGAAGATCGCTTGGATATGTCGTTCGACATTCATTTGAGGGATCGGTCTCTCTAGTGGGTTGGCAGAAAGGTATGGCTCGGTCTGGATATGTCGTTCGGTCAGAAAGACGTGATTCGACCTTGGTTGCTCAGCATTGTGGTACGGTCAGGGTGGCTCGATAATGGTGGTTCGGCACTTGGAGGTCGTTCGGCCCAAGGGTTTGGCAAATGTGGTTTGGTCTTGGTAGCATGGATCGACGTGAGGATGTGGATCGACCTGGATGATGGTATGGTTCGGCATGATGTTGTGGGTCGACATGCTTGAGAAGTATTAGAGTGTGGATGTCGTTCGGTCAATATGGATCGGCGTAGGTCGTTTGGCATTGGAGTGGTCGGCCTAAGTGAACGGTAGACATGGCTCGGTGGTAACTTGGGTCGGTGCATATGGATCGGTATATACAAGAGGATGAGCTGCTTCGAGTTCTTGACCAGTTTGCTTCGAGTTTTGGATAGGCTTGTTTTGGGATAGTGCCCTGGCTGCTTTGGTTCAGCTTATTAATGAATGTGGATCGATGAATGCGGCTCGGCCTACCTGGTTCGGTCGTAGTGCAGAGTCCGGCCTTGGTGGGCCCGGATTACTCAGGAGTCCCAACTATCTGGATTTGCCTATAAATATAGCATGTGGGGTTCTAGAAAAGGGATCTTCTTCCGGCTCTCTGATTTTCTACTTTCTAAGGCTAAGTCTACTTTTCTATTTTGTAACTGTAATCGATTGTTACAGCAATAAAAAGGAAATTCCTATAGTGGACATAGGTCAGAGTTAGCCGAACCACTATAAAATCTCTTATTCTTTACTGCTTTCATTTTAATTTTTGTTGTTCTTCATATTAATATCATCTATGTATATTCTATCCGTGAGTTGTGACTGGTATTTGATGTTTTCGCTTGGATTTGAATGTTGGTGACTAATTTTGGCTCTAACATCATCAAAACATCTCTTGAAACTATTTTTTTTGGTTGGGATCCATGCATTTCCATCATTTCTTCTTCCCATCATATCCAACAAACATACATTTTTTCGCTTTTGCATCAAACTTGGTCCGAAGAACATTTGTAACATGACACGGCAAATCGGATCGAAATCTTGAAGTGGTTGACATTTGACTACTTACCCATCATCTTATATAGAGAGTTCATATTAATTGGTCCTTTTTACGACTTGAAAATAAGACATTTCCATCACCATTCGAAATTGAAACGCATGTCATTTGCTTAGCTAATGATTCTTGAAAAACAAGGAAATTTTCAAGTTCCATCAAAGATGATTGATTTGCCCACCATGGAATTAATGTCACAAACGAGAGTATATTCCTTTCAAAGTCCGCAAATAATAGGACGCTACATTCATGCCTTCGAAATTTGACCATCCGAATCAAGTGTTCAAATTTCTAAACAAAGATTTTTAAACTTTAAATAAAATTGAGAAATTGAAAGATTACCTCGAGTTGTGTTAGCTAACTCCTCCAATATTTGCAACCGTGCATCGTCCTTCTTAGTGAACAAACTATCAAGACTTGTCCAAATTTCATGTGCTGATTTACATTCCGTAAAATGCTCAAACAAGTCGGGAGAAATAGATTTCTTTATTGCAAACTCCGTCTTTGCATTTTTACCTTTCATTTCTTTAACTCGACAGCATCAAAGTAGGGACTTTTTGGTTTTGGCCAACAAGATTCCACAACTCTTCTTCCAAAAGATAAGATACAAGTCTTCCAAACCTTATAATTTTGAGTTATTTAGTTACTCAATACAATTACAATAGTTTCTACTTGCATTCATCACGTGAAATTGATACAAATTCTTCACCAAGGTAGGATTTACAATTACAAGAATTCCCTTATAGCTCTGATACCATGTGGAGGAAGACAGCGCCACTCTAAACAGTGTAAATATACAATTTACACCAGTTGACGACTCTTAATAATAAAAAATAGAAGAAGAATATGTAATTACATAAATTAGGAGAAAAGATAAATTTTTATTTATAGAAGATTACAATGATTGATTATAAACATTGAGTGATTTCTTAAATTGGATTATTACTTAGGTTCTTATTTATACAAGTTGATAGTACTTCCTAGAATCACATTAATTACTCATTTATTTTTCTCACCTACCACTTACTAGAATTGTTTATATAAACATTATAGACATGAAATTGTTTAGATATTCTTACAAAGCATAAATTAAGAATTCTTTAAAAGCATAATAAGAGATATTTATACAATAAATTAGAAATACTCTAGAACAACAATCGATCAGACAAATCTAGAAAAACACTTTAATATTTTAACAAAAAGTTGCTTTGAAAGGTAAATTTTCTCAAACTAGACTTGAAGAAGATACATATTCTTGATTCCTCACCATGGCAATAAGATGATAAAGAATCAATCATACTCAATTAGGTAGGAGTTTAATTGCTGAGAGTACAGTAACAGTATCGATGTTAACAGCTTTTACAAACATGTTTCTAAAAATCAAGACTGAAATCATATACTTGGTCAATAGGTATTCTCTCTCTCACATTGAAAATAATAATAGTTTCCTTCGTATTCTTAATAGACTTTATTTGAGGTGGAGCCTTGACGCAACGGTTAGGTCACCCGCACAGTGATCTGAGCGTCCGGGTTCGAGTCTAGAAACAGCTTCCTTGCAATGCGAGGGAAAAGCTGCGTAAATTATCGACCTCTACAGAGCCTGCTATCATGCAGGAGCCTCGTGCACTGGGTTCCTTTATTCTTAATAGAGTTTATTTATGACTAGTACTACTTAACCGTGAATTATTTAAGATTTAACAATAGCTAGATACATTGTATGATATAATAAACTTTTGTTGGACCATGAAAAACATGATTCATGTGTATAGTCATGGCACATCGAAATTATAGAAAATTTTGAATTATTTTTAGTGGATTTACTTGGGCTTTTTTTGGTGTGTGTTGCAAATTTTGAGTGAGAAAAAGGACTTATACCGTATGGGGATAAGCTCGGTGCAAATGATTTCTCTGATGATACTACAGTACATGCACTAGGGTCAATCATGAGCGGTAATACGCATGGTAAGGTGGTAGGAAATTAAGACTTGTTTGGTTTCATTTTGAGCTTTTTGTTTTGCATTTTCAACATGCATTACAAAACGTGAGCGGAGGACAAGATTTAAAACTCTAAGTCACTGCGACATTGGAAGAATAAATGAGAGGTTTAATTGTTTTCTGTGCTTTTGTTATTATCTGGAACACAGAAAACAAAAGAAATTTATTTCTATTTTGCATGTTAACTTCATTTTCCAAATTGGTTGTCTTTTAAAAATAAACGTGTGTGTGCATTTTGTTTGAATAGAAATCCAACATTAAAAAGGCAAACTAAACAGGGCCTAAATTTCATTTTGCTTACAATAAACGAGTTTCCTTCATTCATCATATTCATTAAACAAGGTAAACAATGTACGTTGATTTGTAATAATTTAGACTCCAATTAATGGCACTAATTATTGATTCAATTAAACCATAAACTACATAACAAACTAATTAGAGATAAAACTCACATGAATATATTTTTATTGATGACTCTAAGGTTGCAAGGAAGATTGTTTTATCTTCTGTTGAGAACAATACCACATAGAGCGATTAATATAATAAGTCATATATAAATAATAGGAGATCACTATCGCACCAATTAGTTACCTTAAAAATTAGTTCTTTTATATGATATCCGAGTAAGGTCAATTCCCTATGTGTCTAACCAATGTATGCGTTCTCTGTAATTCAGTATAACCGTACAACTCTTTGCTCAAAATGCATCGCATATGAGTATAGTCCTACACTGAAAGTCTAATATAACGAAACTGTTGAATTTATGTGATTCGAATATTTTCTAAAGAAGATAAGAAAATAATTAATTAATTCAGTGAATCAATTAATTAGGCTATATATGAAAAGATAAAGAGGAAGGATATATGTGATATTTTTTAAAGAAGGAAAACTAATTAATTGGTCAAAAATTTTGTTATACGAAGAAAGAAAAGATTTCTGATGGAGATTGATTCAAGCGAAGAAAATTATGGAAACCAAGATCACCTTTATCCATTTACATAGAAATTAAATCATGCATAATCTGGAGATTAATTTTCTTCATCCTCAAACATTCTTCATTTTCATGTCTATTTAAATGAAGGAAGTTCATCTTCATATTTGTGTGAGTGTGTGAGAGAGCATCCACCATTATCCTCTTCTTCAGTAAACCATAATTTCTGCAGTCAATCAATTAGGGGTTTTGAGCGTAAGCAAGTCTTTAGATAAATTGATTGTTCAATTTGTAATTATAGGTTAATCTCTCCACTACTATCTATAATTTTGTAATCTCTCTTTTGTAGTTTCTTTCTTCAGTGAAATAAAGAATAATTGTTGGGTTCGTGGACGTAAGCAATCTAGCCGAACTGCGTTAAATCTTTGTGTTCTCTGCTTTTCTGTTTCTTTTTGTTTGGTGATTATTTTTCATTGAATTTGCGGTTGGAAATTAATCGACAAGCTAGATTCTTCTTTTGATTGTTTTTGCGTTTAAGTATTCCGCTACAGTTTTGGAGTTGGTGCAAATTAATTGAAATTTTCGCACAATAGAAACCTCTATAAATAGTGAAATACCACATACAGTTGGAGTTATGATAAAATAAGCGATCCTCTAATATCTTGAAACCAAATTTAATATAAGAAATTAAGATAACTTGGATTAACTTTTGTATCATCAACATCGATTACCAATTGCCAAATGACTCGGAGTCAAATTTCTTGCTTTCCTGTCAAGAAACTGTTAGCATCTTTAATATTCTTTTGAATACAAAGCTTAAATTATTCACCTACAGTGTACATGATATGTTCACTATTTCTCACTAGCATCCATGACTGAAAATGCTCTTTGTTTCGTATCCAATGCATTTTTTCTCTCTCAAACTTGCTCAGACATCACACTGCATGTAACAGAGATTACAGTTTGTTCATCTTGATCAGGGCTGCCCTTGAGTTTTTCTGAGTTCTAAGCATAAATAAAATCATGGTTTAGAAATATAATATTATGATAAACAAAGTAACATCGTATAAGTAATTTTATCAGTTTTTGACCTTTCCTTTTCTTTTTCTTTATTATTTAAAAAGACAAAGACCTTCTTACTCGTAAAAACCTAGCTTTTTAAAAACACATTTTCTCCTTGATTCAAAGGTGTCAATAAAAATTTGCAGATTGAAATAAACAAACAAACAATTTTTATCTCAGATTCAAATGACAATGCAGTCATGTTTAGAACTATGGGCCTATGAAATTTATCTTGATCGTCGATTAGATTTTGGCATATTATATCTATTACAGAATTTATTTATAAGATATTAACAAACTTTGCCTTCATCGTTCATTCTATGCAGGGGTTGTTGCCCAATGGTGATTCTGAAAATAATGCTGAACCAAACCATCATCATCTGGACCATATTTCATCTGACATAAATGAGAATGAAGTAGTCAATGAGAAGGAAGAAGTCAAAGAAACAGTTAAGAGTTTAACTGAGAAATTATCTGCTGCTCTTTTGAGCATAAATTCGAAAGAGGAGTTGGTGAAGCAACACTCGAAAGTAGCAGAAGAGGCTGTTTCAGGTAATTCACACACACACACACAGACTATCTCTCTCTCACACACACACACACTTCTGCAGTTTCAAGGTAAATTTTGAAAATAACTGGGTTGCTCCAAGTTATCACAATTCTACCTGACTTAATACCTAATGGCTGTAGTTTCTTGCAGTCACAATTAACATTGCAAGATGAATCACATTGTAGCAATATATATTTGATTTGAAAGTATCACTCTCGCATCCTTTGAAATTATTGTCCTGGTTTCTCGGATCTCAGAATAAATCTGAATTCATTTCTGAGTAAATGTCCTAGAGTAGAATGTCAAGGGCATATGAGAAGAGATCGTCAATAATAAATAATTTTTGCCTAGTGACTTGGCTACCAGACATAGCCGCAGATGACTGCTTTCAATTGCCTTAGAAACTAGTCTTGCCTTGGTAAATAATAAACACTAGGCGCAATGATAACTCTTGACTTCACGATTCTTCTAAACAAAAGCCAAAACTTTACCTTGGCCAACATGGCGAATGTGCTTAAGATAATATAATGCCTGAAGTGTTGTTAGTGTTGGAGTACACTATGATTTTCCATTTTATACCAATCTCTAAGACTCTACAAAGAATGGCATGTTCTGGAATAAGAACAAAATGAATAGCATTCGTACATGGTATCGAACTTATTCAACTTGTAGATGCTGGAATCTTTTCTAGGAATTGGTTGCATGACTTTTTAGGCATTTTTCGTCTTTTTATGCATATTTCGATTTGGAATATTGGATTATTAGACACCCTGTCACATGATGAATAATCTAGATAAGAAAGTTTTTGTTTCTCTTATAAATTCAGCAAGGACAATGCAATAACCAAAAAAAAAGGGATAATGAAAAAGAAAGAAATCTACGATATTTACCATCAAAATGTACTAGTATATTTTAGGTGATACCGAAAGATTCTAACATACCATCTTTACACTAGAACATCAATGCTACGAGCTCCACCCTCTTATATGCTGTATAGTGCATTTGCAACAATATTCATTTACTTTGGAGGTAAAAAAAGAGTTTAAATTAGAGGTGACATTGGCAATACGCTCTCTGCCCCCTCGACCCAGAATACATGCACAAATTTAGAGAGCAAATGTGTTTTATCACACTTTTCTCCATGGTGGTTGGGATTTTTATGAGTATAAAAACGACCCTTATACTGATAAAAGGATACAATATAAATACATAGTTATTGTTTTTAGGGTTTGTTTTGGACACAGAGACAGACTGGAAAAAATATCTGAAGGGAGAAGAGTTTAGGTATCTACCATGGATGTCTGTGCTTTTGCTTCGACATTCCAAGGGAAATTCCTAAATGGTATCGGAGCTTGGGTTATCCTTGTTAGCGGTTAAGGAAGCAATGATGACGAGATTTGAAATAGAGAAGTTCAACAGAAATAATTTTTCATTATGGAAAATGTAGATGATATCTATTTTAACAGAAGGAAAATTGCTTGGAAGTGATTGGAGAAATACGGATGGATATCACTAACAATATGTTGATGAAGTTAAGCGGTATCGTCTGTCGGGTCCCACTGCTCATGAGATGATAATCAACAACATAATAGTTGAATGTGACAATCACATTTCTTCGAGGTGAAACTGCGTAAGAGATTTACATGCTCCAAACAGAAGGATTTGAGGAAAAAGGAATATAAAACTTGATTTGCAGATTTAACAAATATCTGTACAATCTCAAGTGGTAGGTGTTGAAATGTTGGTATAAGAGATTTGTTTTCTTCACCATAAGCTTAGATACAATAAACTGTACTAAAACCCTTGTACTTACCACAAGAGATTTGATGAGAGATTTGATGAGAATGCTTTTATTGTATTGATATTGTATGTTGACAACATGTTGGCAGCAAGTCCCAACAATGATTGTCTTAAAAATTGAAGGTGCGGTTGGATTGGGACTATAAATGATGTGGGACCAACATACAAGATTCTAGGGATGTAAGTTTACCGAGATTGAAATAATATGAAGACTGGATAGGGAGTTCAATAGAAAAGTTACTTCAAGTCATTCTTGCAGAAGTTCAATATGCAAGATTGTAAGCTAATTTGTACTCCTCCCGTTAATTTCAAGTTTTCCGCAAGTATGAGTAGCACATAAGAAGAGAAAATGAAGATGTCTCAAGTTCCGCATGCATCAACAGTGGTAGTCTAATGTTGTATATACAAGAACATACATTACACATGTAGTGAGTTGTTAGTCGATGCATGAAGAATCTTGACCGAGAGCTTTGAAATAAAATGAGGAGGATCTTGAGATTTATTAAGGTTATCTCAAATGCTACATTGTATTATGATGGATCAGACTTTATTATCAGATATCATTGGTTCAGTGATAAATTTTTATAGTGTTGTTCTCCCATTGTTCTAGTAGAAAAGTAAACAACATGGAGAGGATAGTAGGAGCAAGGATAGAAGGGATGCAACAAAAGTGACTTTGAGTGGGAGAATATTGGATACAACAAAGGCACATTTTATTGGTTTGTATGTAGCCACTTTTTCTTGGAAGCTATGCCTTGAAATTGTATCTTTTCTTGGAACCTGTGCGTCTTAGAAATATTGATATTTGGATGCCAAGTAGACCAGCTTACTTGTTAATATGACCAAGCAATTAGAGTAATGCCGAAGTTTATTTATCATGAAGGAACTTGATGTTGGGTGGCAGACTACACTATAAATATACAAAATACTTTGCATGTTAGATATCATTCCATCTTTGATGCGTCATACTTGAAGTTGTGTTAGAGAGTGAGAGAAACTTAGAAAGAACGTGAGTAACGTGTTTCTTTTAATCTTGTAGTCTTTCAACCTAACAGTGTGTGTGGTTACTTCTATTTAGCACTGTTGTGAAAATCTTTTAGGCATCAACCTAGATGTTATGAGAGTTTTACCGCCTAACGATTTGCCTAAACCTGCCTAGACAAGGTTTATCAGCTCTTGTAAGAATCAAAACATGTATTTATGTATCATTTAAGGTTTAATGCCGCATATAAGCATTTATGTGTTAGGTTTAGACGATCTTGTCTCTTTGGCTATTCCTAAGCACATTCAGAATTTTAAAATTTCAATTTATATCAATCGACACTAAACAAAATACTAAAATTTTATCCAAAATACATCAGTTATCAAAATTTCTAACTCTGATTAATCAATCGATTGGTCCCTGCCTAAACGATTAACCTTCAATCCGTATTTGTCGCTTAGCGATTTTTTCAATCTTAATTGTTGGTACTCTTCTTAATGTAGAGAGTGTTTCTCTTACGACAATGTGGACGATTGCTCGCCTTATGTAGATGATTGTTATTCCTAAGCACATTCAAAATTCTAAAATTTTAATTTATATCAATCGACACTAAACAAAATACTAAAATTTTATCCAAAATACATCAGTTATCAAATTTTATAACTCTGATTAATCAATCGATTAACCCCCGTCTAAACGATTAACCTTCAATCCGTATTTATCGCCTAGCGGTTTTTTCAATCTTAATTGTTGGTACTCTTCTTAATGTAGAGAGAATGTTTCTCTTACGACAATGCAGATGATTGCTCTCCTTATGCTAGATAGATAATGTTGTAATCCCGGTTGCAATAAATTTTCTTTGCAGTTTGTCCATGGTTTTTTTATTCAATTTGTTTAGATGCATTGTTGTCAAAAATCTTAAAATCTTACTATTTACCGTTTTAGATCGGATCTCTTCCTTATCAATTCTATTTACATTGGTTCAAATTTAGTTAAAACCTCAATTTGGAAAAATCACTCAATCCATACTGAGAGAAATGAGCGATCCTTCACGGAAGGAGAGCACTCATCACTCAATCCATATTACTATTTTTGACATACTTATCTGGATGCATTCTTGTATAAGCGACGCATAATTGAAAGTGAACATCAAAGGTAATTGTTGAAAAATATACAATAAATGAACGCATAGTTAGATATCTTCAGATTCATTTTGAATATGGAGATGAAGAGTAGAACAATGTTGGAGTTTAGAAGCCTGCAACAAAATCTGCAGAGACAAAACATAGCATTATACCGATAGAAGGAAGATTTTAGACATTATTCAATCTTTGGTACTTGATATTAAGGTTTTAAGCCTCGATATGTAGAGTATGTCCAGATAGTTCAGATAATCATGTGTTTGAGTAAAATAGAATCGGATGAAATTGTTGAATTTATGTGATTCAAATATTTCCAAAGAAGATAAGAAAATAATTAATTGATTCAGTCAATCAATTAATTATGCTGTATATGGAAAGATAAAGAGAAAAGATATGTGGTATCTTTTAGAGAATGGAAACTAATTAATTGTTAATCAATCAATTAGTCATATTTATCATATGAAGATAGCGAAGTTTATACATGGAGATTAATTTAAGCAATAGAAATTTATGGAAACATAGATTTTTTGTCATTTATGTGCATTGGAATCAAATCAAGTAAACTGGAAAGGTTGTCACATAATCTGGAAGTTAATTTTCTTCATCTCCAAGCATCCTTCATTTTCATGCCTATTTAAATGAAGGAAGTTCTTCTTCATATGAGTGAGCGTGTGAGAGAGCATCCACCATTATCCTCTTCTTCAGTATACCCTAATTTCTGCAGTCAATCAATTAGGGCTTTTGAGCGCAAACAAATCTTTGGATAAATTGATTATTCAATTTGTAATTATAGGTTAGTCTCTCCACTTTGCTACCTATAATTTTGTAATCTCTCTCTTTTGTACTCTCTTTCTTCAGTGAAATAAAGAATAGTTGTTGGGTCCGTGGACGTAGGCAATCTAGCCGAACCACGTTAAATCTCCGTGTTCTCCTTTCTTCTGTATTTTTTGTTTGGTGATTATTTTTCATTGAATTTGTGCTTGGTAATTAATCGACAAGCTAGATCTTTCTTTTTTGATTGTTTCCGCGCATTAGCATTCCGCTGCGTTTTTGAAGTTTGTGCGAATCAACTGAATTTCCGCTCAACAGTTTGGTATCAGAGCTAGCTGTCTTGTTCAAGATTAGTTATCAATGACAAATTCTTTTAATAGTGGTATGAAAAATTATGGCATCACCAAATTTGTTAGAAAAGGAGTTTTTGGGACATGGAAGGTGAAGACTAATGACGGTGTTCTTCAGCAACAACTTCGTTCATCTAAAGGAAGAGATAAAAAGCAGAAGCACCTTGGAGGTAGAGATATGCGTAGGTCTCATTTCATGGGTCCTAGAAGGGGTGTTTGCTATTATTGTAAGAAGAAGGGACATTTCATACGGGATTGTCCAGCTCTTAGAAAGAAGAGAGAGAAGAAGGAGAAAGCTTCAGTTTTGCCAGCAGTTAGATCAGATGCGGATAGAAGTGATAGTAATACATCATTACTTTCAGCCAGTATTTCACCTTTAGAGCATACAAGTTGGGTGATTGATTCTGGAGCCTCTTGTCATATGACGCCAGATAGGAGCTGTTTTATCAGTTACAAGAAGATTGACGGCGGAACAGTTCATATGGGGAATGACACATCTTGTCATGTTGTGGGCGTTGGAAGTGTGAGGTTTATGATGCATGATGGTGTTGTTAGGACTATCACGGATGTTAGACATGTTCCGATGCTGCGTAGAAGTTTGTTATCAGTTGGAGCTTTGAATAGACTTGGTATGAGGATAATAATAGATGGAGAGAATTTGAGAGTGGCGAAGGGTTCCTTGGTAGTGTTGAAAGGGGTGCGAGTTAATGATATTTATGTGCTTCATGGAGAGACGGTCTTAGAAGAGTCGGTAGTTTCTACTGATTCTAGTATTTCAGATTCTACTCAGTTATGGCATCTTCGTTTAGGTCATGTTGATGAAGAGAGTCTTGAAGTATTGAAGAAGCGCGGGTTGATTGATGGTGTTTGTCAGTCAAAGTCTAGCTCTTGTGGAGATTGTTCTTTTGGAAAGAAGAAGCATGTCACATTTGATGTTGGAAGACCTAGAGCTACAGAGTTTCTAGAGTATGTTTATTCTTATGTGTGGGGACCCACCCCAGTTGCATCTTTTGGTGGAGCCAGTTACTTCGTCTTATTTATGGATGATTTCTCACGTAAGGTTTGGGTCTATTTCTTAAAGGCCAAACATGAAATATTTGCCCAATTTTGTAAGTGGAAGACCTTGGTAGAGAAGCAGTCGAGGAAGCGTTTGAAGGTTCTCAAAGTTGAAAATAGTAGTGAATTTATGTCACAAGAATTCACTAACTATTGCGAGTCTGGGCATGTAATTAGAGATTTTTCTATTTCTGTTGAGTCACATTGTTGTTATGGAGTGGCGGAGAGCATGTGTCGGATATTGTGGAAGAGAGCTACGAGCTTGAGAACTACTGCTGGTCTAGAAGTGGGATTTTGGGCAGAAGCGATATCTATGGCAGTATTTCTCATCAACCGCACACCTTCTATTGCCATAGATATGAAGATCGCAGAAGAGATATGGAAAAAAGAGCCTGTTGATTATTCATTCCTTAAAGTGTTTGGTTGTCCAACTTATTTAGAAGATGAGAGACATCATAAGTTGAAGCCTAGGGAAATCAAGTACATTTTGTTAGGATATAGAGAAGGAGTGAAGAGGTACCGGTTGTGGTGTAAAACAACTAGGAGAATTGTGTCTAGCAGGCATGCGATATTTGATGAGAGGTCTTTCTTGAAGGTGGAGCCTCTATCAAGTGATGACATTGGGAGGACAGAAAATTACCAAACACATTTGAAGTCATCAGATTGTTTCCATATTCGAAGAGATGTTGGTATTTCCGATGATACCATGGTTGATGAGAAGATTACAGAGGTTCAGACTCCAGGTGGAGCTCACTTGGTGGAAAGGCCTTTTGGTTCAGTTGGCCCTATTTGTAAGCATATTTGTAGCGATGATTCTTCATCTTATGCTTTGAATATTGTGGAGCTTGTTGGTGAGTCTGCTGATGTTGACTTAGGAAAGTCTAGCAAAATTCTTGTGGAGGAGATTGGAGTAGATAATATTGAGTATGTCCTCACTCAATTTGGAATGGAGAAGGTAAAGCGCATTGTTAAATCTCCATTGGTCTCTCGAAGATTAGTATCTACATGTTCATCTCCAATATCGGATTTGTTGAAGAATTTTGGTACTTTCTCATATGCATTATGTTTGATGATGTGCATACTATCTTTCTTGTGCTTGGGAAAGATTTGGAAGCTCTGTTTGGGCAATATTGCCCAAACTAGTTCACATTGAACTTGTTGACGTAGACCCAACAATTTGTCGAGATGTGGTGATGCAGAGAGATGGTTATATTTGAATCAAGGTGGAGTGTTGAATTTATGTGATTCAAATATTTCCAAAGAAGATAAGAAAATAATTAATTGATTCAGTCAATCAATTAATTAGGCTGTATATGGAAAGATAAAGAGGAAAGATATGTGGTATCTTTTAGAGAATGGAAACTAATTAATTGTTAATCAATCAATTAGTCATATTTATCATATGAAGATAGCGAAGTTTATACATGGAGATTAATTTAAGCAATAGAAATTTATGGAAACATAGATTTTTTGTCATTTATGTGCATTGGAATCAAATCAAGTAAACTGGAAAGGTTGTCACATAATCTGGAAGTTAATTTTCTTCATCTCCAAGCATCCTTCATTTTCATGCCTATTTAAATGAAGGAAGTTCTTCTTCATATGAGTGAGCGTGTGAGAGAGCATCCACCATTATTCTCTTCTTCAGTATACCCTAATTTCTGCAGTCAATCAATTAGGGCTTTTGAGCGCAAACAAGTCTTTGGATAAATTGATTATTCAATTTGTAATTATAGGTAGTCTCTCCACTTTGCTACCTATAATTTTGTAATCTCTCTCTTTTGTACTCTCTTTTTTCAGTGAAATAAAGAATAGTTGTTGGGTCCGTGGACGTAGGCAATCTAGCCGAACCACGTTAAATCTCCGTGTTCTCTTTTCTTCTGTATTTTTTGTTCGGTGATTATTTTTCATTGAATTTGTGCTTGGTAATTAATCGACAAGCTAGATCCTTCTTTTTTGATTGTTTCCGCGCATTAGCATTCCGCTGCGTTTTTGAAGTTTGTGCGAATCAACTGAATTTCCGCACAACAGAAATATTAGATTAGTTGTTACGTTTCGGACAATTAAACTCAGCGACCTTTCGGACAAGGTATAATACAACATTACATTGAAATTTCACAACGACCATCTTTTTCTTTATTTAAAAAACATAAACCTATTTTAACGTGAATGCACGCAATCCCGCAATTGTAGCCCCCTCTATAAAATTCTGCTTCGCATTATCTGATACTTTTTTTTATATCGATTTACTTGATTTGGCCATTGAATTAGACTATGTTTTCTATTATCATTTAATTGTTTTATTGATAGTGTGCTGTTTTTTCATCATCATCATCGTAATCATACCACTACCACCACCACTACTAGTAGTAGGCTTGTTAAGTAAAATAAACTACTAACTTCACCTCTGGGAGATGTCTTTACTATTGTATTATTCAATATAACTAGTTATTCATCCTTAAACCATAACATGGTGTCTTCTCATTCAATTATTTTGCTGTACCTTGAGTTAACAAAAGGTTTTTTCCCCTCCATTAATCCTGTAGACTCTTGTTATTTTTGTCTTATATTAAGAATTTGAGGAGCTCTAATCAAACAATTAGAATAGAGATTTTCTCACAATTTCTAAGGCTTTTTCGATCAAGCTAAGTTACAACTAGTTTATAACTCTGTCAAAGTTTTATGGCTTGTTTGCTAGCAACCCTTACGAAATGAGTAGATTGGTTAGTAGTAGTCGTCTTCTTCTTCTCTCACCACCACTACTACTCTTTTGCTTTGCAAGCGCTTATTGATCATCGATTGTTGAATTTACTGATGAAAGCAGTCTTCAGTGATAGCTTTTGTTTATTCTTGTTAATTTTGTTTGGTTTTGTATATTCTTGTTCAGTAAACATGGGTGATAGAGAATTAGCTCGAGTGGGAATTTTATTTACCTTAATCTCTAAACAGGCCCAAATGCAGGGAACATAGGTGGTTAGTCTGTGCTTGCAAATGAATATATAATATAGATAATTTAGTGGAAAGTAATTTGATTTATATGTAGGCTGGGAGAAGGCAGAAAACGAGGTGCTGGTTTTAAAGCAGCAACTTGATGCTGTGACTCAAAAAAATTCAATTCTTGAGGACAGAATCAACCACCTAGATGGGGCCCTCAAAGAATGTGTCAGGCAACTTAGGCAATCAAAAGATGAACACGAGCGAAAGCTAAATGATGCTGTGGCAAAAAGCACCCAGAATTTGGTATCAATCAATACTGATCTTGAGATTCAAGTTGCAGAGTTGAAAGCAAAATTAGAAGCTTCACAATTGATTAAGAAAGAAAATACAGCTCTTAAAGAAAAACTTCTTTTTCAATCTGAAGAACTCAAATTACTAAAAGAGGAAAGTGACTTTAGCATTCAAGCAGCAGAAGCAGCTAGTAAACAACATTTGGATAGTGTTAAAAAAGCGGCCAAGCTTGATGCAGAGTGCAATAGGTTGAAGTCTTTAGTACGGAAATCATCAACACCTTGTAATGATCATAAAATTGCTTCTAGCTCGATATGTGTAGATTCTACTACGGATAGTCAGTCTGATAATTGCTCAGATTCTTGGGCTTCAGCTTTAATTGCTGAGCTCGATCAGTTTAAGAATGAAAAAGTTGTACCAAAGATGATAGTTAGTTCGTTAGATAGTGGCTTAATGGATGATTTCTTAGAAATGGAGAGATTGGTTGCAATGCCTGAAACTGAAGCTGATAATGTCAGCTCATCACAAGCTGAAGACAAAGTTATCATGAAGCAAAAGATAGTTGAATTGGAAGAAAAGGTTGAAGCTTCGAAGAATGAAAATGCTAATCTAGAAATTGCTTTATCCGAGTCACAGTATCAGTTAAATATAGTTAAAGAGTTGAAAGAAAGTGCAGTTGCTGAAGTTGTAAAACTGAAAGATAAAGTATGTTTAATGGAAAGAAGGTTCGCAGAGGAGAGTGCGTTGTTTTCTTCTATGAAAAATGAACTATTGAAATCAGAATGCAAGAAGGAGGCTATTGAATCTCAACTACACTCTGCACATTTAGAGATAGACAAGCTGAATGAGAAGATTTTGGTATTAGAAGATACTGAAATAAGAAACCTTCAAGATAGAGTACAAACCTTGGAACAACAAATTGAGGATGAAAGAGCGGCATGCAATGAATTAGATGATAAATTAGAAGCTACGGAAAGGGAGAGAATGGCATTGGAAGTTGAGCTCGAGTTAAAGCGATCAGAGATAAGAAAATTAAGTGATGAGATAGTAAACCTACAAGAAAAATTACATACCGAAACGGCTTTATCTTCTCAGTTTGCTTTAAGGTTCCAGAAGTTGGAGGATGAAAGTACTAAAAAGCGAGAAGTTGAAATGCAAATGGTTTCTAAGACAAATGGAGAGCTAACGGCTATCCAGGTTTTCTCTACCTGTGTTTTTTTTTTTTTTTTAAATTACAAGCATGATGTTTAAGGTAAATGGTTATTACATGTTTACATTAGGTTATGAGATACTTCTGATAAGTTTGCTACCTGTTTTTAAAAATTACTTGCATGCTGTTTACAATAGAACATGTTGTATAATGATGTCATTTTTATTAATCTACACACAAGTGCAGAAATAGTGCTTCAGTACTGGACTTGTGCTTATAAGGCAGGAGGGTTGCGGTTGCAGTAACCGTCTATATTATCTATACCATAACCATTGTTGATGGTAGAAATATTTCCTGACCATACATAACCGTTTATGATGGCATTACATTTCAAATTTTAAAACTTCTTATCCACATATTATCAATTATGTACATTATCATTGACAAATATATGTTGTTCAATCTTTTTCCACGAACAATTTTTTATTTTTATAAAATAAACCATGCATGCACACTTCGTTGATACTGTTTATGCAAAAGTATTTCTCTAACTTATACTTCTAAAATGCGTACTGTATTGTAAATACAGTATAAAAACTCATGTACCTACCGTATAGTTTATCGTGGTTACCAAAATCTAGAACCGTTATCGTAATCGTTGCCGTAGTAGACGGTATCATATGCACGGTTGAGGGGGGTAGATGGTTCAACTGTAACAGTGCCCATCTAAGACTAGGAAATGAATATAATAAGTCTATTTTATGTGTGCTCATGTTCAATTTATAATTTTATATTGCTTTGGTTCTTTTTCCTTTCTTCTCCTTTGCATATGTAGATATTTATTTTTCTGGGTCTCAAATCATTAGGCACATTCAAAAGTAAAAATAAATTAATTTTAATAAACTATGAACAGAGAGTTATAATGTTGAAATCTGAGAATTAATCAGTGGTTAAAAGGGGAAAATTTTGACAAGGAACAGAAAAAACAAGTCTCCGTTGATTTTGAGTTTTTAATTAGTTTAGGAGGCTTAAAAGCTAACAATCTATGCATGATATTCTGTTGTGTATATATGAAGCAGGAGAAAGAACTAGCAGTAGCTGCAGAGAAGCTAGCAGAATGCCAGAAGACAATATCATCTCTGAGTCAGCAACTAAAATCATTAACAACGTTAGATGACATAATTCTTGAATCCGAGAACATAGGAGTGAAGGGAAGCGCGAAGGCAAAAACGGGTGCTTCTGCTGAGCCCACCATCACTAATGGCAAGGAGCGAGGCTCCCCTCTTTCTGGGCTTGGCAAATTTCTATCAAGAAGTAGAAGTCATATCGATACATAGTCAGTATATGTTATTAACAAGTAGTAGATGAGTTTTATTTCTTGGATGTCTTGATGTGTTGCACTTTGCTCATGTACATTCCAAAGAGATGTTGTAGAAGAATTAGTGATTTCGTTTGGTTTTATTTTATATGTTGAGTTTTGTGTTTTCAACTTGCACTAGAAAAAACAAGAAATAAGTGAAATAAGTGAAGAAGATTTATAATCTTAGCTATTGCGACGATCAATGGACAACAAATGAGTTGAATTATTCTTCGTGCTTTTATTATCTGTTGCAATACGAAAAACAAAATAAACTTGTTTTCTATTTTATATGTTAATTTCATTTTTCAAAATTGTTTGTTCTTCAACAATAAACACAAAATTAAAAATGATAAACTTTTAGATTTTTAGAAAAGATAGCGTGTTTGTGCTGTGTGGACCTCCACCAGTGTTTTCATTGCCGAAAAATCGAACCGATACATTTGGCATCAGAGCTTATGGTTAAGCGACAACCTGCTCTGTTGGGTATTACTCATTAGAGATAGAGTCAGCAGTACTCTAGAATGAGTGTGAGTGTAATAATAGATATGAGTGCGTATTTGTTAGTGAATATAAAATTGTTTTATATTGTGATGATTGGTTTGTTGAGTGGTATATGAACCTTCGTCGGCGCAGCCTCGAAAACTGAATCGAAGGGGTTCCTAAACACTTGAATAGAACAATTCGACACAATATTGTTTTAAAATGGGTAAATGAAATAATTTTACCTCGATTATATTTTATATATAAAAAGAAAATAATTTTTCAAGAATTATTGAAGTGTGTATATAATTGATTGCTTGGTTGTTGTAAATGATATATATATAAAATAATTAAAAGTTGTTTGAATAAGCTAATAAAAGCAACTATTGTAAAAAGAATAATGGTATAAACCAATGAATCATAAGATGAAATTATAATTAATAATGATTTACAATTGTAAGATAATCATGTATGTATATAAGAACTAAAATTATATAAGTAAAAGGTTTATAAAAGTGATTTATGAATAATAAAAGAAAACTTTTTGAAAGAATATTTAGCATTGATTTCACTATTGTCACTGGGAAATAATAAGGGTGATGACTGCAGCATCATCAGTATCATTTTCGAGTTTTTATGTGATGGATTTGCTACAAAAATGAATTTAAAATTGAAGTTTTGTTGTAATAAATCAATTTGAAATTAAAATTCAATTTGAAGTTGATAAGTATAAGCGAAATAAGTTTTGAACTTATAATATAAGTTAGAAGTTGAATAATAAGTTTTATAACTTATAGAATGGGAAAATGTAAGTGAAACCAGTTATTGAAGTGGTTAAACAATTAAGTTAAATAAAATGGAATATGAATTTGAATATTGATATGAATTTGACTTAAGTAAAAGTTAAATAGGATTTACTTTGGAATTTAAAATCCGAATTGAATTGATAAGTAAAACTTAAGTTTAATTAACAAATGATGTTTAAATGGAATAACTTAAGTGAAGTTGAATAAAAAATTGATCTTTGTATCAAAGTTAAATAATCAAGTGAATTAAATGAGGTAAATAAAGTTGAAATGGAATGCAAGTTAAGTAATGTTGAAAGAATTGATGTTAATATCAAAGTAAGTGAATAAAGTGAGTAAATGAAATTGTTAAAGATGTGAACTTAAGTTATATAAATGAAATTCAATTTTATTTGTAAAAAGAACTAGCAATTGAATTAAAGAATGGATTGAATGTTAATCAATAGAATATGAATAAGTTGATATGAAATGATGCATGCAAGTGTAAATTCATTTGAAAATAGTTTAATAATAGAATGAAAATCAATTGAATGCTAAACCAATTGGAATTAAAACAGTTGAACCAAATTGAATGTAAGTAAAATAAATAAATTTGGTTGTATTGGATGTACATTGGTCGTTATTGCTTGTTGGTTGGTTGTATGTAAATTCATTAAGTGTTAATGAAATTGAATTAGTAAAATTTGAAAGCTATGTAATTGAATTCAAATGAAAATTGAAATGCAAAGTTGAATGAAAATGAATATGCAACTTCAATAGTAAACTAAAAGTGGTATAAGAAGCATGTATTGGAAATTTTATAATTGAATTGGCAAATTGGTTTGAATATTATAATTGGATATTATGCTAGCAGGATATACAGGTATATAAAGGAATTGGAATTTTGATTTTGAATTTAAAAAATTGAATGGCTCGACAAAAGGTACGTATTTCAGTTTTTATATGAGATTTGATGATTTCCTTCTCCAGCCACTTGGCTTTCTCTTTTCTTTTTGATTCTGAGGGGCCGTAGAGCCGTTTTGTAGTCGTACCGATCTAGCCGCGCAAAGGAGACTCTGGCGAAATTTTTTGAAAATTTAGGGAGTTAGAGAAATTTTGAGAAATTTTGAAAGTTTGAAAATTTGAATTTAAATTTAAATTTGAATTGTAAGTAAACAATATTGTTTGAAACTTATAATCGGAGTTGGAAAGTTAATTGAAATAATAGTGAATCTTTAATAAAAAGATTTAGGTTAGAAAGTTAATAAACTAATTAGTTTTGGAAAAATAATAAACGGGTTAGGATTATTCTCCTTAACTTGCAATTTCGAGGACGAAATTCTTTTAAGGGGGGAAGATTGTAACGACCCAGAATTTTTGATAACTTGAATTTGAATATTTAATTTATTTTTAATATTAATAAGTGAATTTTTGGAGTCGAATAAATTTTATTTTGAATTTTGGATTTAATTTTGCAATTAAATCGATTTATTTAATAGTGAAATTCCAGAAATAATTAAATATTGGGTTAAATATAATGGGAAATGATTTGGAAAATTTTGTTTTATCATATTAAAGTTATAGAAATATTTTGGAACTTGTAAAACTGAATTTGGAGTTAATTTGTAAAAATTGAATATTTTAATATTTAATTATCGACTGAAAAATAGCCATTTTTCAAACGGTCTCGGATTTCGACGAAACCAGTTTCATCGGATCCGTAATGTGATATTATTGCAAGATTTCAAATTTCAAGTCGATCGGATTTGTCGTTTGTCCGGTACAAGCCAAAACGCCTAGAAATCGTTTAAATCGGTTTAAATTTAAATCGAGCGTTTATTGCCGTATCTCACACATATGATGGAATTAGCTTCCGAAACTTGTTCCATTGTGTCCGGAATGTGGAAAAACCTTAGAATCGCCTGTCGGAACGCGTCGTTTGGAGTTCGTTTGCAAAAGTGTTAAATTGGAGATTTTATTATTAAAATAATAATAATAGTTGTTTATAAAATGCAATTATCTCTAAACCCTAATTTGCATGGGCCGGCCGCCACTTCAACATTAATGGCCAGAAAATGTCGTTCCTTCCTCCTTCGATTCCACCAAATCCATCAGCTATTAGCTTAAACTTTCAACTGGAAAATCGTAGATCTCATCGAACACATCGAATCCAACGGTCGAGATGGAGAACGGAGCTGCGGATTGATGGGAATTCGTGCTTAAAGCTACTCGGTTGCGCACATTTTTCAGGGTGCCTAAGGGGGCCGAGTTCGACCGCATCCCTGGTGGTGGTGGAGGCTTCAGGTGGCTTCGATTTGGTGGTCTCGGATCATCTTCAAGTCGTATGGGTAGCGTGCAAATTCAAACCCTAATGGATGCTAGATGGGTTCGGCTGCGTGATGATAACCTGGAGATGAAACGTGCGCGATCAGGAAGAAAGGTGGGGGGGCCCGCGCGTGTGGGGGAAGGTGAGATGAATATCTTTTCCTTTTTTTTTAGTTTAAGTTTAAATTTCAAATCGTGTCAACTTTAAACCGCAATAACTTTTGCATGCGAGGTCGGATTCGGACGAGATTTTTTGCGTTGGAATCGTATCGTCGTGCTCTTCGCAATGCAACCAGTTTGGAGTCGATTGGAGCTCGTTTGAATTTTGGGTAAAATTAAACGTTCGTTTAATTTTATTCGAAACGAACGCGAAAACGGAAACAAAATCAAGGTGAGAACTCCTCACTCAATCGAAAGGTTTTGTTTAAAATTTTAAATAGTTAATATTGATCGATAATTGTTGATTGATTGTGGTAGTAGATATAATAGGATATATATTATATATAGCAATATATATATATTGGCATATGTATATATTGGATTTGATTTCCCGCCTCGTATAGCGGATGAGACCCTATTGCGCCGCCTATTAAGCGGATATTTATAAAATCCCATATACCACGATATTCCACCTTGAAGTGGAATTGGTATTGTGCTAACGTCTGTGGATGCAGGGTAACAGGTTGGAGGGATCCAACTGGATTCCTCACATATTTATTTGTTTATAAATATTATGTTGATTGTTGATAATCATATTGATATATGACACTTATTCCCGTGATTGACCATCTAATGTTGTTGCATCATCGGATTCAAATTTTTAAAAAAATTAAAATAACGTTTTTGAATTTAAAAGGGGTTTTAAATCGATTTTTCAAAGAATATGGTTTATTAAAAATTTTGAATTGATTAAATTTTAAAATAAATAGATGGATAAATTTTTATGTTTTAAAAATTTATATTTTTATGAAATATAACTTAAAAGAAATTTTTAACAATAATAGGTTTTTATAAAATAGTTAAATTTGGTTTTTGGGAAGTTATTATTATTAATGGTTTATATAAAGGATTTTATAAATGGATGTTTTTAAATAAAAATTATTGAAGTTATAGGATAAATTTATAAAGTGTTAAGTTGATGTATAACATGAATTTCACTAGGATTTATAGATTAATAAATGTGAAATTTATAAAACGAACGGTTATTGGAAAATTTTAAGTTTATAAGTTATTAACTTATAGAAATGGATTTGGGCATTAAAAAGGGGAATTTTATAGAAATTGTTAATAAATGAAGATTTCATTAGTTGAAATTATTATAAGCCATAAAGAAATCTTGTAAGTGATAAGATTTTAAATTGGTGAAGTTCAAAAGAACGATTTGGGTAAATAGATAATATTATAAGTATTTAACTTATAATATTGATTTTAGTATATAATTGAGTTATGTAAATCGAATTGGACTAATAAAAGGAGATTTCTAAAACGAAGTTTCATAAATAGAAATGGGATGTATGGACATTGTTATAAATCCGAAAAATCAATTTAATTTGATAAATTGAATATGGAATTTGTTAAAGGGGTTGTATTCACTATTTTTGAACGGTGAATGTATTATTTTATTAAATGAACGTGTTTTTGGAAAAGAACGTTCTAAATGGAATTTAAAACTAATTAAAGACGTTTTAAGATATGTTAAGTATCGAAATCATAGATTTCAACATTGATTGTTGAAATAGACGATTTCGAGAAATAGAAGGGAATATTTTGAATAGTAGTGGATTTATGTATCCATTTTTTTATTTCAAATCCATATACTAGTGTTTTTGGGTTGTCGTAACGATGTTTTACGCAACATTCGTTTTTAACCCAAATAAATGTGAATAAAGGAATGTTTTCTTAAAGAGAATGGAATAAATACTTAACTGTGATTTAAGTATATGGAATATTTTCAAATCGTTGAAAATAAATAAATTTGTGAATTACTTATTTTTAAAATAAGCATGGGAATGGTTTTCTAATATGAAATGGAACGGTTTTTGTGAATTCACCTTTAAGGTAATTGAAAGCAAATAACTTGAAATCGATTTGGGAATCGTATGCTAGTAGATGCTTGGAATTTAAATCCACCTTGGAATTTATATATATATGAAGGGAAATTTGTTTAAAAATAAATATTGATTTATTTTGAAGTATGAAAATGAATTTACGGATTTGGGACGTAAATTTAAATTAAATCGGTAAAGATTTATTTGATGATTTGAAATTTGTTTTCAAAGGGTATAAAGGATGAAAAGTAATTTGAAATTAGTTTTCAAATGGTTAAAGTAATTTGAAATTAGTTTTCAAATGGTTAAGGTGATTTGAAAATAGTTTTCAAATGGTTAAGGTGATTTGAAAATAGTTTTCAAATGGTTAAGGTGATTTGAAAATAGTTTTCAAATGGTTAAGGTGATTTGAAATTAGTTTTCAAATGGTTAAGGTGATTTGAAATTAGTTTTCAAATGGTTAAGGTGATTTGAAAATAGTTTTCAAATGGTTAAGGTGATTTGAAAATAGTTTTCAAATGGTTAAGGTGATTTGAAAATAGTTTTCAAATGGTTAAGGTGATTTGAAATTAGTTTTCAAATGGTTAAGGTGATTTGAAAATAGTTTTCAAATGGTTAAGGTGATTTGAAATTAGTTTTCAAATGGTTAAGGTGATTTGAAATTAGTTTTCAAATGGTTAAGGTGATTTGAAATTAGTTTTCAAATGGTTAAGGTGATTTGAAATTGGTTTGCAAATGGTTAATGTAATTTGAAAATTGGTTTTCAAATGGTAAAGGTAAATTGAAAATTGGTTTTTCAATTGGTTAAGTGTGGAAAATTTTATCGTGAAGTGGTTTTGGTAAAACAAATAACTGGGGCAATTATTTGGAAATGGTGTATATATATATATATATCTTGTGAAGATATTTTTGGGATTAAATAATTTTGGAAATTTATTTGGAATCTGATGATGTGGCGCATCTTTATTGATAGTTAAATAACCGACTATCAATATTTACCCTTGGATAGTATTGATTGTGTTTGTTTGGAATTGAATGCACACTTATTTTTAAAATAAGCGCTCGCTATTCGGTTTAGCCGGGAGAGGACCTTTGTGTCATATATCCCATTCCGAATATGCGATACGTCGTTTGGATTGCATTTGAAGACCGGTGTTGAAGACCGGGTATTTGTGAAAACGATAGGATGACCTATCGATTGTCTCCGCATTGTTAGCTACGATATGGAGATTTCCTTTGTGATGGGAAATTTTATCGGGATTGTGAATACCCGGATTGCAAGGGCTTCCTTGGAAGTGCCTTCGGTTCTGTTCGAACCCGGAACAGACTTGTATGGTTACATGTCTGACATTACATTTTGAGAGATAGAGCAGATTTCTTTCAAATACATTTCTGTTGGTGGCGGAGAATTTATTCTCTTAGCTTAACACCCTTCTCTGAGACGTACGAGCTCAGAGGTTATGTAGTTGAAGGTTATCAGCGATATTTCCCAATCTGGTAATGTGGCATGCTGAGTGCTGCTGTGTGATGATCATTGGTTGATCGTTTGGATATGATCATTTGTTTGATCATTTATCTTTGTGATTATTGCTTTGGTCATCTGTGGACCCAAAGCATGGCTTTGTTGCACAAAGCGTAGCTTTGTGGACGAGACTTCGTCAGGACCTCACTCCCCGGAAATGGTCGAAACAGGAATATGCGGCAAGGTTATGAGGGTCGCGCCCTTTAGGGTATGTCATTTCCTTCTGGAAAAGGGTGGTATCATGGTATGGAGCCCAGATATTTACTCATGTGGAAACACTATATATATTTCTGTGTGGTGTTGTTGGTATCGAGCGCTCGGATAAAGGTCCCAAAGGACCGGGGGATGACATATTCGTGTAGTAGTTACCTAGTTACAGAGGTAACCCGGCCTTGTGTTGGCAGAGATCTAACCGTAACGTTAGTTCTCGGGACGTCCCGCCAGAGGCGATCCCATGTGGCAGTAGGAAGTTCCTTAGCCTGACCATTTGTTGGAAATCCATTCATCCAATACGCGCCCTGTACGGTTTTAGTTGTAGAACCTGCCATTTAACATGGCAGCTATAGTAGGCATAGTATCATGGTACCTATGCTGGCTAGGATTTATATTATACTTTCGAAATATTTTCCACTATGCACTAGTAATAATATCAAAGAATTTTTCTCGTAGTAAGCATGTTTGACTATCATAAGGAGAAATCTCCCCCATGTGTGCGTTTGCATTGTGTGTGTGCCGGGAGGCCTTATGGTAGTTTCATTTTCCAAAAAGCATTGCGGATTTCGAAATTTAAATTTTCTTGTTGCTTGTTTAAAGATTAACTGTTTTGAGTTCTCACACCAGTCCCATGACTGACCTGGAGTTTATTGTTCCTTTCCTAAACTCTGGGTGCCCACTATTTTCCACACGGGCAGTCTAGAGTTAGGTTATCAGGTTATTCTGGATTCGGGAGTTGCTGTGCAGATCTGGAGGCGAGCCAGATAGCGTAGTCTATTATCTATTGTATATAGTATTTCTTTCCGCTGTTGTTGTCGTACACTCTGATTGATGTAATGTAATGTATAAAATGTATAGTTCTTTTGTTTTAATGAATATTCATTTATCTATTATATGTTGTTCCGCTGCGACTGTGAGATTCTGTTATTGTTTCTCGTTCTGTTACTTGTTTTTCTGTTTTCTCTTCTCTTTCTTTTCTTTCTTCTTCTACCTCTTTCTTCTTCTAAAACCCTAACGGTTCGATTTTTCGGCAACGAAGCTAAAGAACCCGTACTTACTAAACAACATAATTGATACTATGTGTAGGCCCTTTTTCTATTCATCTAACTATGCTTAAATTAGGCAAACATGACCGGGTGATAATATCACTACCATGCGATGTTAATAACTATCATGTACTGTAATGACCCATGCTGTAAAGATAATCTGTTCATCTGGGTTATTGATGTCATGTCAACAATCGGAAGTCCATGTATGTTCATCCCTAGGATGGCAATAGGACGAGTCCATGATCTAAATTTGGTAGATCCATCTCTATCTTGATCCGTCATGACCCGTCCTATTGGATAGATCCATGACTCGTTTTTAAGAGTATAGGATCGGATCGAGGCTTGGTTGATCCGTTCCAACTCGAATCACACTACTAACATCTCACAAAATCATTTTATCACTATAACGATTTGTTAATCATTTTATACATAAATGGTTATAATATTAATATTCTAATGTTTCATTGAATAAGTTATATTATTTTCATAATATTGATGCGCATCACCAATAATTATATAATATGCATGTATGTTTTTCTTGAATTGTCAACTGTACACCTCATTTTTATTATCTTAATTATCGTCATAAATAGATTGATATCAATATTTATTTTATCATTTAATGGCAATCTCTTTTGCATATAAAATAAATATATTTTTTTGCATATAAAATGAATAAATATATATACACTAATACATAATTTTAAATGAATATGTAAAGTCTCATTGGGTATGGGACGAAAGTCCAGATCCACACCAAGCCAGGTTTGGGGCATGGAAAACCTGACACTGTCTTTCTTATTCGTGTTGGCTGTGGACTGTCATAGTAGTAATAAAAAAAAAGTTTGTTTTTGTATAACGGTTCGGAAAATTTATCATCGATAGGTTCTATGGTGTAGTGGTTAGCACTCCAGACTTTGAATCTGGCGACCTGGGTTCGAATCCCGGTAGGACCTTCTTTTTCCAACGCTGTACGAATTTCTGTTTTCTGCAATTAAAACCACACTAATAAGAAACTGTGGCCGACCTTTTCTCCGTCCCCTTACCAATCCGTTGTGCCTAAATGTGGGGTTGGCTAATAGTTTAATATGTCAGAAAGTACGATGAAAGATGCAAAAATGGAATTAGTGGTTGGGAATTGGGATAATTGATTAAGCGAGTTAATTTAAAAGAAGTGAACAAGGGATTATCATTAACTGTTTCTGCACGTTTCGGATGTTTCTTTGTCACTAATCACGATGGAATGCAGTTATACGTCTTTTTTCTTGTTATTAAAATGCTTGCCACCTGTTTTGATGTCCAAAATCGACAGCATTTCCTCTCTTGGTTGTCATTTCCTAGAATGACGTCTTTGCGTGAGGCCAGTAGACGCTCTACTTTGCCCCATTTTACAGTTCTGTTCGATTTACAGTTCAAATATTTGATACTACCACAGTTTCTCGGAAAGTTTTCCAAATCTCATGAATTAAAACTAAAAATAACGTACGATTAAAATACACGGTCTTTTTTGTTTTCTTTTTCTTTTTTATTGTATTGCGTCTAGCTGGCTAAAGGATATTCTTGAGCTATGCGTATGTTCCTTTACCTTTATGATATCTTTAATATGTGCATTGTTTGTTTCGATATAATAGTTTTAATTTTACCAAGATCAAGAACTATTGACGATGAATAATAATACAACTAGAGACTATACTTGAATAACATTGGACTCTATCAACCTGGAGACAAACTATTCATTTATTGTTTTGTGTTTTCGTACCACCTCCATCTTCATTCAATTTCCTTTTTCTTTGAACCAACATAAGCTTTTAAGATGAATAAAATTGCACGCTTAATCATTTGTAATCATACATGATACAACTAACAAAAACTCTGATTGTAAGTATTGTAATCGATCCTCATTACATAAGTTAATATATTTTTAGAAAAACCGACCTAAATATAATTTCACGGAATCAAATTTACCACCCACAGACTGATTAGAATCTTATTGTTATACTATTAATATTCGACATAGAAACAAATATTTGTTCGCACTGAATAGGTAAAACATTACACGCTTTACCTATGTGTATTATTTTTGGAAAATTAGTTTATACTAAAGTAAAAACAATTATATATTTTTTTCTTCATCTAATTAACCAACAAAATTAGGGTAAGTAGCCACTATTTGAATATTTGTGTTTGGGTTGTTTGGAAAGTTTATGTCATACATAACGTTTTGGATGAACACTTGAAATGGAGTTTATTTCTAAATCTTTTATTAAGGCTTAAATTGATTACATTATCCTTTTTTTCTGTTTAGATATAGGATTGTCATGTCAACGGTTGTTATTGGTAACGATTGATATTCAAATTATGCTAATAAAATAAAGGAAAATTTTGATTCATATTCTTTTTACTAAAAAATCAAAGCTCTACATCCAGACCAGCCCCTAGGAATAACCTAGTAAGACCATCAAATCAGGCAACCCCATAAGGGGGCAACCATAGTCAGGATTGGGTGAACTATAAACTAAGAAATTTGTACTAAAGTTTTGTTACATGAAGCAAAAACAAAATGTGCCTTAGGTTGGTTGGTTATAGCATAAGTCTTTGAGGAACACATCACGCGTTCAAGCATGGTTGGTCCATGTTTTATCTAGTGTTCGCTCCACTGGCTGTCTTTTTCTGCTTTTCAATTTCTTCATTCTTTATTATTATTTATTTTTTCTGCTATTTTCCTACTTACTTGTTTAAATCATCCTTTAGTTTTTGCATAAATATTTCTTATTTGTTTGAATCATCCTTTAATTTTTGCATAAATATTTCTTTTTATCTACATCCCTCCAAATTTAATGTCTAAAATACATCCCTCATTTAAAAATAATATAAATACAGGTTTCATCCCACTAAAACCGAGAACCATTCAAATTCTCCAAAGCTGCCAAAATAATCTTGAACTACATCATTATTTAAAGCCTAATTCGATCTAGAATGCATCTAACCTAAAAAAACTGCCGAAAATTATCTCAAGATTCAAAAAACTAAGTTAGAAAACCTAATTTGAAGAATAGTACAAAAGTAAACAAATTCTACTTATAGAAGCGGAAAGCGCTTGCAAATCCTTAGAGATAATGCTTGCAACAAAATTGTTACAAATGACGAAACTACAATGAACACACAATAGTACATGGAAATAAACATAAGAGTACTAGACTAGAAAATAATAGGTAATGAATTACTTATCGTAGTTTTTGTTTAATACTAAGTTAATTTTTAATGGATTGCACGTTTCAATAATGATGTTCGACAATAATCATATTAAACAAAATAATAGTAGCTTTGGAGGTAGAGTATAGATATAGCTTTGAGAATGACAAAATTTTATCGAGTAAAATTTTATCGCGCAAAAATATACCTAGCAAATATTTACTTGGCAAAATCAGACATATGTTTCGAAAAACAAACGTTTGACACGCAATAAAAAAACTAGCTTAATATATTGTACTTAATATATTGTAAATATGACACATATACCAAGCAGATGTTTTCCATTTTGAAAATCAAACAATAAATAATGTAGGAATAAATTTAAACATGAATCCTATAATATGAAACGTGAGATTGTCACATAAAACTACGAATATGCCAACATTTTGGGCTCAAATGGTTAATAGTTTAGAGATTAAAGGTCACAAGTTTGATCTCCGAGACCGACACTTGTTGGCATTAATGATTCATATACAAAAAATTAAAATAAAAAACTACGAATATATTTAAATGACAATATTAACTGGTATTTGTTTTTCAGGTAATTCTAAAGACAAATGATATTCTTATATTAGCTAATAATTATTGAATCCAAAGCATGTCAAAATTTTAACAAATAAATATACATTGTACCAATATTAGCTAATATTTTTATTGGATAGACCATAGGAAAAAAATGATATAATGAAATATTTAAATTGTCAAAATATTTGCTTTGTAAAAGTTGTAGCATGACAAATTTTTAAATAATGTCAACACTAGGAAAATATTTTCCATTGAAATATGAACCATGAATTAAATATTTATTGGAAAAATATCAACCATGGAAATATTAGCTGAACAGATAATTTCCATGCAAACATAATCTATGGAAATAGTTGACAAGTAAATATCAACCATACAAAAATTTTCCAGAAAATTATCAACCATGCAAATATATGCTGAGAAAATATATATGGTGACTAAAAATTTAGCCAACCTTGAAATTATAGTTAAGAGTTTAATATTAGTGAAGTAACTCACTGCCAACTTTATTTAAAATGGAAAATGACCAAATAAAGTGCAGTAAGTAAAATGATACAAGATTTAGAATAGTTCGATTAATCTACATTCACTATGAGGATTTTCTTGTTACTTTTCTTCTATTATAAAATTCGAATTACAAGAGAGATAATACGAAAATACAATGTTTGAGAGCTTGAGATGTCCAACCCTTGTTCAAATGCTTGTCTTAATGTATTTATAGTTAGTGGAATGGGTGATGGACGACTGAGATGGTACGGTTTCGGTCTAGAATTTTCTTTGGGCTATAGATGGAGTTGCTCGGTTGAGATGCATGCCAACTAGGATGTCAGTCGGTCTGTTAGGCTTAGATGTTTGCCAGTTGACAGTCTGAGCATGAGCACGCCTTAGTCAGGGACAAGCAACATGGGATCAGAGAGAAGTTGTGTAAAGACACTTTTCCAAGATGGCAGAAAAGGATAGGAAGTGGGTATTGCAGTGCTGCTTTTATCCGATTAACAATGTCGTACGTGTCAGTTCTATTAGAGAAACGAAGCAGTCGTACCTTCCTTTTGCAGTGGTGGTCAGTTGCCTATAAAAGTTGGCTATACCAAGATAAGTGAGCTTCATAAGGAGCACGACCAGGGTGGAAGACGAGTGGGGGACTATGTTGAAGAAAGTATGATAAAACCATCTAGTTGGATTGAGGTACGGGCGAGGATGTTACCTGGTTTGCTCGCCCAGGGATAGTCATTCATATGTTAGGCCGCTCTGTGTTATGGTTTGTCAATGACACAATGAGATTTGTATGCCTTGTGTGTGTGTGTGCCAATATTGAGCGAGTTGTTTTTTCCATAAAGGTTGTGTTTTGACGATGTGGGCCAATATACTAATTTTGAACTATGCTGGCCGGGAAGAGTTAAGAGTGGGCCAAGATGTTGGCCATTGAAATCATACGGGCCAAGATGCAGGTCGACTCATATTACTTAGGAGAAAATTGAGCAACATTTTGCTCCTTAAGTCTGTGCCTGGGAGTAGGAACAGACTTATCATTCATGCATGTAATGCTGCTAACACATGTTTTTGTACGATTAGGGGTGACGGTTACTTTCTTGAGACACTTCAAAAATGATTCAGTGGTTGATTTGATAGATTAATTGATGAAAACAAAAACGAACTTGATCATCTCCTACATCTCAATTCTAATGATTTAGAGCTAACATTACTTCGTATAAATACCCATATACTCTTCTCTTTCATCCTTTACCGAACCATCGCAAATTATTGCCATTTGATGTGAATTTTGAACCTTCAAGTCTTTTTGGCTACAACCAGCGATCTCGAGCCTTAAGCAATGAGTATCTCTTCGACAAATGTGGATTTCATTTCTTATTTTGATGTCACGTTGAATTTCGATTTGAAATAGATGTTGGGTAGTTATTTCGTTGGTTTTTTCTTTTTCATTGTTGGTCTAAATATCACTATGGTTCCGACGAGTTCTTATTGAGCATGGCATCGGTGATCGTCATTGTAACACCAACGTGATCGACAGACGTTGAACCACTATACCAGAAATGTCATTTTGCAATGGTTCTGAGCGGTTTCAATGGCTTAGAGCTGTTGAAAATTGGTAGTGGTAAAAAATTTGCAATGGTTTTCAGCCATTACAGAACTAAAATTAGCAACGGCTCAAAGCCGTTGTAAACTTTATTTTACACGGTTAAGAGCGGTTTCTAATTTTAGTTTCGTAATGGTTAAAAGCCATTGGAAAACCTTATTGTACAATGGTTTTTAGCCTTTGTTAATTTGGTTTTGCAACAGCTCAAACCGTTGCTAATTTTAATATTTTTTAAAATATATTGCCTTTTCTATCGTCCTACAGTAAAAGTCATTTCATTATCATACTCAATACAAACATTTGCAAATTTAACATAATATCACAAAAGAAAGATCATTAAACCAAATATTTTTCATAGATTCAACACAAAGACCAAACATAACAAATCTTTTAATTGCAATATTCAATAACAATACATTACACTACATAGTTCACCAGCAGTAGCAACAATATTGCAGTATACAGTACATAGTTTGGCAACGCCTTCCTCCAATCTGTTCCTGCACCTGATCATCATTGCCTACTCCAGCTCTATAAAACAAACAAAGGTACCTGTTAGTATAGGCATTTACAAATATAGAAAATTTAGCCTTATAACAAAGGCTAACACTTTCTTTAATAACATTGAAACAATGCACACTTAAACCCTCTAAAACTCCATACACTGACCCATAGGAAACCACTTCAACTGCATCCAAGTCGGACTACACCTCTCCCTCTTTTTATAAGTTGAAGTGTTATTTCTAGTCCTAAGGCCGGTATTTTATTCATGACTTAAGATGGTGCAGAACCTCACTGAAGATGGATAACCTTTCTTCTTTAAAAAGTTCTAACAATAAAACATCAAACTTCCACAATCTTATCATCAAACAAACTAACTAGATCAAGAACAAAATTATTAAGGATATCGTTAATAGTAAATAAGTTTTCATGTTAATTCAAAGCAACCTCCGTTGACGAGTGGTACCGAACTTGATCAAATTGAATTATACCAAAAGATTGAAGCATAAAGTAGACTGAAAAATTACCATCACTTGTAATTTAGAATTACTCACATTCTAAAATTATCCAGCAGAGAACAGTCCTGCAGAAAAGAGTTAAGGTGAGTTCGGTGACTAAATATAAAAGAATTATATAACACAAACAACAACCTTAATAACTACATAAAATAAATATCATAATGAATTGCTTCCATTGTCAAAAATTATTCATTCACCATTTCAGCTATACTGCTCATCTCATGTGCATAGAACAACATAGCATCATACTAAACCTGACAACGCTAAGAATTTAATGTGTTTCTTATAGCAACTTGATACAAACTAAAACATATCCAAATGACCGAATTCATGATCTTTTAAGGTGATTGAATATGTCATTTTCACAGTTGGAAAAATAATATGTGGTCAAATCATCATCATTTTAGTATGTATCTTCTCAAATCATCATCATCATTTATTATGTAAGAAATGTGGAATTATATTCATGTTATTTTTGCACAAAGAGTAACTACGGTATGGTGTTTATGTACTGAGCTACTTGCATGAAAATTTAATAATCTTTACATATGGAAGCATAAGTTTTCTTTATTAGTTACTTTGTCTCGTAGTTTATGAAACACTATGAGAAAAAACGAATTAGATGACCATATGCTCTATTGTTTGAATGAATACCTATCCGTCGCCTATTTCCATGCCGTCTCGTTACACATCAGACCACAGATGCCCCGTCATCTGATATGCACTAACACATCAAATGGAAAAAACCATACGTTGTCTGATGTTATAGTATCATTTCTGGAATTTTCTATTATACAACATAGAAATATTGACTAATATGCATACCAATCACAATTATATTATATATTTGAAGAATGAAATATATGAATTACAATTTTAATTAAACAAATATTTTGTTTCAAATTAAATTCACATACAAAATAACTTTCACTATACTTACACTTTCAAATACAATACAACTTTCACTATCGTTCTTATATATACAAATTTTACTACATTCTTACATATAACTTTTTTTTACTAGCACTCACTCACACTCAATCGAGTTTATTTTTGATGTTAATCTTGATTTACTTGCTCCGGCTTGTGTCCAACCATCTCCTATACATGTTAAATTAAAAACGTAGTAAAATGGAAAAGGAAACAAACCTAAATTGCAAAAATAAAATTGAATTTGAATATTGATATTGCCTCAGTTTATGGTGTTTGTTTTCTCTTCATGGTTTAGACATGGACAATATATATATATATATATATATATATATATATATATATATATGCATGGACATCTTATGATATTCACAATTTATCACTATGAATATCACAAGGCTGGGCATTGATTAAATCTCATGGACTATTGCAAAGGTCATACCTGAAGGTTCAACACAGTGCAAATGTGCACAAGGTTAAGCCTAAGCCTCCTCGGGCTCAATTCAGGTGCACAGGGAAATGCAATTTAAATTAGAAAAAAAAACTAAAGGAAGCAACACACTTAAAATGGTAACAAGAACTGAAAAATATCAGTTATTAGGCGTGCACACATAATGTAAGTGATGCTAATGAACTGCAATCAAGTATCAACAGTTTCAACTACAATCATTTCAAAAAAAAATGCCAAACCATGGAGTATCAAAAGTATATGTGAGAAACACACATATACACGTGTACAAAATACAAAAGATGCTAATATTTCACACATATATACGTACATATGTATGGGTGTATATACATGGAAGCAACAAGCAAGAAGACTGCATATAGCAGTAATAAGCACACTTAGGTACTAAAATCAAAATGGTTTAGAAAAACAAGTTCAACTAGACAAGGATTCAAGGTAGTGCACATAAACAAGCTCATACAAAACAACAACTGTGAAGACACATATAATGGTTCAGAAAAAACAAGTTCAACTCAAAATGGTTCAGAAAACGCACATTCAGGTGCTAATGCACATAGAAGCAACTAACTCAAGTGTCAGCACACTCAATGATATATACATGTATATATGTATACATAACTTCAATAATGGAATACACACACAGAGATATATGTATATGTTTATGTACATATATGGTTCACAAATATATACAAACATATGTATGCATGTATATATGGTGCAACGAACACAAGAAGACTGGAATATGGTGGGGCGAACACAAGTGTAGCGAATATGGTGTAGTAAACTAAAAATAAAATAACCAAGTGCATGCATGTACATGTGTATCAGATCTGCTCAGATCAGTTTCAGTTTTAGGCAATAATGCACTGGAACAAGATGGATATATGTATAGTTCAAACTATAAAGTAATGCAGTGGAACAGTTTTAGGCAACAAGTGCACCTACAAGTATATGTGATCAACAAATGCACATACAAGCATGTATATGTGAGCAACACACATATACACATATGTATATACATGTATGTCTAGTAGTTTAAATTGATTGCCACTATGAAGGGGGAGTGACAACCCCCCTAGGTGGGGGTGCGGGGGTAACGCCCCCATTGATGGCGGTCGACCTGGCCAGTCAGGTTGCAACAAGAATTATCTAAATAGAACAATTACACACACACACACACATGTATGTGTGTATATACATGGAAGTTCTATGTGATGAAGTAATATAGTGAAATGCATGAAATCTCAAAATAGCTTAAGCACAGTGCATGTGTATATACACATATAGAACCATAAGCACATATTCACACAACCAAGCATGGTGCAAACATATATGTATATACATGTATACATAACTAGCAACCAGCAAGAAGACACTTCAAGCATCAACTAGTTCAACAACAACTAGCACTAATGCAACAGGCTAGCATCAACTAGTTTAGCAGTGATGATTTGATACAGCGAACCATAAGCACACTGCTTCTACCATTTTAAGCATCAACTAGTTCAAAAACAACAATCATTAATGATACAACAACAGTGGAGCATCAAAATAGATACAAACCTACATAGTTATAAACCAATAGAGAGAACAGACAAATAGGCACAAGGAAGAAGTTGCAAAAAAAAATTAGTCTCAGGGACAACAAATTTGCTTTTTAGTCTGAAGAACACTTTTTAGTGTAAACTGAAAATGATAGCTACAACTATCATTCTGTAAATTAGACTAAAAAGTGTCCTTCAGCCTAAAAAACAAACTTCTTGTCCCTGAAACTAAATGTTTCTCTAACTTTTTCCTTTAGCCTACAATCCCCTAGAGAGTAAAACTCACATATGTACAAACCAACAGAGATAATACAAATGACAGAGATAAAAACTCCAGGAAGCACACAAATCATTGCAAAATCAAGTCAATCAAAACCCGGCAATTCAAAAGAGATAAAACTCTAGGAAGAACGCAAAATAGCAATTAAAATCATAGTACATAATCGAAAATATAGGAAATTTGTTCCTATATATACCCATATCATCATTGGCAGAAAAAATCAAGTCGAGTTCGAGCATAAAATTGAAAAGGGACAAAAATATACACATATCAAATCGACAGCAGTCTACATATAAGAAACCGAAAGCAAATCCAAGCAATCAAAACCAAATCCAAGAAATCAAAAGAAAATCTAAGCAACTGAAAGCAAATCCAAGCAACCGAAAGAAAATCCAAGCAATCGAAAGCAAATTCAAGTAATCGAACGCGACCACAAAATATAGGAGATCGATTCTTATATAAACCCAAATCATCACTGGCAAAAAGTGGAAGTCGAGAATGCTGCAAAAAATAAAAGGGGAAAAAATCATACTGAACAATCTGATTTTCTTTTAGCTAGGGTCGGCAGCAGATGATGGGTAGGGGAAGGCGAGGGCGAGGGCGGAGAGGAGGAAGAAGATTTTTTGGGCCGATTTTTTTTCTTTTAGCTACGAACGAAATAAGAGAGGGAAATAAATGAAAAACACGACCATGAAATATCAAGACAATTTTGAGAGAGGGAAACAAAATATTGATAAGGAGGAAACACCAAATTTTTCATAATTTTAATCAGACAACAGATGAAATGTTGTCTGAATGGCATTGACGATATCTCAATAGAACAAAGATTTCATGGGCTATGGCACACAATAGATGGTTTTTCCATATGTTGTGTGAAACGGTTGTAAATATTGGAATAATAACAAATCTAACTTGTGTTGTATGATGGCTGTTGTCTGATTCACTTTGTGGCATAGTGAAAGTAGCAAACTTCTGATATGATACATAAGAACTAAATAAATAGTTTTGTTTATGGGCAAACAAGTTCTTCATTTTTTCCCCTTTAAAGTTATTATTTTTGAATATTCAAATACAATGAAATCCAAGATTAAAAAAATCAATAAAATTAATTTTCGAATTTCAAAAAAATACTGAACATGTTAAAAGTTTAGATTTTAAGAATTTAGAATCTGAAATACAATTTAAATTATAGAAAATTCATGTTCTTTGTTGTTTGAACTTGGTTAAAATTCCACTCATTAACATTTTTTATTTAAAATATTTAGGTTTTACAAAATTTCATCTTATAGCAGACTTAAAATTTCTTTATAAAGTAAATCAAAACTTCAAGCATTATAGATTTCAGTAAATTAAAATTTTAAACAACTGTAACTAATAATATAACATTTGTAAAACATGAGTGCTAAATGGATGATCCAAAAGAGGAGATCATCAGAATTTATATCCATATATCTAGACATGTTTTGTAGTGGCTGTTTTATGGAGTTTAGGAGTACCAATTGGAACGGTTGAGTACCGGTTTTGACAGATTTGTGAAATATTGGTACAATCCATTAATACACGCTTTTGTGTTTATTATAATTTTAATTAAATTATTTTAATCAAATGTTTACTCATGGATTAACGTAAAATTAACAAAAAAATACATAATCAATAATACAAAATTCCAACTATTTGAAGTTGTATATTTCAAATTATGTAAGGAAGATTCTTCTTTGAATAAACTTGATTTTTGGCATTTTCTTCAATCAGATCCTGTCCAACTACATACAATATTTTCTTAGAAAAGACGGCGAGTTTAATAATAAAATGCTAAAAGGTAGTGAAGTGAACCATCATTTTACACATGCCTTGTTTCAAAACAAATACATATTTTGTTTCAAAATAAATTTAGAACAAACAGATTGTATTCTGTGCTAAAAAATACTACTACTTGTATATAATTCCATCAAAAAATATTTGTTCTAATACCTTTTGTATTGATATAAAGTTGGGTGCAATACGAATATGGCCTTATCGACTTGGGCCTGCTTTGAGGTTCACTTTTTAGCAAAGAAATTTCCACTTTGGAGTTTACTTTTGGTCCACAATGGGGAAAACTTTCAAGAAATAGGGACAAGGTTGTATCAACTTAGGGTTTACTCTGGAGTTCATTTAATTTTCTCCTGGGTATGCTTCAGAGTTACTCTCAAGCATCCGATGGGGTATGGTTTCTATTGATTTTTCGATAAAGGTTTATTATGTGTTCTTATAATTCTTATAGCTTTACATCACTATGTACTAGTTATTCATCTATTATAAAATGTTCCTATCATTTTGGTGATAAGGGCATAGTTTCTAGCGATAGTTACATTTAATCTTATGGAGATATGGATATTTTACGTAATGATGATAGCTACATCTATCTTTAGAAGGTAGCTACATTGGCGATAAGGACACTGGTAATAAAGGCACAGTGGTAAATCAGTATTTAAGTTTAAAATTAATTTAATACCTTATGAAGTAATCTCTTTTGACTTAATCTTTATACTTGTCACAACTACATTTTTTATTTTCAAGTTTGCACAAAAAGGCATGTTATTTACAGTAACAGTCTCCATTACTTTTTCATTTAATTAATTCATTAACTAAGGTTACTCATTGTCCTACCATTTAATTCGTATCGATTAGGAAAATTCGTAAAACTTCATAGATGTTTGCAGGAAAAGTGGACAAACACCCCTTATCAAATTTATAATAATTATGAAGCATGAAGAAAGAATGTGCTAAGAAAATAAAGTACATACAGATTTATAGTGATTTAAGCATAACTTACCAATGTCCACTGTTCATTTTTATTTCCTTTCTTATATTTTTTCTTTTATAAACATTTGAATGACAAATACAATGGGTTGTCTTCAAATATTTGAGTCGTTAGGCTCTGTTTGGTTATTCTTGTTTGGTAGGATTTGATGGCTCGAAAATGTTGTCCCATGGCTGCTAGATGCTTGGATATTTATAGGAGTAAAGAGGTAGGGAAGTCACCATAGTAAATTAGCTAATTTCCCTGTATAACATGCTCGTTTCGGTTATTTCCATATATAGTAGATATGATCCAAGATTTCCTTATATATCCAAATTTCATTCCTTAAATGAATTGCTTGGTTCGTTTGAAAAAGTTCTGATTGGTGTAAGTTTGTTTAGCAGGTGGATGTGGACATCTTCCTAGCCAAGTTCCTTGATATACTCCTTATATAGTTAAACCAGTATTAATTAGCATATCACTTAATTCTTAAATGTTGATTTTGACTCCATAATTTATAAGTATATCATTTAGGGGGAATTTTATTTTATTCACCCATTTTTGTTAATGACAAAGTGGGAGAAAAATATAAATTATACACATCCATATATCTACGGAAGTTATGTAACTAGGGGGAGTTATATCATACTTTATATATAGGAATATATAATAGTTGTCGTCGTCAAAAAGTGGAAGATTGTTAATACCTCAATTATTGATTTTGATAACAACATTCATACAAAATAAAGATACTAATGTTTTGTCAAGTTAAGAAGTATATAGAGAAGAATATTACATAGGGCTGAATCAAAGACTGTACAGTATAAAGACTCAAGATAATAAAATAGTACATAAGTATAGATGTGCTATCAAATCAATGAAACCGTGGTAGGAGTCCATGGTAGGCATTTAGAAACTCCTAGGATTCCATGTAGTTTCAATCTCTATGGAAAATGGGCTACAAAAATTTGCTCCAATTCCATATTCTATTTGTTTGTGATGCACACATTCCCTTATAATCAGTGTCATCCGGTCCTACGGCTCGGGGGATGAATGAAATTGGATTGACCTCTCCCTCCGGGGTGAAGTACTCCTTTTGTTTCTTTTGTGATGACCTAGTATGTAATCTTGGCTTCGATCTCAACTTCGGGATAGTTCGCTGATAGAGTTAGGGGTATGCCTATGGACAATAATGTAATTTGTTACATATATCTAACTCGATAACCAATTTTGTTCAAAATAAAAGGCTTTTTCTTTACATTATATACTTGATATAACGTGTTACATTAATAAATTGATTTAATTAAAAGTATATATAATAGAAAATCCACAAATGGTGTATTTTCTGATAATAGTACAAAATGTTGTAACCATGAATAATTTATCACAATGAGAATAAATATACATTTTAAGTATTCCTAATCAAGATGTATCAAGACTGGATATCGATACATCCATTGAGACTAAAGTACATAACGCGCTCCAAATGTGTGGTAGTGTGTTACTCATGGCTGCTCTGTGCGTCAAAGGGTTATGTACTGATAGTTATTGGATAACTATGGAATACTCGCTCGTTAGTTTTGTGTTGTTTAATATACATAAGGTCATATAAAAATTATCGATGTGAAAAATTAAACGGTTCCGTTGACTTAAGAATACTATAGAACTTCAACATGGAAGCTCCGCTTTGGTTATAGTTAAATCATGGTATGGCGTTTATCGAGTAACTATAGTTAGGTCAAGTGAAAGCATTGGAAGTGAAACATTATTCAAGAGAGGATCCATCTCTCGGTTATATGAGGTTAGTATCACGATCAATTGAAGTTAACTCAATGTCAATTAATGCTAATGTTATTATTGAATCAAAGAATTTATGTTTGGATTATAGAATTGAATATGGACGATATTGAAGTTTTGACCATTACTAGATTTCATAAATCCAAAGTGATATAGTTTTGATGAATAGAATTGGTTGTATTATAGTCACAATCGGGTAACGCTTAAAAAAATAAAATTGGATTTTAACGAAAACAAGTAAGTGATGAATTTGGCCAAAATGCCACACCACCTGCTAAGTGACATGCCAACGTTAATATTTGAATAGTTCGATATTAATCGTTGACCAAATTTACACCTAAACAGACAAACAACTGAATCGTTGAATATTCCTTGACCATATTATTTAATTATCTTGTAATCGTTATAAACTAATTAATATTTATCAAAAATTAGTTATAAATACTATTTTAATTTGACGAACAAATATTATTGAATGTATTTTTAATAGTTATAAATATATTAGTTGACATACGACATCAATATATGTTTAAATTGGATTTAAATGCAAAATATTTTGTTCGGGCTTTAAATGGGTTTGAGGATCATATAGGGGGCTAGCTGGTTCGGCTGTAATGGAGCATACAGGGTGCCATATGATGGTTAAAGGGGCTAAAGTTGAATGGATAAGAGTAAAGAAAGAGCAGGAGAGAAATGTGGATCTTGATCCAAACTTCTCTCTACGTTTCTTCCTTTATAAAAGCATCTCTATCCACTTTCTTTTCTAACCTTTTGAGCCTCTCATCCCTCTTAGATCTGACCAAATTCTTCATCCCTCCTCTACTATTGTCCAAGATAAATTAAATATTATACGATAGCCGGTGGTCAGCAATTCGGGAGATAGCACCTTCAGAGTTGGAATTTGATTCAGGAGTTTGTAATAATGCTTAAAGGTATGGTAATTTTGCATTGGTGAAAGGTAATTATCTGATCTACAATAATATTTTAATATTTAAATAATTTACATATCAAATATTACTTTATTAATTAGGCGATGATTCTAGTATATTGGTATATCGTTACATTCAAGATGGTTGTGTATTTATAAGCTTACATATATTTAATAAAAATTGACATATATATGCCATAATGCTTATAGCTTAATATTAAAAAAATTGGTCTTTTTATTATTTAACTGAATTTAATATACATTATTTAAAAAACATAGACTTTATAATTTAAATACTAAACTTTATACTATACAAAATACGTTTTAAAATTACATACAAATAGTTCTATACCTAATATAATTTTTGGCATAAAAAATAAAAATTCAATATATATATATATATTATTTAATTCAAATCACTTAAATAAAATGAATAATTATACCATGTATAATATAATTTAAATTTTATAAAATTATTTTACACCCGATAAACTCTCAAGTGAAATTTATTTATTTATTTTTATATATTATTAATTAAATATTAATATAAATGTCGAAAGTCAAATTTTAATTTTAAATTTTCTTTTACGGAGTATATTTTGAAATGTTCAAATGCCGAAATATCATCTAGATTTTTTATAAAATATTAAAAACATAATTATAAATTTGAAACATAAATTTATATAATATTATTATTTAATTTCAAATCGAAAATTTTGAATTAATTTAAAAAGAACTAATTTTGCCGTGAGCATTACTAAGTGAGTATACATATATATTTAATATATATATATATAATTTCATTCATATATTCATATATATATATTATTAAACTATTTATAAGGATATATATATATATATTTATACAAAAAATTAATTTTATTTTTAGCTTTACAATAAAATAAATAATTAAGTTTTATAATTCACTTTAATGTTTTATATACATCATTATATATATACACATATATTTTATAAACTCCACATATATTTACAATCATTCAAACAAAGTAAGCATATATATATATATGTATGTATGTATGTATGTATGTATGTATATGTATATGTATATATTCGTAATATTTTATATACATAAGTTAAAGTACATAAACATATATTTGGATAATATATGTGTATACTAGATGAAATAACATGCTCGTTGTAGTGTAAATCCTAACACTTATATCGAACATGTTGTACCTTGCACAGTTTGTTATGTTACACATAGACACACACACATATCACTATGTGTGTGTATGATACACGTATATATATAATATAGTGGTAATACATAAAGTAAATTATTTTATAAATTTAAATAAAACGATAATTTTATTTAAAAGAGATTTATAAATATTTTAAATGAATTAGACTTAGATCCAAGATGGTAACTTTTTTTGAAGTTCATTCATTTCTTCTACTGAGGGTTGGCCTAGTTCCAACATTCACAGCGGTATGTTCGCCTTCTATCAACTGCCACTTCAGTTAAGACAATAGAGCATTGCCTAGATCGAGAAGGTTCAACCACGATTGCCCCTTGTCCACCACCTCTCCTAGTCAATTCGATGCCAAATCGGTCGTTGGGCATGACTTCGGGTTGAGTCCTTGCTCGATCTGCTTTCTTGGCATTCCCTCATCCCGCCCTCATTTTTCTTGATCAGATCCCCTGCGAGAGTATGATCTCCTTTGTATCCCAGACCTTTTGATCTAGGATCTCCCTTCCAGTTCAGTGTTGTCTGTGGTAGGTTGCGTCTGCCCTAAACGTGTCATGATTTGGTCCACAATTACTTGTTGTTGGGCATCACTATGTATCAAGATCCACCATAACTTTATCTAAATTACCTCTGGTGATAGTGTCTGATCCTCATGTATTGGATGAATGGTTATCTTGATTGGTAGCTATTTGGTTAGCGTTCCCACTAGTCTCACTAACCTTGATCTAAGATTTATGAGGCATATGAGAATCAGGCTCTCAGTGAAAGCATAAAAAATGTTTGTATGAAAAGTGGACAAACACCTCCTGTCGAATTTATAATAATGGAGAATACAGAAAGAAAGTGCTAAGAAAGTAAAATACACACAAATTTATAGTGATTCAGCCTTCCACTATTCATTTTTATTTCCTTTCTTATACTTTAACTTTTACAAATGTTTGAATGCAAAATACAACGCTTTGTTGTCAAATATTGGAGTCGTTGGGCTCTATTGGGTAATTTCTGTTTAGCGGGATCTATGGCTCCAAAGAGTTGTCCACATGGCCATTGGATGCTTGGATATTTATAGGATGAAGAGATAGGGATGTCATCACGGTAAATTAGGTAATTTCCCTGTATAACATGCTTGGTTCGATTATTTCCATATATAGTAGATATGATCCAGGATTTCCTTATATACCTTGATTCCATTCCTTTAAATATTTTGCTCGGTTTGGCTTAAACAGTTCTATTCGGTGTAAGTTTGTTTGGTTGGTGGAATTAGACCTCTTGTTGGCGGACTTGGACCTCTTGTTGGCAAATTTCTCCTTGGTTTGGTGCAATTTCCCCCTTTTTTACTCAGTTTCAAATCTATATCGAACGGAATATTTGTTTAGTGTATATACCATTGAGCAGAATATCGTCTCCAATAGTACCTGGAATCAGGCAAGAATTCATGTCCATTGTATCACCTACCAAACAGGAATTCCTATCTGGTACATCCTTATCACCAGGCAGAGCAAATTAAAGGACAACCAGACCGAGCATAAGTCAATGAATCCGCCAGGCAGAGCAAGTTAGAGATCATTGGACCAAGTGTGGGCAAAGATGCTTACTTTATTCCTTCCATCTACTCTATTAACTTAGCTTTACTTTGCTTCTCTTGTAGCTCTCTAACTTCCCTTGTCTTTATCTTAACCCATCTCGTTATGCATAAACCTCTTAGGCGCAAATGCCCATAATAATAGAAAATCGCAAACACATTTTTTTTACCTCTAATAAAATATTCAAATTGAAATATTTGTTTTTGATATTTATAAAAATTATTTTACTATCAAAAATTTCTTCGTTTCACCTTCAAAAACTCATCTCTATCATTATAATAATGTTTATTATCATTATAAACAACCATTAAACATTGATGAATCTGAACGCAAAGGGATTTGGATGGAAAATGGTTAAAATAGAACCCACCTAGATGAAGAAAGTTGATTGAAACTTCTATTATTTGCAAATGAAAGCTTTCTCTTATTGTTGTTTAGCTTCTTTCTTTCCCTCTCTTGAACAGGGTTGGCAAGATGTAGGTTTTAGGTTTTTATTTTTATTTAGGGTAAATGAAAGGAAGAGGAAAAAATGTATTTAGAAATGTAAGGGTTAATATACGGGGTTTGGACTCAACCATTTTCCTAATCCATTAACTTCTTTTATCTCTTATTACATTCAAATCCACATTATTAAATAGAATAAATATCTATATGACTAAAAATATCTTGTTAAATTTTATTTATTTTCGCACTACTTTATTACATTATGTCATAACTAACTACCTAATATTTAATTTAATTTACCATCCAAATGTCATTTACTTTATTAACCGAATTATCAATCAATCGCTAAAATTTTCATTTAAAATTAAATTAATTGTTTACAATAACATTCCAAAATTGGGTCGGTCTAAAATATAGGATGTTGCACAAGATACTCACTTCTTTGATTCAATCAAAGTACTCCTACAAGTTTGGTTCTCAAATTACATCCTATATTCTAAAAATTTACCATATAACTAAGATGTATGTTTCACAAGACATATATGCCTATATTTATATAAACTGTCAGGGAATGTGATGAAGTAAGTGAATTGCCTATGGTCACCATAGACAGCGGATTGCATACATCTATATGTATAAATCGTGTGTGTTCATTATTTCTTTTATTCTTCCTAGTTAACTTTCGTTTGGTCATTTTCCATGAGTCTTTGATATACAAATATTATATGGTTCAAAATCAGATGAAAGAATATCTTCTTTTATCTCAACATATGCAAGCATATCTCATTAATATGGATAGTCTATTATTTCAAAAGTAATTGTCATTTATATTAGATACTTCAGTATTTTCAATAATCAACACATTATTATAAATACCATTATTAATATACCAAGAAATTTCATTTCCATAACTGATATTCAAATTGAAAACATATTTGTATCCACTTTCAGTTCAATACCAAAGCGGGCGTATACATAATAAATTTTCGTATATAATAACAATAAGAAACATGTCCATTAGTAAGGATCTTATGGTAGGTTCCTACTTCTTTAGAAGCTATAATAACATCATTTGCAATGCAAAGATTCATTGGACCCCTTTCCGTTGGCATTTTACTTCTATGCTTCTGTAAAAACTTAAACTTTAATTTCCATATCTGGTATCTAGAATTTAACAAGTAGACCAAGAACTAAAGTCTTCTCTATAGGGAAAATACTTTTTCGAAGAGGGATCTAATTCGTATTCTTCTTAAGCATCTTCAAATAATCTAAAAAATCCATTTTGGTTGTCCTTTCAAAAAGCAGTGGTGGCTTTCACCACTCCTTGTCCTAATTGTGCTTATATTACCACATCCTCAAACTTTCTCTTTAGATTCTTTAAGGTTATACCTTTACTAGAAGAGGAATCATTTACTGGTAGAACCAAACTGGTTTCCTTAAAAATGTATTATTGGTAATCCTTTAAAAATTAAAGGGGTCAATTATTTAATCTAATTCATATTGCAATCTAGGTCAAATTAAGGTGTCAGTGGTCTAAGACGGATGTTTATCTATAGTTCTCAGTCTAGGCTACTCAAAAACTCGGTGAGCTTATCAATACACCTCATATTAAGTACACAATTTTGCATTACCTTTTTCCTTACCTGTTTTCAAATGAAACAATCTCCTTTTAAAATTTCATACCTTGCAAAATGAGACCGCTTTGCATGTAACCTTCGCAGTGATCGAATATTGGAAAAACATCCATAGTCTTGTGTTACCTTTATAGTGTTCAATACTCGTAGTAGACAACACATACATAAGGGAAGTCCACACTCACGTGACTAAGACTTAGAAGTTTTGACGGTCATATCATTTTATTCTTGCATGGGAATCAAAGTGACAATAAGTAATTTTACTACTGTATATTTTTATATTATATTTCTTAACCAATCTTTATATTTATTTAGTATAGGTTCTAAAGAAACCATTTCTTCACAAATTTGTTACGCTAGATTCGATTATTATCGTATATGTTTTATTTTTATTATAATAGTTTATTGTGATTTTCAAACATTTCTCCCACTAGATTTTTATATCACTTAAAATCCTACAAGTGATAGAAGATTTTTTTTTTTAAATTCCTCTATTATGTGTTAGGACTCATTTATCATGTTATCACTACATTGAGGCTTCTAAACAAAGCACAATACTAAAAAATGGCGAACACTTCATTGGTTATATCATGTAACTCCTAACTAGTATTATAGTTTTGCTCCTAATATTCTTATGAATTTGAGGGTGCTTAATAAATCACAAAGTGTATTGACACTCTTGGCCCACTATTGCATGACGGTAGGAATTAAGATTTATAATCCTTAAAGGTGCTTAACAAAGTTATAAATGTTGATTCACTAATTTATAATTCAAAACAACACTACACATAGTATGAGGCTTTAGGGTGCTCAAAAACTATAAGTACGTTTCGTACTTTATTTTTAATGTAAATGACATAGAATAACTTATACTTATAGATAAATAATTTTTATGTACTTATGAGTGATGTTGATAATAAGGTTTATGAGTATTTTAAATATGTAATGTGTAACGACCTGTAAATTTTTTAATAATTTTATTTGTTTTATTAATATGTTTAATTTAAATTTTGTGAAATTTTGAACATAAAGTTTTGAAATAAAAATTCGATATTTGGAATGTGTCTAATTAAACATAGCAAATAGTAAATTTTCATCTAATAATATGGAAGTTTATTTTCTTGTGTAATTTTATTTCAACTTAAATAAGTTTTCATTTGCCGATACTAAAATGATTTCCAAACCTGAATATTTTTATACAATAAATTTGTAAATCATCTTCTGAGTGAGACGTTGTCATTCATTTCGTCAAATTTTGACTTCTATTGCTCCGTTTATCTTATTTTCGACAGATTTGCAACATTTTTCGGTACCGATTAATGACCTTTGATACGATGATCGTATCACTGATATCTGTATGCCGTTTTGATCGTCCCGTCGTGCTAATCTCCACAGTATATTCGTTTGTGTCTTTCAGGATTCGGTACTCGACGAAATCGATAAAACGATTAATCGTACGGGTAACCAATTCTAACCTTTTGGTTTCTCTATACCTTTTTATTTTTCAACCGTACAAACGCAACAGTCATTTTCTTATTTCAACCTGAATTCGCGTGCGTGGCTTTCAATATTCTACCAGTTTCGAATATAGCATTGCCCATTCATTTCTTTTACTTCAACATGCCTCTACTTGTTTTCTCTCTTACCTTTTCTTAAATCTATTTGGTTGCCTGCTCATCTTCTTCTTACATCTCCTTCACAAATCCAAGCTTCCCCTGTACATGCAACTTCCCTCCACCATTCACGCGCAGGTTCGACCACTTGCCTCCCTCTCAACAAGCGTTTGCCATTAGCCTTGGCAACTCTTCTCTTCGACTGCTCCTTCTCTCTCGCCATGATCCCACTCCCTGACTTGCTTCCACCCTTCTGCCTCCCATCACTTCGGCAGCCATTCACGTACGGCCTGACCCTTTACCTCACCTCTAGCCTTCACGACAACGATTCCACTTTCTAATGGTACTGCCTCCTTCTTTCTTCAATATATAATAGTGATATGTATGGGTCTTCCACATATAAATATATTGTTAGTTATATATGTATTTTTGGTGCATATGAGTTTTGTGTATATAAAGTTGATTACAATCTTCTGTTATACAATAATAGTTTCATATATAGATATTGTTTGAGGTTTTATGTATATAATATATATTCGAACTGTTTATATAATGATAAGTTATATTTTCCAGAAACTCGAGTTCTGTTTTGTGTACTGCATCCCCTTTATTTACATATAGTATTAAACATATATATATATATATATGTTTAAAATAAAATAAAATATGTTAGCTGTATAGAAAGTTATGCCAGTTGTATATGTTAGTTTATAAATATTATAATAAAGTAAGTTTATGTATTATTATATGAAACGGCCTGTACTAGTTGAATATATATAGTGATACATTTAGTATCTGTTTACAATATATATGGGTTATAGTATATATTATATGAGAGTTTTATATATATTATACTATCTGAGTCTATTATATGAAACAATATATATATTCAATAAAGTATATATGTTGCAGCCATTGAATTTGAAAGGGGGAAATGGAATTTGAGAAGTGATACATACACACACATTGATATAACACACACATTTGAGATGGAATTTTTTTAGTCATGGATATAACATGTATATATTTATAAGTTGCATTGATATTTTTTTTAGTATGTCTAATGTACGCATAAATAGTCTATATATTTTGTTTAACTTGTTTGCTTGCATAGTATATTTAGTGTATTTATAGATTTTGACAGTTTTATGTAAAGGTTGATTTTATAAGTTATATAATATGCGTATATTTTGATTTTTTTTATGTACGTGTTTTAGAATCATTTTTATTATATATTATAGAACATAGATTTCATGTAATATGTTTATTTATTTTAGTATAGATTTAAAAATAATATATATATATAGATTTTGATTTCTAAGTTGTTTTAAATTAAACATTTGATCTTAACATATAATAAATGAATATTGTGCATTTTAATAAGAGTGTATATATAATTTTTAATCTAAAATATAATATATGATGTTACATATATATATATACACGTTTATTTTAATATATGGAGATTTTATTTTAAAATGTGTATTTCTAAAATTTAAAATTTTGGTTATATATATTGCATCTCGTTTCAGTTATATCCAACTGATTTTTGATTTATTTTCCTCGATTTCAAATTCTCAGCTTTGTCTCACCCATCTCGATTCCATTTGCTTAACTTTGAGATTTGTCGTTGGATTGGTCAATCGGCTGGTTCACGATTCAATTTGTATCTTGTCAGGTTGTCAAAATCCTCTAGACTCGAAAGGTGAGTAGTCACCCACGATTAATGTTCTTATATTTAATAAATTTGATTTCAATTGAAACGACAATTGAAATATGCTGCTGTTAGTTATTTATATTATTATATATATGTTATCTATTCACCTGTGACATCTTACACCATTATCTGTTATTTATATTGATGATATATGTCTGTTATATTATTATCATATCTGTTATCAATCTGCTAGTTCCCTGTTAGTTTAGAATTAACTATGGGTTGAAATGATACATACCCGAACGATTTGTAGAATAGGAGAAAATCGTTATGGATTGAAATGATAGACCCAAGCGATTTTCATTAAATTGAATTTGGGATTGTGGGTTGAAATGGTATATACCCGTATATATTTAAATTGCGGATTATATTGATAAATATCTATATCACTTGACCATAGGATAGAAAATTATATACACATACCGTGGTCTATGTATAAAAATACTTTGAAATGATTTCTATAGTTTTAGAAAGAAATATATGGTTTTATATAAATATAGATTTCAGATATTATATAAATGTTATTTCATATATAATTAAATTCTTGATTTTTAGCTATGTATAAATTTGTTTTAATATAAAATAAGAATAATAAAGTTTGATTTTTTTATTAAAATATAATATGGTTAAGTATTAATTTAAATTAGATATTAATATAGAGTTTATAGTGATCTAATAAATTAGATTGAGAAGATAGATTTGATATTGTTTTGAAATGGTATTTAATTAAGAATTTGTTTAATTTAATCAATTTGCAACTTATTGTATTTGAGATTTAAAGGATATGATTTTATAACTTGAGGTTGGTTTAAAGTAATTAATAAATATTTCAAGTTTGAGTTTTATTTAAAGGATATTGTATTTATTAAGTGAATATTTTCAAGGCTAAATAATATTAAAGTGAATTTGAGGTATATATGAAGTTATCAAATTTAGTTTTGAAAATGTGGAATATTGAAAGCTTTGAAATATATTGAAATTGAAATGGTTTATTGTGCTTCAAATCAGTATTTGAAATCGATATAATTTTAAATGGGTTAATTGAATTGAAATTGAAATCGATGATTTGAGATTTGATTTAAATTCGTATTTTGGAATTCGAGTTGATTTGGAATCAATTTGTGAAATTTGGGGAGAACTATTTTTATTATATAATCTATTTTTAAATTTATATCTTACTTTATAAATTATTTTAATATAAATCATTTTTAATGTAAACTATTTTACTTTATAACCTATTTTATTATATATACTATTTTAATATCTAAACTGTTTAAATGGCGGAAGTTGGGTTTTCAAAGTTATGAATTTCAAAGTATTATGTTTTGAAAATGTTATAATTTCAAGTGTTTGGTTTCGAAAATGTTATAACTTTGGAAAAGCTATGATTTTGGAAATGGTTATATTGAATTAGAAATGATATCTCATTTGGTTTTGAAACGGAAATGATATCGTATTGATAAGGTTTTGAAATGACAATGATATTTTGGTTTTGAAGTATAAACTATTTTGAAATGACCGCGGTGTTATAATAACGTTTGGTTGTTAAAGAGACCGGGATTGGAAGTTGTCATACTCTCTGCCAACTCCGAAAACCACTTTAACAACCGTGTACGTGGTGGAGATTCCAAAATGAAGTAGGATGGTCACGACGTCCTATTGAGGTATATATGTGGACCCAAATCCTGTGTGTTGGCATAAGGTGGCTAAAACAGGAGCAATTGACGGGCTAATGAGGTAGCTCCTCTGATCTGACACACTCCTTCGATACCATTCTATTACTTTGTGATTGATTGGGTGCACCTTTGATTTTTGGGAGTGTGGCTCAAGGTGGGAAGTAGTGGCTGCTACGCATTGCCACCAGTCCGGAAGTTCAATTGGTATATCTACCCTGGCATTGCCTAGTTGTGCCGTGTCACCTACCCTAGCGCGCCTTGTACGAGTTTGATTTCTGCCGTACCTATGGATTATCCTCTGGTAGCCACCCGATCTGGAGGCATTACGGTGCCGTATAGACTATTGGCACTACAAAATGTGTTAAGGGGGATATGGGTAACATCTTAATGCTATTTTTAAATATATTATATTTTACTTTAGACATTATTATAATAGCGATATTACTACATAGTAGATAGTTTAACAGATCCTTAGAGGATGATTATTCCACACATTCTTTGAGTTACTTGTATTTCGGTTGTTATTTTACTTGAGTTGGATTTATTGATATAAGAATGTTAATTCTGACTCGAGTGTTTGTGTTTTGCTTTACGCTCGGGTCAGACTGAGTGGTACAGCTTTGAGACTCACCTTTGGAGTTGGAGCTTCGCTTGGAGATCCAACTATCTATCTGGCTTTCAGATATTCAGTTGATTCTAGTGATGTATTCTGATTTTGTATTTGACTATTGTATTCGAGACTTCTATTGTATCTTATTTAACTCTGTTATATATATAGTAGCTTAATGAACTACTATCTTTTGTTTCCGCTGCATATTATATATTACTCTGTGTCTGTGATTCTGTGATTATTTATTTACTGTATATGTTAAGTTTAGCCAAATATAAATTAACAATCTGGTATTTTGAGCAATTCAAATTCGGCATGTGTGGAAGCGAATGGTTGAAAATATCTAGATGTTACAGTTGGTATCAGAGCTTTGGCTCTAGGAAAACTTAGCATATATGGTAGATTTAATTACGGAATCACTTACATTCGAGCTTGAATTCCTTCTTCTTTGACTCGGTTTCCTTTGAATTTTGGAACGTTCCCCTCGGTTCCAAAATCCATCCTTATCTCTCCCTATTCATATTCTGGAGTATCCCATAACTCCACTTCAAACAATCTCTATAATAAATCGACGGTCTCGCCAATCTTCGAATGATTTGTAAAAGGGCGAAACTCTTTTACAATAGGCATTGATTTACCGAAAATTTCTGTATCCTCAGTTTACGATGCTGTCTATCTCCTGCATACCTGAATTCTATCTCTTGCGATCGAATGTCGATTTGCCTCGGAATTCTGCATCGATCTTATTCTTAAAGTCATAGTTGACCCAGTTAAGGTTACCCATGATTTATAGAAACTTATCCATCTTCCTGTTTTGTTATTTAATCATCTTATCTTTGTTTCGAACCTATCTTTGAATCAAAATTCTCTTTGATTTGAGTCCATCAAATTCGAACCTCTATCCTTGCTTTGAAATACATTCTTTTATCGTCGAGCGAGGAAGTGTATTTGTAAATTAATGAAAAAATGTTTATATTTTGTGTTGTTTGAGTTGTTGATGTTGATTTGGGTTTTCGATCGATTTGTCTGATCAACGCTATCGATACGATTTCCAAAACACTCGAACAGAGCAAACTGACACAATATTGTTTTCAAATTCGGTAGATGAAATAATTTTGTATAAAGTACATTATATATATACATATATATAATTTTCCTGAAATTAAAAAGATAACTGAAATGGGTTATTTAAAAATGATAATATTTGATTTTCATTTAATAAACCAATGATTATTGTCCCCTAAAAAATGAAATTATAAACTGATTTAGAATTTGAAATGAATTTAAATTAAGAATTTGATAATTTAATTTTCGATAATTTTGAATTATGGTTTAAAGGTTTTAAAATGCCTATTATTTAAAGTATTTTCGAATATAAACTGTTTTCAAAGAATTTTAAATGTTTAAATCAGTGCTCTCCTGTTTTGTCGCTGGAAAATAATTTTGGTAATGGCGGCCGCATCATCGACATTCATTTTCGAGTTTCGAAGCGGAGAGACCATTCTGTAGCCTTGCTACAGTATTCTGTTGGAAATTAAATTGATTTGAATTGCTGAAGTATGACTTGCTTTATAATATGGGTATATATTTATAGATTTGATTTGACTTATATATATATATATATATATATATATATATATATATATTTGTATATTTATCCCCAATGGTTGAAGTGATATCGGAAATTTAATTCTTAAATTTATGTTAAAGGATGTTTCAATTATAAAATAAAGTCAAAAAATTTGAATAAATATTTAAAATTGAAATAATTGGATTGGGAAAAAGTTACTTGTAAATTACTCAATTACATTCCAATATAATTTACCTAAACCATTCAGAAGTGAATATGTAAGTGAATAATTTACAATGTAAAATAATGATTATTGATTTTATAAATAAAATTTGTGTGATTATGACAAATGTTATACACTTAAATTTTGATTATAAAAATGTTAATAAAGATAAATAGAATAATAAGTTAATTGAATAATAAAGGAGAAAATTTTGTTTTGAATGAAACCATTTTGTAACAAACATTAATAAATTTAAATTAACTAAATGAAATACCTTGAATTTAAAATCAAAATTTGGATATTAATTAATTTAAGTCAAAATTTATACAGTTTTAAATTAACTGTTTTATTTAGTTTTTCAATCCATTTTCTTTCTGGTTGTTTCTATTCTCCTATCTCCTTCCTTTTCGGAGATGAAAAGTTTTGAGTGGGGAAGAGTGTAAGGACCGTAAATTTTTAATAATTTTATTTGTTTTATTAATAAGTTTAATTTAAATCTTGTGAAATTTTAAACAATAAAATTTTGAAATAAAAATTTGAAATGTGGAATGCGTCTAGTTAAACATTGCAAATAGTAAATTTTCATTTGATAATATGGAAGTTTATTTTCTTGTGTAATTCTATTTCAATTTAAATCAGTTAACATTTGATGATAATAAAATGTTTTCCAAACCTAAATATTTTTATACAATAAATTTGTAAATCATCTTCTGAGTGAGACGTCGTCCTTCGTTTCGTCAAATTTTGACTTATATTACTCCGTTTATCTTATTTTCGACAGATTTGCAGCATTGTTCGGTGTCAATTATCGACTTTTGATAGGATGATCGTACCACTGATATCTGTATTCCGTTTTGATCGTCCCATCGTGCTAATCTCCACAGTATATTCATTTGCGTGTTTCGAGATTCGGTACTCGACTAAATCGACAAAACGATTAATCGTACTTGCACCCAATTCTAACATTTTGGTTTCTCTATACCTTTTTATTTTCAACCGTACAAACCAAACAGTCATTTGATAGTTTCTACCTGAATTCGCGTGCGTGACTTTCAATATTCTACCAGTTTCCAATGTAGCATTGCCCGTTCATTTCTTTTACTTCAACATGCCTCCACCTGTTTTCTCTCTCTTACCTTTTCTTAAATCTGCATGGTTGTCTGCTCATCTTCTTCTTACATCTCCTTCACAAATCCAAGCTTCCCTAGTACACGCAACTTCCCTCCACCATTCACGCACAGGTTCAGCCACTTGCCTCCCTCTCAATGAGCCTCCGCCATTAGCCTCGGTAACTCTTCTCTTCGGTTGCTCCTTCTCTCTCGCCATGATCCCACTCACTGACTTGCTTCCACCCCTCTGCCTCCTATCACTTCGGCAGCCATTTACGTACGGCCTGACCCTCGATCTCGCCTCTAGCCTTCACGACAGCAATTCCACTTTCTAACGGTACAACCTCCTTCTTTCTTCAATATATAATAGTGATATGTATGGGTCTGTCACATATAAATAAATTGTTAGTTATATACTTATTTTTGGTGTATATGAGTTTTGTGTATATAAAGTTGATTATAATCTTCTGTTATACAATAATAATAGTTTCATATATAGATATTGTTTGAGATTTTATGTATATAATATATATTCGAACTGTTTATATAATGATAGGTTATATTTTCCAGAAACTCGAGTTCTGTTTCGTGTACTGCATCCTCTTTATTTACATATAGTTATATATATGATTAAAGTAAAATAAAATATGTTAGCTGTATAGAAAGTTATGCCAATTGTATATGTTAGTTTATAAATACTATAATAAAGTAAGTTTATGTATTATTATATGAAACAGCCTGTACTAGTTGAATATATATAGTGATACATTTAGTATCTGTTTACAATATGTATGGCTTATAGTATATATTATATGAGAGTTTCATATACATTATACTATTTGAGTCTATTATATGAAATAGTATATATATTCAACAGATTATATATGTTGCAGCCATTGAATTTGAAAGGGGGAAGTGGAATTTGAGAAGTGATACATACATACATACATACATACATACATACATATATATATATATATATATTAGTAGGCTGGTATTTTTTTAGTCACGGAAATAACATGTATATATTTTATAAGTTGCATTGATATTTTGCTTTTTGATATGTCTAGTATACGCATAAATAGTCTGCATATTTTGTTTAACATGTTTGCTTGCATAGTGTATTTAGTGTATTTATAGATTTTGACAGTTTTATTTAAAGGTTGATTTTATAAGTTATATAATATGTGTATACTTTTGATTTTTTTATGTACGTGTTTTAGAATCATTTTTATTATATATTATAGAATATAGATTTCATATAATATGTTTATTTATTTTAGTATAGATTTAAAAATAATATATATATATCTATTGATTTTTAAGGTGTTTTAAATCAAACATTTGATCTTAAGACATAATACATGAATATCGTGCATTTTAATAAGAGCGTGTATATATATAAGTTTTAATCTAAAATATAATATATGATGTTACATACATATATATATATATATATACACGTTTACTTTAATATATGGAGATTATATTTTAAAATGTGTATTTCTAAAATTTTGGTTATATATATTGCATCTCGTTTCAGTTACATCCAGCTGATTTTTGCTTTGTTTTCCCTAATTTCAAATTCTGAGCTTTGTCTCATCGATCTCGATTCCATTTGCTTAGATTTGAGATTTGTCGTTTGATTGGTTGATCGGCTGGTTCACGATTCAATTCATATCTTGTCAGGTTGTTAAATTCCTCTAGACTCGAAAGGTGAGCAATCATTCACAACCAATGTTCTTATATTTATTAAATTTGATTTCAATTGAAACGACAATCGAAATACGCTGTTATTAGTTATTTATGTTGTTATATATATGTTATCTATTCACCTGTGACATCTGACACCATTATTTTTTATTTATATTGATGATATATGCCTGTTATATTATTATCATATCTGTTATCACTCTGCTAGTTCCCTGTTAGTTTAGAATTCACTATGGGTTGAAATGATACATACCCAAATGATTTGTAGAATAGGAGAAAATCGTTATGGGTTGAAATGATAGACCCAAGCGATTTTCATTGAATTGAATTTGGGATTGCGGGTTGAAATGGTATATACCCGTATATATTTAAATTGCGGATTGAAATGATAAATATCCGTATCACTTGACCATAGGATAGAAAATTAAATACAGACACCGTGGTCTATATATAAAAATATTTGAAATGATTTCTATGGTTTTAGAAAGAAATATATGGTTTTGTATAAATATAGATTTCAGATATTATGTAAGTGTTATTTCCTATATAGTTAAATTCTTGATTTTTAGCTATAAATAAATTTGTTTTAATATAAATAAGAATAATAAAGTTTGATTTTTTTTATTAAAATATAATATGGTTAAGTACTTATTTAAATTAGATATTAATATAGAGTTTATAATGATATAATGAATTAGATTGAGAAGATAGATTTGATATTGTTTTGAAATGGTATTTAATTAAGAATTTGTTTAATTTAATCAATTTGAAACTTATTGTATTTGAGATTTAAAGGATATGATTTTATAACTTGAGGTTGGTTTAAAGTGATTAATGAATATTTCAAGTTTGAGTTTTATTTAAAGTATATTGTATTTATTAAGTGAATATTTTCAAGTCTAAATAATATTAAAATGAATTTGAGGTACATATGAAGTTATCAAATTTAGTTTTGAAAATGTGGAATATTGAAAGCTTTGAAATATATCGAAATTGAAATGGTTTATTGTGGTTCAAATCAGTATTTGAAATCAATATAATTTGAAATGGGTTAATTAAATTGAAATTGAAATCGATGATTTGAGATTTGATTTAAATTTGTATTTTGGAATTCGAGTTGATTTGGAATCAATTTGTGAAATTTGGGGAGTACTATTTTTATTATATAATTTTTTTTTTAAATTTATATCTTACTTTATAAATTATTTTAATATAAATCATTTTTAATATAAACTATTTTACTTTATAACCTATTTTATTATATATATACTATTTTAATATCTAAACTGTTTTAGTGGTGGAAGTTAGGTTTTCAAAGTTATGAATTTCAAGTATTATGTTTTGAAACTGTTATAATTTCTAGTGTTTGGTTTCGAAAATGTTATAACTTTGAAAATGCTATGATTTTGGAAATGGATATATTGAAATAGAAATGATATCTTATTTGGTTTTGAGACGGAAATGATATCGTATTTATATGGTTTTTAAATTTCAAAGATATTTTGGTTTTGAAGTATAAACTATTTCGAAATGTCCGCGGTGTTATAATACTGTTAGGTTGTCAAAGAGACCGGGATCGGAAGTTGTCATACTCTCTGCTAACTCTGAGAACCACTTTAACAACCGTGTACGCGGTGGAGATTCCAAAATGAAGTAGGATGGTGGCGACATCCTATTGAGGTATATACGTGGGCCCAACTCTCGTGAGTTGGGATAAGGTGGCTAAAACAGGAGCAATTGACGGGCTAATGAGGTAGCTCCTCTTATCGGACACACTCCTTCGATACCATTCTATTACTTTGTGATTGATTGGGTGCACCTTTGATTTTTTGGAGTGTGGCTCGTGGTGCGCGGTAGTGGCTGTTATGCGTTACCACCGGTCTGGAAGTGCAATTGGTATATCTACCCTAGCATTGCCTAGTTGTGTCATGTCACCTACCCTAGCGTGCCTTGTATGAGTTTGATTTGTGCAGTTCCTATGGAGTATCCCCTGGTAGCCTTCCGATCTGGAGGTATTACGGTACCGTATAGACTATTGGCACTATAAAATGTGTTAAGGGGAATAAGGGTAACGCCTTAACGTTATTTTTAAATATATTATACTTTACTTTAGACATTATTATAATAGCGTATATTACTACATAGTAGATAGTTTAACAGATCCTTAGAGGATGGTTATCCCAAACATCCTTTGAGTTACTTGTATTTCAGTTGTTATTTCACTTGAGTTGGATTTATTGATATAAGAATGTTAATCCTGACTCGAGTGTTTGTGTTTTGCTTTGCGCTCGGGTCAGACTGAGTGATACAGCTTTGAGACTTACCTTTGGAGTTGGAGCTTTGCTTGGAAATCTAGCTATCTATCCAGCTTTCAGATATTCGGTTGATTCTAGTGATGTATTCTGATCTTGTATTTGACTATTGTATTTGAGACTTCTGTTGTATCTTATTTAACTCTGTTATATATATAGTAGCTTCATAAACTACTATCTTTCGTTTTCGCTGCATATTGTATATTACTCTGTGTCTGTGATTATTTATTTACCGTATATGTTGAGTTTGGCCAAATATAAATTAACAATATGGTATTTTGAGCAAATCAAATCCAGCATGTGTGGATGCGAATGGTTGAAAATATCTGGATGTTACATAATGTCATAAAATGTCTGTAACATCCCGCCTTTTGTACGTTTTAAACCGACGATAAACCACACATGTCGGACTCAAACCATACAAAAAGCGGATTATTATTGGGGTGAATATGAAAAAGTAGAGAAAGAAAAAAACAAAACAGAATCTTGCAGCGGAATGACAAAATATAATAAACAAATAACAGTTCATAAAGCTGTTTTACATTTGATTATACTTGTACAACATAGAATCAGAGTTACACATACCAAAGAATAATGAATAACAATGCAGCGGAACAATGTGATGCGGTGGAATAATATAGTAAATAATAGTAATACAATCTTCGTCTTCGTCCTCCAGAAATGAGGTCTTCAAAACCTGAAATGCTCAGACTAACCCGAGCGAATTGAAAAGAAAAAACACCCGAGTCAGAACTAAAAGATCTTATGTAAGTTAAATAAATGGTAAACAATATGAGTGGAATGGCACCAGAGATGTTTACGGGATTTGACATCTCCTATCCAGTGTCTAATGTGAGTGCAATAACTTAAGATATGTTCGGGATGCACAACTCTTAAGGATCCGTTAAACTATCTACTATGTAGTAATATATGCTATTATAATAGTGTCTACAGTAAAGTATAATATAAATTAAAAATAACGTTAAGGCTTTACATTTTCCACCTTAACACACTTTTGTATTCCCATAGTCTATACAGTACCGTAATCTCCCCCGCACTGGGCATCGTCAGAGGGCACTCCATAGGTATGGTACAAAACAAAAATCGTATAAGGCGCGCTAGGGTAGGTGACACGGCACGACTAGGCAATGCCAGGGTAGATGTACCAATTACGCTTTCGGACCGGTGGTAACGCGTAGCAGCTACAACCGCCAACCTCGAGCCACACCCCTAAAATCAAAAGGGCCCTAATCAATCACAAAGTAATAGAATGGTATCGAAGGAGTGTGTCCGATAAAAGGTGCTACCTTCTTAGCCCGTCGACCGCTCCTGTTTTAGCCACCTTATGCCAACTCAAGGGAGTCGGGTCCACGTATATACCTCAAAGGAAACGCCGCCACCATCCTACTTCATTCTAGAATCTCCACCGCATACATGGTTGTTAAAGTGGTTTTTGGAGTTGGCAGAGAGTATGACAACTTCCGACCCCGGTCTCTTCAACAACCAACCGTCATTATAACAATGCGGTCATTTCAAAATAGTTTATACTTTAAAACCAAAATATCATTGCCCTTCAAAACCAAATCAATATGATATCATTTTCATTTCAAATATATCCCTTTTCAAAACTCGTAACACTTTCAAAGTTATAATATTTCGAAATCAAAACACTTGAATATAACACTTTCAGAATTATAATACCTTGAAACTCATGACTTTGAAACATAACTTCCACCACTTAAATGGTTTAAATATTAGGATACTATATATAATAAAATAACTTCTTAAATTTCACAAATCAATTCCAAAACAACTCGAATTTCTAGATTTTAATTTAAGCAAATCCCAAATCATAAATTTCAATTCAATTCAGTTTCCAAATAAACTTTTCCGAATTGTGTCGATTTCAAAACCATTTCAAATTCAATATATTTCAAACTTTAAGTATTCAACAATTTCAAAACTAAGTTTGGTAATTACGATTCAACAATTAAATTTCTATTATTTAGTTTTGAAATGTTTTACATAATAAATCCATTATCATTTATATAAAGCTCATATTAAAAATAACCAAATATCTCCTTCAATCTATTTATACTTGAAATATTCATTTAATTCACCTTAAACGAAAATCAAGTTATAAAAATCATACCTTCTAAAATTTCAAATTTAACAAATTTCACATCAAGCTTATTTGAGTTTAATTCCTAAATAAATTCAATTTCAAATAAGTCTCAAATTTATCTTCCGACCTTAATTTATTTAAATCATTATAAACTCTATATTAAAATATAATTTAAATACTTAACCATATTATCTTCAATAAAAATCAAACTTATTATTAAGCTTATTCTGTATTAAAACAAATTATACATAGCTTAAAATCAAGGATAAAATAACATTATATAATATCTAAATCAGTATTTATCTAAAACCATATATTTCTTTACAAAACCATATAATCATTTCAAAATTTTATATATAGACTACGGTGTCTATATATAATTTTTTATCCTACGGTCAAGTGATACGAATATTTATCATTTCAATCCGTAATTTAAAATATAAATATGGTAATATATCATTTCAAACCGCAATCTCGAATGAAATAAAAATCCATAACAACTTGCAGTTTATAACAATATAAAATACAACATCCATTCGTCCAATATCAATCATCAAACATTTATCACAATCATCATCCAATTCAATTAATAACATCAATATAGAACAGATGATAAATAACAGGTATTTACTGGCAGTTTATATTCGACAATAAATTAAACAACTATTTTATCCAATAAATTCAAATAAACTGAGATGATGATTCAAAATATGCCAAACAGTCATAAATAAATTTCTAATCACTTCATAAAACAATTTAACAAACATAAGAAATTTTAGAAGTTGTGAGTGGGTTAAAACACTCATCTTTTGAATTTAAATTGAATTCAAATCCAATTTAAACCCAAAAATTGAAAAATCTCAGAACCAGTCCAAACCAGTTTCATAATGTCCGAAATTTCAATACAACCATAACAAAAAGAAACCGCGGGTAAATCGGATATCGTATGCGAAAGTTATGCAATTTAAAACATTCATACAAAATTAAGTTACGTAATTAGAGTAATTAAACATACCATAATCACGCAATTAACTTCCCAAGGCCTTTCTCCTACCCGCATAACCCAGAACCACGCTACCAGGCAAAAACATCGACGCCATATCTCACTCATCACGCCACCTCGGCGAGCCAGACGCCGCCGCACCCAGGCCTGAGACGCGCCTCGATGTGCATAGCCTTCCGCCACCATCCACGAACCCCAGCCACATCTATCGATGCCCAAAATAGCAGCGGTCGTCGAGAAAAATCGAACCCTAATTCAATTTTTGGCGAAAATCCACCCATCAGATCGACAAGCGAACAACGCTGATACGTCCCACTCGTCCATCGCCACACAACGGTACAATTGATTTGACGATCCGACGATGTTTATCGGAATGTGATGAACGACCGATAATTGTTCTTCAATTTCTGGACAAATAGTGACCCAAATTGGAAAACGAATTATAGATCTGAGATGCGCTCGTCGAGAGCTTCAAATCGATATATAATTCGATATATATTAGGGAGTCTGAAATTTTGAAGTGGAATTTTGAATTGAAACTGGATTGTGAATTTTAGGGTTTGTCTGCCATTGAGAAAGAGGAGCATTAGAAATTTCTGTACATACAGAAATGAAAAGTAGAAAGGCTGCTAGGGTTTATAATGACATATATATAGGCAGAATACGATAGAAACAAATGAGCTTGATTGGTTTGGAAAATTGAACTATAACGACTCAAAAAGCCCATTACGACTCCGGAACGAAAATGTGACAACCTATATATCAAAATAGATGTTTTAAAATATTTTGAAATCAATGAAACAAGTTTCAAGTTCAAATTCCATCGTATGAAGAAGTTATGCTAAAATCAAGTTATTTCAAATTGATTCAATTAAATTGATTTCGAGGCGTTTCGAGCCCGTACGATCAAACGGCAAATCTGATCGTTATGAAACTTGAACTCCTATAATAATTCACCGTTATGGATCCGATGAAACTAGTTTCGTCTAAATCCGAGTCAGTGGCCAAAATGACTATTTTCCAGTTATTAAATTAAGTTAATAATTAATAAATTAAATCACTTTTTCAGTTTACACTTAATTATTTACCATTTCTATCATTTTTTATTTCTCAATCATTTACAATAACTTAAACAATTTTAGATGCCAATTTAAAGTTGATTATCTCATCAATCTTAGTGTTATTTTTAAATTTCATTAAATTCAGAAATTATAAATTAAAACTCCAAAATCCATTTATTAAATTTTTAAACCTTGTTCTTCAAGTCTTTTATTACAATAAGGATATAACTAACATTGTTCTAAATCTTGGTACTTAATATTTCCCAATTTCATCTTAATTTCTATTTTCATAATATTTAAATATTAATTTTCATTTAATTTCAATTAATCCAATTATTAAATTTAAATTAATAAATCTTTATTCTCATTCCTTTTATTCAATCAATCATTATCTTATGAATAAACTTAACATTACTATATATCCAATTGCCCTAATGGTTTATAGTCATCAACTAAATTCATATTAACTTAGTATTTAATTACGTTTAATTGCAATGGATTTAGATCTAATTCAGTAGATTAAATAAATGGGTACACAATTAATGATTATCACTATTTGCCTAATTTAATCCTATACTTTATTATCAACCAACAGTTATTATAATTACTTATCTAGCATTGATTCTATCAAATTACAATTAATTACATATTATTTCATAAATTTATATAACTTTGAATTTATTTTCCAAATTTACTAATTACAATCAATTATACCCTTACAATTGTCTCGGTTAATTGTGATTGCACTAAATTAGTTATTTATTAACTTGCATTAACATTGGTACCTTAATTTACATTCAATTACTATTAACAATGTGTTGTTTCATTAGTCATTTAAATAATAACATTTGTTTTTCTATATTCACTTTGTAACCCAGGATAACCTTTCAATCACCTTATTAAATTTGAATTCCATTAACTTATTAATAAATAACTTAAGTTAACTTTATTACATTTCGTTTTGGTTATCATTTCATCCTCAAATTACAAATTTTTATTTCTTCCAGATTTAATTACCAAAATCATATTAATTAACAAATTTAAACATCGAAGGTTACGGGTCGTTACACTCTCCCCCGCTTAAAACTTTTCGTCCCAAAAAGGAAAAGAAGGGAAAAGAAGAATTAAATAAACAATACATCTTATTCAAAAATATTAACTTTATAAACAAGTAAATTTATGAAATTATTTATTTTAAATAGAATATACCAATTTTATAACCGTTAATCCTTTTATACTCAAATTAATAAGGTTTGGAGAACATTTTCAAAAAAAATTCTTAGTCCAAAATTTAGAGAAATTTTTTGGCAGAGTCTCCTTTGTACGGAGAGGCTTGGAAGAAAATATAATTATCAAATATAACAATATATAACATATATTTTCAAATAATATATCCCAACATGGGAAAAATAATATAATAGCGCTATAAAATCGAAATCCGAAAACGTACCCATTTGTCGGGCAATTAACACTTATTTTATGAAACCAAAAGCAGTAGAAATTGCTTCTATAACCTGTATTTCACTTATATGATCTAAAAAGATTAATAATTATATAAAATGAAATATTTAAAATTGTTTTAGCCACTAACAAACAAATCAATATAAACAACAATCACTTGCAACAAAACATACAACCATCACATAAGATCTACATAAATCAATTATCCATTCATATCAAACAAACCATATAGTTGTTTGGGTTCAAAAACTTTAAATTGTACAGAATGAAAAATAAACTACTAAGTGCACCCTTTTACTCAACAGTCTTAATGAAACTAGATAGATTATTCATTCATCCAAACATTTTAAAGTATCTTTTCCCAAACAACCATAAGTCAAATAAACAACAATTTCAAACAATAGATCAAGTTCATTCTTATTAATTTCATTTCATAATATTTGTTGTTTGATTTCTTTTTCATTCATATAATGATTTATCTTTTTAATTTACGTTTATTTCTAGCAAATTTTCTTTTCCATCCATTGATTCAGTGTTTATTTCACTTATTTGCACTTATACTTACACAAATTCATTTTCATTTATTCATATCATGTAAATTTTCCTTTATTGCATTACATTCATTCATTACTTAACTTCATTTATTTACATTCATTTATCAATAGCATTCATGTTCCATTAAATTTCTTATGCATTTCAATTCATTTGCTTAAGTTTATAATCATTTATTTATAATACTTACCTTCTATTATATTTACTTACAGTAACATTTCAATTCTACTTAGGTTTATAACAATATATCCTCAATTCTTATTTATTAAAGGACTTCATTGAATACTTTCATTACTTTAAGTTTTACTTGTATAATTTCCATTACATTTTCTTATTAGACATGTCAACTTTTAAATCTTTGGTAAGTTATATACATTCTTTTTAAGAATGCAATTGAAAATTATACAAGTTCATCTTATACTTTTGAATTTAACTATTGAAATCTCCATTTTATTACACACACACACACATGTATTTGTACAAGATTAATTTGATTATAAATTATACAAATTTAATTTTAAATTATATATATATTACATATTTATGTACGCATGCTTGTTAATTAAAAGATTTTAGTTAATGTTATAAATTATTATAACATCATTATCTTATAAATCGTAAATTTTATAATTCATCTAAATTTAAAATAGTTTCGAACTTCAGTTATAACTTTATAATTTTATATTTTATTTTAAATAATTGTAAATTATTATTTATATCCTTTATAAATTATAGAATTCAAGTACACTTACCTGAGTTATGCCCAAGGCACCAAAATTTTGGGTCTCACATTAAAGGGTACCTATGGATTTAGACTACGAGATTGGCCTAGTAAGTACAAGGAGGATTAGGGAGGTTTTCCATAAGAATAATCCTTGATTAAGTAGTGTTCCTCCTCAGAGAAACCTTCCTTAAACAACATTATAATGCGATTATTCAACATGGAAACTAACGTGACTACAACACATAAGGACTTTAATGTTAAATCAGGGGTTGTATGCGGTAGGGTAAAAGGTTGAATTTCAAACAATAAAAACCATGCTATTAATGATGCACGAATTCGTTTGTCCTATCATTATAAAACTTTTAATTGCATGTTAAATCATATTTAATATATTTTGAATTATTTGCAGATTAAGTTAATACTGATTTATTTAAATATAAATTTTGGTTTAATAGTATTTGTTAGTATCAATACTCAATAATGTATAAAAGTATCTATACATGTATAATACTATATCAATGTCTAGGTGACATATATATACATACATACATGCATACATATACATATACATATACATACATATATATACATATATATATGTGTGTGTGTGTAATGAAAGCGTGTATATCACATATTTATTCATTCTATTAGAAACTTAGATTTTATATCAAATTAAATTATATATATAAGTTTTAAAATACTTACAAATTATATATTTCCTGAAATAGTTATTTAAAATTATATAAAATTTTATTTTATTTTCAAAGAAATGATTTACGAAAAATATTTACTTTTATGTTTTGTAAATCTAATTTCGTAATATTTTAATTTTTAATACTATTATTCACATATATAGATATTTATCCTAAAATTAATAAAAATGTTTTAAGTAATTTTTTTCATCTATGGTCAAAAGATGTAAGTTTATACATTAGTTACATATACTAAACATAGAATAAGTACTAATACCTAAATTTTTCAAGCCGAGGATGCACGCATTGGACTAATAGTTTGACCTTCGAAGCACTTCCTCTCTACTCCAACGTTGCAAGGTCAAGCTCAAGTCTTAATGATAGAGATCATGTTTTTGCAAAGAAAATGATTCCAATAGGGTCTTATTTATAATGAAAATCTAGAGTTTGTGATGTCATAAATATCTTAACTCCTTGAGAAATAGTTTCACCGTTCACATTTGAATAATTTGATATCATCCACTCCTTTCTCATTGAATGATAAGAAATGAATGTTCACTTATATGACATGCCTTTAGATTTTTTTTATTCAAGTCAAGGAATATTTTTTGTTCTAAATGAAAGAGAATAACTGGATTCTAATTCGTATTAAGACTAAGCTAAAAAAGACTTCATTGGTATTATCCAATTTTGAAGATATTATGAATTTCATTTGAGCAGAAACAATATAATAGATAAATTAAAAAAGTTTTGTATGGACTCACATATGTAGTTAAATAACAAATTATTGATTAATTTAGCATCATTTAGATGAATAAATATTTAAATATTATCCCATTTAATTTATTAAAAGCATGTTTAAATTAAATAAATGTGTATTTACATGCATTTTATTAATTAGTTTATATAGTTTAGAAATTAAATTAGCATTAGAAAAATTAAGTCCTTGTTAATTTACAACATTTACAAACTATTTCACTAAATTTATTTTGGTTGAAATTGAGAGGTGCAGTTGTGTGGCTCCTAGATATAAATTCCACTCTTCGTAGTATTTAAATAATTTAAATATTAAAGCATGTGCTAACTTTGTTGAAGTATGGTAATAGACACGAGTTTAGTCGCTTATAGATCATATAATATTTAAGCGGATTCTTTTTTCTAACCATTTAAAGACGAATAATTAAGTAATAATATGTTGTTCATGTTATGATTCTTCATCAACACTATGGAACTTAGACATCTATAGTTAGTCAATGGTAAATACCCTTATAACATCCTTGTTTGATTGTGAAGTTTGACTTTCAAAGTCAATTGTTTCATTTTGTTAAATTTTATTGATTAACTGTTTTACTCTGACTGGATGTTTATGACTTCCTTTTAAATTTCAATTATGTAATAGAACCAAGATTTTTAGAGTTTTGATGATGACAACCATACAACAATGCTGCTAATGAATTTAACAAGTGTTACATGTTGAAGTTAAGCAATATCAATTTAGAACACGAAGACAAGCTACATATATGACATATATAAAGATGATATACATGTGCATGATAGTCAAATCGAAGCAAATAAGCCAATGAAGGCGCATATAAGTATTCGGGTAGTTATAATGGATTTAAAAAATCTACCAAAATACAACAAAGTTGAAGAAACACCAAACGTTGGAAAAACGATCCCATATGTCAAATATGTTATTTATTAAGTCCTTATAATTTAAATTTTTTGAATCATCACAAGTGATATCCAAATCACTTCAAACTTTGATACAAAATTCTATGCATCATATGGTATTTTTGGAAAAACAATCGAGAATTTTTTTTTGAAGTAGAGAAGCATAGAAAGCACATGACCTAGATTGTGCATTGAATAACCCACAGGTCAACATGTAGGATAACCATAGGACAACCTGTGCACTACCTCAGGTTTACATATGGTCATTCCATAAGTCTACTTATGGTAGTTTAGGTTGTAAATTCTTCTCCTTTACAACGACTAATTTTTTGGATCGTTGTGACTTCTCCTTCTTCCTCTTCGTTCTGATACTCATTTCTCTTCATTTCCAAGTATTGTAACCCTATGTTCACATTTCTACAACATCTATAAGTATCCCCCAACATCCCTAAATTAGGATACAGTTTTAAACAACTTTCATTACTCTGTGTTATGCTATCTATTGTCTAATTGCTCTCTTATACATTCGTTTCTAGTTTATTCAAAAGAAATCAACACGATAAACGATCATTCAATTTCACTACTTTAAGATTTTGGTCTTTATTTCTCCTAAACATGTAACATGCAGTAAAACGTCAATTTTAGGGGATATAGGAATTTGTAGTTCAAAGCTACTAATTAGCGTATTGAATACACAATATGTGGTAAAAAAGGGTTCTTTTTAAAAATAAAAGTTGAAGTCCTATTATACAGTCTTCAGGTAGTTGGTATTCAATTTTTATTGCAAACTATTAAGGAAGTTAGGTTTGAAGTTCTATTAAGGAGTCCTCAATTAGTTAGTGCTGAAGTTACAATTTTCTAGGAGGTTGTGATATAGTTATTTCTCCACGTGAAGACAAAATTGTTAGTGAAATTCTAGAAAGGGAGTTCCAGGACCAAGTATACAATGGGAGGTCTAAACTAATATAAAATTTTCTATATTATCATTTAGTATTTCCACTTCATTCGCCATTAATTACTCTATTTATATTTATTGTCCATGTTCGATCCGGAAAGCACGATTTTCACTTTCTACATCGAAGAAGATGAATCCTCAATTGAACAGTGTATATTTCATTAGTCTTGATGCAAACCCAATATGATTGTAATGTGGATAATATCATGTGATTTCTACTCATAAGATCCACGATATTCTAAAATTGAAAGACCACTTCATATCATCACATGATCAAATCTTCTATTTGACTTAAAAACAATAGCCTATAGAAGACTCTCGATGAGTAGTTCTTTAAAGGAGCAACTTATTGGTTAACCAAATAGTCATGAGTAAATCATTGTAAGTCATATGAATAATGTTACATACACTAGTCTTGTTGGTATGTTGATATCAATTTCTCAAAATAATAATGTCTAGGGATATTTAAGAATAAATATTTACATTTGTTTGTATGATCCAATACTTATGGTTATGAACTCTTTTGTAACTGCGATCTATTATACACTTTCTGGTTAGGATTTCTAATTATATGTTATAATGTACACTTAAAATTATGTAATGTTCACGTATAACATAAATAAAACCAAACGCATACTTTTATTTTGAAGAAGATTTCTCATAAGAGTAATTGCATATTTACCCCTATCGCACACCCTTTAACTCTACTTGATACAAGACAAGCTAAAGGCCGCTAGAGAGAAAAACACTACCACTGGAGACAAAACTATTCAGTAAGTGACGATAATTCATGCACTCTAAGATTCAGTCGATTAGGTCAAAGATCTAGTGACATAAGTCAGATGATAGATGAAAAGAGAGCGAGTGATGACCACAAAACGATAGAGGATGCGATGTTATGTATAATGTATATGTGTTCTAGACATAAAGACTTGTTAAGTATGAGCTATTTGAACTTATTTTTGTAGTACTTACTTTCCTACCATTTTCTGGTACTATGTAGCATATTTTTCTTGTATTTATTGATCGCATAATTTCTTACGAGGATACATGATTGATTGCGATAATATTGAATTACCCACAAGAGAATATAGTAATATTGTTGTTAGCTTGGCGTTGCCAGTTAGTTATATATGTATGCATGCATGCATGTATATGTATTATAGTGACTTGTGATGAAAGGAAATCAACCAAATACTAGAGAAGAATTCTCAGGAAATTCACTACGGCATAGGAAAATTTATTATTGTTATCTTCAAAAAATAACAAAAAAGTGTAAGGAAAGCATTAACAATTGTAGGAAAAAGATTTTGCAGACCATATATAAGCAAAGTAGGGCGTATATTAGGCTTCTCTAACGCATAGTGTTACTCATTTTTTTGTAAGTAGGATGGAAATCTAACCAAGGTATCTTAACTTGACCCGGTCTAAACCAACTAAGTCTAGGTCAGCTCGCAACCCAGCCACGATTGAGGGTAGGTTGATTGGGTTTCATATGTATGATGTTGACTCAAATCTAGCCTAGGCTGCATCAGCTCCTTAATTGCATGTCAATCTTCTGTTAGATGAGCCTCCCTATGGAATAGCCCCATCAACCAGCTCACCCGTCAAGACAAGGTACTAGCCTAGTTTGGCCCTTCTCTTTTTGACCAACCGACTCTTTCTTTACCCTCCTTACAACTAGGCTCCAGGTCAGCCCGTTTGCTCAGGTATCTCCCATCCAGCATAGTTTGAGACCATCTTAAGGTTGTCCCATCATTGATCCAGCTTTGATTCCACTACCTATGTAGCGACCCGTGTAAATTCGATGTTTAAAATGAATTAAATTAATAAGATTTTAATTTAAAATTAGGAAGAAATAGAAATCTTATTAATTTATATGAAAGAGAATGTTGAAATTTGATGTATCAAGGGTAATTAAAATTTACAAATTAAATTATATATTGCAATTAATAGTAATAATGGAAATTGTTGCAATTGATATAAAGTTTGAATAAGTAAATTTAGGCAAGTATTGAATGTATCAATGGAATAAAATATTGATTTATGGAAATTAAATGTAAACGGAGGTAATAAAGTAATGCAGGACAATAAATAACGTAATTAGTACAATCCCTTTTTATTTGTAAACTATTGTAAGCTGTTAAATTTTTGAAATGTGAAAATTTGAAAATAGATTCTGTATGTTAGATAATAAATTGCAATAATTAAAGTTAGTAATTAATGGGTTAAAGAGAATACCAATTTATTCATAAAGTGAATATAAGTGAATGTAACAAAATAAATAGGAAACGCTAATTATTCATAAGTGATGGTTAATGTAAAAGGAATAATTAATTGGATTTAGAATCTTAATTTGTATGTGTGCATATATTTATAATGGAATATAAAAGGGAAAATATAATTATATACAAGTTAATAATTTATAAACTTTAATGAACATTTCTATTTAATAAATTTATTAGGAAATCAAACTCATTTAAGGGTAAGTAATTATAATGTGTTGATGATATAAACGTTACTAAATTTTATAGTAGTAACGGAAGTGCAAATGGAATGTAACCGTAGAAATTTAAGCTAAGAACTGAATGTAAGGAAACAGAGGCAAATAGAAATCAATCAATGAATGTATATAGGTTGTTAAGTTAATAATAAATAGAAATTGGACAACATCCATATAATACAATGGATTGCAATTTGTGGGTTGGAAATAAAGGGTGAGTAGAAATTGATTGGTTATATTAATTGAATGAAACTCCAATTTGTTGGAATAAGGTAAAAGGTGTACTTGGTAATAAATGTAAAAGAACTTAAATATTGAATTTATTTAATATATAATAAGTGATGTTTGAATAAAACCAATACGATGTAAACAACAAACTTATAAATGTGGGATTTAGAGTTTTTGACAACAATTATTATGAGCTATATGTATATTCAGTCCATTCAATTTAATTGGTAAATCATTGAAATAAATGTTACGTTTAAATAAATTTAGGTAATAATGGGGAATAACGTAAATAAATTCTTCATTAAATGATGGTTAGTGTATATAAAGAATGGAGGTAAAACTTTATAAATTGATTTGAATCTGAAATTTAATGAAAGGAGTAATTGGAATTAAATGGATTAAATGTTTGAAGTTACGTAAATTTTAATTTAGATAAAAGGGTATGCATTTATGTAATAGAGTATGAATCTATTGTTAAGTTTATTTATAAAATGGCAGTTGGGTAATTGAAATGGTGCAAAAGTAAGCTTGTCAGTATATTAAAGTAATATATGATAATAGGTTTAATCGAAATAAATGAAACTTTAAAATCTAAATATTACATTTATAGGGATGTAAGTGAAATCGAAGAATGTTAGGATAATAATTTTTGAATCTAATATTAAATCCATCTATTTGAAATATATGAATGAAATAACCATTGATTTCTTTGATTGAATATAAATTTTTAGAAGGTTAAATTTTAATTTGTGAATTTAATGAAATTTAGGATTTATATTAAAATTTATAAATTTACCTTCTTTAAATTTGACATCTAAACTTGTTGGAATTTTGTAATGATTAAGAATTTTTAAAAGTAATAAAATGGGTCAATTTTTGAATCTAAATATAAAATTGGAATTTATTTATATATTTTAAATTTATTTAATTAATATAAAAAAAGCCATTTTGGTCATGGACTCGGATTTCGACGAAACCAGTTTCATCGGATCCGTATCAGTGAATTATTGTAGGGTTTCAAGTTTCGTAGCGATCGGACTTGTCGTTTGATCGTATGAACGCGAAACGTCTTGAAATCGATTTAATTAAAATCAATTTGAAATCAATTGGAAATTTTTGTTTTCAGCATAACTTCTTCATACGAAGGAATTTGGACGTGAAACTTTTTCCATCGCGTTCAGAATATTTTAAAATACCTATTTTGATATATGGGTTTATCCAATTTCGTTCCGGGTCAGAACGGGCTTTTTGGGCCAACTATCGGTTAGCACGTTTATAATTCGTGCCCACCTATTCTATTGCAGTTTGTCTATAAATAGGCTGTTATAAACCCTAGCAGCCTCTATTCCTCATTTCTATACATCTAGGAACTTATGTACTCCTCTTCTTCAATGGCAACAGACAATTCTAGATCCAAAGCTAAAAATTCAAAGTCTTCATAAAAATCCCAGGAAAATATATGTTGAAGATTAAATCGATATGAATTTGCGTCTGCTGTTCGTTTTTCAAGACGGTGACTGGATTTACCAGAAATCGCGGTCAAACCTTGAATTTCGAAACCCATATGGTCGATTTGGGGCTTTTCAATTTAGGCTTCAATCGAAGAAATTGAAACATGGGTTTGGTGAGGCTCATCGCGAGGAGGCTAGTGCAGGTGGTCGTTGGTCGTGCAGGGGCCTGAGGCGCCGGGAATTTGCGATTTAGGGTTAAGATTGTGGCGGTGGCAGCCGATGGGGACGAATTGGACAGGGGAACGTGCGGCCGGAGCAAGGGATTTCAATGGTGGTGGCGGCTTAGTCGATAGTGGCCCCTAGCGGCGGCGAGGGTGGGTCAAACGTTGGTGGAGATGGGTTTGACCAGATGCGAGTGCGTACTGGGGTAAGACGCGTGATAGTCGTGACGTGGACGAGTTGGAGTGTAGGTTTGTTTTATTTTTTATTTTTATTTAATTTTTGTTTTCAATCATTTAAATCGCATGACTTCGTCATACGATATCCGTTTCACGCGAATTTTTTTTGTTAGGATCGAAATTAAATTTCGGATCTGTTGACGCTAGTTTGGACAGATTTGGAGACCGTTGAATTTTTGGGTTTAAATCGGATTTAAATTCGATATAAATTCAAAAAGTGAGTGTTTTAACCCACTCACAACTTCTAGAATTTCTTATGTTTGTTAATTTGACTTAAGATATGAGTAGAAATTTATTTATGATTGTTTGGCATGTTTTATTCATCATCTCAGTTAATTCGCATTTATTTAATTTAACTGTTAATTAATTTTTATTTATTGCATATAAATTGACAGTTAGAATTTATTTATTTGCATATAACTGCTAGTTCAACAGTTATTAAATTTATTTATTTGCATATAAACTGCTAGTTTAACAGTTATTGAATTTATTATTGAATATAAACTGTTGGTTAATACATGTTATTTATTACCTGTATAATTTATATGCTCTATATCGATGATTGTTTAAATTGGATGATGATTGCAAATGATGGTTGATGATTGATATTTGGATGAATGGATGCTACATTTATATTGCATAAACTTCAAGTCATCATGCATTTTCATTTCATTCGGGATTGCGGTTTGAAATGATATACAACCGCATTTTTATTTTAAATTGCGGATTGAAATGATAAACATCCGTATCACTTGACCATAGGGTGGAAAATTTTATACAGGCACCGCGGTATATATATAAAATATATTTTGAAATGTTTTTATGGTTTTGTAAAGCTATATATGTATGGTTTATGGGATATTGAATTAGTTATTTATATACATATATATAGTAATTTTCGGTTTTTAAGCTTTGTATAAATTTGATTTGAAGTATAAAATAAAGTTTGATTTTTAAGGTCAAATATGATTAAGCATTTATTTAAAATCTAATTTCTGGAGTTTTTATGACTTAAATGAGAATAAGATTTGGAAGATGAATATTAAGTTAAATTGAAATTTAATAAAAATTAAATTTTTTAAAGGATGTGATTTTTATAACTTGATTTTTTTTTGTAAAGTGATTTAAATGAATATCAGGTCGATTTAAATGAATATATCCAGTTTAATAAATTGAAAGATTTTCCAATTATGTGAAGTTAAAGGTTTTACTTAAATTATATTGAATTCATTAAGTAAACAGTTCAAGTCTAAATAATAAGTAATTGAATTTGATATATATGGGTTTGTCAAATGAGTTTGTTTTTGAAATGGTGAAATATTTAAAGCTTTGAAACATAAGAATTAAAAATGGTATTTGGAAGTTTAAATCGATATTTGGAATTGATTTGTGAAATGTAAAGAAGCTATTTTGTTTTATAAAAGAAATTTAATATTTAACCATTTGAGAGATGGAAATTTGTTTCAAAGTTATGATTTTCAAGGTAGTATAATTTGGAAATATTATATTCCAGAGTTTTGATTTCTAAATATTTTACTTTGAAAACCCTATGATTTTGGAAAGAATATATATTGGAAAATAAAATGACATTATATTGGTTTGGGCCTAAATGATATCGTATTGATTTGGGGTTTTAAAAATATAAACGATATCGTATTTATATGGGTTTAAAATGGATATTTTATTCTGGTTTTAAAGTATAATTATTTTAAATGACCGCGGTATTATAATAACGTTTGGTTATTGAAGAGACCGGGATCGGAAGTTGTCATACTCTCTGCCAACTCCGAAAACCACTTTAACAACCGTGTACGCGGTGGAGATTCCAGAATGAAGTAGGTTGGTGGCGGCGTTTCTTGTAAGGTAAATACGTGGACCCGACTCCCGTGAGTTGGCATAAGGTGGCTAAAATAGGAGCGATTCTCGGGCCAATGAGGTCATACATCTGATTGGACACTCCTCTTCGATACTATACTTTGACTTTGGATTGATTCGGTGGCCACCTTTATTTTTGTTTTTGGGGGAGTTTGTTCGAGGTGGGCAGTAGCTGCGTGCTGCGCGTTTCCACCAGCCCGGATAGCAATTGGTATATCTACCCTGGCATTGCCTAGTTGTGCCGTGTCACCTACCCTATCGCACCTTGTACGAGTTTCTATTTGTTTCGTACCTATGGAGTGTCTTCTCGTAGTCTCTCGATCAGGAGATATGCAGGCACTGTATAGACTATTGGCACTATTACGTGTTAAGGTGGAAAATGTAAAGCCTTAACGCTATTTTAAAGTAAGTTTTTTTTTACAATTAGACACTATTATAATAGCGCAATATACTACATAGTAAATAGTTTAACGGATCCTTAGGAGATGTAAATCCCGAACATCTCTTGAGTTACTGCACTCATATTTAATTCTGTTAATTTAACTCACATAAGATCTTTTAGTTCTGACTCGAGTGTTTTTGTCTTTTCAAATTCGCTCGGGTCAGTCCGAGCGTTTCAGGATTTGAAGATTTAGCTCTGGAGGACGAAGACGAAGATTTGTATTACTATTATCTAGTATATTATTCAACTACACCATTTAATTCCGCTGCATTGTTATTGGTATGTGTAACTCTGATATGTGTTATATAAATATAAATGTTTTTTTTAAAACAGCTTCATGAACTGTATATTTGATTATTATATTTTATCCTTCCGCTGTGAGATTCTATTTTGTTATTTCTTCCTTGTTTTTCTTATTTACCCCATAACAATCCGCCCTTACGTATAGTTTGAATTGGCACGTGTGTCTGTTTAAATCGTGCGAAAAGGCGGGATGTTACAACCTATAACCTATAGTCCGTCTCATCTCACCTAGCACGTCATGCCCTTGGCTCTTTCTAATTCCCCATCCTCCTTGTGGTCTCAACAGACCAGCTAGGTTCATCTTACCACCTAGGCATGTAGGAGAAAAGCGACTATAGGTACATTTAGGTGTACCTACTTCTAACAAGAAGCATGTTCCATTTTCCACAAGCATACTTTAGGTACAAGCGCATTTAATGTAAAGCATAGTAAAGCATGCCACTGGTACAATTCTCTTGTTGACTTTTGTCTCTGCCACGCATTCCTCTGTTTCGCCAGATATCTCTTATCAAGCCCATTCAGACAAATCACTGGCCAACCATGCCTCATGCATGTTTTGCAGCACAGTCTTAGTCGTCGACACATTAGTTCAACTACTATAAGAACCTCATGCATGCTGACTTCCAAAGGGGTTGGGACCCATTTGGTTGGGATCTGGAAGGTTGCGACCAACTTGATTGGGACCTAGAAGGTTGGAACCCATGATTCGCCACTCCAATCCCCTGATACATCAACTCCTTGAGACTAGAAACTTCATTAGTCTTAGGTGACAATCTTTTTTATTACTATTTTCTTATAATTTCTTGTAATTGTAAGAGACACATATAGTAAGAGAAGTTCACAATAGTCATAGGTAGCTTCCTCAGACTGTTTCACCACTTGTGTCATTTACCTTTAAATTCTCTTTCCCTTTATTTTTTCTACCACTAAGCCTAGTGGTTAGCATGTAATTTTTATTCTTTATAACACATTATCATAATTCCGATGTTGACGAAAAATACCATCAACATTATGACAAAAGAAGGAGGGCCAACCTCTGATCTTATGGTCAACAGTCTACTGTTCAAGCTCTTTCCACACTTGATACCTCGCATCCAGCATCTATAGTGGCACCAGTGAACAATGTTCCACTACCCCCTCTAGTCACTAAGAATATTCTCCAACTATCTCAGTTTGGTTTCATGCCGTGCACAGTTGTTGTACACGCCTGCTTATCTCCTCACATTACTACTACTAGCATCTAAATTATCACAACTATACGTGCACCCTGTTTAAGGGCCATGCCCAACCGCTCGGAGAACCAGCAGTTCTCTTAATGCCCGAAGTAACCTATGGGTCACCAAATTATTCTCTCATTTGTATTTTCCCTCAACGACATTCGAAAGCAGCCAGATGGCCATCTGCATGTCTTAAGAGCCTAAACTCTACCGCCAGTACTTTTCTCAAGCTCATTTCTAAGCCTGTAAAATCTTATGAAGAATGCATCGAAGATCGCAGAGCCTGCATCATTCAACACCATCACCAAGGCTATCAAATGAGGATGAGTTATCATATGCTCATTGCCTTGTTTGAGGACTACCGGCCTTTGCCGTCCAAGACTGCACAAGTCGAATCTTCCTTCCCATCCGATCGGCTATCCACGAGGGTGGATTATTAAGAATTTATTTATTTATTAAGGACCTCCAGACTATCCAACAAGATTGTGTCATCTTGCATTCAATTCCTTGCTCGAGGACTGCCCACTGCCTATGAGTTTGGGTGAAACATCTCTCCCTTTCATGCTGGGATGGATCGACGATCTGATACGTGACTACAATGGTCCATACCCCTTGGTCATGATGTTGCTCATCCTCCGTACAAGATATGACACTGTTGCCGGGGCTGGCACTATTACCTTAAGTGATGCAAAATTCCGACATCCGTAGTATACCCACGAAGAAATAAGTCGGGCCTAACTCCTTATTGCAGCGTATCACCCTAGAGAACCTTCAAGCCCCTCAACGATTAAGTTTGAACCGAGACTTCCTGTCACTCCTTATTACGGTGTGTCGCCCTAGAGAACCTTCAATCCTATGGTTCGAGTCAGGATCGTCTATAGTTCCTTATTACAATATGTCATCCTAGAGAACCTTCAAGCCCCGTGTCTCTTAGTCTCGAACTAGCACCGCCTATCACTCTTTATTGCAACATGTCATTCTAAAGATCCTTCAGGCTCCTTAGCGCTTAGGCTCGAGCTGAGAATTCATGTCACTCTTTATTACAACATGTTACCTTGGAGAACCTTCAAGCCCCTCGGTGATTAGGTTTAAGCCGACACCTCCTGTAGCTCCTTATTACAGTATGTCACCATAAAGAACCTTCAAACCCCTCAATGCTTAGTTTGATCAGAGACTGTCTGTAGCTCCTTATTGTAGCATGTCATCTTAGAGAACCTTCAACCACTCAGTACTTAGGTTTATGTCAGGGCTGTCAACCAACGGAGCGACGCATAGATAAGTCCACTTTTTAGAATTTCTAACTGCTAAATTCTTCCCAATGATGGCCTATGCTGATCGTTTCGCTATTATATCACACCTTTATACATAAGTGTTCGAGCTAGTCATATGCCTCGGCTCAAACCAGGACCTGGGGTCATCTAACGACAGGCGACGAGTCATCCAGGAGAACCTTCGAGCCTCCATACGCTTCGGTTCCAGTCAAGCCCGTTCACCACTCTAGCATGATCGCTTGTCACCTAGGATAATCCATGGGTCAACATGCGCTCCACTTTATACCAATGTCTCCGGCTACTTGGTATGTGGCCAGCACTTGGCTCTTGTCAATACCTAGGTTTGGTCTGTCGCACGGCAATATTACTACTTAGCATGTCTTAAACGAGAATTTTTTTTTGAAAATAATGTAGGAACTCCTCCTGGTTGTGTGTCGCCCAATGAAACCTTGAGCCACTCGGTTCTCATATTCATGCCAGGACCGTCCATCAACAAAGCAGCACAATGAAGCTTAATTGTCATTTGCCGGCATCGACACCTGACGAATGACCAAGTTGCTTGGTCAACATATGCTTCATAGTTCATTGACCGGCCTATCCTATTAGCTAAAACATATTGGTTAATCAAGAGCAAGGGAATTTGCTGGCTATTCGAGATGTGCTATACTATTAGCTGTAGGAAAACAATCAAAGACATCAACTAAGTTCATAGACAACAAGTTTGCAACGAAAGATCATTTATATTTAGTTCAACAGAATGCTGGAGCACAATGCTCGTCTTGTCAAGCTTACAAAGATTTTCAATTGCTAACTAGTTGAAAATAAGAAAAGGAGAAGGAGAAACACACCAACACCGCCCTTTATAGGCAGGCCAACCCATGCTCTTCTCAGCTTCCTAACCATGCTTGGCTGCACTGATGGCACTCCCCCGGCACTTCGATCAATCAAGAATTTGTTGAAGAAAAAGGGAGTGTGTTATCATCTCCGAAGCCTTCCACGTCGAATCTCATAAGAGACCATAAAAATCTTCCAAAAAACCTTGTCAAGGAGTAGACCAAGACTTCGGTCATGGCAGAAGCGATGAGGCGACGCCACTACTCTTTCCAACAAGGCATCGTAGCGTCCAAACTGACATGAGGTCAGAATGTCAAATTATCGAAGCAAGAAATCTCCCAGCATCACCTGGATCATTAGTCAGAGGTCGATGTACGATAAGAACTTTGGCAAAAGGGCACGGGTCCAAGCCAAAAGCAAGATCCGTCTTAAAAAGCATAAATCCAAGCAATGGTCCAAGCTTCAATCGACAAAACATAGTTTGGCACCCAAAGAGCTACCTCCTTCTTTTTAACCTAACTAAATTTGATAAAAATCCAAGTGCTTAAGAACAATGGGAGAGATAAAGAAAGACGAAGTTAACTTTTTTTACCAATAAAAAATGATGTAAAGTTCAAGTTTGCTAAAGAAATTATATGGCAAAAGCTCCATGGGTTCAAAAGGGAAGAAGAGGGTAGTATTTATAAACCTCTCCTTTTAATTGCAACTGTTATGATCAAAAAGACAAAAAGGACCTTAGTCGTTCAAGAGTGATAAGTGCTATGTCACACCACGTGCATGGATGAAACGACACATCGCTGCCATGTCTTGGAAGCACAATCGACATATCCAGCGGTACAATACCACGTGAGTGGTGCATTAATTGCATGGCAGAACCGTCAATTGATGGAGTATTCATGATTTTACAAGCCCATGCCGGCTCACAGGATCGGAATAGAGGGGCAAAATGTTACTCAATTTTTTGGTTAGTAAAAAGACAAACTAATCAAGGTATCTTAGTTTGACCCGGTCCGGTTCAGGCTAAGTAGTTAATATCAGTATTATGTACGTATTGGTCAAATACCAATATGATAAATTTTGAAATATCATGATAATATCAGATAATATTGGCAAAATATCAGACATGTGTAGAATATTTTATAAACGATATTGTATTATGTTATGATGTTGTGTTTTCAAATATTTGGACAAATAATGCCAAATTGCTATCAAATAATGATTGCATATAGTTTACACATTACTATTTGTTTTACTTAGATATTCTATAAAATACAAATTATTATATAGGCTCATAAAAACCGAGAAATTTATATACTATATATCTTTATTATTTCATTCATTTCTGTAATATATTCATTATTTTTCAGTCATCTAATCATCTATGCTACTTTCTCAAATTTTTACATATTATATTATCGTCATTTCATTTTCACTTAATTTATCGAATAAGCAATGTTTAATTTAATACCAGTTACTACTTTAACTCGTTCTTATCGGTATGCTCAATATATAACTTTACTACTCTTCAACCGTTAATTATTGGTGCATGATAATAACTAATAAAATGAATCTCACCGATTAGAAATGGTGAAAAAAAAAACTAAAAGGAGCACTAGCTCTTCCATGATCTTGATTTTAGTAATACAGTCTTCATGGAATTTAAAACATATTAAACAATGGAATAAGTAGAGTTTTCTTTATTAAAAGACCAATGAAGAAGACTAAAATTGTATGGCTACAACTAAAATATTAGTGCATTGGGATTTCTAATATGGTCCAGATATTGTCGTTTACCATATACAAAACAAATATTGAGAATGTAAAGATATTTATTTGTAAATACATTTCCTCCAACATATAAAATAATGAACGATATTCTTAAAAAATATCGTGTATTTTACAATAAATATCAAGGCGATATATCGACAAATATCGGACGATATACCAATAATGATATTTTAATCAATATTTTGAAAAAGTATCGGCTTAAAAGCGATATAATATATCGACGATATATCAGCGATATTATCCGATATTAACTACATAGGGTTCAAGCCGACTTGGTGCAGGTCAGCTCGCAATCCAGTCATGGTTGGGGGTAGGTCGATTGTGTTTCCTATGTATAATGATAACTCAAATCTAGTCTAGTCCCGCATCGAGTTTTGTGATCAACTACATGTTAAGCCTTTTTCTGGCCCAGCCTCCCCACGCAGCAGTCTTGGCAACCAGCTCGCCCATCATGATAAGGCACTAGCCCAACTCAACCTATCTCTCATTGGCCGATCAACTCTCTCTCAGGCCCACTTACAACCCAGATCTCGACCAGCCCGCTTGCTCAAGCATCTCTCCCTCAGCCATCTTCCAACCAGCATAGCTTGAGACCATCTTAAGGTTGATCCATTGGCGATCCAGCTTCGATACTGCCGCCTACGACCTATAGCCCATCTTGTCTCACCCAGTTTAGCATGCTCTCGGCTCTCTTCAGTTCCTCATCCTTCTTATAGTCTTCACAAACTCGACCCATCCTACCACCTAGGTATGCTGAAGCAAAGCAACAAGAGGTACAACTAAGTGCACCTACTTTTGACAAGAAGATCGTTCCATTTTCCACAAGCATACTACAAGTATAAGCACATTTAATACAAAGCATGGTAGAGCTTGCCCTTGATATAGTTCTCATGTTGACCTTCATCTTAAATATGTATTTTTTCTTTTTCCAAATGTCTCTCATCAAGTATATTCAGCCAGATGTCTCTCATCAAGTCTATTCAGTCATATCAATGGTCAGGTGCACTTCATGTCAGTTTTGCAGCACAATCTTAGCCGTCCGCACATCAATTCATCTACTATAAGAACCTTATGCATGACCACTTCAAAAGGGGTTGGGACCCGTTGGTTGAGACCTAGAAGGTTGGGACCTGGTTGATTGAGACTCAAAAGGTTGAAACTCATAACCTGCCACTCAAATCTCCTAATACAGTAGCTCATTGAGACTATCGGCTTTATTGGTCTAAGGCGCATTATCTCCTCTTATTCTCTTATAATTCCGTGTAATTGTAGAAAAACCGTATAGTAAGAGAACTTCACCGTAGACGTAGACATATTCGCCGAACCACTTCATCTCTTATGTCATTTACCTTTAATGCTCTTTTCCTCTCATTTTTCCATCGTTAAACTTACTGATTAGCAAATAAATTTTGCTCTTCATAACCCATTATCATAACTCTGAGGTTGACGAAAAATATCTTTGTCGACTATTCCCAAGAAAAATAATAATATAGAAGGGGTATACACAGTGTGTGGGAAAGCATGACGCCAAGGATGCATAGGGAATTTTGAGTGCAGTTGGTGCAAAGTCAACTACTCTTCATCCATCGTAAGCGGTGCATCGCAAAAATTTACTCAATGCCTCGTTTATCTTCAGCTACAAATTTATAGGCAATAAATAGACAAATGTGTTTATCCACGTGCCGCTTATATAGTTATAGCTAAATCAGTTGTTATTTATAATGGAGTGTTCTGTTTGAATAAAGTATCACTCATATTCTTGATAAAAAAACTACTTGCAACGAGCCACACTTGTAAACATTACTTTGAATAAATGACGTGTCACGAATAAAAGAAGTAAGAACATGAGTGGGAGCAATAATAGTAGATGAAGCATAATAACAAGCAGCAGAGGGTGCAAGAGAATGCCTAAGATCTAGTCCTAAACCTGCATGAGATATTAAACTATTGTTTAACATATCATCCATTAGGAATCAACCGAGCATCATCAAAAATATACATCTATCCTTGAAAACCCACAAAGGGCCTCTTTCTTCCTTTTGTTCTATTATTGAGAAGGTTGACATCTTAACTTCTTTATTGTAAGGACATGTGGAAGCGTGGCTCTGGTATCATCGTTAAATGGATATACCCTAGTCAACAAGTAGCTTAATAATGTATAGTCGAGCAAGTGCAACCTGTACAGTGATTGCCTTTGGAATTTACTAGAAAATTGAATTTTTCTAAATGTCAGGTATGTCACTAATAATAAAATGTCAATGATCCTATTATACCACCTCCATCACGAGAAGTTTCTTGACATTCACATATTCTCGTGCAAGAATATTGTACTTATGTGTTAACTTTCATGTACAATATCGATTTTGGTTGCATCGATAAACAAATGATAAACTTCTCGTTAAGAAAAAAAATCTGGATTATTCGCTTTTATTTCAGTGATTGCGTCAATAAACGATTTCATCAACTGCTTCATCCAATGTGCAAACAACGCATGGATTAGCAGAAGAAGAGACAGAGAAAGAGATAATTCATGTTTGCTTTATATTAGTTTAATTGTTATGGTGAAAAATTAAAGAAGAAAAATAGAATATTTATGGAAAGGATCTAGAAATAAAAAATTATTTTTGAAACCTAATGTTTACGCTGCTTAGATCTAGCTTAAACCTCTGGTATTAACTCCCTAAATTTTAACTTTTCAACGTATTTAATCACGCTGGAAATACAAAGCTTACTTGCTCAAAGTGGAAGTAAGTTTAAAAAAAGTATTTGTGAAAAAGATCTAGGAATAATGAATGCTTTCGGCGCGTCTATGGTTAGTCTACAGTAAGCATCGCGTTTGACATAAACTCTCTGGATTTTTTACTTTCCAATACATTTGATGACATCCAACTGAACCTCACGTTCCAAACGCTTAAGCTTATGTTGGACGTAACCTTTGTGCATTTTGATGACCGGTTTGGGACTTAGTGTTGTCATCAAATATCATGAACTGCGGTCTCTAATTAACGCATATTTTTAAAATGAAACAACGACAATCCAAAAATATTTATAGTATACAGTGTAAAAAAGGCCAGAGCACAAGATCATTGGAAACACAGTCATCCCGACGTAAACCCTGACAGAAACAATTCAAAACCGTTGTTATCAGAGAAGAACCCTCTCTATGCTTCTTATTGGCAACATCCGACGTTGACAAAAAACTACACATCACAACACAGACATATAAGAACCACTACTCTTATCAAATTCTCACTTCTTTTCTCGACTTTTCCTTTTCTTTTCCTTTTCATTCATTCATTTTCATTGATTTGTCCATCTTCTTTTGTAATTTTGGTAATACACCAACCTCTAAAAATATATACCTTTTTCTCTTCATTAATTTCTCAACTTCCACTTTTTTTTTTCTATATAAACTCTCTCTTTCTATCAATAATACAACAACCAATTGTACCAAAACAGCATTAGCATTATGGGTGTTTTGAGAGCTAGAGGTAAAGTTTATAAACCGGTATCCAAAATCAAACTCGGCAAAGATAGCGATGAAGTTTATACGCGTGCCAATGTCAAAGGTGATATATATGATAAGACATTTCATTTTTCTTAATTTTGTTATTTTTACCTATTCTCACCACGAATAAGGATATCATGATTATCGTTTTTACTTTATTTTACTTTTCAGCTCCCCGTGTGGCTGGGTTTCTTGTAAAGTTATTTGTGTGGATTTTGGAATCAAAGATTTTTGGCCCTATTGCATTGTATATGCTGAAAAAGGACAATCTCATTCACAAGGTTTTTGGTTTTCTTCATTTGAACATGATTTTGTCTACATTTGTATAGGCTAACACTGTTTATATTTGCCCAAATGTTATGATAATATACACACATGCTTTCATATTTTCATGTATATTTAATTACTTTTGATAAATGTTTAATTTCGTATATTGATACTCCACTATAATCAATGTTTTCTTTCAGTTTGTATCACTTGCTGAAATTTCAGAGCCACCTCTCTTCAGTCCAATTCATAATACTAAAGGTTCTTTCTTTTTCCTTTTTTTTCCTTTTAGCCTTGAATTATTTTCAGGTTTTCTCAAACTAAAAATTGCTTAGCTTTGATTTGATATTTATGCAAGACAAGTATGTTCTCGATAATGTTGCAGAGTACACAGAGCAAGAAGTTAATGGAGTCGAGCTTGATTCAACTCCTATTGAGAGAGTTGCAGAAGTAATCAATTGCCTTCCTCTGAATTCTGATAGTGAATTTCAAGATAAAATTGTTACTTTTAGGCGTTGGACAATACGAGATTATTCACGAGCATACATTTCTAGAGCTACTACTCCTTATGAGGTATCATGTTAATTTCTTTGAATTGAGTGAATCTGTAAGGGAATTATCTTGCTTATTTATTCAAGAAATGCATACAGGTAGCAAAGAGATTTCTAGCTTCAGTAAAAGATTCTATGAGTCCTAATCTACAAATGGCATTTTTTATCAATTACGATGAAGCTGATATTCTACGTCAAGCAATGGAGTCATCTCTTAGATATGAACAAGGTTCAAAATATATAATATATAAATTTTGATATATTTTTCTGCTCATGCCTATAATGCTGTTTAAAGAAAATTATTTTAGGATCTTAACAACTTCTTTGTAATAAAATTTAAGTGACCATAAAATTTGTAGAAGAGAATTAGTTAACCAACAAAATGAGTGCAGTTTCTCATGTTTAATTGATAATAAACTACTCACCACATCTGACAGTTCGCATTGAGAATGTGTTCAATGTTAAAACAAGGATGATTTCCTATTTTATAATTTTAAAATGTAACAATCAGGTAAATTTACAATTAGACCGCTTATACTGTTGAATGATATTCTATTTTGATAAATTAACTGATTATGACATAATGTTATAAATAACTTACACATATAAAGCAATCAGGCACCCCAATTTCAGTACTTGATGGAATTCTAGTTGCAGTTAAAGATGAACTGGACTGTCTGCCATATCCTACAACAGGTATAGGTGTATATATATATAAACTATTTTACACAAAACAATTATGATTCCGATTTACATTCAAGGTAATCTATGATGGTTTGATTCTAGGAGGAACAAAATGGCTACATAAAGTGAGAGCATGCACAGAAGATGCAACTAGCGTAAAACAATTGAGGTCATGTGGAGCGATTCTTGTTGGTAAGACTAATATGCATGAGCTCGGTGCTGGTGCTAGCGGTATTAATCCTCATTACGGGTAACACTCCTTATTTTACAACTAAAAGTTGCTATTTTGTCATTGAACTTTAGAACTCTTATGTTTCTGAATTTGAAAATTGCAGGGCAACTAGAAATCCTTATGATAAAAATAGGATTTCTGGAGGTTCTTCGAGTGGATCAGCTGCTGTAGTTTCAGCTGGACTGTGCCCTATTGCACTTGGTGTAGACGGTGGAGGTAGTAATTGAGCTTTTTTAATTGTTTATGTACATAACAATCCATTAATTTTTCTATGAAAGAAATACGTGTTTAGTTCATTGCTCTATAGTTTGTGTACATGTGAATAGTGAATGTGTACATGTGAATAGTGAATGTGCACATGGACATATGAAATGGATACATGAAGACATGTACATGTATAAGAGCAATATACATGCACACATGTACACATCTGTACATGCATCAGAGAAAAAAATAGATGTATTAGCCACTGTAGTTTGTAAACGTATATCATTCATTTATATGCCTAAATTATACAGAAGAGCGTAATTTTCGCAATCTTTATATGTATGTATAGGTTCCGTTCGAATGCCTGCTGCTTTATGTGGTGTTGTAGGTTTCAAGCCAACTGCTGCACGCGTATCTCATTCTGGGTATACACCAAATTCTTCATTCACACTATTCATTAACCACAAGCTTATTAAGGATTAATATGTATTTTTCTCAATGTTCAGAGTTCTTCCATTGAATTGGACGGTTGGAATGACAGGGATTTTGGCAGCAACTGTAGAAGATACTCTTATCGCGTTAGTTTTATTTTTATAGTTTTATAATTTTTTCACCTTTGGCACTAAATATTAGTTGGGCCTAAATATTTTAAATGTAATTCTGGAAATTCTTATTTCAGATATGCTGCTATATGTAATCCTCTTCCACTAGATCAGCCTAAAATCTTTCAAGTGAGGGTCACATTTGCATTTTCTCAGCATTTTTTTTCTTCAAACAGTACAAGATCTGTTTAAACAATTTCTATTATGTCCCTATTTTAATTTTTTTTCAGCCAGAGTTGACATTTCCTCTGCTAAAATCTTCTCAGCCACTCAACAATATCAAGTTTGCCAAATACAGAAAGGTTTGTGTTTGAATACATACACACATATGTACATAGTCCTAATCTGGGAAAATTTATGACCTTCCTCGATTATTTATATAATTTTTTACTGCACTGCATCTCACACTACAAATAAAATAATTGGATGTAGTGCAGGGAAAGGCGCTGAAATTGTCAAAAGTTAACCAGAGGAAGAAAACAAATTAAACTAAGCATAAATTAACAGTGTGTAAAATATCGTGTTTTTGACTGGAAATGCAGTGGTTTAGTGACTGCACAGATGATATCAAAAAATGCTGTGATAATGCCCTTGATATGCTATGCAGAAACTATGACTGGAAGGTATTTTCTCTCGGTACCATATTAAGTTTTATAAAAGAACCATTTTAAGTTATCTAGTTAATAAATTTTCAAAAATTGATTTGTTCAATCATCTCGCTATCACTAGACCATAGAGGTAACATTGCCTGAAATAGAAGAGATGCGTCTAGCTCACTACGTGACAATTGGATCAGAATGCACAGCTTCATTGGGTCCTCATCTCTCAAATTTGTATGTACAAATTGCTTTCATATTCAATTATTGTTAGAACAATGATAGAACACTGTTACAAATATTAATTTTTTGTGTGTTATATATAACACAAGAAAGAAATCCTTTGCAATATAGTAGTCATAGAGGCCGTAAGTTATTTGTTGATAACAGGGATTATTCTGAGATAGGATGGGATGCAAGAATAGGACTTCGTGTATATGGCGCGTTCAATAGCAAAGAGTATCTGAATGCACAAAGAATAAGGTATTTAATTCGTAACAGCTAACGTTTTAGTATAAAATGAACCGTAACTTATATCTTCTTCGGATGGCAGGAACCGACAATTGCAGTTTCACCGTGAAATCTTCAAAACTGCGGATGTCATTGTCACGCCAACGACAGGGTATTTACTAAATCTACTCTATAACCACTTTTCTAAAGTAAAATAGTTAATATACAATATAGTGCAAATAAGACGTCAGTAAATTTACAGTTCACATTATATGAAATCGGTAAATCTATTCATAAGCAATCATTTTTCAGGGTGACTGCATACCCCTTATTGGACGATGCTCTTAAGACTGGCGAACTTGACTACATTAACGGAGGTCAATTTTGAATATATATCTCTTTGCTTCTGTCTTATATTTTAAGTGCGTTTTTACTGAAAAAATTTAACACATTTATGGTTGTTTCAGCTGCACTTGTGAGGTTCTCAATATCAGGGAACCTTTTGGGTCTGCCAGCAATAACTGTTATGGTAAAATTGCATGTGCATGATTATATTATCTTACCCTTAATTAAAATTTTGTTAATTATTTTTAAACATGGTTATACTTATATGTGAAAGGTTGGCTGTGATAAAAAAGGATTGCCAATAGGACTTCAGTTTATAGGAAGACCATGGTCTGAATCTACTCTGCTTCAATTAGCTTTTGCATTGCAGGTGAACCAATATATATATCAATATGAATATAAAAAATTTCTCTAACAATGTTCTGAAGTTTATAAGCTGAAGTATATGAAAACTGATACGTAAAAGTAACATTTGGTTACAGGAACAATGCATTGAAAGCTACCCGAAGCCGGAAATATTCTATGATCTCCTGAAAAAAGAATAGAGTTTAATCTGAGTGCAGTGCCAAGATAAAAATCAATTTATTGTGCAAAGTGTGCCTAAATGTATAATTCAAATAAATATAGGGCTAGTGATCTTATTTTTTTACGTTCTTCTCCAAAGTTGTTCGTTGATTGTCCCTAAATAAGATGTCAATTCATTCTCGTTTAGTACTTGTATGGTGTTATTACTTTTATATTATGACGGATTTGGTTACTTCTTCTAAGCATCCACTTACTTCCTGCCTAAGCGTTGGGCTTGTTTAGGCACTAGGCAAGACCTACAGTCCCACAGGACCGCATAAGCATTTAGATCTAAAATACATAAATAATTTTTGTATTAAGAAAATGCATGCTTTATACGCTAACATCAGATATATTTTTTGTTGTGTTGTTTCCTACTAAATGTGTGCAACTACATATAAAGATGGCGGTTTTCGACGTTACGTAATGCCAAATCAAATGAAAATTTGAGCATGTCCGATTAATACTATAAACATCATGTCCACGAAAAATCAGTTCATTTCAAAATTTCTAACATGTTCAAAATGTTTATTAAATATTAACGCGATAAAACACTTGTTTTAACCGTTGATTTGAAATATGATTTTGACCACGTTAGAATCAGTCAAACTAAATCAATTGTCGTTCGTAGGTGTGGAAAAAAAAATAAAGAGGAGGAGGATCGTAAAATGAGGTGTAGCGGAAAGGAGTACAGCGAAATCCTTGCCTATATATGTGTATGCATGTAGCCTTTCAACAAGGGGCATTGGATGAAGGGGTGTGCTTCCAATCACAGTGCACGTAGCATCTACCTTGGTAAAGCATGGTGGTTTTCCATTTTAACACCGGCTTCAAACAGCACCTTCCTCGAATGAAAGAGCACAAGTATTTGATTGGTCAAAGAATAAAAAAGAGAGCACAACTGAAAGATCACACAAAAGAAACATAATGGTCAATTAAATAACATCCGATCTTCTTTTGCACGCTTATACTATTCTTTTCTATCCATACACCACTATTAGTACGCCTTTCTTGTATATTTTTGACATCAAAACAGACAGTTGTGGAGGTACTATTCACAAACGAAGGAAGGTAACAAGACTGAAATGTACAAATCCTAAAGAACAGTGGTTGTGGGGTAAAAAAATGGACGAAAAAGATTGCTTAGCTCTGCATTCATCTTTATTTTAATACCGCACCAACTATACTGTTGCTACAAGAAATTTTCAAAGCCAACATCACATTTAGATAACTCTCATTAATTGTATAGCCCAAAAACCAGTCCATTGGGCTTAAAGCAAATGCGGTCAAAAACAAAAACTTTTTGGACTATACAACTGATGCTAAAAGCAAACAATTTTCATATGGAAATTTAGAACTCAAGCCAAAACATGCGCCAAAAGGCCAACGGTAATACAAAATGTAAGCACTACAATGTTTTGACAAAATCCGATTGCAGTGATTAGCAAGATAATATTCACAGGATTCATGGACTTACAACTTTGATTAACCAAAAAAAAGTTCACAAAAAAGATTAGGTTAGTGCTCAAGGTGGAAGACATATTCAGTAAGACGTTGCAACTTGTTGGAATCTAATTTTTGTTCCATGACTGTAGTTGGCTTTTGCACCATAAGCATGTTTGAAGACTGATCAAAACTCCATCCATGTCGCAGTGCATCTGCGTCAGAAAAAAAAAGTATATAAAAAAAGCAAGTAAAATTACATCAGGGTGGAACAACATCATTGATTGAAATGAAATAAAAAAAGGTTTGTTCCAGTTCTGAAATTGCTCTACTCCATATTTATTTTCAGGGTTGCAAATTGTCCAAATACACACAAACGCACACATATATAGAGAGCAGGAGGAAAGATCAGCATCCACTTTCTTTAACTCCCTGGAAATATCACTATTAAGTTTTCTTTTCTACATGTTTTCGATTTAGCGTTTTTTTTTACAGATACGATTTTCTTATCATATAGATCATTTTCACAGATTTTTAGATTATTTTGGAAGTTCTAACTACCTCAAGATTACAGTTTAAATCAACGTTAGCAATAAATATTTTCCACTACTCATATTAATTCACTGTTTTAAAAAAAAAAGGTCTTAGAATGGATATAAAGAATGTGAAGATGATCAATATGATAACAACACCACATCCACACAATATTAGCTGATTCCAAACATGTCCTGCTTTGCATTCAAAAATTTTGAAAATTTAAACAAAAAATTTGTTAATATAATCTACACGATCGAGCATCTCCACAACAATTTGAGTCATTTCTAAAATTCTTCAAAATCATAAGTCAATGAGAGTCGTTAGAAACACTTACTTTAACCATTACTCTAGCTATATATGTATACACACACACGCACACGTATGTGTATATGCATACATGTATATATATACATGTATTTACATATGCATGTAATTATACATATCTGTATGCGTATATGTGTGAAAATGTGTGCATAACCAGCTACGGTTCAATGAGGATTTTAAAACCTAAGGATAAAATTTAAGTCACGTGATGATTAATCCAACCCAGCTACCAGTTAACCTGGCAGAATGGTGCAAAAAGTAAAGTATGGTCAACTTATAAGTATATGGGTCAATATATAACTGAGTTTCCATAAGGTTTCATACAGTATTTAAATGAACATCATAAATTGCGGCAAAAAGTCTAAAAGTTAGGAAGACATACAGTTCACGGCATCATCTTCTTTCATTCCAAGAAAGTGAGCCGTGTCAGCAACACTAATTGTTGAATATGCAGACAAAAGCAAGTGGAACATTCCCTTGGTATAATTTTCTGCAACAGTTTCAAATACGAAATGAAATCATATACCATGCATGTAATTACGGTACATACAAGATAATCACTTGTTAAATTACAAAGGGAAAAAAAATGCATTGTTACATTAATGATACAATCCACACTTTCCTAACTTAAATGATGCAATGTGCAGAAGCAGTTCCGTGTAGTACTACAGCAGTAGTAAGAGACAAGAAAGATTGCTTTGTTTAGAAATAATCGAGTTTTCAATTTAAGTACAATCCTGAAATCACATACAAGATATCTTCTATGTAGTTTCAATTTCGCTTCTCAATTCCTTTTTACTTCAATTTCTCCACTGTTCTTTCATGGAAACTTAAGCAATGAAAATCAAATTTTGATACTTCACGAAGTTCTTATCTTTCTTCGGGCAAGAAAAAACTAATAATAGAAGCAAGGAGACTGTTTAGATATTTAACATTATTCAAGAACCTAAGCCCTCGTTTGGCGATTTTAGGTTTCTGTAACAACCGAAATGCATTGGGTTTCCAAAACTGTCAATTTGAGAAATGTTCTAATATATAAAATTGAAAACAATTTATCTTAATTTTCAATTCTTGAGAAAGATCAAAAACACGGAAAACTATCTTCTCCTTCATCTATTTCCCTTTGTTATAATGGATCCACCTCATCCTCTCCCACGTCTTCTAAAATACATGCTTTAAAACACAAAACATGAAACTCAAAGTTCAAATCGACCCTAATATTCTAAGTTGGAACATAGAGTGATTTGTTTCACTGCTATCAGCGGTTTTATGTTCACGTTGATTCGATTATATTTTGTAATAGGTGATTGTTCGAAACTAAAGTGATGAAAATCAAATTCTGATTTCTTCATAAAGTTCATCTCTTTCTTTAGGCAAAAAAAATACTAATAAAAGAAGCAAGGATAATGTTTGGATATTTAACATTGGTTTCACTACTTGCAATAGTTTTATGTTTATGTCAATTTGATTATGTTTTGTAACAAGTAATTGTTGGATGTCATGTACAAGGTAAATTAACAAGTCAGAAATTTAAAACTTATGACAGTAAACAGCTCATAATCTATGTTAGAGTTGTAGTAAGAGTTTGGATGGTTATGACTCAAGTTAAATCACACAAATCAAGACAAATAATCTATAATGATAGTTTGGTTAGTATGCCAAAAAACATAAAATCTACTAAAGATTATTATTGATAAAGCCAAACTGTGGACTCCGTATGAAAAGACAAAACATTTTTGATTTGGTACTTGAATCGTCTAAAATGAACAAAGTGGGAATGGGGGTTTTGGGGGGGGGGGGGGGGGAGTGGGGGTGCAAAGGCAAGGTTTGTACACACTTTGAAATTGATTTTGATGTTTGAACTTCTACATTTAATCTAATACTCAATATCTCTCTTGTTCCATTCTAATTTTCTTTAGAAAACATTAGAATTGAAATTGTCGATCTTAAATAAGTATATTAAATATATCAGTACGGATTGAATGATTTTTCTCAATTGTGGATTTCACCGGGATTGAATCTGAATATAAATCAAATCGTAAAGGAAGAGATTCAATTTGAAATGGGATTTAAATCGTAAGATTTTAATTGACAACAATTATGCAAAGTTTAGTATTGATCGATGTGTTGAAAAGAAGTATAAAGTTAGAGAATCTATTAACGTATGACAAGCAAATATATTATCTCGTAGAAGATTTGGTATATATGTCATCCCGACCCGGTTACCAAGCAGTCTACACAGTAGATTTTTTTGTTGTTCTTTCCATCACATTTTTCTTTTGCGCGTTGAATTGTATGAAATAGAAGTTATGCAAGTTTAAAGAAGGTCAAGCAAAACTAAAGGTAAATCCATGGTGTTGGGTAGGAGGATTTTCTATCATGTTGACATGTAATATTTAGTTTGTCGGATCAACAATGTGTCGGTCTCACAGTTGCATCCAAAATTCACAGGATTTTGCATCTGTATCCTGTGTTTAAACATTGGATTGATTTTTTTTTTCTCAAATCAATATTCACTTTCTATAAAAGGAGCGTTGTGAAACATGTTAGATATTTGACATTCCATAGATTATGGTGACCAAATGAATAAAAAGATGCAAACTCATAGGTTCACACTCCAAATTTGTGGGATTTTGCATTGTATGCATACTGTACTTCATTATAGTTTAACGTATCTTTTTGCCGATTATGCTTCAATGTAATATGTATACTACAATGATATTTGACATTATATAGATTACTGACTATGATAATAAAATGGAAACAAAATATAAGTGTTTTAAACATGGTTCGAGGTATCGGATGGTACCCCGAAATTTAGGTGGTACCGTACCGGTGCCGACGCTAAACGAACCGAAATCGATCAAAAAAATCAGTTTCAGTTTGGGGTTTCAAAAAAAAAATCGAAACAAATTCAAGGAGATTAAAGCATAAATCAATGGAAAACGATCATACTTGTAGCAAAACCTCGATTTGCCTTCGTCTTCCTCAAATAAATCAAACTTGACATTAATCTGAGACTTCGGTCTTCTTCGTCTTCTTGCCTTCGTCTTCCTCAGGTCAATCGACATCAACATTAATTTGAAACTTCGGTCTACTTCGTCAAATCGACTTCGATGGGCATTAATTTGAGACTTTAATAAGTAGCAATGTTGATTTTTTGCCCTAGTATAACTGGTTTCGTGTCAATTATTTGCAACGTCGAATATAATTTGGGCTGATGTTGGGCTGAAATATGCAGCAATGTGTTGTGATCATATTAACAAGTGTAATTTAATTTAGTGTTGGGCTAGATTAACTAGAAATTGTGTTGGTCTGGTATTAACTAGTGTAATTTAATTTAGTATTAATTAGTATTTGGTATAATTTAATTTAGTTTTAATTTGTATTTAACAATTACCATCATTACATTTTCATTAACAAACATTTAAAAACCGAAATTGGTACCGAAACCGAAGTCAAAACCGAAACTTCCGAAACTATCTGAAACAAACAAAATTTCAAATGACCGAAACAGGAACTGAAACCGAATTCTCGAACCTTGGTTTTAACGGTAAGCTGTCTATGATTATTTATGAAGCACGATATATTTTATACCCATCAGCAATGTTAAAAGTAGGTTGAATCAATGTCTCAAAAGTAGGTCTGTCAACAGATATTTTCAAATGCGGATAGTGCCATATCCGCATCCGCATTTATTTACGGATATCAGACGCCTGCATCCGCAGATACGAACAAAAATCATATAATTATCATATCCGTAACGGTCGATAAATCAAGAAATATAAATATAAAATTTTGGTTTAACATATTTTTTTCCAATCCCATAATTATAAAAGTGAAAATAAACAAACTTTTCATTGAACTAAAATATACATAACATAAAGTATAATCTTGACAAAAACTGAATGGAAAATTATTCGCATCCGTATCCTTTTTTATATCAGATATTTATCTACTTTTGAATACAGATGCAAACGAATTTCATATTTTTCGAGTAAACATTGACAGGCTTACCCAAAATGATATGAAGTGAATATGAACTTGTAAGTCTATACTTATGTAAGTCAAAGTGATGCCTTCGGAGAAATGAAGGAATACGTAAATAACTAGTCTATGCATCTATTAGCTACATGCATTAAATTTAGTATGTTATTTTGTATTGTTATTCTTATAAAGTGGAAATTGGGTGAACACATATATTAATCATTGCCCGACTCACTTTATGTTTTCCATTGTATATTGCAAATATTAAATCCTAGTTCGAATTTGTTTGGTTTTTCTTTCAAACACTCATCAGATCATTGGTTACACATATTTTTCACATGGGCTTAGCTTTGTGACAAACACTTAGATTTTACTAGCTAGATGTTTGAAATTTGCATTCGAGCTTGCAACTTATCTTTTTAGATATTTGTATATTGCTAAATTTGGAAGAAATCCTAAAAATATATTCTTCAAGAGCTATTGCTTAAAGAGTATATTATTCTTCCTGGTTACCACTCTTATTTATATCTAGTGTATACTTGTTCAAAATATACATAATGAATAGGCACAAGTTTTTTTTTTATCTGTTTGAATATGTTTTTGCTATATTATTTGGACATCTAAATTTAATTTTACGTGGAGTGATCAAAGTAAAAAATAATGCATACCTCATTCTGCAGCTAATAATTTCTGCATATTTAGTGTTCCAAGTAAATTAGAGTGCGATCGCAAGCAATAAGAGTAAAACGATTGAAGCATAAGCATAAAAAAGATCCAGTCAATTTAATGCAACTTCCAATTCATTTTTTTGGCATGCATGATATCCTAAACACAAAAAGGGTACATCCAAAATAAACAAATCAAGTCAATCCCACAACAGCAGTGGAATGCAATACTGACATATTTGAAAAAAATATTCATGCAAAATTTTATACCAAACATTAATGTTTAGATCATGGCCATCTTCGTTTACTATTCATTCAACATGAGTACCTTGCTACATCTGATTTACATAAACTATTTTCTAAAATCTTGATCATCACCTACTCTGTTATGCTAACATTCATTAGTCTAAAAAAAGCTTCAAACCATGTAATATTTAAAAGGTTACCATAATATAGTGTTCATCACTCTACTTCTCACATCAATAACGAGAATGGAAACGATTATCTCCTTAAAACAATATACTTCAACACCAAACGCTAGTTACCTGTAAACTAAAATCAGATTTTTGTTCTTTTAAACTATTCAACATCTAATTCCACCAACACTAAGTAAAATGTATCACAGCTTAATATATAAGGTAACATAATTAAGGAGACATCAATCAAGGTGATTCAATAGAACTCGTAAAGAAACCCTTGTGGTATGGTAAATATGTTAATGTCGTATGCTTAGCAATTTAAGTTCCATCTGGAACTAGATTAAGTTTGATCCTTTTTTTTAAATAGTTGATGATCCGACAATATCTTTATGCCTTAAGTTCAGCTCCCTCTTTCTACGCCACTTCCCTACCAGACTTGTTAGGTGTATCTTTATAACCATTACTATTTTTAAGAAACTAGCCTACAATGAAGGTTGAAGAGCTTATAATGATATGACTGTCCATAAGCAATGAATGTGTCACAAAGCAACTTCTGCCAGGAAAAATAACACCATATAAACAAATAAACAAATACACACTCACAGGAATCAACTTAAATTTTGTCTCACCGGTTAAAGCATTCACAATCGCAAATACATCTGAGCTCCATTCAAATCCACGAACAGCAACATAAAATCCTGCATAATCTTTAGTCCATAAACACTGCCCAATTTTCCAAACTGCTCCCACTTCCTCTTTACTCTCTTTGACCCCATTAGGTATTGTCTTCCACAGGAACCTAGCACTATTCCTGGCAAGCATAAAAACTAAAAATATTTAAAAATTATGATGATGAATAGTTCACATTTGCCACTTTGATGCTCGCTTGTTAGTAAGTCTCACCACCCAACTTTTTATATTCATTTTAGTTTGGATTTTCTGGCAATGTTTCTGTGTACAAAAACAACAACAAAAAGTGTGACTTAAGAATACTATGTTACATCCATCCAATTAACATTTACAAGCCAAAAATGTGTCTCGTTGCTAATTTATGAATTCCGCTGTAGAATTGCGATTGACACTCAACCACCAAAAACTCATGTAATTGTATAACCGTTAGATGATGATGTAGCATTTACTTTAGTATTTTCAGTCTCTGTTAATAAATATCCTATTTAATAGGATCATGCAGCAGGATTTGTTTCAGTTGGACCTGGTTCTTAGCATCTATATCACGATCTTTAGGCATGTTAAAAGACGTGATTTATCTTTCAGTTTCTTTTTGTAATGGAAATAAAAGCCTCGTTGTCAGTTGATAAAATAGAAGTCTATCTTTCACTCACTCAAGTGTTAAGCTTTTTATTTTGTTTTAACATTTGGTATCGGAGCCAGGTTGTCAGAGCCTGATTTAGAGTGTGAAAGGAAGAGATGGCTGAGAGTAGCAGTAACAATGGAAAATTTGTGCAACATGCAATCCCTAGATTTGATGGCTACTATGAGCACTGGGCCAAGCTTATGGAGAATTTCCTTCGTGCTAAGGAATATTGGAGTTTGATTGAGAAAGGGATTGACATGGTTCCAGAGGGTAGAGAGCCAACTGAAGCTCAACTGAAGACTATCGAGGAGCAGCGGTTGAAGGGCAAGAAGATCAAGAACTATCTATATCAAGCAATTGATAGAGAGATCATGGAGACCATTATACTGCCAAGCAGATCTGCGACTCGATGAAGCAGAAGTTCAAGGGTTCCACGAGGGTGAAAAGAGCTCAACTTCAGGCATTAAAGACTGAATTTGAACTGCTCAAAATGAAGAAAGGAGAGTCTGTTAATGTATACTTTGGACGAACCCTCTCCATAGCCAAACGCTTAAGCGTGCGGAGAGACTGTGCAGGAGAGAGAGATTACGGGGAAGATTTTGAGATCGTTGATGCCAAAATTCAACTATATGGTGTGCTCCATCGAAGAATCCAACAACGTAGACACATTGACAGTTGATGAGCTCCAAAGCAGCTTGCTCATTCATGAGCAGAGAATGAAGAATATCAATGAGGAAGAACAAGCATTGAAGGTGACTCATGATGAGAGGAGCGAAAGAACAAACATTGAAGGTGACTCATGATGAGAGGAGCGAAAGAGGAAGAGGAGTGGCTAGAAGAGGGCGAGGAAGAGGGAGAGGTAGACAGACCTTCAACAAAGCACTAGTGGAGTGTTATAAGTGCCACAACTTAGGGCACTTACAGTATGGCTATCCTAACTGGAAAAAGAAAGCCAATTATGCAGAATTGAATGAAGAAGAGGAGATGCTATTGATGACTCATGTGGATGTTAATGACGCAAAGAGAGGAGTATGGTTTCTCAACTCACGTTGTTCAAACCACATGTCCGGAAATAAAGAATGGTTCACAAAGCTAGACGAGGAGTTCAGCACTCTGTGAAGCTTGGTAACGACTACAAGATGGCAGTGATGGGAAAGGGGAACATTAACCTCGAAGTTGGAGGTGCAATGCAAACTGTAAGTAATGTATATTATGTTTCTAGTTTGCGAAACAATCTCTTAAGCATTGGCCAATTGCAAGATAGGGGAGTAACTATATTGATTCAACGAGGCATATGTAGACTATATCATCCTAATGGAGGCTGCATACTTGAGAGTAGAATGACTGCAAATAAAATGTTTGTGATATGTGCTAAAGTTGTTATGCAGCCCTCCAATTGTTTCAATGTCAACATAGCACAGATAGATGATGTATGACACAAAAGGTTTGGGCATCTGAATTACAAAAACTTGAAATTGATGCAACAAAAGAAGTTGGTTCTAGGGCTTTCTAACTTCAAGATTCCAAGCAAAATGTACAAGCTGCATGAAAGGGAAACATCGTGAGATTATGCCAAAGAAGAGCAAATGAAGAACAACGAAGCAGCTGCAACTTGTCCACTCAGGCATTTGCGGTCCCATAACTCCTATGTCACATAGCAACAAGAGGTATTTGTGAACTTTAATAAATGATTTCAGTAGAAAGCTTTGGGTATATCTTTTGAATGAAAAAGGTAAAGCATTCACAGTGTTCAAAACTTTTTAAAATAGTTAGAAAATGATTCTGTTTTGTGCATATGTTGTTTAAGAATGGATAGAAGAGGAAAATTCACCTCGAATGAGTTTATGGAGTTTTGCAAATTTCATGGCATCAAGCGTCAATTGACAGCTGCCTACACACCGCAGCAAAATGGGGTAGCAGAGCGTAAGAATCGCACTATTCTAAACATGGTGCGTTGCTTGTTGGAGAATAAGAAAATGCCTAAGCCTTTTTGGCCGGAAGCAGTGAAATAGACAAGCCATGTTCTCAATCGAAGCCCTACCTCTGCAGTAAAGGAGAAGACTCCTAAAGAATGATGGAGCGGTGCGAAGCCTAATGTCGATTGTTTCAAAGTATTTGGATGTGTGGGAACGTACATGTACCTGAAGCAAGGAGGTTGAAGCTTGATGCTAGGAGTCAAAAATGTGTGTCATTGGACTACAGTGAAGAGTCAAAAGGCTACAAGATATATGATCCGGTAGGAAAGAAGGTGATAATAAGTAAAGATGTTGTGTTTGAAGAAGGACAGTGCTGGGATTGGAAGAAGCCCGAGGAAGAAAACAAGAATGATGTGCTAGATTGGGGCAAATTCAATGGTGAGCTATATGAATCCACTGATGAAGAAATTACCGAAGAAAATAATTATGAAGAGCCTAATGAAGAGTTTCTAGTTCCATCGAACATCTCAAGCAGCTCTCAAAATGATGAAACTCTTCTTTTACCTGAAAGAAGAACTTCGAGAAGACCGGTCTACCTAGAAGATTATGCCAACGGTGAAGGACTCTCCGAAGAAGAAGAGGTACAAAATTTAGTTATGTTTACATCTTGTGATGATCCTACTTGTTATGCAGAAGCAATTAGAAGCAAGAAATGAAGAGATGCAATAGATATGGAGATTAGTGCAATTGCGAAAAATGATACATGGCAGTTGGTTGATGCACCGAAGAATGCTAAAGTGATTGGTGTAAAGTGGATCTATTGAACTAAACTGGATGAGAACAGCAAGATGGCTAAGTGCAAAGCAAGGCTCGTGGCAAAAAGCTATGCTCAGGAGAAAGGAATATATTACAATGAAGTCTTTGCTCCAGTGGCCAGGTAAGACACAATCAGAACAGTGATAGCCTTGGCAACAAGAAATGGGTGGACACTCTTCCAAATTGACGTCAAAAGTTCATTTCTACATGGAGAGTTGAATGAAGCAATTTACATAGCACAACCTCAAGGCTATGTAGTGCAAGGAGAAGAAGGAAAAGTCTACAAGTTAAAAAGGGGATGTATGGATTAAAACAAATACCAAGGGCATGGTTTAGTAGAATTGAAGGCTACTTTCTGAACCAATGGTTTGAGAGATGCAGTCATGAACATACCTTGTTTATTAAGAAAGGAGAGAAAGGCAATATTCTGATAATATGCCTTTATGTTGATGATCTTTTTTTTACCGGCAATGATGATGATATGATGGAGTAAAGCTCAATGAAAAAGAACTTGAAATGACTGATCTCGGTAAAATGAAATACTTTCTTGGAGTTGAGGTGTATCAAAGCTCAAAAGACATTCATATTAGCCAGAGGAAGTATGCAGTATGCAGAAGAAATACTTGAGAGGTTTGGATTGAAAGATTGCAATGGAGTCAAAAATCCAATGGTTCCTGGAAATGACAAGTTGTCTAAATATGAAGATGGCAAAAAAGTTGATGCAACCTTGTTCAAGCAGATGGTGGAGAGCTTGATGTACATGACAGCCACAAGACCTGACCTTATGTATAGTGTGTGCTTGATAAGCCGTTTCATGTCTAATCCCGTGGAGTCACACATGCATGCAGCCAAAAGGATATTCAGATATCTGAGAGAAACTACTGAATTCGGAATCTTCGACAAAAGAGGCAGTAAAAATGAGTTGGTAGCCTACACGGACAGTGACTATGCGGGAGATTTAGATGACCGGAAAAGCACTTCAGGTTATATATTCATGCAAGCGGTGGAGCAGCGGCTTGGATGTCCAAAAAGCAGCCAGTGGTAACACTTTCAACCACTGAGGCGGAGTACATAGCGGCAGCAGCATGTGCTTGTCAGTGCATTTGGATGCAGCAAATTCTGAAGCAAATTGGAGGTACTCCAAGTGACTGTGTTACGATTTTATGTGATAACTCTTCTACGATTAAACTCGCAAGGAACCCGGTCTTTGATAAAGTGGTTGATATGAAGCACTGTGGTACAAATGAACAAATAGCAGACATTATGACTAAGTCTTTGCGTTTGGAGATGTTTGAGAAGCTCAGAACGGCACTTGGTGTGAGGTCTATTCTGAAAGTAAACTGAAAATGGCTCAGATGTTTCAGTTTAGGGGAGGAATTGTATAACCGTTAGATGATGATGCAGCATTTACTTTAGTATTTTCAGTCTCTGTTAATAAATATCCTATTTAATAGGATCATGCAGCAGGATTTGTATCAGTTGGACCTGGTTCTTAGCATCTATATCATGATCTTTAGGCATGTTAAAAGACATGATTTATCTTTCAGTTTCTTTTTGTAATGGCTATAAAAGCGTCGTTCTCAGTTGACGAAATAGAAGTCATCTTTCCCTCACTTAAGTGTTAAGCTTTTTATTTTGTTTTAACAGTAATATGCATATTAATGCATCAGTATTCATGTGCGTATTTTGTTTTAAATCATTCTCTCCGCCTCTCATTCCAAACCAATAGGTGGTACACAAAGCAGAAGCTTGAATTTTTAACACACGATTCTGAAAGATTATAATGCAAAAGCGCAGCAAATCTTTAAAAATAAATAAATACATAAAATCTGCATTCAGAAACTCACAAATCGTTGACAAACAAGTGGCCTAAGAGATGGATCGAGTATGGCCAATCATCATGAAAGTCGATCCCTTTCGAGGCAACCTGAACAAGACAAACTTATTTAGAGAAATTAGGTCTTTATAGAAGAAAAAAATAAATGAAAACTACATGCAAAAGCTTAAAAGACAAAGGGTGTCGTACCTGAAGCAACAATTCATCGCATAAATCTGCGATTTTATCATAAGATCCGGAAGCTAGCGCATTCTGAAGCTGAGAAAAATCCATGGCGTTTATAGCAAAAAAGAGAGGCCCGGGCACTTCTCAATGGCGGTTTTTCGGGAGAGGAGAGAAATTTATTTTATTCCATGATACCGAGTCCAATGGGCTATGGCCCAAACTGAATATTTATGCTCGCTCGTCAAAGGCGGCCTGGTATGCCACTACCCTGCTTCTTTTGCCGATCAAAAATATGGAAATTTTCACAGGGAAAATGATTTGATCAAGGCAGGCTACAACTCAGTTTCCAAGAGGTCAATGCTATTTTCTTAGGTTTTTCAACTTTTATGCTACCTGGAGGTTCTTATTGTTTCTGATAAATAATTTGTTTCATATACCAAATGCATACATCTACTCTTTTTGACTTATTTATCCAAACAAAAAAATGTGTTGTCATAATATATTGTGTGTAATGCTGTATAAATATATCATTTTGCTGTACTTTTAGCTAAACTTTAAAGCTTGTGTTCTTCAAATTAAAATTGAGCTCGGATTTTTCCTTTAGACTAATTCTCTCACTTATATTTTATATTTAGATATGTAAAAAGGTATGAAAGTAATTCACATAAAGTAGACAATTAAGATAAGAGTAAATGAGAATAGTGAAGATAGATAAGTAATTTGTGTTGCAACTAAATCTAATAAAATCCAAGTTAAAAAGGAAATGATCATGTAGTGTAATTCTACTTTACTTCTCTTCTACAACCACCAATTCAACAATTAAGTTAATAACATATGAAATTTCAAGCTTAATTACAACAAACATCCAAACCGCTTAAATACAAAAGAAGTTCATGTTATATCTAAATCTGAAAAGACATAATAATTAACATTAAAAAAAAATTAAAATTTTACGATTTGATTTATTGACCATAATGATAGAATTGGATATGAAACATAACTTTAAATTTAGGTACATACATATATATGTAATAAACTGAGATTTAATTTTGAAACATAAAATTGATTTAATCTAAAACAAATCCATCAAGTAAAATTTAGTATAATATTGGTTTATGATTTCAAGGTATGAAGAAAGCTTGATTAATTTATACACACACGAACATATATATATATATATATATATATATATATATATATATATATATATATAACACGCACCCGCACGCATGCACGCACGCACACGCACACACACAATTTCATGGTTCAATCTACTAAAATTTGATCCATGATTAAAAGGTATAAGTGTCACAACAAGAATAATTTGTTAAAACAAAGAAGATTTTCAACAACACACGATAAGATAACAAACAAGAGAATTTGTTTCATATCTCAAGTGAAATAAAACATAATTATTTGGTTAGACAAATCATTAACCAATTATATGTGTGTGTGGGTGGTGTGTGTATCAACAAATCAATTCCACGGCAAATAGTTTATTCAGACGCAATTAAATTGTCAACATTCAAAAACCATATACAAATAGAACTCACAATCAATCACAACACATAGAATAATTTTTTTAACCAATTTTAATAAATGACTACAATTTACATATATGTAAAAACTTTATTTTAAACATCATGAATGAATTATAGAATTACCTATTAAATCTTACCCTACCACACCTTGATTTGTGCATTCTTCTTGGATTTCAAATAAATCAGCATCCCATCTTGGAAGAGAAGGATGAACCACATTTCTTTAATTTAATTTGATGTTGATTTAAATTTGTTTTGAAGTTTTTTTTAGAAGAAATTTCGACCATGAAAGATAGAGAAGAGGAAGAAAAGTTATGTTATGTAGAAATCAAATAAGGAGATTTTGTTTTAATAGAACTTAAGGAACCTTTTCCATTCTCCTTATCAAAACTTAATTCTTTAATTCCCTTTTAAATTTCAATCAATTCAATAGATTGATTTCCTCCTCTCACCATTATATGGCTTGTCCACGCACATTCTTAATGTGCAAATTTTCCAATAGAACTTTTATTTAATTATTTTATTATTTAAACATTGTTTAAAGTTATACCAATATCGTATTTCGGTATATGAAAATATAACTTTTATATATGCATTTAAATAATTACCAAAAACGTTCAAAACATCAAATAAATTAATAGTAACTAATATTTCATAAATAGTAACTAATTTAATCAATTTTATAAGGTTTGACAAATTAATTAAACCGTATGGTTTCCGAAGAAATCACAAGTGCAGTTGTGCGACTCAGAGATGTGAATTCAAACAACGATTAATACTGAACAATTCAAATATAAACTTTCAATTGGTGTGACAGTTTGGCCAAATTCATCGTTTATAGTTTTTTATGGTAAAATCAAATTTCACAACCACCAAAATGATACCTTTTAGTAATAACAATTTACACCAATTTTCTTCGTCAAAACTATATCGTAATAGGACTTATGGAATTTTTGTTTTGGTCAAAATTCCATCATCATTTTCATTCAGCTTTATAATTCCAAACACAAAATTTGGATTCAATAATAACAATTATTATTAATTGTAATGCTCTGGCCACAGACTTTGATTTTGAGTTGACTAAGATTGATCGTGATACTAACCTCATATACCCAAGGAGACAAATTCTCTATTGAATAGTATTTCACTTTCAATGCTTCAACTCGGACCAAACTATAGTCGTTCAACAAAGACCATGTCATGATTTAACTATAATCAAAGTAGAATGTCCACATTGAAGTTCCACAATATTCTCAAGTCGAGGAAATTGTGTGACGTCGTCGCTTCGAGATTGTATGTTTGACTTTAGTTATATTAACCAACAGAGAGCTCTCAAGTGAGTCATTTCATGGTTATCTAATAACTATTAGTACATGGCCTCTTGGTTCCTCCAACAGTCATGAGTAATACACTGTCGAACATTTGAAAACTTTTACATACTCTAGTCTTAATGGATATCCATTGTCGATACATCTTGACTAGGAATATTTAAAATGGTATGTTAATTATATTGTGATAAATTACTTATTGTTACAACATATTGTAATTACTACCACAATAACATACCATTATGGATTTTCTATTAAATATACTTAAATTGAATAATCAATTATTTATAACACGTTATAACAAGTATATAACAGAAAGAAAACTCCTTTTATTATGAAAAAGATTGGTTGTTGAGTTGAATTTACGTAACAAATTACATAATTGCCCCTAGGATACACCCCTAACTTTATCTAGGATTTTGATGAGGTGTCGTAGCTTTGCATTACCACATAGAGATCCGACAATGGCTAAGGTTTCCATGATTTGTGTTTATGAGTTAAATATGTTGGCAATGAAAGAAATGATAGCGATGGAGAAGATGCCATCAACACGCAGAGAGGAGAAGTGGCGGTGTCAGATGTAGCAGGTGGGTTGTAAGGTGTAGTGGCGTTGATTGAGGATGGCGTAGTGGTAAGAGGTGGGTTAGAGTTGTCGAATTGGGTGGAGTAGGCGAGAGAGAAGAAGTGATTTCAGAGAAGAAGGTTTTCCTTCTCCCCAAATTTTGAAACATGTGGCCTAGATCTAGAACTTTTTTCTTCTATGTTTGTCCTTCTCCCCAATTTACTCTTATATATATTCATTTTGTTTATAATTAAATTTTAAAAAAAAAATTGATTTTTTTGTAACCATGGCTAAATTATCATGGGGATTTACAATCATAAATGATGATAATTTATACATAGATACATACATACACACACATGCGCGCGCGCGCGCACACACACACATATACACGTATTTGAATATTTAAAATAAGAGAATTACCTTTCTCCTTGCAATGACGATTGCCGAACACGTCGGTTGTTTAAGTTCTTTCCTTTGTCTCTATGGCTATAGGTTGCAAAACCGCCTCCTTGTCTTCACCAACGTTAACGGAGTCTAAGGATGTCTAGATTTAATGTAGAGAGAAAAATAATGGAGACTATATATTTATAGCCAAACAGATACCAAAATATCTCATCCTTTCTCTCAAACCCTAGAAGACTAGGTCCCCAAAACTCCCATCTCAAAATGATCATCCTCTCTGTTTGCCAATAGCTTGTCAAAATGCCCCTTTGACTCATAGTGAATCAATTATTTAATTATATTATTCAAGTCCTTTTCAATCGAATCGACGTACCAATTTTATATATCATTCTGATTGATTTTAAGCTTCAAATAAATAATTAAAATATTCATAAAATATTAATATAAACATCTGTATTAATTTATTTATAAATTAATTCTAACGTTGGTTGAATTCAAAAATAACTAACAATACGAGTTGACTCTTTGGTGTGAACTCGATCCTAAGTCAATATTTAAACAATTTCAATACCGAAGCCTGTATAGACTTTGCTGAAGTACAGTATCTAGCACAAGTTCAATATGTATAGATCATTTTGGTGAAACCCAACTTCTAGTCTATTTTAAGCTCATCTAGTAATGACATTTTATACTGTTATTCTTTCCATCAACAGTGTATCATTAAGATACTTAAAGTTTGGCCTATGGTTAAAAACTCTACTGATATCCGTATTTAATTTCATAGACCATTTTAAAGTCATTGGCTCAATCTAATAACATTTGTCGATTAACCAATTCTATGGCCAGAGATTTTGACTTTTAAGTTGACTACCAACTATACCATCATTCTACAACGAAGGACATAAATCAACTCTTAAGTGGTGTTTTACTCCAAGTTGTTCAACGTTTACCCAACTATGGTTGCAACAAGGTCACTATGCTAAATGTATAACCCTAATCAAAGTATAGCCTAGTTACTCATGATTAAGGTATTCTTAAGTCCAAAGACTATTGTATATCATTATTATAAGATCTTCTATTTTTACTTATGCATTAATTAACCTATCGATTCATCGAGTCGTTCTTTGACTATTCCAAACAACAACAAGCACATAACCCTTTAGTGCCCCCCCAACAATCATGAGTAAGTCACTGTCCATCATATGAAGAGCGTTTCGTACATTAGTCTCAACGGACACATCGATGTCCTTTTCTTGATACATCTTAACTATGAACGTTTAAGCAGCTAGTGTGTGTATTGATTCAATACTCATGATTATGAACACATTTGTAACAATATTCTCTAAAATATTTCTCTTAAGGATTTTCCAGTTATATATATTTATGTCATTAGTTTGTTAGTTATATCACTATAATAACACATATAATAGAAAATAAAACCAAAATTGTACATTTTTTGAACAATATTATTTATAATTTAAGTTTATATAACAAATTACACAGTTGCCCCTATGGCACACCCTTAAATCCATTAAGAATCACTGTAACTAGTCGTATACTTAATGTCAAAATATCCAGCTAGAGTAAATCAGTTAACCAATAAAAATGTATTGGATTGAACCGGAGATTTTAGTGTAGCCTATGCAATCAACTAGGGATATCATTATAGTTTTTGACCATTGACCAAACTTTATACATCTAAGTAATACAGTTATGATGAAAATAATACATGCATAAAATATCATTGCAAGGTATAACTTAATATAGATCAGAAATTGGATTTCATCTAAATGATCTATAAGTGGCTGAAATTGTGCCTGATATTGTACTTCAACAAAATCTGTATAGGCTTCAGTTTTTAAATAGTTTAAATATTGATCGAGATCGAGTTCACACCAAAGAGTCAATGCAATCGTGTTGTTAGCTAATTTCCTAGTTCAGTCAATTTCAAATTAATTAATAAATATTGTAAATTAATAAAAAAATTAATAAAATGTTGTATTGACTTTAATAGCAATTCAATTGATTATTTGAGATGTATAATTAATATACGTTTATTTAATTAAAACATAGGCTAAAATGAATTAATTAAATAATTGATTTAAATGTTATACTAGTTAGGCCTACAGCTCATAAACCCATGAAAGGAGGGAGGGGGTCGGCCATGCTAGGGCAAAGAGGAAGGCGAGGATTTTGTTATATATAAGATTTTGAGAAATAGTAAGTTTTTATATGTGGTTGGCTACAAATAGCACCTCTTCCTTTGTCCTCCATACACAACAATAACACCTCTTCCTTTGTTCTCCATACTCATAAAAGGTTTTGAGAAATAGCACTTCTTCCTTTGTTCTCCATACACAATAATAAACAACAGAAAATTATTGCCTCCATTGCTAAAAGAAAAATATAATCACTAAAGTCTAGTAGACAATTTGTATATAGTCAAGTAGGGATGGCAATGTGATGGGTTGGAGCGGGTTTTTTATGCCCCAGACCTGCGTCAGTTTTTTAAACCCTGCCTCATACCCATTCTGTAGACCCGGTGCGGGTCTAGATTTTCATCCTATAGCTAGAACCTATACGGGCCAGGTTAGACCTACCCTGCCACAAGACCCGGTGAGGCTTCACTTAATCATTCAAAATTGTATATTAGTGTGTGTGTGTGTGTATTATTTGTAAGATGGATTGTCACTAAATGATACTATCAATATAGAGATCAGTGTACTTACAATGATAAGTAAGGTAATAAAAATGAGGTGTATGATAACAGTTCAGGAAAAACATGCATATGTTATAATATAGTTTTTATTAATGCAACTTAATAACATAAAAATCATATAACTTATTGAATGCAATATTAGAATATCGATGTTGTAACAAATTATATATAAAAGGATTAACAAATCATCGTTATAGTAATAAAGCGATTTTATGAGATTCAGTAGTATGGATCGGGTTGGGGCAGGTCAACCAAGTCCCGGTCCGACCCAAGACCCAAAGCTCTTAAGAACGGGTCAGGGGTCTACCCATCCAAATGACCCAACAGGACAGGTCTTGGCGGGTCAAAACAGGGGTGGGTCTACCGGATTTAGACCTAGACGCCCTATTGCCATCCCTATAGTCAAGGACATGGAATTTGGAGTTCAAAGAGGAGATATCTAGCAATGAACGATTGGTGACAAGCAGGACCAGAAGGTGCATGTTTTATTTAAACATATGAATATTTTGTCAAATCTCTCCATTATCATCTACCTATTTTCGACCATTAAAAAACTTACATTTTAGTTTTCGAAATTGTATTTAATATTTATTATCATTCGATATCTGAACCAAACAATATTTTAATGAATTTGGACTAAGAAATGATGAAGGAATGGATCGAGCGGCTTGGAAAAGATGAATAATAGAATGCTAAGGAAAACATCGAGTATAGAGTCAATAAAACTGGTTAGTAGTGATCTATCTGAAGCCAGATATAGGACCCGCTTTGCTTCTATTATAGTTCTACGTGCAACTTTGGAGGAAAAAACAAGTTTTAGCAATGGGACTTCGATCGATCCTAATTTCCATTTTGCCCTTGAAAGTATAAAGCTTAAAGACTTAGGCAAAACCGAAGAAAAGAGCAAAGATTTGGTCAACAACATCGATCGGTATCAGCAGATCAAATCTGAGTTTTAATGCAATTTAAACTCGTCCTTCATTCTATCTTCTCAGATCTGGATATTTGAGTGATTCAAAAGGAGATGTGATGATTCTAATGCATGGATTCATTAATAAATAGCAAATTTCAACATATCAAGAAGGACTTTAGGGATTTTCTGATTGATTTTAACGTAGAAGCTCTATTAAATTCAAAACCAAGCAATTATAAATCTTTAATCAACTTGTAATTCAGTTGTATTTGTGAATCTCAATCAATAAAAAACTATAAAGCTGACATTGACTGTAGAATGTGCTGAGCCACTATAAAATCTTCTGTGTCTTACTCTCTATTTCAATTCCTTACTTTTAAATTTTGTTTTTCATTCATTTGGACCTATTTTACATGCAAACCTTTGTTGGTGCTTTAACTAAGAATGAAGATCATGATTAGATCTGTGATTACTTCTAGGATTGCTTGAAATCTTCAACCGGATATGATAGTAAGAAAACTACAATAGAGGAAGGAACATAGAGTTTAGATCATGAAGTTAATAAGGTGGATCAATAAAATAAAAAAAGAGCTTTGTCACAACCAGAAGTTGAGATGAAGCTAGAGCTGTATAGAATGATGGTAGATATGGATAGGAAAATGCAAAGGTCTTAACTTGTCATCATGGAAGAAATGAAGAAGTAATTTGCTTCAATATTGTAGTAACTCTACCAAGGAGAAGGATCTCGATAGAAATATCATGATGATATAGAGGATTTATCGTTTAATTCAAGCGTGGGAAGTTTTATAGACCCACACAGAGATGGGAAGCTGAAAGCGCAAAAAGGGGGTGCTCGAGCGATTGAGAGTTAAAGGAAATGAACTGAAGTAGAAGCTCAAACTCAAGGAACAATTGGTTTTGATCGACTATAGGATGGTATCGATCGATATGGAGTCAAGGGAGACTCCAGAGTGATATCGATCATAATGGGCAAGATGATGGTCCTTAAGATGGAGGAGGAGATACAGCTGAAAAAAATCATTGAGGAAGTAGTCCACGCTGAAATTGCTAGAGAACTAAGTGAATGGATTGCCTTTAACGACCAGGATTTTTGAACGTTTTATAATTAAATATCGGAATTATTTAAATAATTAAATTTTGGATTTAATGTAAATAAAAATGATTTCGAAAGCCTATTTAAATTCTGTTTAAATAATAACAAAATGTAAAGCTTTTATTTTAGCATTAAATTTGTTTTAATAACAATTAGTTTTACTTAACATGTGAAATTATCATCCCGGGACATTGTCTTGGATTTTGACAAAACTAATGTCACTGGACCTAGAATAATGAATTATTAAACGCTGATGAGTTCCATGACGATATTGTGTTCTATGATGTGTACATATACATGATACTATACACAGGGAAGAAAGAGATGAGGAGAGGGATTATAAGGTGATTAATTTTTAATTAATTAAATTTAGTTAATTGGTTATATTATATAATCCAATTCTTATAAAAATCATATCATGTTCATACGAAGTCTGATTGAAGCGCCGTCTCTGCCCTTGCGTTTGTATCGGGATTACCTACGTATTGGAGTTGGATTCATCGAGTTTGAAGCTTGTGGAAATTTTAGTCAAAATCGAATGACATTCGATTTTGATCTATTTGGAAATACATGAGAGTTGGCTACAACTTCGGTGAGTTTTGTTCACCTGTTGATTGAATATTATTGGTTATATAACTGTTGTCGTATTGAAAATATAAACTATATAACGAATAATGCAAGATATTACTTTTGGACCCCGCCTTGTTTTGTAAAACAAGTGAGAACATTACTATTAAGTATAATATCTCTTTTGATCATATATAACATTTATCACGGTCTAGAGTATTTGTTTACATGTTTGATATTGCTTTGTAAAAAGTGGTAGTATGTTATGAAGGTTTGACACAAAATAGTCGATAAAAACGTGCTTCAAAATCCTTGATATTTGATATATGTTAAATTGGGTAAAATGTGATATATTATGGAAATTTATATGTGTGTGTGTGTGTGTGTCTATTTGGTTGTTCTATACATGTATTGGTGTGTTTGACATAAATGGAATTGCTTTGGATTTTTGTGGAGATTGGAAATGGAAAAATAGAAAATGTTAGAAATGAAAAGGTCGCGATGGATGCACTTTGAAATCGCTGTAATCTGCGATTTTAAAGTTAACTTTGAAAGACATTATAAAGCTTCTTCATATTTGTAATAAGTACTGTAAGTGTACTTATTATTGAAAAATATCAAGGTTTAAATATATCTATGAAAATCATTTATGGATTTTTAAAGTGATGGTTTTAAACTAAAACAGGTTTTAAAGTGTTTTAAGTAAAAGATTTTAGAATAGTATAAGCATTTTAAATGTATATTTTTAGTGTATATATGATTTTAGGAATTGATAAAGGTTTTATTTGGGAGTTAAATGCTTTTATATTATAATACTTTACAAATGGTTTATAGTATTAAATATCATAGTTTTACAAATAAATTAATGTATGCATATATATATATATATATTAAAGGTATTCTAGTATATCTAAAAGTTTAAAAAGGAAGTTTAATATTTTGTAAAGGATTTAAAAGGAGTTTTTAGATTATAACTCTTATGTTATAATGGATTGCTCTGTAAATTGATGAAAAAGGTATATGACCTTGTTTAATAAGTGAAGCTATACTTAGAACTTTAAATGGATGTTTTAAAGTAAATAGCAAGAATAAAAGTGAATTTGGGTTTATAGTGTCAATGTTTGTGCAACATTTATTTTAACCGGTTTAACTATACTTTTGGAAAGTGATTGAATCTTTAAAATAGTGTTTCAAAGATAACGGGATTGGAAGGTGTTTTAGGGTTTGTCGTAAACAATGTTTTAGTAATATTTGTTTTCAAACCCTCGGATAATATTTTAAATTGTTAAAATATTATTAAATGTGTTTGTAAAATACTTAGATCTTTAATATATTAAAGATAATAATCTATATGAATTGGTTTTAGGTTTGTTGTGGCAATGTGTTAATGACATTCGCATGTAACTCGTTTTGATTATACTTATGAATGTAACACATCTTTGGAAAAAAATGTTTTAAAGATAATCATAGGTGAATTGGTTTTGGGTTTGTAGTGACAGTGTTTGTGTAACATTTGTCTTAAGCCCTTTAAAATTGATTTGTGAATAAACTTATACGGTTGAGATAAGTATATGAATACTTTTGGGAAGTGTTGAAATGTGCTGAAAATGAATCGTGATTTTTTCAATTAAATAGTGAAGTTTAATTAATAAAATGGAGTTTCATTTATAAAGAGTTTATTGAGTTTATATGAGTTTTACTAATAAAAGATGTTTTTAATTAATAAAGGAAAACTAATTAAAAAGTGGATTAGAAGTCACTTATATGACTTGATCATGCTTTTTTTGTTTCGATCGTGCTTTGTATGTTACTACTTATAAATAGTATACAAGAACTAGTTTCCCCTATGCGATTATTCTCATTGTTATTTGATTTGACCAAATACACTCTAGAACTATCTAGAAGAAACACGAGGATTATATGGTATAGTTATCTTCAGTAATGCCATATTGTATGTATACTCATTTTGCTCTTCTAGGACGAATAATACAGAAATCTGTTCGCTTAAATGGTTAGGAGGTGATCTCCGATCTTATGTATTGTTTGTTTATTTCCTACGGAACCAGGGTTAAGATTACCGGGAAATCGATCGATTGGTTTTTGGAGCACTCGGTAAGCAGCGGAGTGCACTATATGAGATGACTTGAAATCGTAATAACTCCAAAACCATATACGTGTTCTATGCTTTGTGAATGGTTTGTGATTGCTTCATGATGTTGGAATCTATGCGAAGATTCAAGATATGTTTGAGATGCACGAACACATGTTGTTGTTCAGGATCTATTTAGGATTTGTGGATCCATATGTGATTCCGAGACCTATAGAGGTATGGAAATTCATGTGTGATTCTGAGATCTGTGAGAAATCCATGTGTGGTTCCGAGATATGTTGAGAAATGAGAATCCATATGTGGTTCCGAGATTTGTTCGAGTTGGGGACTCGTTCGTTGAGACTTGTTCGAGTGGTTACTCATTCATCGAGATCAGTTCGAGTGGTGACTCGTGTGCTGGAATGCTAGACATAGCCTTACTAGTGGGTATGACTAAAACCAACAATAGGAGACATAGCCAGTAGGGTTGGTAAACCCATAGGGTTCATGCGACTCCATTTCTAGAGATATTTGTTGGGATATGCATGTGGGAGCGATGCATCAGGTCTTAGCAAGACCAGCTATGGTTTTCCTATAGTACATTCATGAGAGATGTACAATGCTTCGGAAGGATATCTCTGATCCTTATGCAGTAGATTAGAGTCGGCTTTGATCCAAGTTAATCGATGTGGAAATCCTATATAATTAATGAATGTGCCTTAGCGGTTGTGATTTTATACCTCTTATTGTTGTGATGTACACCCATTTGCATCGCAGTTATGTGATTATTTCACACTTTAGACATTATTATATTATCACTATATTTTATAATGGAAATGGTTTGGTTATCGTAAGGTAAAAACCCGTCTGTATTTATTATAGGCGTGGTCTTCCGAGATACCCTTATTTTCAAGGGTTTTAAGATATAATAAATCTATATGATTTGAGTTTCTCACGTCGGTTTAGCAGACCAATCCGGATGTTATTCTCTTATAATGCTCGGTTTTGCTCGAGTATGTTTCTAGATTTAGCCATGGTTTATTGGAGCTCTTAGCGAGGAGATAGAAGATTTCTTACCATATTTTCCACTATATTATTTGATGGTATCCATCAACATTTGGGAGGACATGATGTTATAACTATCCAGGCTGATGATATGTTAGTTTCCTCCGATTGATGTATGTATATGAAGGTTTTCTTTTTTGGTAAAGAACGTGTGAGATATTATATATTATCGTTCTGCATGTGTGATTCTGATATTATGTTCTCTTCTTTCTTGTTCTATTTGTTTTTCTTTTTTACTTTACCCTAACAATTCGTCTTTCTAACACTTAGGTGCTTGGCATGTGAATACCATGGATGTATTAGTGTCAACATTCGAGGGTTGAAAAGGAGGGATGTTACACTTGATATTAGAGTCGAAGGTTAAGCAAGAACCTTGGCTCTGGTGGGTATAAGTCATTAAACGATAGGTTAACGGAATGCCTAATTATGAGTTAAGTGTATACATACGAGAGTGCGTATATGTTGTTGTTATAAAAATGTTTAGTATTGTATTGATTGATTGGTAGAATAGCTTATGGATTCTTATCAATACGAGTTGCTATCGTTATTGACAGGGATCTTTAAACACTTGGACAGGGCAAACCGACCCAGTAATATTTTGAAAAGGTAAAATTGCTCATAAGCTGGTCGAGCACAAATAATCAACCAATAAATGATAATAATCGAACATTATAATTTCCTAACAAACAAACACATCATAAATAACTATATCAATTTATGAAAATTATTCTTTTTGTGTATAAAATATAGTCTTAGGTGAAATTATTTCATTTAGCAATTTCAACTGCATAGATCGGGTGGATAGTAAATTGTGGGAACATTGAAACGAACACCTTATGAATTAAGTTTCACAGTTTGACGATAAGGCATTCGTTGATAATGTTGGGTTAAAATTTAATTTTAATGAAAGTTGTTTATTATAATCTAAATAAAGACAAACACTTGTGTAATAAGTTTTATATAGGAAGTGACTTACATAAATATGGTTTATAAATATAGTTTATAAATATTGAAAGTATTGAAAGGATTTAAACTAATAATTTGAGAATTTAAATGCCAGTGTCTTAAAAATTGATTTTCTAAGGTTTTGAAAAATTTTACTAGTATTATTTGAAAGTAAATGTTTGGAAAATCGGTCTATGAAATTGATATCATGGTACCCAATAGTATTTACGAAGTATTTGATACCATTTTGGAAATGTATTTGGTTAAGTCTGAAAGGCATGGTTTAGATGTACTAAACTCACTTCTGTCCCTGAAAAATAATTCTGATAATGACTGCAGCATCATCGACATTTATTTTTAAGTTTCAAAGTAGGGGATGCTACAGTAACAATTGCTACAGAGTTGTTTTGGTAAAACAAATTTTGATTTAAATATCAGAAGTATGATTTGATATACAAAAGTTATAAGTACATATATATTAAAATGATTAGAAATATGATCGGTTTTTAATTTTTAAGATTTCAGTTAAGTTATATTATGGACACATATAGCTTCTGCATTTGGATTGGATGGTATGTGCATCATAATTGATGTGTTTAGGTGATAGTTTTCATTTATTAAAATGTAACGGAATTTTCGGCAATTTTGGACAGTCGGAACTTTGGAATTTGTATAAAAACAAATTTGAAGCTAAGTGTTTTGTGAAAATATTATAATGAGTTTATATAACACTTGAACTTAGAGATAGTAGAATTTATACAAGTTTTAAATTGATTGGATATTCATGTTAAGTAAAATAAACTGGATATTTTAGTATATACTCTGAGGATGCAGGGAATATTGTATGAATAGTATTTAAGTTACGTAATGCTTAATAACTTGAAGCGAAATTTATGAAATAGTTCATAGTTGATTTTAGTATTTACCGAGGAATACTAAGTGATAAATGAATGTGAATTAAAATGGAAAGTAATTGGTAAACCAATTGAATATGATACGTAAGTTGCACGTAGATCATTTTATTCGCGTACCAATTTTTGATCAAGGATTCGAGTACATGGATTTAAAAGTGATTCACATCGGTCCGAACAAGGATTTTTCACTAAATTCTTGACTATGAACATTTGATACAGATTTTTGATATGATCTTGAATTATTCTATCATAATATATGGCTATGTGAGGAAAACAGAGGTTTCTAATCAAGGAATCAGATTAGAGTCCACACTAGAGAGGTCAAGTGATTTATACTAGTTCGGAAGTGAAATTTATATGATCGAGTTAGCGATCAAAGTTGATATCACATAAGGATGATATATGTATATCGTACAGGTATTAAAAGCATCTGTATGCTATGTGTGTTGGCTTGTGGAGAGTTTGCGAAATGACTCTTCGAATTGTTTTGGTAACATGAGGGATCAACTGAGTAATACCTGAGGCTGTTGAGCATAAGGTAACGCTTAGTAGATTATTTGCCATCCTTATGCGATGAGAGGTTTCTGAACCCTAGCGCACCATGAGTTTTGGTTGCTAGTAATCATGGTACTGTATAATATTGCAATGTTATTGTTTCTTGGCTTGCAATACCCTTAGGTATTGATGTGTGATTGTTGCTTTGTTGCTTGCGTTGGAATTTCGAGGGCGAAATTCTTTTAAGGGGAAAGAATATAACGACCTGGATTTTTAAACGTTTTATAATTAAATATTGGAATTATTTAAATAATTAAATCTTGGATTTAATATGAATAAAAATGATTTCGAAAGCTTATTTAATTTTTTTTAATAATAATGAAAATGGAAAGCTTTTAATTTAGAATTAAAAGCGATTAAATATTTTTTAATAATAATTAGTTTTAATTAACGTGTGAAATTATCATCCCGAGCCACTATCTTGGACTTGAATAAAACAAGTGCCATTGGGCCTGGAATAATGAATTATTGTACGCCGACGAGTTCCGTGACGATACTGTGTTCGGTTATGTGTACATGTAGACGATACTATGCATGGGGAAGAAAGAGACGAGGAGAAGGATTATAAGGTGATTAATTTTTAATTAATTAAATTTAGTTAATTGGTTACATTTATATAATCCAATTCTTATAAAAATCGTATCCTGTTTATACGAGGTCCGATTAAAGCACCGTCTTTGCCGTTGCATTCGTAACGGAATTACCTACGCATTGGATTTGGATTCATCGAGTCTGAAGCTTGTGGGAATTTTAGTCAAAATCGAACGACGTTCGGTTTTGGACTATTTAGAAATGCGTAAGCATTGGCTACAAATTGGATGAGTTTTTCTCACCAGTTGATTGAATATTATTGGGTACATAACTATTGTTGTACTGAAATATAAACTGTATAATGAATAATGCAAGTTGTTACTTTTGGACCCTGCCATATTTTGTAGAATTTATACAAGCTTTAAATTGATTGGATATTCATGTTAAGTAAAATAAACTGGATATTTTAGTATATACTCTGAGGATGCAGGGAATATAGTACGAATATGTACTTAAGTTATGTAATGCTTAATAATTTGAAGCGAAATTTATGAAATAGTTCATAATTGACTTTAGTATTAACCAAGGAATACTAAGTGATAAATGAATGTGAATTAAAATGGAAAGTAATTGGTAAATAAATTGAATATGATACGTAAGTTGTACATAGATCATTTATTCGCGTACCAATTTTTGATCAAGGATTCGAATACATGGATTTAAAAGTGATTCACACCGGTCCGAACAAGAATTTTTCACTAAATTCTTGACTATGAACACTTGATATAGATTTTTGATATGATCTTGAATTATTCCATCATAATATATGGCTATGTGAGGAAAACAGATGTTTCTAATCAAGGAATCGGATTAGAGTCCACACTAGAGAGGTCAAGTGATTTATACTAGTTCGGAAGTGAAATTTATATGATCGAGTTAGCGATCAAAGTTGATATCACATAAGGATGATATATGTATATCGTACGGGTATTAAAAGTATCTGTATGCTATGTGTGTTGGCTTGTGGAGAGTTTGCGAAATGACTCTTCGAATTGTTTTGGTAACATGAGGGATCAACTGAGTAATACCTGAGGCTGTTGAGCGTAAGGTAACGCTTAGTAGATTATTTGCCATCCTTATGCGATGAGAGGTTTCTTAACCCTAGCGCACCATGAGTTTTGGTTGCTAGTAATCGTAAAACTGTATAATATTGCAATGTTATTGTTTCTTGGCTTGCAATACCGTTAGGTATTGATGTGTGATTGTTGCTTTGTTGCTTGCGTTGGAATTTCGAGGGCGAAATTCTTTTAAGGGGAAAGAATGTAACGGCCCGGATTTTTAAACGTTTTATAATTAAATATTGTAATTATTTAAATAATTAAATATTGGATTTAATATGAATAAAAATGATTTCGAAAGCTTATTTAATTTTTTTAATAATAATGAAAATGGAAAGCTTTTAATTTAGAATTAAAAGCGATTAAATATTTTTTTAATAATAATTAGTTTTAATTAACGTGTGAAATTATCATCCCGAGCCACTATCTTGGATTTGAATAAAACAAGTGCCATTGGGCCTGGAATAATGAATTATTGTACACCGACGAGTTCCGTGACGATACTGTGTTCGGTTATGTGTACACGTAGACGATACTATGCATGGGGAAGAAAGAGATGAGGAGAAGGATTATAAGGTGATTAATTTTTAATTAATTAAATTTAGTTAATTGGTTACATTTATATAATCCAATTCATATAAAAATCGTATCCTGTTCATACGAGGTCCGATTAAAGCACCGTCTTTGCCGTTGCATTCGTAACGGAATTACCTACGCATTGGATTTGGATTCATCGAGTCTGAAGCTTGTGGGAATTTTAGTCAAAATCGAATGGCGTTTGGTTTCAGACTATTTGGAAATGCGTAAGCATTGGCTACAAATTGGATGAGTTTTTCTTACCAGTTGATTGAATATTATTGGGTATATAACTATTGTTGTATTCAAATATAAACTGTATAATGAATAATGCAAGTTGTTACTTTTGGACACTTCCATATTTTGTAAAACAAGCGAGAACATTATTAATGAGTATGATATCTCTTTTGATCATCTATAACATGCATCGTGGCCCAGACTGTTTGTTTACTGTTTCATATTGCTTTGTAAAAAGTGATAGCACGCTACGATGGTTTGAAACAAAATAGTCGTTATAAACGTGCTTTAAAATCCCGGATATTTGATATATGTTAAATTGGGAAAATGTGATATATTGTGGAAATGTGTGTCTGTGAGAGCGTGTGTGTATGTGTGTGTAGGGTTGTTCTGCACATGTTTTGGTGTGTTTGACATTAATGGAATTGGTTTGGATATTTGTGGAAGGACATGGAAAATGTTAGAAGCGAATAGGTTGCAATGGATGCACTTTGAAATCACTATGATCTGCGATTTTAAAGTTTACTTTAGAAGACATCTTAAGGCTTCTTCATATTTGTAATAAGTACTATAAGTGTACTTATTTTAGAAAAATTATCGAGATTTAAACATGTTTTTGAAAATCATTTATGGATTTTTAAAGTAATGGTATTAAACTAAAACAAGTTTTAAATAAAACGTTTTAAAATAGTATAAGTATTTTAAAATATTGTTTTTTTGTATATATATGATTTTAGAGATTGTTAAAAGTTTTATTTGAGGAATTAAATGCTTTTATATTATAATACTTTACAAATGGTTTATAGTATTTTATTATATATCTTAGTTTTGCAGATAAATTAATATATGTATATATATGCGTACATTTTTAAAGGTATTCTAGTATATCTAAAAGTTTAAAAAGGAAGTTTAATATTTTGTAAAGGGATTTAAAAAGAGTTTTTTTATTATAACTCTTATGTCATACTGGATTGTTTATAAATTGATGAAAAAGGTATATAATCTTGTTTAATAAGTGAAGGTATACTTAGAACTTTAAATGGATGTTTTATAGTAAATGACAGTATAAAAGTGAATTTGGGTTTATAGTAACAATGTTTGTGCAACATTTTTTTAACTCGTTTAACTATACTTCTGGAAAGTGATTGAATCTTTAAAATGGAGTTTTAAAGATAATGGGATAGTAAGGTGTTTTGCGATTTGTCGTAAACAATGTTTTAGTAACATTTGTTTTTAAACCTTTGGATAATATTTTAAAGTGTTAAAATATTTTTAAATGAGTTTGGAAAATGATTAAATCTTTAATAATGGAATTTTAAAGATGATAACGAGTATGAATTGGTATTGGGTTTGACGTGGCAATGTGTTAATGACATTTACCTTTAACCCATATTGATTATACTTTTGAATGTAATAGATCTTTGAAAAAGAGTGCTTTACAGATAATCATAAGTGAAATGGTTTTGGGTTTATACTAACAGTGTTCGAGTAACATTTGTTTTAAGCTCTTTGAAATTTGAATATACTTATACGGTTGAGATAAGTATGTGAATACTTTTGGGAAGCATTGAAACGTGTTGAAAATGAATGTGATGTCATTAGTTAAATAGCAAAGTTTAATTAAGAAAATGGAGTTCCATTTACAAAGAGTTAATTGAGTAAAAATGATTTTACTAATGAAAGATCTTTTTTATTAATGAAGGAAAATTAATTAAAAAGTGGATTAGAAGTCTTAAATATGACTTGATCATGCTTGTTTGTTTCGATCATGCTTTTCTTTTTACTGCATATGACATTATACAAGAACTAGTTTGACCAAATATACTTTGGAAATATCTAGAAGAAACACGGGATTATATGGTATAGTTATCTTTGGTGATGTCATACTTTACGTGTAAACTCATTTTGCTCTTCTAGGACGAAGGACAAGGAAATCTGTCCGCTTAAACAATTAGGAGGTGATATCCAATCTTATGTATTGTCTGTTTATTTCCCATAAAATCAGGGTTGAAATCACTGGAAAATCGATCTGTAACATCCCGTATCTGGAGGCCAAAAGCTACGCGCTACATATGCAGTCATCCATAGTATTAACTTCTGGTGATAAAATATGGTAATGATAATGGTATCGATAATATCAAAAGCACATGAATATGAACAAAATGAAAGATTTCATAAACAACATTTTTTTGGTTATATTTCAAACAATAATTCATATCCATCTTACATAATCCCTTAATGTTTCCTAAGCAATGGTTAAATATATCATTACAAAAATTCACCAAGAGCGACATATGACGATGCCCCTTCGGTTGATATAAGAAATATAGTCATGTCTGACTTATATAGATAGAGGAATCAAAACAAAATGAAACGACAAATCCTAATTAGCTATTCGTCAGCCACCTTCTCGTCTTCGTATGTTTATTCGCTAAGAGAGAAAAACCTAAAAACCTCAACCCTTAGCCTACTCAAATCAATTTTGAGTACCCGAGAGTTTAAGGGGAAACAAAAACTTCGAGTCAAACATAAAACTTGGTGTGAATAATTCTATTACATCTCGATTTACTGATATTAAGTGAGACCACGCCGCTTGGAGGAACATGTTTCCCCTCACTTATATCCTTTTCAAAACATATATATTTTGCAATCCTTTCATGCAACCAAACTATATAATCAAACTGATTATATCAAAATAGCAATATCCTTTATGCTAATAAATGGACTATCTGTCCATAAAAACAAGTAAATGTGAACTATCTGCCCACATATGATAGCATGGTCCGTTATGCTACAAATGGACTATCTATCCATACAACCGGGCTGACTGCCCGCAAATTGGACTAACTGTCTGAAATCTAGGCTGACTGCAAAATGGACTAATTGTCCGATTTATTTTCTTATGGTTAACTACCCTTTAAATTTTCCTTGAAAACTTTTTCAAAATAATTTAGTCCTTCAAATCATATACATATATAAGGAAAATCTGTCTTTAGCTTTACTCTAAGCCATTTTGCCATGTCATATATACTTTACTCAAAATAGTGTTGATGGGTTTTAATAAGGATTAATTATCCTTTCAAATAAGTTAAAGCCTTTTTTAACTTGAAAACACTTAGGCTAATCTGCCTATTTAATATATTCGAAACCTTTGTTTAAACCTTTAAACAACACATTCGTAACTCATGAAGGTAGCCTCTGCAAAACCAAGTAAAACCTTTTACTTAATCTAGGCTGAAAGGCCAAATCTTACCTTTCGAAACCATTAAATACAGCCTTTCGAAAACATTGGAAAAACCTTTCCTTTCTTTTCTCTGAAAGCTTCAAAATATCAGATATCCCACTTTAAAACCTTTTAAATATCGCCTTTCGAAAACATAGGGAAATACCTTTTCCTACAACCCTTTCAAAACCCTAGGGAACTACCTTTTCGAAACCCTGGGGAACCACCCCTTTCGAAACCATTCATTAAAACCTTTCGAAATGGTCAAAACTCAATCCTTCCGGAAGCACTTTGGGTTCAACTTAAAACATATGGAAACCTTTTGAAACCATTCAAAAAGGTCTCGGTCGAAACCTTTTGGATTCTGCCTTCAAGTAAAGCAAAAGGATCAGAAACCCATTAAAGTCGAAAGCATCAGTTTCGAAACCTTTTAAAACTATCTCTTTCAAAACCTTTAGGGTTTTACTCTACTTATAGAAAAAAAGTGTCTTAAAACATTTAAATCAAAGACCACTACTTTGAAACCATTTCCTAAGTAATGAAGTGATGGTGTCGAAACCATCTCTTCGAAAGCATTAGAGAGGTGGCCATGTTTTAGAAAACTTAAACAACTCTTTCGAAACCATTTGGGTCGAAAGGTAGAAAGGCGGTATCAAAAAGGTCTCGACTTAGTCGAAAGCAATTATTTAAAAATAGAGGCGCAACCCAATCAAAACCATTTCCTTTAAATCATTTAACTTGGTCGAAAGCTACTTAGTCTAAAGTCATTTAGTCAAAAGCAAGTGGGTGTATTTCTTTAATTTAAAAACAAAGGATTGCCTCAACCCCTTCGAAACCCATGGTTTCGACGCCCTACCTTCCGTCATCATCCAATTCATTATGTACAAGTTGCCTGATAACATATGCATTGGTCTCGACTGTGTTGGGGACGATAGTATGGAGGTGGAACCTGGTGTCGAAAGAGACGTAACAGTGAAAAACTCGTAGCAAAATAGTTCTTTTCACCTAACCTGCCTTATGTGTCTAATTGTGATTGGTTGCCTCTTTCTTTTGCCTATAAAACGTACTGCACTTTGTCAAAGTGCAGCCGAATTTTCCATATTTTATAATTTAAATCTTTTACAGAAAGCCCCTTCCCCTCTTTTAATTATATAAAACATTTAAATCCCGTACCTTAAATAATTTTAAATAACCATTAACACACTTAGGAAAAATCTAGAAAATTTTCAAAAAATTACATAATATATGTTTTCTAACATATATAAATTTCAAACCCGTAATTAATTTATAACCCAAAATACTATTTTCTTTATTAGAAATTCATATTAATTCCATGAAAATTCAGAAAAAAAAGAAAATTGAAACTTATCTCCAAAATAATATTTATGATCTTCATATAAATTCACATAGTATTTGGATGTAATTTATAGGGTTTTCACCTTAACACATATCATAAAATCTGTATGAATATGCATAAATCATCAACATGTATATATAATCATTCCATCATTCAAAAACATGGAAAATCATTGCAAAATATTCGGGAATCATATTATGACCGAAAACATAATCAAAAATGAGATGTAAACATTATTCACCTTAGCTTTATAGATTATGGAGATTGAGATGTGAATATATATGATTTGAATTAGCTTTTCTTCTTCTCTTCCTTGTTAATGGTAGCCGGCCTTTTTTAAAAATTTTGAAAATAAAATAAACATGTGAAATATTATATGGCCAAGGTTTGGAGGATATAGGAATGGCCTCTTTCCTATTTTACCTTTCCTCTATTTCATTTTAACTCTTCTTAAGTTCATTATTAAATGGCATGACCAACCTTAATTAAAAATCAATTCAATCCCCTAATCAACATGTTATTTTATTTAATTCAACTAATTAAATATCCTAAATAATGTTATAAAAAATCTAGGATGTTATAGACTTCCCTCCTTAAAGAATTTCGTCCTAGAAATTACGATAAGGTACACAACAAATCAAATAACAAGGTAAAACATACCAACAAACAAGTTAGGATAAGTATCTCTAATCCTGCTCTCAATATCCTAAGTACAGTCTCTGTCATCGTCACTCCACTGTACTTTGACTAATCTGACCGTCTTGGTTCTAAGCTTCTTCTCATCTAGTGCAACTATGTGAACTGGCTTCCTTGCTATGGTTAAATCCGCTCTACCACTAAATCATCTAGCACAGTCGGTGCAATAGCCGTCTCCAGGTCTCTGACACACTTCCTGAGATGAGAAACATGGAAAACATCATGGACTCCTACTAAACTCTTCGGTAAAATACTCTATATGAGAGTTTTTTGATCATCTCAACAATAGGAAAAGGTCCAACGAATCTCGGAGCTAACTTCCCCGATTTCCCACATCTTATTACACCCTTCGTCGGAGACACTTTGATGAAAAGCTGGTCTCTAACTGAGAATTTTAGATCTTTCCATCTCTTATCTGCATAACTTTTCTACCTAGACCATGCCTCCTTCATTCTAGTCCAAATGACCTCAATCTTTTCTGCGGTTTCTCAGACTAAATCTGGACCAAGAACCAACATATCCCCAGTCTCTAGCTAATAAACGGGAGATTTGCATGGCCTTCCATACAAAACTTCAAAAGATGCCATCCCAGTACTAGTTTGATAACTATTGTTATATGAAACTTGACTAAATGTAGATAGTCCTCCCAAGATCCCCCGGAATCCAGAACACAAGCTCTTCACAAATCTTCCAGGATCTTGTTAACTCTTTCCGTTTGCCCACCGGTCTGCGGATGGTAAGCGGTACTCATCCTAAGCTTGGTTCCTAAAACTTACTGAAGACTCTTCCAGAATTCACTAGTGAACAAAGGATCTCTATCACTAACTATGATACTAGGAACTCCATGCAGTCTAACTACATTCTTTAGGAATAACCTCGCCAAAACAGGTGCCGTTCTGGTTGACCTAACTGGAATGAAATGGGAACTCTTGGTCAATGTGTCCACTATGACCCATATATTATCATTTCTCTTGTTCGACCTTGGCAACTCGTCAATAAAATCCATGAAGATAGAATCCCACTTCCATACTAGAATATCTAATGGCTGAAGCAACCCAACCCACTTGGTTTCTGGTGTTCAGTCTTTACCTGTTGACAAATCATACACTGCTTTACACATAACCCAATATCTCACTTCATACCTTCCTAGAAGAAACTTCTCTTCATATCTTGATATATCTTAGTACCTCCTGGGTGAATAGAGAACTTTGAACGATGACATTCCTCCAAAACTTCTTTCCTTATGTTTCCTACACTCGAAACACATAATCTTCCTTTCTTTGTCAACCTCTCATTCTGGTCAAGACTGAAATCTTTCAAGTCATCACTCTCAGTTACTTCTCTTAATTTCCTAATCCATTCAGCCAATACCAAATATTCTTCCTATTTAGAAGTAATTCTTTTGATTTGGTCGAACTTCTAAACAAGATAATACAACTGTATCTCCACTAGACCAGCCTCGGATCTCCACTGCACTATGCAATCAGCTAATGCTTCCAAATTCTTCCACTCAGCAATCATCTCCAAAACTGCATTCTGATGTTTTCTGCTTAGTGCATCTGCAACCATGTTGCCTTTCCCCAGTGTGTACTCAGTCCCAAAATCATAAGCAACGATGGACTCTAACCACCTTTGCTGTCTCATGTTCAACTCCTTTTGAGAGAACAAATACTTCAGCGACTTATGATCTGTATATAGCTCAAATATTTCTCCCAAAAGGTAACGTCTCCACACCTTCAAAGCAAAAATCACTATAGCCAATTCCAAATCATGCATCGGATATCGAACCTCATGCGGTCTAAGCTGTTTAGAAGCATAGGCAATCACTTTACCCCTCTGCATCAGCACAGCTCTTAGTCCTGTTCCACATGCATCGGTGTAAACCACCAAATCTTGATTCCCTTCCAAAACAACTAACACCAGTGTATGGGTCAATAAGTGTTCCAAACTCTGGAATGCTTCCTCACACTTATCGGTCCACATAAACTTCGCATCCTTTCTTGTTAGCTTAGTCATCGGCGCCGCTATCTATGAGAAATCCTTAATGAACCTTCGGTAATAACCAACCAACCCAAGGAAACTCTTTATCTCCATCACTGTCTCGGGTCTCTTCTAACTATTCACTGCTTCAATCTTAGTCGGATCTACTGACAACCCTTCCTCTGAGACTAGGTGACCTAAAAACTTCACTTCTTTCTTCCAGAAATGAAACTTCAAAAACTACACCTTCAGCTGATGCTACCTCAACATCTCAAGCACTACTCTAATATGAATTTCATGCTCTCTTTCATCCTTAGAGTAAATCAAGATATCATTTAAGAAAACCAATACGAACCTATCTAAGTGATCTCGAAAAACCCTGTTCAGCAAATCTACAAAGAAAGTTGGCGCATTAGTCAGTCCGAACGACATGACTAACCATTCATACGACCCATACCTAGTCTTAAATGATGTTAAAGGTATATTATTCTCTGCTACCCTGAGCTGATGGAAATTTTTCGCCAAATCCAACTGCGAAAATACCTTGATTCCACTCAAGTGGTCGAATAAATCGTCAATCCTAAGCATGGATGTCGATTCTTTATTGTCATCTCATTCAATTTACGATAATCGATACATAACCTCAATGATCCATCCCGCTTCTTAGCAAACACTACGACTATTCCCCATGGTGAACTACTCGCCCTGATAAATGCCTTCTAAATCCACCAACTGCACATTTAACTCACTCATCTTTGAAGGGGTGTCATCCTGCTTGGCGGTCTACTCATTGATTCTGCTCTTGAAATCAAATCTATCTGAAACTCAATGGCCCATTTCAGTGGCAATCCAACTATAGACTCAAAAACAACTGTGTATTCTCTAACCACGAAAACTCGACTCAACTCATTATCCAATTCCATAGCACCCAATAAGGCATACATCTCATCACAAGAACCTTCTACGTTATACACTATCCAATCACTACAATCTGAGTGTCTAAGCAATATTTTCCTATTTTGGCAAAATATCCTAGCATCGTACTCACTTAACCAATCCATACCAAGAATAACTCCGAACCCCACAAAATCAAATACATGCAAACTGGAAACAAAAGTATGAACTAACAGTCAAACTCTAACTGATCACATCTTATCCCTAGAGTTGCATATCCTCCTATTGGATTCGCAATCCATAAGGAAGTAACTAAATAAGTGGGTTCTAGGTAAAGCTTATCTATCAAACATCTAGATATAAAAGAATGCAATGCACCAGTATCAAATAGAATGCTAATAGTTATACCGTGAATCTGAAGCGTACCTCCCAAGACTGCGTTTCCTTTTTCCTAAGCCGTCGGCTTAGAAGCAACAGGATCTAATGCATACACCCTACCCTTTCCATCCTTAGCGGGCCCCTTGCACTGGCTCTTGTATTGGCCAATCTGATCACAATTGTAGCACCTAACATTCTTCCTCCCATCACTTTCTTAGCCTTCCCGGCATGACACTCATTAGTATAGTGCCCCTTCTTATCACACTTGAAACAGACAATCTTAGAATTCCCCTTCTTAGCTGCTCCACCCTTCTAAGCACCTTACTTTGGAAAGAACTTCCTCTTCTAATTCTGCCCGACTTGGACTTCTTTATCCTTACTCTTCTCTACAGAATCAAGCAACTCCTCATGCCTCAAGGCCATCTCTACAACAAAGTCAGAAGGATCTCTAATATGAGCTAATGTAGTTCTAGCCAACTCAGGCTTCAACCCCCTAATAAACTTCTCGTTCCTCTTCATGACTACGTGCACTGAAGCATACCCATATCGGGCCAATTCCTCAAACTTCCTTGCATACTCCAAAACTGACATCTCCCTTTGCTCTGATTTAGCAAACTTCCTAATCAGAGCTAACTGTGCCATTGCTGACATAAACCTCTCCTAGAACCTTCCCTTGAAATCTTCCTAGGTCATAGTTTCCTTATCCACCGCCGCAGTCACACTATTCCACCAGAACAGAGCTACTCCCTCAAGCTGCCTAGATGCCAACCTTCTTTTCTGCTCATCATTGAGCCTCAGATCTGCAAAAATCCTTTTGCAGTGGAACAATCAATTCTCTACCTCAATGGCATCTTTCATTCCAACAAATGACTTCCCTCTAAGCTTGGTGTAATACCTGCTCAGCTTTGCATAATGGTTGACTATCGAAACTTTTGGAATCCCTGCTCCTGCAGCATTTCCTTCTAATACTCCGGCTGCAACTCCTGCCTGCACTATATTCCTGAAAAACTGATGTTTCATTCCAACCTGCGGGACTTTGGCACCCACATTCTCTACATGCGCCCGACCTTGACCTATTCTCACATTAGGCCTGACATTCCTTTCAGTGCCACCCCCTCCTTGGTTGACTCTTCCTCTTCTACCTTCCATATATGTATTCAAACCTCATGAGATACAGAAAAATATCCTAACAAAGATGGGAGACAAGAGATAAAACGCATACTTATATATAGAAAATACAAGTACGTTACTATAGCGTTATCCCATAACCCAATCTTACTCTTAGGATTATGTTTTTTAAAAAAAACATTTTTAGTTTAAATTTTTTCATAAACCACGCTTTGATACCAAGTTGTAACATCTCATATCTAGAGGCAAAAGCTAAGGCTACAGATGCTGCAGTCATCCATAGTATTAACTTCCGGTGACAAAATACAGTAATGATAATGGTAACCATAATATCAAAAGCACATGAATATGAACAAAATCACAGATTTCAAAACAATAATTTGTTGATTATATTTCAAAACAATAATTCATATCCGTGTTACATAATCCCTTAACATTTCCCAAGCAATGATTAAATATATCATTACAAAAATATGCCAAGAGCGACATATGACAATGCCCCCTTGGTTGATCAAAGCAATATAGTCATGTTTGACTTATATACACAGTGGAATCAAAACAAATTAAAATGAAAAATCCTAATTAGTTATCCGTTATCCACCTGCTCGTCTTCGAATGCTTTATTCAGCAAGAGACAAAAATCTAAAAACCTCAACCCTCGGTCCACTCAAATCAATTTTGAGTACCCGAGAGTTTAAGGGGAAACAAAAACTTCGAGTCAGACATAAAGCCTAGTGTAAATAATTCTGTTTCATCTTGGTTTACTGATGTTAAGTGAGACAATGCCGCTTAGCGGAATGGGTTTCACCTCACTTATATCCTTTTCAAAACATATATATTTTGCAATCCTTTCATGAAAAAAAACTGGTTAATCAAACTGATTATATCAAAATAGCAATATCCTTTATGCTAATAAATGGACTATCTATTCGTAAAAACAAGTAATATGTGAACTATCTGCCCACATATAATAGCAAGGTCCATTATGCTACGAATGGACTATTTGTCCATACAACTGGGCTGACTGCGCACAAACAGGACTAACTGTCTGAAATCTAGGGTGACTGCCTGCAAAATGGACTAACTATCCGAATATTTTTTAGGGTTAACTACCCTTTAAATTTTCCATAAAAACTTTTTCAAAATGATTTAATCCTTCAAATCATATTCATATACAAGGAAAATATATCTTTATCTTTACTCTAAGCCATTTTTCCATGTCATACATACTTTACCCAAAATAATGTTGATGGGTTTTAACAAGCATTTTCTATCCTTTCAAATAAGTTAAAGTCCTTTTTAACTTGAAATCACTTAGGCTAATCTGCCTATTTTATTTATTCGATACCTTTGTTTAAACCTTTAAACAACCCATCCGAAACCCGTGAAGGTAACCCCTTTCGAAACCAAGTAAAACCTTTTACTTAATCTGCATCGAAAGGCCAAATCTTACCTTTTGAAACCATAAAATACAGCCGTTCGAAAACATTGGAAAAACCTTTCCTTTCTTTTCTCCGAAAGCTTCAAAATATCATACACCCCCCTTTAAAACCTTTAAATATTGCCTTTTGAAAACAAAAGGAAAAACCTTTTCGTACAACCCTTTCGAAACCCTAGGGAACCACCCCTTTCAAAGCCATTCATTAAAACCTTTCAAAATAGTCAAAAATCAATCCTTTTAAAAGCACTTTGGGTTCAACTTAAAACATGTGGAAACCTTTCAAAACCATTTAAAAATGTCTCGGTCGAAACCATTTGGATTCTTCCTTCAAGTAAAGCAAAAGGATCAAAAACTCATTAAAGTCGAAAGCATCAGTTTCGAAACCTTTTAAAACTATCTCTGTCAAAACCATTTGGATTTTACTTTAATTACAGAAAAAGGGTCTTAAAACATTTAAGTCGAAGGCGACTACTTCGAAACAATTTCCTAAGTAATGCAGTGATGGTGTCAAAACCATCTCTTCGAAAGCATTAGGAGGTGGCTATGTTTTAGAAAAACAAAACAACACTTTTGAAACCATCTGGGTCGAAAGGTAGAAAGGCTACAACAAAAAGGTCTCAACTTAGTCGAAAGAAGTTATTTAAAAATAGAGGCGCAACCATATCGAAACCATTTCCTTTAAATCATTTAACTTGGTCGAAAGCTACTTAGTCGAAAGCCATTTAGTCGAAAGCAAGCAGGTGTATTTCTTTAATTTAAAAACAATGGACTGCCTAAACCCCTTCGAAACCCATGGTTTCGACTCCCTACCTTCTTCCATCATCTAATTCATTACGTAACAGTTGCTTGATACCATATGCATTAGTCTCGACCGTGTTGGAGGCGATAGTACGGAGGCGGAACCTGGTGTCGAAAGAGACGGAATAGTGAAAAACTTATAGCAAATAGTTCTTTCACCTAACCTGTCTTACGTGTCTAGTTATGATTGGTTGCCTATTTCTTTACCAATAAAAAGTATTGCACTTTGTCAAAGGTGCTGCCGACTTTTCTAGATTTTATGATTTAAATCTTTTACAAAGAGCCCATTCTCCTCTTTTAATTATATAAAACATCTAAGTCCCATACCTTAAATAATTTTATATAACCATTAAAACACTTAGGAAAAATCTAGAAAAATTCTATAAAATTACATTATATATGTTTTCCAACATATAAAAATTTCAGACCCAAATAAGTATTATTTACCCGTAATTAATTTATAACCCTAAATATCATTTTCTTTACTAAAAAATTCATATTAATCCCACAAAACTTCAAAAAAAATTGAAAATTGAAACCCCTCTCCAAAATAATATTTATGATCTCCATAAAAATTCATAAGGCATTTGGATGTCATTTTATAAGGTTTTCACCTTAAAACATATCATAACCAATATAAATATACATAAATCATCAACATGTATATATAATCATTCCATCATTCAAAAACTTAGCAAATCATTGCAAAATATTCAAAATTCATATTAAAACTGAAAACATAATCAAAAATGAGATGTAAACATTATTCTCCTTAGCTTTAAAGATTGTAGAGATTGAGATGTGAATAAATTTGATTTGAATTAGCTTCTTCCTAGCTTTTCTTCTTCTCTTCCTTGTTAATGGTGGTCGGTCTCTTTTAAAAATTTTGAAAATGAAAATGAAATGAACGTGTAAAATCTTACATGGCCAAAGTTTAGAGGATATAGTAATGGCCTCTTTCCTATTTTACCCCTCTTCCATTTCTTTTCAACTCTTCTGTAGTTCATTGTTAAATGGCATGGCTACCCTTAATTAAAAATTAAATTTCAATCCCCTAATCAAAAAATTATTTTATTTAATTCAACTAATTAAACATCTTAAATAATGTTACCAAAAATCAGGGGTGTTACACGATCGATTGGTTATAGTGCACCCAGTGAGTGGTAAAGTGTACTTATATAGGATGACTTGAAAAAGTGATCACTCCAAAATAATATACATGTTCCACGCTTCGTGATTGGTTCGCGATTGTTTTATGATCTTGGAATCTTAGTGGAGATTCAAGATCTATTTGAGATGCTCGAACGCATGTTGTTGTTCATCATCTATTCAGGATATGGGGATCCGCATGTGATTCCAAGACCTGTTGAGGTATGGAAATCCATGTGTAATTCCGAGATCTGTTGAGGAATCCACATGTGGTTTGAGATATGAGCATCCACGTATTGTTCTGGGATCTGTTCGAGTTAGGGACTCATTCATCGATATCTGTTTGAGTGGTGACTCGTGTGCCAGAATGTGGGATATAGCCTCACCAGCAGATATCACTAAAACCACAGATTGGAGACATAGCCCATAGGGTTGGAAAACCTATAGGGTGGTTGTCAAACCTATAGGGTGCATGCGACTCTATTTCTAGAGATACTTGTTGGGATATGCATGCGAGGGCGATGCATTAGATCTTAGCAAGACATGCAATGGTTTCCTATGATACCTTCACAAGAGATGTATGATGCTACGGAAGGATATCTCTGATCATGGTGCGGTAGATTGGAGTCGGCTTTGTTCCGAGTGGATCAACATGGAAATCCTACACAATTAGCGAACGCGCCTTAGGGGGTGTAATTGTATACCTATTATTGTTATGATGTACACTCACTTGCATCCCAGTTATGTGATTATTTATATTTCACACCTTAGACATTATCATATTATCACTGGATTTTATAATATAAATGGTTTGGTTATCATAAGGTAAAAACCCGCTCATGTTTATTAGAGGCGTGGTCTTACAAGATACCCATATTTTGAAGGGTTTTAAGATAGAATAAATCTATATAATTTGAATTCTCACGTTGGTTTACCAGACTGATTTGGATGTTATTCTCTTATAATGCTCGGTTTAGCTCAAGTATGTTCTTAGATTTAACCGTGGTTCATTGGAGTTCTTGGATAGAAGCTGGATGATTTTTTACCGTACTTTATTTCTGCTGCATTACTTGATAGTATCTATCAGCATTTGTGAGGACATGATGTTGTAACTATCCAGGTTGATGATAGGTTAGTTTCCTCCGATTGATATATATATATATATAAAGGTATTCTTTTCTAGTAAAGACCATTTGAGATATTATATATTATCGTTCCGCCTGTGAGATTATGATATTGTGTTCTCATCTTTATTATTCTATTTTTTTTATTTTACCCTAACAATTCGTCTTTCGGGCACTTATATGCTCGTCGCGTGAATATCATAGATGTATTAGTGTCGACGTTCGAGGGTTGAAAAGGCGGATCATTGCACTTGGTATCAGAGACGAAGGTTAAGCGAGAACCTTGGCTTTGGTGGGTATAACTCAATAAGAGATAGTGTAATGGAATGCCTTATGATGATTTGAGTGTATACATACGAGAATGCGTATATGTTGTTGTTATAAAAATGTTTTGTATTGTGTTGATTGTTTTGTAGAATGACTTATGGATTCTGATCAATACGAGTTGCTATCGTTATTGATAGGGATCTTTAAACAATTGGATAGGGGAAAACGACCCAGTATTATTTTTGAAATTGGTAAATGAAATAATTTTACCTAGGTTTATATTTTATATATAAAAAGAATAATTTTCATAAATTGATATAGTTATTTATGAAGTTTGTTTGTTAGGAAATGATAATGTTTGATTATTATCATTTATTGGTCGATTATTTATGCTCGACCAGTTTATGAGCAATTTTACCTTTTCACTGCATGGGTAGGGTAAATAGTAAATTGTTGGAACATTGAAACGAACACCTCATGAATTAAGTTTCATAGTTTGACGATAAGGCGTTTGGTGATAATGTTGGGTTAAAATTTAATTTTAACGGAAGTTGTTTATTATAATCTAAACAAAGATAAATACTTGTGTAATAAGTTTTATATAGGAAGTGACTTATATAAATATGATTTATAAATATAGTTTATAAATATGGAAAGGATTTAAACAAAGAATTTTAGAACTTAAATCTGGTGTTTTAGGAATTGGTTTTGTAAGGTTTTGGAAAATAGTACTAGTATTATTTGAAAGTAAATGTTTGGGAAATTGGTTTATGAAAATTGATATCATGGTACTTATTAGTATTTATGAAGTTTTTGATACCATTTTGGAAATGATTTTGGTTAAGTCCAAAAGGCATGGTTTGGACGTACTAAACCCACTTCTATCCCTGGAAAATAATTTTGATGATGACTGCAGCATCATCGATATTTATTTTTGAGTTTCAAAGTGGAGGATGCTGTAGTAGCAATTTGTTACGGAGTTGTTTTGGTAAAATGGTTTTTGATTAAATATCAGAAGTATGATTTGGTATACAAAAGTTATAAGTACATATATTTAAAATGATTTGAAATAAGATCGGGTGCTTAGCTCATAAGATTTCAGTTAAGTTATATTATGGACACATATGACTTATGCATTAGGATTGGATGGTCCGTGCATTGTAATTAATGTGTTTGGATGATAATTTTCATTTATTAAAATTGATTGGAATTTTTGGCAATTCTGGACAGTCGGAACTATGGAATTTGTATAATTTTTTTTTGAAGCTGAGTGTTTTATGAAAATATTAGGACGAGTTTATATAACACTTGAACTTAGAGATAGTAGAATTTAAACAAGTTATTAAATCGATTGGATATTCATGTTAAGTAAAACGAACTGGATGTTTTAATATATGCTCTAAAAATGTAGGAAATATTATACGAATATGAACTTAAGTTATATAATGCTTAATAACTTGAAGTAAAATTTATGAAACGGTTCATAAATGATTTTAGTATTAACTGAGGAATACTAAGTTATAAATGAATGTGAATTAAAATGGAAAGTAATTAGCGAAACCAACTGAATAGGGTACGTAAGTTGTATATAGATCATTTTATTTGCGCACCAACTCTTGATCAAGGATTTTAGTACTTGGATTTAAAAGTGATTCACACCGGTCCAAACAAGGAATTTTCACTAGATTCTTGACGGTGAACACTTAATACAGATTTCTGATGTGATCCTAAAGTTTTCTATCATAATATATGACTATGTAAGGAAAATGGAGGTTTCTAATCAAGGAATCAGATCAGAGTCCGCACTAAGTGAGATATACTAGTTTGGAAGCAAAATTTATGTGACCGAGTTAGTGATCAGGGTTGATATTGCGTACGAATGATATATGTCTATTGTATGGGCATTAAAAATATATGTATTTTAAGCGTGTTGGCTGGAGAATTTGGGGAATGACTCTTCAAATTGTTTTGGTAGCATGAGTGATGACCGAGTAATACCTGAGCCTATTGAGGGTAAGGTAATGCTTAGTAGATTATTCGTCATCCTTATGCGATGAGAGGTTTCTGAAGCCGGGCTCACCGTGTGTTTTGGTTGCTAGGAATTGTAGTAGTGTATAGTATTGCTATGTCATTGCTCCTTGGCTTGCAATACTGTTAGGTATTGATGTGTGACTGTTACTTTATTGCTTGTGTTGGAATTTCAAGGGCAAAATTCTTTTAAGGGGGAAGAATGCAACGACTCGGATTTTTGAACGTTTTATAATTAAATATTGGAATTATTTAAATGTTGAATCTTGGATTTAATATGAATACAAAATATTTTGAAAGCTTATTTAAATCTAGTTTAATAATAATGAAAATAGAAAGCTTTTAATTTAGAATTAAAAGTGATTAAATTTGTTTAAATAATAATTAGTTTTAATTAACATGTGAAATTATCATCCCGGGGTACTATCTCAGATTTTGACGATACTAATGCCATTGGACTTGGAATAATGAATTATTGTACGCCAACGAGTTTCATGACGATACTGTGTTCAAGATGTGTACATATATACAATATTTTACATGGGGAAGAAAGAGATGAGGAGATGGATTATAAGGTGATTAAGTTTTAATTAATTAAATTTAATTGACTGGTTATATTTACATAATCCAATTCTTATAAACTTCGTATCTTGTTCACACGAGGTTCGATTAAAGCGCCGTCTTCGCCTTTGCGTTCATATCGAGATTACCTACGCACTGGAGTTGGATTCATCGAGTTTGAAGCTTGTGGGAATTTTAGTCAAAATCGAATGGCATTCGTTTTCGAATTATGTAGAAATGTGTAAGCGTTGGCTACAACTTGGGTGAGTTTTGCTCACCAATTGATTGAATATTACTGGGCATACAACTATTGTTGTATAGAAAATATAAAATGTGTAATGAATATTGCAAGCCGTTACTTTTGGATCCCGCCTTGTTTTGTAAAACAAGCGCAAACAATATTATTGAGTATAATATCTCTTTTGATCATTTATAACATGATACATGGCCTATACTATTTGTTTACATGTTTGATATTCCTTTATAAAAAGTGATAGCATGCTATGAAGGTTTGAAACAAAATAGTCGTTATAAACGTGCTTAAAATCCCTGATATTTGGTATATGTTAAACTGGTAAAATGTGATATATTGTGGAAATATATATATGTATGAGTGTATATTGGGTTGTTCTACACATGTTTTGGCGTATTTGACATAAATGGAATTGGTTTGGATATTTGTGGAAATTGAAAATGGAAAATGTTAGAAACGAAAAGGTCGCGATGGATGCACTTTGAAATTGCCTTGATCTGCGATTTTAAATTTAACTTTAGAAGACATCATAAGGCTTCTTCGTACTTGTAATAAGTACTATAAGTGTACTTATTATCGAAAAATTATCAAGGTTTAAATATATTTCTGAAAATCATTAATGGATTTTTAAAGTGATGGTTTTAAACTAAAACAGGTTTTAAAGTGTTTTAAATAAAAGGTTTTAAAATAGTATAAGTATTTTAAAAGTATATTTTTAGTATATATATGATTTTAGAAATTGTTAAGGGTTTTATTTGAGGAATTAAATGCTTTTATATTATAATACTTTATAAGTGGTTTATAATATTTTATTAAATATATTAGTTTTGCAAGTAAATTAATATACATATATATTTTTAAAGGTATTCTAGTATATCTAAAAGTTTAAACATGAAGTTTAATATTTTGTAATGGTATTTAAAAAGAGTTTTTAGATTATAACTCTTATGTTATAATGGATTGTGTTATAAATTGATGAAAAAGGCATATAACCTTGTTTAATAAATGAACCTGTACTTAGAACTTTAAATGGGTGTTTTAATGTAAATGGAAAGTATAAAAGTGAATTTGGGTTTATATTAACAATGTTTGTGCAACATTTATTTTAACCGGTTTAACTATACTTTTGGAAGGCGACTGAATCTTTAAAATGGAGAATTAAAGATAACGGATAGTAGGGTGTTTTAGGGTTCGTCGTAAACAACGTTTTAGTAACATTTCTTTTTAAACTATTGGATAATATTTTAAGGTGTTAAATATTGTTAAATGAGTTTGGAAAATACTTAGATCTTTAATGATGGAATTTTAAAGATAAAAACGAGCATGAATTGTTTTTGGGTTTGCTATGGCAATATGTTAATGACATTCGCCTTTAACCCACATTGATTATATATATGAATGTAATAGATCTTTGAAAATAGTGTTTTAAAGATAATCATAAGTGAAATGGTTTTGGATTTGTAGTGACAGCGTTCGAGTAACATTTGTCTTAACCCCTTTGAAACTGATTAGTGGATTTACTTATACGGTTTAAATAAGTATATGGATACTTTTGGGAAGTGTTGAAATGTGTTGAAAATGAATGTTGATGTTTTTAATTAAATAATGAAGTTTGATTAATAAAATGGAGTTTCATTTATAAAGGTTATTGAGTAAAAATGAGTTTTACCAATAAAAGAGCCTTTTTATTAATAAGGGAAAATTAATTAAAAAGTGGATTAGAAGTCGTAAGACTTGATCATGCTTGTTTATTTTGATCATGCTTTTCGTTTTACTGCTTACGGACCATATACGGGAATGAGTTATCTCTATGTGATTATTTCTCATTTTATTTGATTTGACCAAATATACTCTGAAATATCTAAAAGAAACATGGAGATTATATGGTAGAGTTGTCTTCGTTGATGTCATACTATACGTATAAACTCATTTTGCTCTTCTAGGACGAATGATAAGGAAATTTGTCTTCTTAAATGATTAGGAGTGATCTCCGATCTTATGTACTGTCTATTTTTGTCCCACGCAGTCAGTATTGAGATTACTGCAAAGTCAATCGATTGGTTATGGAGCACCTGGTGAGTGGGAGAGTGTACTTATATGAGATGACTTGAAACCGTAATCATTCCAAATACATATATATGTTTTACGCTTCGTGATTTGTTCATTGTTGTTTCATGATGCTGAAATCTTTATGGAGATTCGAGATCTGTTTGAGATGCTCGAATACATGTTGTTCTTTGCCATCTATTCAAGATGTAGGGATCTGTGTGTGATTCCGAGACCTATTGGGGTATGAGAATCCATGTGTAATTTCGAGATCTATTGAGGAATCCATGTGTGGTTCCAAGATCTGTTGTGATATGGGAATCCATGTATGGTTCTAGGATCTGTTCGGTTGGGGAATCGTTTGTCCAGATCTCTTCGAGTGGTGACTTGTGCGCTGGAATGGTGGACACAGCCTCACCACAGATATCACTAAAACCAGAGATAGGAGACATAGCCAGCAGGGTTGGCAAACCCATGGGGTGCATGCGACTCCATTTCTAGAGATACTTATTGGGATATGCATGCGGATGTGATGCATCAGGTCTTAGCAAGACCAACTACGGTTTTCCTATGGTACATTCACTAGAGATGTACGATGCTTCAGAAGGATATCTCTGATCCTTGTGGAGCGAATCAGATTCGTCTTTGATCCGAGTAGATCTACGTGGAAATCCTACACAATTAGCGAACATGCTTAGCGGTTGTGATTGTACTAAACGTGAACTTAAAACTTAGTAAAGATGACAACTTAAAGTTTGCCACATTACAATTTACTTTTTAGGACCTTAATGTCTTTGTAATCTTTGCACGAACCATCACACTAGCTCACACACCACACGGGGGGAAAATCTTTGTCGTTTTATCTAATATTTATTGTCTTTCAAGTATAGTTCAAATAGGTGTTTATCCAAATTCGACGCTAATTGAAGATGTCTCAAAAGTCGAGTTCTACTACAGCCTCAGATAAATCCGAGCCAAATTCTCAATAGGAAGTAGCGGGAACTTCGAATCCATTGACAACCCCTGCACAGAATATCCCGAGTCCAACGACTGCATTTGTTGACTTGGCTCCTGATACCATAGATGCAGCAATCATCCTAGACAATCCGAATGATTCTCAAGCTTCGAGAATCAATGAGGGCGCTCTTTATGTGATTATTTATATTTCACACCTTACACATTATTATATTACCACTGGGTTTTATAATAAAATGGTTTGGTTATCGTAAGGTAAAAACCCATTTGTATTTATTGGAGGCGTGGTCTTACGAGATGCCCATGTTTTGAAAGGTTTTAAGATATGATAAATCTATATGATTTGAGTTTTTCACACCAGTTTGCTAGACTGATTCGGGTGTTATTCTCTTATAATCTTGGATCCGCTCGAGTATGTTTCCAGATTTAACTGTGGTTCATTGGAGCTCTTGGAGAGGAACCAGATGATTTCTGACCATACTTTATTTCTGCTGCATTACTTGATTATATCTATCAGTATTTTTGAGGAAATGATGTTATAACTATCCATGCTGATGATATGTTAGTTTACTCTGATTGATGTACGTATATAAAGGTTTTCTTTTTGGTAAAGACCCTTTGACATATTATATATTATTGTTCAGCATGTAAGATTCTAATATTATGTTCTCTTCTTCCTTATCCTATTTCCTTTTTATTTTATTTTACCATAACAATTCATCTTTTTGGCTATTGGGTGCTCGGCACGTGAATAATGTCGATGTACCAGTTCGACATTCAAGTGTCGGAAAGGCGGATCCTTACATTACCCAAATATGGGGGACCTAGGCATCTTCGTGGTAGCCTTGTTCTTTTTCTAAGTTGAACACACGGTGATGCACAAGATGGTCATTGTTCAAGGCAAAATGGATACAATGATGGATTGGTTATGGAAATGATTAGAAAATTGTGCAATAGAACTAATATCAAAATAATAATTAGAAAATCATCTCTTGTCAGAATCCCTTTACAGATTAGGATAGCTCGATACTCGAAGAAATTCATCATGCTAAGATGCCAAGCTCTAACGGGTTGACTGATCCTAATGCAATACCTAATGAGGTATGACTGGCATATGGATGATGACATATCGAAAAATGATTTTATATATGGATATTTTCCCCTCTTCTTTGAAGGATTTTCCACATTGTGGTTCTATAGGCTAAAGCATGGGTCCATACTCTCTGACAATGAGTTAGCCAATAAGTTTTTGGACTTATTCCAAGTTCACTCAATTTAGGCAAAGGATGTGATGTCCTTAGAGAATTTGCATCCAAGGTATAGTGGAACCTTAAAGAACTTCTTGGAACGGTTTAATGTAGCAATAACAGAGGTGAGCAACCCACTTGATGATATTTTTTAATGGCTTTAATCAATGGTGCGAAAAAAGCGACGAACTTTGGAAGATGGCTGAAGATGGAGAAGCCTGCCACCATAAAAGATTTTTATATAAAGGTGAACCAGTTTCAGCACTAGTAAGAGAATTTAAGCACCAGCGGTTAAGCTAGAGTGAGAAGCATCATGCAGAGTAATATGGCTATCAAGAAGGATGGTGGCGGTGGTAATAATAATGATGGGAATGCAATCAAGCAGAAGAACAACAATGCGAATGGTAAAAAAAATAAGATCCAAAGAAGCATTTTCAGTTCAACCGTGATAATAAGTATACAAAATTGATGGAATCCGTAGAGAATATTTACTTTATGATACAAGGTATTAAAAGATATATGAAGCATGACCCTAAGGGAAGATATTGAATAAGAAAAGCACTCTGGGAGGTACTGTCATTTCCATGTGACCCATGGACACAACAATAATGGGGGCTGACATCTTAAAGATGTGATTGAGGGGATGATTAAGAAGAGGTGGATCCACTGGTATGTCAGAAACCCACAAGAAGGCAACCAAGGGAATGTTCAACCTCATAGGCAGCAACCACAAGGTAATAGAGTTAGGCCCGGTGGAGAGTGTCCGAAGTCACCAAGCAGATTCTTGGTGATAAATAAAATTTCTGGAGGTCTGCATCCTATAAAAAAAGCTGGAACGGGATGGAAAGATATATGAGCTCATTGAGATATTCACCTCAAGAGTTGTGCGATGTTATAGAGGAAGGAGCTCTCGACAAACAACATGGAGGATTAACGATGACATCGTCTTCTACACTAGGGATGCGGATGTGGTTGAGGCACCAACACTCGATTCAATGGTGATTACGGCCATATTACGGTAGAAATTATGTGCCAAATGCTAGTGGATAGAGGAAGCTCAGTCAACATTCTATTTAAGTAGACTTTCAATAAGATACGGCTCAATGAGAAGGATCTGCTACCTTGTAATCTCACCTTTAGGGATTTACCTGAGAGTCAACAACTCCACTAATTGCATCTAGTTGCCTATACACCTTGGAGATGATCCCCATAAGGCAATACAAATGTAAAACTTTGTTATGGCAGATGGATTCTTCGCCTCCAACGCATTCTTGGGCCGACCGAATCTAGCTGGCTTCAGAATTGCATCACTCCATGGTACTTAATAATGAAATTTCTCATGGATAATAGGGTGTAGGCAATTCAAGTAGACTAAAGCATATGTCAAGAGTGCCACATCGCAGAGGTTGGAGACTCATGAAAAAATAGAAAGAAGAGGATGTCAGGTAGGCTCTTTGCATCAAGAATGTGGACACATGGCAATTACCGCTAAAGCCTCGGCTCGAGTCCACTAACAATTAGTACAAAGCCACGGACGCAAGGAAAGAGTCAGATGAGGCGATAATAGGACAGGTGGAGCTGATGATGAGGTCCAAGTGGATGAAGACAACTAGATAAAGATTATCAAGATTGGATCTCCACTCAGCTTAAGTATAAAGAAGGAATTGGTAAGATTTCGGTATGGTTTCTTTGTGAAGGAATCTGGTTCACATAGCAGTGGGTAAAATAGGTAACTTTAAAAAACATTCCCTTCTTAGTGGGCATATGAAGTAAAATATTTAACAGTAGATCCAATATAATTTTTTTAATAAAATCTTGTTTTATTTCGAATGTTTTACTTTATTTAATTAATCCAACTAATATATTTAAGGTAAATATATAATCAAGAGAGGTAGAGGAGGGAGTGGTCAACATTAAATGAAAGAATAAATTGAATTAAATTCAATCAAATGAAAGGAAGGTTTTATTTCATTTAGAGAATAAAACCTTTTCATTTCACTTTTTTAAAAACTTTCCTTTAATTTTTGATCTAACAATTGGACCTTATCCTTCAATATGTGGCCAACCAACTAATGATTTACATGCGGACTACTATACCTATGTATCCATAAAATAATTAGTAACACATATAGGGTATAAAACTATGATATGACAAATAGTTACAAAGTCTGTGTGTAAGCGTGTGTGTGTATAGGGAACTATATCCACCATTGTATATATTCACTATATATATATTTACTGCCTTAATTTAATTGCTTAGTGAATATATATAATTATATACAATGTTTCCAAAAAAGTATTTTAATAACATAAAGATTGAATTACAATATCTAACATAGAGAGTTAAAGTTTCAAAAAAGTTGTAGAATAAAATCTGAGGTTGATTTGTAGAATATATTTAAATTTAGATCCATATTAAGTTAACTAATATAAAATATCACTTTGTATTAATATTATGATATATTCATACACATATACATATGTAATAATAATATTAAAATAATTTTTCATTAATTCAAAATATACATACAAGTTATGTTAAATTGTTCCATTCGATTTACAAGTATAAACATAGAAACATACACATACAAATATATATATATAAACACACACATGTGTATATATACATATATACATGTATATACATATGTACCTGTGTGTGCGTATACACACACACACATGTATGTACATATATATATATATATACATACATATATTATGTATGCATGTGTATATATATATGCATGTGTGTGTATATGCATGTATGCAGGTACATACATGCATATACACACACACACACACACATGCATGCATATATATATTATGTATACATATGTACATAAATATGTATGTACATATGTATGCATGTATGTATGTGCATACATATATGTATGTATGCATCTATATATGTATTCACGCATACGTATATGCATGTATGTACATACATGCGTGCACATATATATATGCATGCACATATATGCATGTATATATACATACATATGTATGTATGCATGTATATATATTTACATACATACATACATTTGCACATACCTACATATGTATGTATGTATGTACATATTGAATTCATGCCGAGCCCATGCCGCTGCGCCGTGCTCCCGCATTTTGGATTCAGAACTCAACTTAAGGAAGGCGCATTCTGAATTGCAGTCAAGGAATGGATAAGGAACTGCTACTCAAATAGTACTCCTAGAGGCAGGAGAACTAAGACAATATAACACAAACTCGGATTGGTTACCGGATCAAGCTCCTATGGTAGATTGTGACTGCCCTCAACTTCCAAACACCTGACTTGACAGCTATGGTATGACGGCTTGTCAGAGAGAGCCAAGACTAGACCGACAATGATCGGAGCATCTTTCCCTATCGAAATCCGTTCACTGAAGCTGTTTTATGAGCATAATATCTAAGATGAAAGGTCACCACCTAACTTATTCTCATTGTTATGCAAGCCACTCAAAGACTTCTTACACAAATTCAATGTCCCCATCGCTGATGTGAGCACTCCCCCCGAGGATATCAAACTAATGGCATTGATAAGAGGAATCAACCCGAAGTTGGATTTCAAGGATTGATTAGCCGGAAAGCCTCCTACAACCTTGGATCACTTCTATTACAAAGCGAATTAATGCTTACACAAGGAGGATGCGAGACTAATATTGATAGGAAATAATGCAGGCCCGATGACCAGAGGGATTCAAAACAAGAGTAATGATGTCCTAAATGAGGACTTGAATTCTAGGAGACAACCTATAGCCCTAAAATTTGACTCATATACTCCTTTGAATGATTTAATCAAAAACATGTACGTGGAGACTCACGACTCAAAGCATTATTGGAAACCATCCCTAAGAGAGTCCATTAAAATACGAATGAAATACGAAAAATATTGTATATTTCAAGCTTCACATGGTCATAACACCAGCGATTGCAGACACCTCCGAGATGTGATCAAACAGCTAATCTGGAAAGGAAAGTATTGACAATATGTGCAAGCTCCGCAGAAAGGCGGGTAGGGAACATCCAATGCCTATCAATAAAGAACTTTGATTATAAATTGGACCATCTACAATCGACTTCCAACTGAGAAGGGCCGAGGCAAAGTGGAATAACGAGCATATGACGCTGCTTCACTTATTAATAAGATTTATTTCAATTTCAATTATGTCATGAACCACGATTGACTTGAACTAAACTACTTCTAAATGATGCAAGTGACCAAGTACTTAGAGTTAGGTGCCAACCAACCTCCACAGATCATGATCGGACCTTTGGAGGATCGTTAAGACGAGCGTGATTCAACCGCTCATTTATTACCATATGCTCTTGACTTGGGGGCAAGGACTTAAAATGGAAAGCGGGTGTAGGTCGACCATCTACTTCCTACTCTATGCTTCAATTCTGACAGGACGTTTATGCCTTACTCAGAGCCCGATACGATCAGAATCCAATATAAAATGGACACAACTAACCGTTCACTCATCAACCACCTCCCTCAACACATGGAAAAGACTACAGCTTAAGGTGGATGTGAATTGATCGTCCACCCGAAAACTCTGTCCCTCGACCTGTTAAGAGGAGTACTAAGCAAATTGGACGAGACTTGACCGTCCAACACAGGCATGGATGTGATCTAGCTATCCATCACTTACTCCCTTCCTCGACTTGATTAGAGGAGCTATAATCACCAAGTGGACGTGAATCAACCATCCATTTTTTAAGTTTTGTCCTTGATGCTAGAGGTAGAATTCCATTCCATGGACGAACATGGGTCGACCGTTCATTCGACAACTCTTACCTCGACTTGAAAATTGGAGTATAAATGAAAAATGGGTGCGACTAACCACCCATTGACTAACTCTGGTCCCCAGAGTGTGGTCCAGAGTATAAACACCAAAAAGATGGATGCTGTGCGACCGTCCATCGACCAACTCTAGTCCCAGAGCATGGACTGGAATATAAACACCAAATGGGTGTGACTGACCACCCATTGACAAACTCTAGTCCCCAGAGTGCAGACTAGAATATAAACACCAGACGAGCGTGACTGACCACCCATCGACAACCTGTGATCCCTAAAGCGTGGACTGGAGTATAAACACTGAATGAGCGTGACTAACAACCCATCGGCTAACTCTTGTTCCCGAAGCATGAACGAGAGTACAAACTCTAAATTAGCGCGATCCGACCACCCGTTAACAAATGCAATTCCCCTAGAATGGACCAGAGTATAAGCAACAAAATCGGATGCGACCCGACCATCCGATATAAAGGATTCAACGTGATCGTTCATTCACCAACTCCAATCTATGCCATTGAGACGGATTATAAACTTACCAAGTGGACGCGGTTTGACCATCCGCTTAGTATCTCTTACTCCTGTTCCGACGGAGGAAACATGTGTTAAAAAGCTGGATGTGGTTCAACCGTCCATTGATTTCTCTAGCTCCCAGACTGTGAGGCGAAGTATAAACACCTAATGGGCGTGACAAACTACCCATTATTAAACTTTGGTCCTTGAAGCGTGGATCGGAGTATAAACACAAATAGATAAGTGCGGTTCGACCATCCACTCCTCAACTGTTGCCTTTGATTTGGGGGTAAACAAACGACTCAAAGTGGATTCGGTTTAACCATCTCCTCCCCTGCTTGAGCTCGAAGTTCTTCAAAACACTCATCATACTCCCAAGACTCAATAGAATTAGTGTCCAAATTGAAGTAGATGTGGTACATGTAGAATATATTAGTATATGATTTCTGTTTGATGATAATAAACATATATATCTATATATATTCGTTTAAATGTATTTATTATTGTACTATTTTATTTTGCACATAATTAAATAAATATTTGTTGGATAAAATAAATAACATAGAATTCAAATTCAAACAAATATTTTATTCAAACGAATATGTTATTAAAAATTCAAATAGTATAAATTTGAGCCCTCACTACATATATACATTTCTTAATTACATTACAATTTTGATTATATCAAAAATTTCAATTTACAAATTTGACCTCACTACTTATATTCACTCAACACTCATATTTGATCTTTAACTCTATTCTAGTTTGTATCCAGTATCTGAATTATCTGCAAAATAAATACTGGCGCGGTAAAATTGAAAAAAATGTTTTTGCAGTGTAAAATGAAGTGTATGTTTTGAATTTCCTCAGCTATTTGGGTTATTCATCATCATTTATTTTTAATCCTACATGAACAACTTATGACATGCACAATGTATCACTGTACATGCCACATGGCCGTGCACACTGATATACACTTGCTTGTTAAAATAGTAGGGACAGGTGAGCACAGGTCAAACTCGAGCCTAGGATGGATTCACCTAGAGTGTAATACGAAAACAAGTCACAAAGTTTCAAATGCACAAGAGCCCGCATATACACAGGTGTACATGTTTTCACATGGTGCACTGCCACAGCATCTCAAATTTCAGCAAATCAGTGCACAAATCAAAGGCAAGTTTAACTCAAAGCATGTACAAAGCAGCAGACCAGTCAACATCCACATGAAATCAAACATGCTCACATGAACAGGCGAAATGCAATGAACATATACAACATGACAACAGGTGCAGAGCAAATGCAGACAACAACATGTTACACATAAGTTAACATGAAGCAAAATCAGTACAACAAGAATAATAAAGCAAATATATGCATATTTATATGTCAATGGATTAACATAAATGACACACGGAACCAGACTCGAGTGAACCAAGTGCATCAAATCAGAATAGTGCATATTGACAAAGTGAGGAGACAGCAACTCCAACCATAACAAAGACCAGTGTAGACGACAACAAAGTGCAGACTTACATCAAAATACACACAAGATCAGCTCAGAGCATGTGGAAATAGACTCAAACGCAACAGCAAGTTCATATGCAACCATGTACAAGTCAACAGAGTTCAAGTCTCAACCAATACAATAATGTTACAACCTAGACTATACTCCATGAGACAACAAACAAGACTTCAAATCCAAATGTACAAGAATGCAAATCCAAAAGCAACAAGACTGCAACTCAAAAGGAGACAGCAAATTTGCAAGACCGCTACTACACAAAGGCACAAGCAGTCGTAGTAACAGAAGCCAGTAACACAGACCAAAAAATCAAATGCAGACTTCAAGGGAGAATACAGTTCAAGCATGAACACAAAATGGGACTAAGGCAGTTCAGGCATCAAGTTTAAAACTTCAAGTAAAAACTAGAAATCAAACATCAGGTGCAAAGAAAAAGGGATGCAACAAAAACTAGGCTCATAAGGTACAAGACAATAATCACTCATGTACATGTAAGGCAACCGGTCTCAACCCAACAAAAGAAATGCAAAGCCTTTAGCATGAACACCACAATTCGATTCAAATAAGTGAAGCAGTTGTATGTCAACAGTAACGGATAAAGAAAATGAACAGACAAATGAACACAAGTTCAATGTGAACCAAATGGCCATAACAAAATGAAATTCATCAACTCAATGGAACTCGCAGGTGATAACAACAAATCAAACCAAGTCAAGGCCGGTTTCAAAAATCATCAACAAAATCAACTAAGGTCAAAAATAGTTGAAAAATGAAAGAGCGTGATGAACAAGCATCACATGTTCGAAATATCAGAAAACCAAACGCAAGTCGTGGTAACCAAGGAAGTTGTAACAATATATCACGACTATATGTACAAGTTAAATTTTATCTCATAAATTCAAATGCCAAAAAGAACGGAGGAAATTCAAATTCATGGTGTAATTCACATATGAAGAACAAGTCAAAAATCATACTTATCGCACGATCAAAAATCGAATGGCCAAGCAGAACATCATGAAGAATTCAAACAATATATACGAATGAAAATTTATGGATTTTATCCCTATAAATTAAACCCGTTACATCATCGAAAAAAAGCGGAGTTCGAGCCCAAGCTAATAAATAGAGTATAAAGTCGAGCATATTCAAACATAAAAAAGGGGCGAAAAGCACATACCACATTACCATTCGAACTCGAAGCAGCCGCAAGCATAATCATACTGATTGAAGAAGCATCGAACTATATTAGTGAATTGAGAGCATACCGGCAATTGATTCGAGCTCAAATTGTCCAAGGCGGCACTAATTGATCAAAGCCCTACTTTCCTGAACGAATGAAGAAGGCAACAACAAAATAAATGGAAGGGATGCATTATCTCTTTTGGGCCAAAAAAAGATTACAAACAAAATAAAAGGGAGACGTCTATTTTCTTAAGTGATAAACTATTTAGGCCGAATTTATATATTTGGCTTAATATATTGTTAATTAGAGTTTTGTTTAGTAAGTTTATTTTATTTGTAGCTTTTTCTTTTTAAATCATGTAACTTTCTAATCGTGTGACTAGGTTACGAGCTACAGTGGTGTAGTTCAAGAATTCGTAACTCAGTGGCTGAGTTGTGGCAGGATTTTGAGCGTAGAGTTAGATTAGTCATTAGTGGTTGTCGCAAGTTTACGCGTGCGTCTGATAACTTAATTTCCAGTAAAAATTATAGAGGCAACACGTAGGCAAGGTTTTGTTGAAGCTGGGTAAATTTTTGTGTGATCTCTTCTGCATTATTATCCGTGATTGTTTCTTTTCCGCATTAATTTTTATTACTATTAGTATCACCCTATTCACCCCCTTTTAGGGTGAAAATGATCCTACAAGTGGTATCAGAGCTAGGAACAAAAACATTTTTTGTTTTAAAAATTTGATTTTTCAAAAATCAATTTTTGTTTTAAAAATTTTATTTTTTAAATGGCTTCTTTTAATAATGCTTTTGCTGAGGGTCAGTCCATTGTTAGACCACCCATGTTTAATGGTGAATATTCTTACTGAAAAAATAGAATGATAATTTTTCTGAAAACTAAAGATGCATGGAATATTATTAAAACGGGACATAGGACACCAACTAAAGTGGTAGATAATCAAAAAATTGAAAAACCGATGGATCAATGGATAGATCTTGAAAATAAACTGCAGAATGCTAACACTAAAGCTGTAAATTCTATTATTTGTTCATTATATCAACTTGAATTTAATCGTGTCTCACATTATCTAACTATGTTAGAAATTTGGCACTCACTTGAAATGACTCACAAAGGAACCTTCCAAGTCAAAGAATCTCGCCTTGCCATGCTTTGTAGCGAATACGAGAACTTCACAATGGCCAAGGATGAAAATGTCAAAGAGATGTTTGGATGACTTTCTAATCTCGTATACAATCAAAAGCTCCTGGAAAATCATACATAGAATTGGAAATAGTCTGAAAAATCCTTAGATTCCTTCCACGAAATTTTGAAGCAAAAGTTACTGCCATTCAAGAATCAAAGAATTTGAAACAAGTTAAAGTTGAAGAACTCATTGGAAATGTCACCACTTATGAGCTAGAAATGAAATTCAAGAAAGAACGTGAAGAAGGTGATACTCGAAAGAAATAAATAGCTCTCAAAGGAACAACTGAAAGTGATGATGATGGTGGTGCAGTAGAACTGGCGTTGATAATAAAGAAATTCAAAAGGTGGAATCACAAGTATGGAAATCCAGCTCTAAATCAATAACTGAAAAGCCGAATAGTCAAAGTTCTAGACAACACATAAGAGCAGGAGATCATCCGTCACAACTGTAATAAATCCGGTCATATCAAACCAAATTGTCCTCAAACCAAGGAAAGAAACCGAAAAGGAGAAGTTTTGCAGCTACTTGGGATGAAACTGATGAAGCCAATAAAAGCACCGACAGTGAAAGTGAAAAAGAAAATTTGTGTCTTCAAGGAGAAACAACTTACAATGATGATAACTAACCAAAAGAGGTATCAAAACTTACTCATTCGGAATTACTTATATATTATCATGAAGTAAATGGCTGTTTTGAAAGACCTAAGGAGAAGTACGCTAAAATTGAATCACAAAAAGATAGTTTAATAGAATTAACTAAACAACTTGATCAATTGGTTAAAACTATCAAAATAAGAGCCCTAAGTGTGATAAGTGTCCATCATTTGAAGAAGAGATTAAAAATTCAGAAATTAAAATTAAATCACTTGAAAATGAAATTCTGATTTTGAAAGAAAGTGAAAACGCTAGGAGAGAAAATTCTATTAAAAAGTGCACTCTGTTATTGAATGAAAATAAATCTCTCAAAACAAGAGTCCAACAATTGTCTACAATTTTAGGAAAATTCTTTAAAGAAGAAAAATCACTAAATATGCTATTAGGAAAACAAACTGTCAATACGGTTAGACAAGGACTTGGGTATACTCAATCTGAACATGTTAGAAGCAAAATTAATGAAGTCAATTTCAAGTGCACGATTTGTGGAAAAATTGGACATAATCACAATAATTGCTAGTACAGAACCAACCACGTGAAAACCATAATAATTTGGGTTCCAAAAGACACGATTATAAAATCCCTTTAAGTCAAACAAATATGGATGCCGAAAGGAATAAATATAGATTGTCTTGGGTCCACACAAACATATTTTTCAAAATTTTTTGTACTAACAACCATGGACCTATAAAAACAAATAGGTCACAAAAATCTTTTCTCGTGTAGGTGTGGTGGCAGGCTAAGAAACAACAACAGCATTATCTGGGTTCTTGTTGTTCCAGGCACACGACGGACAAGAAATCAAAGTTCCTTAGTCTAGTACAAAGGTGGAAGAGTCACAATGGGCAACAACGATAAAGAAATATTATCGGTAAAGGTAAAATAGGTAATGGTACATTTATCTTGAATGATATATTATATGTCGAAAATCTGCACCATAATCTAATTTAAATAAGCCAGTTATGTGATAAGAAAATGAACGTTGATTTTGATTCTAATTTATGCAAAAATGTTGACCAATCATCTTTTCATCTTTGAACAAATTAATATCATTTTGACTAACGATATTGAAAGTTTAGGTTGAAAGAGTTAGTGTCTTGTGTTGGTTGACGATTACTCTAGGCACATGTGGATATATTTGTTTATCTTACCGCTTCTAGATCTGACACTATGTTCACTAGTTATTTATGTGCACGTTTTCAATCAAATCCTTAAGGAATCACATTTTAAAAACTGTAAAAGGATTAGAAGGTATTTGTTGCACACATCACGGTTTGGTCTATGGTATCCTTCTTATAACTTGTAGTCAAAGGGGAATTCAGATGCAGATTACACTGTTAGTCTAGTTGATAGAAAAATTACTAATGGAAAGTGTTTTATGTTGAGACATCTATTAGTTGCATCACATTTCCAAATAAGATATCTGCATAATTTCATTTTAATTGATTTTCAATTGGTAGACATTTTTTTCATAAAACTCTTTTAGAAAATAGTTTTTATTGACTTCGTTTCAGATTAGACATTTTAGAAATTTGATTTTATATTTATTTTTGAATTTGATCTTAAATGAATATATTAACTAATCTGGCTCCCTACTGATTATCACAAAGATAAATAGTGACTGAAAAAAATGAAGAGTGTTGATATTAATCATACATTTTGACTTGAGATAGTATATGTAGTAAATTTCTTTAAAAATTTAAACAAAATTTATAATCACTTTGATTGGTAAAAATTCCATGACGATCTCTATTTCTATCATATTTCTAACGACCAACACTCTTTAAAGTCCAATATAGTATGTCAAATTGTGGTATTTTAAATGGGAATTGTTCATTATTTTAATTTAATTAGCAATAAAAACATCCAAAGTATTCACTCTCATTTGAAATTCCTTACGGTTATGCATGGGTGAATTACTTGGAATATCTAATTATGTGCTTTCATGCTCATTTAAAAGTCCTCATAGTTATGCATGTATGGAACATATATCAAAATTGATTATTAAATGGACGAGTTGATTGTAATCCCATTTAAAAGTCCTCACGGTTATGCATGGTTAGAAGATGCTTGAAATTCTTTTTTTTTTAATAAATATCTAGAAACTACTAATCTCATTTAAAAGACCTACGGTTATGCATGGTTAGTAAGTATTCAAATTCCTAATATAAATATACTATAATAGACACAGCCATATGGTTTTGTATGCTGACATCACCCCTATCACTCTAAAGTGGAATATGAGCCTAACAGAGTATTTATAATTTTTGTTTGAGTTTTTATTGAAATTTAATATTTATACTCGATTAGGTATTAATATTGTATTAATGTCTATCATTTTATCTCTATTTTCTAACACTATCACTCTTTTGCTGATAACAAAAGGGGAGAGAGAAGTTAAGATTTTGGCAAATAAGTCAAGTCATATTTTTTATTTGCATATTCCCATCTAGGTTCAATTGAATATTTTTATTTATTTTCATGCATATATGAAGGTGGAGCTTTGTTGTGGAGGGAGCATTCAAATAAGGGAGCAAATAGAATTCATCAATGACCAAATACCTTTAATAAATTCAAATTCTTAATATATGTTTGTTATCATTAAAAGGGGGAGATTGTTGAATATGCTAGTATATAATTTTTGTTTGATGATAATAAACATATATATATTCATTTAAATGTATATGTTATTGTGCTGTTTTTGTAACGACCCAGAACTTTTGATCCTGAAAATTCCAGATAGTTAGGAAAAGAAGAAAAGAGATATAAGAAGAAGAAACAGAAAACCAAACTCAGAATCTCACATTCGCAGAGGATAAAGTATAATATCAAATAATATTCTTTACACAAAGAAAGCTGTATCTGTTAATTACATTTTAATACATCAGAGTTACGACATTCACAAACACTAGACAGATACAATCAACATGTCTCAGATAAATAAAATATATCACAACGGAATACATTCCATACGTTCCTGCCATCCAGCTCGCCTCCTGAGTTCCAGAACGTCCTTACCTGAAAATCTGTAATACTCGGTCTGACCCGAGCATTACATCAAAGTAACACCCAGTTCAGGCTGGAAACCAACGTGAGTAAACCCATCTAACATGAATTACAAAAGCATTCAACTTATATATATATATATATATATAACCCGGATAGCTTGTATAAATTACAAATTCACAAATTGTTATAGACATCACTTATTTCACTCACAAATTTCTAAGTACCAAGACTTAGATTAAATCGTCTAATTCACTTAAATCATTCCATTCCAGCTTATTGATTTCACATATCAATCCATAAAGAATCGAAGTAACTTCGGGTATTTACTAATACCCGACTCCTGTCTCTTCGAATCCAATGTTATCTTAACCCAAGTTATTCAATTAAATACAATTCAACTTTAATTACTGGATAACACTTTTACACAGCAATTCATAATCGATAGATAATCACATTATCACTGTCCACCCAAACATATCATATCACAAAGCAATTCATATCAGATATATCAACCAAGTCAAGGCATTTAACATCATTCAATCATTCATAAGCAAGATTGATTAATCACACCATTTTTAATTAATTTAAATAAATTAAATTAACTACTTTAATCACCCTTTTTAAAACCTGCTTGCTTAATCATTAATTAATTACAAATAAATTTAATTAATCATACTTTTAATTATCATCTAAATTAATCATCCTTGATTAATTAAGTAATTAGCCCTTAATAAATTTCACCAATTAATTATCCTCAAACCAATCACATTAATTAACCCTTAATTACCATCTTAATTAATTATTTAAAATTAATTTCTTTAACTTTCAATTAATTACAATAATTAATTATTCTATAATCACTTCTTTGATTAATTAACCCTTAATTAATCTCATTCTTTAATTAACCAATCTTTTATTTAATTAATTGATCAATCCTTTAATTAATTATACTAAGTAATTAATCCCTAATTATTTCCATTCAACAATTTCCCTTTAATTAATTACTTTTATCAAGGGATTATCCCATAATTACTTAAGTTAAATTAATTAATCCTTAATCACTTTGATTAGTTAATTATCTTTAACTAATAACATTCATTTATTAACCCTTAATTAATCACCTTAAGTAATTAACTATTCTCTAATTAACTACATTTAGTAATTTCTTTAATCACTTATACTAGGTAATTAACTATCCCTTAACTACATTTCTAAAGTAAATTCCATTTGAAAAATCTTAAATAATTAAGATAAACCTCATACTTTTAATTAATTGCTTAATTTCAACAATAAACTAATTCGAATTCAAAGGTTTGAAATTACTTTATTCAAAATACCTTTTTATTAAATATTTTAATATACTTATATTTTGCAACCTATTTGATAAAGGATTTGGAAACTCGTTCATTTCTTTTTTCTTTGAAACTGGTTACAAATTTATTTTGTAAACCCTTAAATAAAAGAAATCAAAGCAAATCCGATCCCTGAAGAAAATACTCAGGCCACAAGACAAAATGCACGAGCCAAATCCTAGGTTACTCACGAACCCTTCTCCCTTCGAGACAAACGCGACAATAATGCGAGCTAAACACGGGCATGATCTTCTTCCCCAATCCCTTTCCATCTTCCATAAATGCCTATGCACGCGTGCACATGAACCCATGACCCGACGCCCTCCGATCAATTTCTCGACCTTAGACGAGTCAACGTCAACCACCTCAATCCACTGGACCACCTTGCACAGAGAATCGTTGGCTATTATGAAATCGAGTACTTCACCCAGCCTGAAACCACCTAGATCAACCCAAAACGCCTCGTTCCGTCACCCAAGTTCACCAGAAACCATGCGAATTGGTCCAGAGCTCCGCCTCATCACAACGCCTCTACCCTTCTGGGTCCGATCACCAATAGTTCATTGATGACTTCGAATTTCTTCGCCAACCCAGACAAAACAAAACCACATCTAAAACCCTAGTTATCATCGTATCATCACCGACGATAATCAGAAAAAAAAACTCAATTTTCCCATGATCTACAACACGTAATTCTCCTCCATTCCAGATTACAGCCTTCCACATTAATCCGATCATCGGCAATTTCTAAAAACCCAATTTCTGGCCAACCCCCAAAATCTCTCAATATACTATCATAAAAATCAGGATTTTTGTTTCAAAAATCCTAGAATTTGATAACTAATCCGATTTTAATCCTGAAACCACAAAATAAAATGTCGAGATTTAGAGGAATATTTAAATTCTACTGTATTTCTAGTTTTACAAACAGTTTCATTCTTATCATGCTTAATTTTATTTTTAATACTTATCTAAGGTAAAAGCAAACACATTTTGTTCAAATGTCACAACTTATAGATGAATGATTGAAGAGCACTTGATCCTTGATCAAGATTTAGGCCTGGCTGTTTTAAAACAGGGATTTACTCAAGTTTCAGACATGCACACATATACAACTACAAATTTATAGCATGCAAACCAAAATTTCACACATGCAAACAATTTTTACACCACCTACTTACTAAATACATCATAAACCACAAATTAAATCAAAGGTTAGTTGTTTACCCACAGTTTGAAGGACAGAGCTTGAAACAGAAGCCTGAAAATTAGAAGCTACTGCTCTTGAAAATTGAAATTTTGATTTTTTTTAATGAAAACTTGTTACTGAAATTTGAACACTTAAGATTTGAGAATCTTTTAAAACTGAAGCCTACAACTTGTCCTTGATGTTTGATTGAATTGCTAGCTTGATCTCAGGAATAAAAACTTAGAAACTGATGTTGTATTTTCTTCTGATTTTAGGTTTTGATTCAGTTTACAGGCTTGAGAAAATGGTTTTGAATTTTGGTATTTTTTTCTTCTGATTTGTAAAATGTTTACAGCTCTTTGAAAAGAAGATAAATAAAATAAAATAAAAAATGAAGAGGAAGGGATAAGTTGATATAAGTTTTAAATTAGGTTTTATTAAAAATGAAAGAAAATTAAAATAAAGTGACACTTGTAAGTTTATCTTTTCCTTTAGTTTACATTTGTAATTTAAATCTTACTTATAAAACATTTGTCACAAGTTTGCATTTTATGTTTAAATCCTTGTCTTGTTTTTTTATATCGAATTTATAAATTATGTTTCAAATCCCTACCTTTTTTAATTTATGAATCATATTTCTTATTTTTATGTTTGTAAATGTATACATTTTTAAAAGAAAATGATTTGAACTCTAATTGTACTAAATAAATGATCACATATATATGTAATCATTATAATAGAAAACATACTCATTTGTAAAAGATAATTTTGGCTAAATTGAATAATTATAAAAGAAGTTCATTAAACAAATATTATCAAATTTTCAATGATTATAACAGGAGATTATCAAATAAATATTTATTCACATATTTATTATTCAGCATTTATTATAAATCAAATTCATATATATATATATATCCATATATATATATATATATATATATATATATCTCATTACTTTCTTTACTTATTTTTATGCAACCTTAAAGAAATGATATAAAACTTTTAATTATAAACAAATTAATAACCAAATATCTATACATACTAGTTTTAAATGTACTTTCAAGATATTGTCTTAAATTTTCAAATCCAAGTTTTTCTCACAAACCTAAATATATGTATAATAATAAAATAGTTGTCATATTTAATCTTGCTTGGAATTAATAAGTTTGCATATATACATTTATATATTAATTATGGTTTTCAAATCCCTTTATACATTCAAATATAAATCAGAATTTTATTTGTTAAACTAAAAAAATTAGTATTTAAAAATTTTATACTGTTATTTACCAATTAGTAGATATCCAAAAATCTGGGTTATCACATTCCTCCCCCTTAGAATCTTTTCGTCCTCGAAAAGGAACGATGCCAAAATTATTAAAATGATTATTGTCAGAAAAATTACTCTTTGATAAATTTTAAAACATTTAAAAATATTATAGAATAGTTTTATAAAGATACTTTTTATAACTTGATGTCTCTACTAGTCCATCCTTGCTCTCATAGAAATTCGGTCATACGTTGATCAGACGTAGGACTGAAAATCTATAAGTACTTAGCATACCCGTTTTCAACACCAAGTGAAAATAGTTGGAAAATATTTTCAAAAACTTTGTAAAGATATAAAAAACATTTTTAAAATTGAGGAAATATATTTGGTGAGAATGTTCTGGAAATCATCACCCCCATCCATGGTCACAGTTACATCCTGGGTTACGTTGCCATCACAGCAAAAGTCCATGTAACCGTAGGCACTCCACGCCCCTCGATTATACCATGGAATCCGCCATAGATCGCAGTTACATTCCAGGGTTACGTTGCCATCACAGCAAAAGTCCATGTAACTGTAGGCATCAGCGCCCTCGATTTTTGCTGCCAAAAAAATTAAACTTCTCCACTCCCACATAGGTCGCAGACTACATCAGTCAAGTACTAATGTAGCCTTAGGATCTCACGGCCTTTCGACTTTCGCTATGACTTTATAGGTCGCAGTCTACCGATGTAAAATCAAATGTAGACTGTTGGCTCTCAGCAGCACACACGACTTTCGCTATATTACCATACGTCGCAGTCTACCGATGTAAAATCAAACGTAGACTGTTGGCTCTTAGCAGCTCACACGACTTTCGCTATGATCTGCAGTAGATTGCAGTGACATCAAGTTAAACTGTCGTCACATCATAACCCAAATGTCTCTGTAGGCATCAGCGCCCTCGACTTTCGCTACACACTACACATAATCCTCAGGAACTAGTTTGTACGGACTCCTCACAGGATCAACTTTAGAACCCCCCTTAGGGTTCAAGGCAGTACTACCTTGTGGCACTCCTGAGAAGTTCATTTCAAGGGAGGCCTTTTTCCCCGGAGCTAATCTCAAAACTCTTTATACTATACTTTTATAGTATCTTTCAAATCATACCCTTTATGATTTTCATCAAAATCTCCTTTACACAAAATCGATTCCCAAAATCGATAATTCTTAAACTAGGCTTTCCAAATTTCCAAAATTGATTTTTCCCAAAATTCAAAAGCCTTTTTTTCGAATTCATAGGTTCCAAAACCTCTTTCCCAAAATCATTCTCACAAGATCCTTTTTATACATATTTATAAATATATAAAACTTTGAAAATCTTTGGATCACTTCGTACTTGTATAAATTCTCTTCTATACTTCAAATACTTTCAAAAATCCTTTCCTTCCAACAATAGATTCAACAAAGGGAGATTTATCTTATATAACAAAGATATATAACTTTGTTTATTCCAAATCAAATATTCAAATTTGATTGCTTTATAAAGTCACGTACCAAATTACTTACTTCCATAAAGTAAATTTCTACCATAGAAATATCTAATTTCTATTTTATTTCATCATATATCTCACAAAATATACTTCTCATTTCAAAAATCATTTATAGTTCTTCTCCACAAATTTCAATATCAATATTATTCAAACCCGTATGATGTACACATATCATTTGTATGCTATATTAATTTGATCGCTCACTCGATTGCACAATTTCACTTTCGAACTAGTATCGTCCACCCGATTTCCTAGTGTGGACTCAGATCTGGTTTCTTGATCAGAAATCATCATTCTCCTTACATAGCCATAACTACGATAGAGAATATCCAGAACCAATCAACAATCCATTTCCAGGTTCGCCGTCGAAAATCGAGTGAAAAATCCCAACTCGGATCGATAAACTATCTCGAAATTCTATGCTCGAATCTGGATCAAATCACTATACGAATAGAATAATATACGTACATCCTACGTATTTATCTCTATTGATTATTAGCTAAATCAATTTCTCCTTTCTATTCACATTCATCTCATTTGGATTATCACCTCAATTATTATTTCAATGGATTTTTAATCATAATCAGTTTGAACTCTGTCCAGCTTAAATTTAGAAAATAGCATGAAAAGTTTAGAATAGATAAGTAGTTGAAAAATAATTATTAATTTAAAAAATAGCTGTAAAATAGTTAAGTAATTGTAAAATATTTGGAAAATAGTCAAATAGTTATAGAAATTTTAAATAATTGCAAAATAGTTATAAAATAGTAATTACTTATAAAGTAGTTGAAAGTTAGTAATTAATTTATAAAACAGTTGTAAAACAGTTAAGTAATTCCAAAAATAATTGCAAAATAAGCATAAGATAGTTTGGCTTTAAGAAGAAAGATTGTATAGTAAATATTTTGGAAAATTAGATTTAAAATAATTTATTTTGAAAATAGTCTAGAGTCAAACTGTTCATCCTCCCAATTTCCATTTCTAATCAGTTTCCTATTAAATTGATCAAATCCCAATTCAAGTTGAATTATCCTCAATTTCTTTTCTATATTCAATTCAAATTCCATTTGAATTTACTTCTTTAACTTTAATCACAATTTCAATTAATTCAAAAAAAATTCAAATTGAACCAATTTCAATTCATTTCAATTCCAGTTTGAATTAATCCCAATTCCCATTTGAATTTGATCTCATTCAACTTTAATTTCATTTCAAATCAATCGAATTCAAATTTTCCGTTTTAATTTTTAAACTTATACATCTTCATTCACAATTCCAATTAATTTAAATCAAATTCGATTTGAACTAATTCAATTCAAATTTCATTTTTAATCCATCCTGCATTATATAAATTCGAGTTAAAATTTTTAAATGTTGATTTAATCCTTTAAATCAAATCAACTTATATCTTTAAACCATTTAACTTTGAATCCAAATTCCATTTTTAAATTATCTTACTTGACCTATTTCAAAGTTCAAATAATTCAAATTCTTTTTTAAAACAACTCAATTTTTGAACTTCAATTTATCACCAAATTTCAATTTTGAAACCAAACCTTTAAAGTTCTATCTTAAACATTCAAATCTTAAGTCCAAAATGTTTCCATTTTATCTTAATAATGGATATATTACCACACCCCACTTCTTTATTCATTTAAACAAATCCAATTTCAGCTTAAATATTACTAATAACAACATGATGGTATCATTTAAATTATTTTAAAATATCCATCCATTTCTAATTTCCAGATCTCAAACCTATTTTGAGATCTCACAAACTCCCAATTCAAATTAACCATTTAACTTCCCAAGTTAAATCCCAATTTCATCTTGAAATTTTTAATTCAGGTTGCTTGTTAAATTATTTAACTTTCCCAAAGTTAAATTCAATTTACTTAATCCAGCCAACCTTACCCAATTCGAATTCCCATTTCAAATTTTAAAATTCACATTAATAATCTTCCCACTTATAAGTTCAAAAACTTATCACTTTGGGTATCACATCTCATTCCAAATTTAAAACTCAACATTTAGAGTTTATTTCAAACTATCTTTGATATTATGTATATTCCTCATATATACATATTATTTCCTTTACACACCAAGTTATCCTTAAATTTTAAACCACCTTTGGTTTTTAATTCAAACCAAATTTCTTTAAATTTTCAAAAAACTCTTGTTTGAAATAGGACCCTTTCATTCAAATGCATTAAATAATATCATTTATTATTTCTTTATCACTTTGAAATAATTTTCAAATTTCTGGACTTAAAACTTCACAATTTAGATCATCTTCAGTTTCAATTTATAAGTCATACTTACCTAAATGTTTTACTTCGTTAAAACATTTAATTATTAAATACAACAACCATTTATGATAATAACCAAGATTATCATATCGGGAAACCAATTCATTATTATCTCATTCTGAAACTCTTCCCCAAATTCAAGATTTTAATTTCAGTTTGAATCCATTTCAAACTTATCTTTATTTAGTTTCAATTTGGTTGTATTTCTATTACCACTTAATTTAATTCCAATAATTTAACTACCAATTACCTTAATATTTATTAGAAAAAAATATTGCTTTATATATCAAAATATATTCTTATATAAAATCATTTAAAATATTTATATAAGAAAATAACAAGTACACTCTCATACACACACACACACACTCAACTCATTCTAGGGTACCATTGACCCTATACTTAATGAGTAATCCCACCAGAGCCAAGGTTCTCGCTTAACCTTCAGCTCTGATACCAATTGTAACGACCTGGAATTTTCAATCCTTAAAATTCCAGATAGTTAGGAAAAGAAGAAAAGAGATAGAAGAAGAAGAAATAGAAAACCAAACTCAGAATCTCACATTCGCAGAGGATAAAATATAATATCAAATAATATTCTTTACACAAAGAAAGCTGTATCAGTCAATTACATTTTAATACATCAGAGTTACAACATTCACAAACACTGGATAGATATAATCAACATGTCTCAGATAAATAACAATATATCACAGCGGAATACACTCCATACGTTCCTGCCATCCAGCTCACCTCCTGAGCTCCAGAACGTCCTTACCTGAAAATCTGTAACATTCGGTCTGACCCAAGCATTATATCAAAGTAACACCCAGGTCAGGCTGGAAACCAACGTGAGTAAACCCAGCTGGAAACCAACGTGAGTAAACCCATCTAACATGAATTACAAAAGCATTCAACTTATATATATATATATATATATATATATATAACCCGGATAGCTTGTATAAATTACAAATTCACAAATTGTTATAGACATCACTTATTTCACTCACAAATTTCTAAGTACCAAGACTTAGATTAAATCGTCAATTCACTTAAATCATTCCATTCCAGCTTATTGATTTCACATATCAATCCATAAAGAATCGAAGTAACTTCGGGTATTTACTAATATCCGACTCCGGTCTCTTCGAATCCAATGTTATCTTAACCCAAGTTATTCAATTAAATACAATTCAACTTTAATTACTGGATAACACTTTTACACAGCAATTCATAATCGATAGATAATCACATTATCACTGTCCACCCAAACATATCATATCACAAAGCAATTCATATCAGATATATCAACCAAGTCAAGGCATTTAACATCATTCAATCATTCATAAGCAAGATTGATTAATCACACCATTTTTAATTAATTTAAATAAATTAAATTAACTACTTTAATCACCCTTTTTAAAACCTGCTTGCTTAATCATTAATTAATTACAAATAAATTTAATTAATCATACTTTTAATTATCATCTAAATTAATCATCCTAGATTAATTAAGTAATTATCCCTTAATAAATTTCACCAATTAATTATCCTCAAACCAATCACATTAATTAACCTTTAATTACCATCTTAATTAATTATTTAAAATTAATTTCTTTAACTTTCAATTAATTACAATAATTAATTATTCTATAATCACTTCTTTTATTAATTAACCTTTAATTAATCTCATTCCTTAATTAACCAATCTTTTATTTAATTAATTAATCAATCCTTTAATTAATTATACCAAGTACTTAATCCCTAATTATTTTCATTCAACAGTTTCGCTTTAATTAATTACTTTCATCAAGTGATTAGCCCATAATTACTTAAGTTAAATTAATTAATCCTTAATCACTTTGATTAGTTAATTATATTTAACTAATAACATTCATTCATTAACACTTAATTAATCACCTTAAGTAATTAACTATCCTCTAATTAACTACATTCAGTAAGTTCTTTAATCACTTATACTAAGTAATTAACTATCCCTTAACTACATTTCTAAAGTATTTTCCTTTTGAAAAATCTTAAATAATTAAGATAAACCTCATACTTTTAATTAATTGCTTAATTTCAATAATAAACTAATTTGAATTCAAAGGTTTGAAATTACTTTATTCAAAATACCTTTTTATTAAAGATTTTAATATACTTATATTTTGCAACCTATTTGATAAAGGCTTTGAAAACTCATTCATTTCTTTTTGCTTTGAAACTGGTTACAAATTTCTTTTGTAAACCCTTAAATAAAAGAAATCAAAGCAAATCCGATCCCTACAGAAAATGCTTGGGCCATAAGACAAAATGCACGAGTCAAATCCCGGGTTACTCACGAACCCTTCTCCCTTCGAGACAAACGCGACAATAGCGCGAGCTAAACACGGGCACGATCTTCTTCCCCAATCCATTTCCATCTTCCAGAAATGCCTGTGCACGCATGCACATGCACCTATGACCCGACACCCTTCGATTAATTTCTCGACCTTCGACGAGTCGACGTCAACCGCCTCAATCCACTGGACCACCTTGCATAGAGAATCGTCGGCTATTATGAAATCGAGTACTTCACCCAGCCTGAAACAACCTAGATCAACCCAAAATGCCTCGTTCCGCCACCTAAGTTCAATAGGAACCACGCGAATTGGTCCAGAGCTCCGCTTTATCACCACGCCTCTACCCTACTTGGTCCAATCACCGATAGTTCATCGACGACTTTGAATTTCTTCGCCAACCCAGACAAAACAAAACTACATCTAAAACCCTAGTTATCATCGTATCATCACCGACGATGATCAGAAAAATAAAAACCCATTTTTCCCATGATCTACAACATATAATTCTCCTCCAGTCTAGATTACAGCCTTCCACATTAATCCGATCATCGGCAATTTCTAAAAACCCAATTTCTGGCCAACCCCCAGAATCTTTCAATATACTATCATAAAAATCAGGATTTTTGTTTCAAAAATCCTAGAATTTGATAGCTAATCCTATTTTAATCCTGAAACCGCAAAAATAAAATGTCGAGATTTAGAGGAATATTTAAATTCTACTGTATTTCTAAATTTACAGACAGTTTCATTCTTATCATGCTTAATTTTATTTTTAATACTTTGCTTAGGTAAAAACAAACACATTTTGTTCAAATGTCACAACTTATATATGAATGATTGAAGAGCACTTGATCCTTGATCAAGATTTAGGTCTGTCAGTTATAAAACATGGATTTACTCAAGTTTCAGACATGCACACATATACATCTACAAATTTATAGCATGCAAACCAAAATTTCACACATGCAAATTATTTTTACACCACCTACTTACTAAAATCATCATAAACCACAAATTAAATCAAAGGTTAGTTGTTTACTCACAGTTTGAAGGACAGAGCTTGAAACAGAAGCCTGAAAATTGGAAGCTGCTGCACTTGAAAATTGAAAACTTGATTTTTTATTTATGGAAACTTGTTATTTAAATTTTAACACTTAAGATCTGATAATACTTTAAAACTGAAGCTTGCAGCTTGTCCTTGATGTTTGATTGAATTGCTAGCTTGATCTCAGGTATAAAAACTTGTAAACTGATGTTGTAATTTCTTCCGATTTCAGGTTTTGATTCAGTCTACAGGATTGAGAAAATGCTTTTGAGTTTTGGTATTTTTTTCTTATGATTTGTAAAATGTTTGCAGCTCTTTGAAAAGAAGATAAAAAAAGAAAAATGAAAACGAAGAGGACGGTATAAGTTTATATAAGTTTTAAATTAGGTTTTATTAAAAATGAAAGAAAATTAAAATGAAGTGACACTTGTAAGTTTATCTTTTCCTTTAGTTTACATTTGTCATTTAAATTTTACTTATAAAACATTTTTCATAAGTTTGCATTTTATGTTTAAATCCTTGTCTTGATTTTTTATATCTAATTTATAAATTATGTTTCAAATCCCTACCTTCTTTAATTTATGAATCATTTTTTTAATGTTTGTAAACGTGCACATTTTTTAAATAAAATGATTTGAACTCTAATTATACTAAATAAATGATCACATATATACATAGTCATTATAATAGAAAACATACTCATTTGTAAAAGATAATTTTGGCTAAATTGAATAATTATAAAAGAAGTTCATTAAACAAATATTATCAAATTTTCAATGATTATAACAGGAGATTATCAAATAAATATTTATTCACATATTTATTATTCAGCATTTATTATAAATCAAATTCATCTTTATATATATATATATATATATATATATCTCAGTATTTTCTTTACTTATTTTTATGTAACCTTAAAGAAATGATATAAAACTTTTAATTATAAACAAATTAATAACCAAATATCTATACATACTAGTTTTAAATTTACTTTCAAGATATTGTCTTAAATTTTCAAATCCAAGTTTTTCTCACAAACCATAAATATATGTATAATAATAAAATAGTTATCATATTTAATTTTGCTTGGAATTAATCAGTTTTGCATATATACATTTATACATTAATTATGGTTTTCAAATCCCTTTATACATTCAAATATAAACCAGAATTTTATTTGTTAAATTAAAAAAATAGTATGTAAAAATTTTACACTGTTAATTACCAACTAGCAGATATCCAAAAATCTAGGTTATCACAATTTTATTTTGCACGTAATTAAATAAATATTTGTTGGATAAAATAAATAACACAGAATTCAAATTCAAACAAATATTTTATTCAAAACAAATATTTTATTACAAATTCAAATAGTACGAATTTGAGCTCTCACTACATATATACATTTCTCAATTACATTACAATTTCGATTACATCACAAATTTCAATTTATAGTTTGGCCTCACTACATATATTCACTCAATACTCATATTTGATCCTAAACTCTATTCCAGTTTGTATCCAGCATATGAATTATCTGCAAAATAAACAAGTAAAATTGAAAAAGGCATATTTTTACAGTATGCAATGAAGTATGTGTTTTTAATCCTACACGAACAACTTGTGACATGCACAATATATCACTGTACATGTCACAAGGCGGCGCACATCGATATACACTTGCTTGTTAAAATTGTAGGGACAGGTGAGCACAGGTCAAACCCGAACCTAGACTGGGTTCAACTCAGGTGCAATACGAAAACAAGTCACAAAGTTTCAAATGTACAAGAGCCTGCATATACACATGTGCATTGTTGCAGCATCTCGAATTTCATCAAAGCAGTGCATAAATCAAAGGAAAGTTTATATACAAAGTAGCAGACCAGTCAACATCCACATGAAATCAAACATGCTCACATGAACAGGTGAAATGCAATGAACATATACAACAGGTACAGAGCAAATGCAGACAACAACATGTTACACCAGAAGTTAACATGAAACAAAATCAGTACAACCAGAATAATAAAGCAAAGATATGCATATTTATATGTCAATGGATTAACATAAATGACACATGGAACCAGACTCGAGTGAACCAAGTGCATCAAATCAGAGTAGTTCATATTAATAAAGTGAGGAGACATCATCTCAAACCATAACAAAGATAAGTTTGGACGACAACAAAGTGCAGACTTACGTCAAAATACACACAAGACCAGCTCAGAGCATATGGAAATAAACTCAAACGCAACAGCAAGTTCATATGCAACCATGTACAAGTCAACAGAGTTCAAGTCTCAACCAATACAACAATGTCAGAACCTGGACTATACTCCATGAGGCAACAAACAAGACTTTAAATCCAAATGTACAAGAACCAAGTCCAATAACAACAACAAGACCACAACTCAAAAGGAGACAGTAAGTATGCAAGACCACTACAACACAATGGCACAAGCAGTCATAGTAAAAGAGGCCAGAAACACAGACCAAAATCAAGTGAAGACTTCAAGGGAGAATACTGTTCAAGCATGAACACAAAACGGGACCAAGGAAGTTTAGGCATCAAGTTTAAAACTTCAAGTAAAAACTAGAAATCAGACATCAGGTGCAAAGTAAAAGGGATGAAACAAAAACCAGGCTCATAAGGAACAAGACAACAATCACTCATGTACATGTAAGGCAACCGGTCTCAACCCAACAAACCGAAATGCAAAGCCTTTAGCATGAACACCACAATTCAATTCAATCTAGTGAAGCAGTTGTATGTCAACAGTAACGGATAAACGAAATGAACAGACGAATGAACACAAGTTCACAGTGAATCAAATGGCCAGAACAAAATGAAATTCATCAACTCAATGGAACTCGCAGGTGATAACGGCAAATCAAATCAAGTCAAGGCCGGTTTTAAATATCATCAACAAAATCAACTAAGGTCAAAAATAGTAGAAAAATGGAAGAGCGTGATGAACAAGTGTCACGGATTCAAAATATCAAAAAACCAAACGCAAGCCATGGTAGGAAATTGTAACAATATATCACAAATATATAAACAAGTCAGATTTTATCTTACAAATTCAAATGCCAAAAAGAACGGAGGAAATTCGAATTCATGGTGTAATTCGCATCTGAAGAACAAGTCAAAAATCATACTTATCGCACAATCAAAAATCGAATGGCCGAGCAAAACATCATGAAGAATTCAAGCAATATATATAAACGAAAATTTAGGGATCTTATCCATATAAATTAAACTCGTTACATCATTGACAAAAAGTGGAGTTCAAACTCAAGCAAATAAACAGAGTATAAAGTCGAGCAAATTCAAAATAATAAAGGGGTGAAAATCATATACCAAATTACCATTCGAACTCGAAGCAGCCGTAAGCATAATCACACTGATTTAAGAAGCATCAAATCATATTAGTGAATTGAGAGCATACCAGCAATTGATTCGAGCTCAAATTGTGCAACGCAGCACTAAATGATCAAAGCCCTAATTTCCAGAACGAATGAAGAAGGCAGCAGCAAAATAAAAGGAAGGGACGCATTATCTCTTTTGGGTCGAAGAAGAATATACAGACGGAATAAAAAGGAGACGTCTATTTTCTTAAGTGATAAATTATTTGGGCCGAATTTATATATTGGGCTTAATAAATTGTTGATTAGGATCTTGTTTAGTAAGTTTATTTTATTTGTAGCCTTTTCTTTTTAAACCGTGTAACTTTCTAGTCGTGTGACTAGGTTATGAACTACGATGGTGTAGTTCGAGAATTCGCAACTCAGTGGCTGAGTTGCGGTAGGGTTTTGAGCGTAGAGTTAGGTTAGTCATTAGTGGGTGTCTCTAGTTTACGTGTGTAAGCATCTTACTACTTAATTTCTAGTAGAAACCTTGGGGGTGGCACGTAGGTAGGATTTTGTGAAGCTGGGTAAATTTATATGTGATCTCTTCTACATTATTGTCTGTGATTGTTTTTATTTCCGTAATAATTTTTATTATTATTAGTATCACCCTACTAGCCCTACTCTCTAGGGCGAAAACGGTCCTACTAGTGGTACGATCGTCCACGCATCAACTCCTGCCCTGGATGCAGGAGGCAGTTTGAGAGCCCAAGCCTAAATTGGACGTGGTTCGACCATCTAATTCAAAGAGGGTGTGATACGTCCACCCATGACCTTGTTTGCGCTCGAGGTATGGCGAACAATCCAAGCCTTGCCCGGACATTGGCAAGCCCAAAATCCAAACCAAGATACTGACATAGTTCGACCATCCAACAAATAACTCTAGTCCCCTAGTGCGGATTAAAGTATAAACACAAATTGGGTTTGGTTCAACCACCTGCCAGTAAACTCTTATCCCTAGAGTGCGGATATGAGTATAAACAAATAGATGAGTGCAGTTCGACCACTCAATATTCCATAAACTCTGAACTAAACTCAATAGGAGGAGTATAAACTCACTACTGATGGAATTCGATTGTCCATAAACCAATTCTACTAACTATAGAATGGGAATGAGAGTACAAACTACTACAAGTTGAGTACAACATCTCATTGTAGCTCTGGCTTGGTAATCTTTACAACTTAAAGCAACGACTGCAAGGAGGCCTAGTACAAAACCAATCGAAATGACGTTTGAAGTTACGGGTGATAGACTATATCTTAGCACCGAGTCGATAGGCAATGTTGATCCAAGCTTTCCATACTGTCCCGCTGGGTCGACGATCGATATCGATCTACCCCAAACACAAACAGATGTGACCCAAATGTCCTTCGAAAAACTTTGATCACCAGAGTGTGGATAAGAGAATAAACCATGAATGAGTGTGACTTGATCATTAATTCTCCAGAACCCTCCTTCGATCTATCAAGAGGAGTGTGAAACCGAATAAGCATGACCCGACTTCACCTGAGCCAACTTTATCCCTAAATCTGACAGGAGAATATGAATCAAAATGGACATGACTGACCGTCCAGCTTTGACTGAATGCGACGTGTCCATTCAACCATTGACTCTTACCATGATTCGACTATAAGACGGAATGGACATGACTCGACCGTCCGCACACTGATCCTTTCCCTTAGTCCAACAGGGAGAACGTCAATCACTGATTGGACATGACTTGCCTTCCTACTTATCGATGTACGCCCCAGACTTGAGGGCATGAGCGAGAAACAAGTTGAATGTGAACTGACCATTCATCGATCAACTCTAAGTCCTTAGAGCTTAGGTGGGAGTATAAACACGAATTGGACAAGACTCGACCATCCATGCAGTACATTTGTCAACCCGAGATGGGAGGAAGAAGTGTGATCATCCAAAGACTGACTGTGATAGATCAATATTGTGACTCATACCTGGTGTTTACGATCACTTGAGGCTACGACCGAAAGGGTGCCTAGAGGTAGAATTATCAAATCGATGCCCAAGCTCATTGGCAACTGACCATCACTCCAACCTGAACGACAAGTAATAGATCATGAATACATTGAGTGGAAAGCGCATTACTAGAATGCACATGACTAAACTCTGCTTGGTGTTTGATTTAACGCTCCTTTAAGCCTGATCTTCAACCATCACAGATAATCGCTAAAGCATCTAAAACCTGTTATTATCAGACTTAATATCTCATGACAAAATTCAGGGATTTGATCGGAGTGACCATCATCATTGACCATCTCAACCAGATTTTACATTGATTGATACGCGAAATAGTTACATTTGAACTCATAGATCGGCTATCGGCATATAGGAATCTAACATTCATATTCAAGTTCACTCAGGGCACATGTTACAATTTGTGCAAGTACAAATATGCTAATCTATTCAAGTTTGAAGCGGTTAACATTTGGTTCAAGGCTACACGCTAGTTCAAATATGCATGTCATATATGGCATATCCCATTGTTCGATTTCGAGTTCGTATAGTCTAATATGTTCATGTCAAACAAAAAAAATCTTAAGTTCCATTAATACAAGGGATCAGAACTGATCCTATTGCTTGGGCAAATCCACTTAAGCATTTTTCAACTCACAACATAAGACCAATATCAAGCAACAACATCACAGTCAATTCCCGAGAGATGAAGAAGAGGAGCCCAAAGAATCTAAAGTTGCATCCACTGAACTAACGATCGACATTACGGTCAGTTATGACGACTCATCATGGGTCCTAAAGATCGGATCACAGCTCAGTGCAACGATGATAAAGGAATTAGTTGGCTTTACTCGATGCAGAATCTTGGTGTGTTCACTTAGACCCATTCTGACATGTGTGGGATCTCGCTATTTATCGTGAGCGATGCATGGAATATCGACCCAAGGCATGTCCGGGTGAAACAAAAGCAACGTGGCATGGATTCGAAGAGATCTGTTGCACCTAAAGAGGAGATGGATAAACTCAAAAACAATGGGTTTATCTGTGATCCCCTCTACCCGAAATAGGTATCAACTCCAATTGTTGTAAGAAAAGCTAGTGGAAGGTGGCAAACATTTAACATGTGTCGACTACTCAGACCTGAGCAAGGCGTGCCAGAAAGGCAGCTTTTCAGTTTTAAGGATCGACCATCTGGTAGACTCAACCAATGAACATGAACTACTTTGATTCATTGATGGGTACTCTGGATGCAAACAGATCCTGATGCACATCTGTGACCTGGAACACACCAACTTCATTACTGACATAGGGCTATATTGCTACGTTGTAATGCCATTTAGATTTGGACTAAAGGACGTCGGTGCTACTTATTAGAGGTTGGTCAACCGAATGTTTAAAGACTAGATTGGGCGATCAATGGAGGTATGTATAGATAATATGCTCGTGAAGTAATGGAAATCAAACAACCACATCGATGACTTGGTAGGGATATTCAGTTTTATCCAAAGATATGGAATGAAACTTCGTACTTTGAAATGCTCTTTTGGCATTGTGTCAGGGAAGTTCCTAGGTTTAATGCTCAACTCTTGCGAAATTGAAGCCAATCCCAAGAAGATTCAGGCAATCAGAGGCATCTAGGCACCAAAGATAATCAAGTAGGTATAGAGCCTAAATGGAAAGGTCATTGCCTTAAACCATTTCACCCTAGGTCCAACGAAAAGTGTCCTTTCTTCTTCGACCTAATTAAGAGATGGAAAAGAAACTTTGAATGGACGTAGGACTGCGTTAACACATTTCAAGCTCTGGTAGATCACTTAGAGAGACCTCTCAACCTATCCAAGCCGTCGGATCATAAAGATTTACACATCTATTTAGCCATGTCGGTACATGCCACAAGAACCGTAATGCTATGCAAAGAGGACCGGATCCAAATATTGGTATATTATGCAAGCAAGCGATTGATAGGCTCACCCTAATAATGTCTATGCCGACCAGGCATTATGACAGATCGTACAATGACCCGAGACGTTTGGAAGACTACTAAAGTGGAACATTGAATTGAGCCAATTTAACATCATTATCTCCCTTGGAGAGCTATCCGAGGACATACATTGGCTGACTTCATAGTCAAATTACTGCACCAGATGATTCTATGGGGAGCAGTATAGAACCGACCATTTGGTAGGAGATGTACACGGATGGAGAATCCAATGGCCGATGTTTTGGAAGTGGAGTTATGTTAGCGACTCCTAAGGAACAATCAATATATTACGTCCTAAAACTCGCTTTCCCCATAACAAATAATGAAGCTAAATATGAAGGCTTGGTTGCCAAGTTTAAGCTTCCCAAAGAACTAGGAGTGAAAAAATGAAGATCTTAAGCGATTTATAGCTAGTTGTATGCTGGTTCAGGAAATGCGCAACAAATGGGCTTAGTCCCAATCAAAGTACTTAATGCTCCAAGCATTGACCAGATGGAGATCGACCGGATCTTGGAGATGGATCCCGAATAGGAGTCATGGATGATTCCTATGAAAGACCATTATGGGGAATCCTGTAATGCCCCAAAATTTTATAGAAAATTATTTTATAAAATAATTCAGTTTTAAACATATCTGGATTAAATATTGATGGAATTTCTGAATTTAATGATGTGCAAGGGTATGTGTGCATATGCACACTGGAATTGGCACAAGAAAGGATTTAAAATTTCTGAGAAAAAAATGATGATAGTAAAATAAATAAACAAAGAAGGAAAGCATTTCAAATATGATTTTGAAATATGAATTATTAACCAAATTAAATATATATATTTTTCTTGGAATTAAATACTCACTGTAAAATTGAATATGTATACATATTGAAATTAAGCATATATGTGTATACTGAAATTTAAAAAAATATATATGAAACATATGTGTATGAATATTTTTACAGTGAAGAAAGGAAGAATTAAATAAATACATACCTCTGTACACATACACATTTTCTTTGAGCATAAATGTGTCAAAGATAAGCAAGAGAAATAACATTAAATTGGCATAAAACACAATACAAGTAAGCATGTGTGTGTAGGTAAAAATAGTAAAGGGGATTACCAGAAATGGATAAATGTATAAAATATAATGAAGTCACACTTTTAACATGACTTGAGTAAGGGGAATGATATTCAAAAAAATAAGCATTTTCTGTAAAGCAAAAGTAGAAAGCAACTGACCTTAACCAACTTATGCAGCTGGGGTATTGAGATGAAAATGTAAAAATATAAAATGCTTGAGAATTAACCAGGACAAAAATGGAATTTTGTCTTGATAAAAACCCTAGTAAAAATATACATATAAATAAGCAGTTATAACCAGAGAAATTATCTTACCCGAGATACTTAAAAAAAATATAAGAAAGGAAGAAAACATTTAAAGGGAAGGAGAAATATTCAGGGGTTTTCTGGTTCAAATAGGAGGAAGAACTTAGGTGAGTAATCTCACTATATTCATGGCATTAAGTCCTGATGTGAGGCAGCCAATCTTTTATATTTTGTTCGCATATTTTGGTTTTGTTGAAAACAGTTTTATTAGATAATCTTATGGAAGTTTTGGATGGTTTTTGATCTGTAAGATGTTTGTTATGGATGTGCATGCTACTGTTTTATTATATTTGAAAAGCTAAGGCACTAAATCCCGAAATCATGGGAAGAATACTCATAACTGATATGAAGTTATGACATGAAAATCTCAACAGAAAAATAGTATAAGCTGCATTATGCTTTGCATAAGTGCTGAAGCTTAAGGAAAAAAAGTATTAGGGGTTCAATAGAGATTCTAAGTGCCGAGTCCTTAATGAAACAGCAAAAATTCACAAGTTAAAAATTGTGATTCAGCTAGATCTTGAATCTGGTTTAATCACATTTACTTGTAAATCAAAATGATGTAACATACCATGTCTCCATACTCAGCTGTAAATACTCTTTTATATGATTTAAAGTTAAGTCATCTGATGGCAATATTCTTTGAAAATGATCATCTGTTTATTTTTGAACAATTTACTTGCAAGACATATGGAGGTGTTTTTATACACTGTGACATGTTTACTTAGCTATCTGATGATAGGGATAAACAAGTATAATTAATAAATTAAATTAGGAAGGGTGAGCCAAGAAGGCTGCTGGAATGCTTGTCATATTTGAAGTATGCAAGTTGGCACATGGTTTGATTAAGCCCTGAGATCTTTGTGCAATGATGTGAATTAGTTCATTGCAATGTGTCCCAGTGATTCCTTGATAGCAGATGAGGCTACGGTATGAATTGATATAGATAGGCAACTCTCAAGTTTTTAAAGTAGGAACATGAGTATTCCCTGGACTGGTTGGAGTGGAACCATGGTTGTTCCAGTGCATTTTTATGCTATTGACTAATGTGCTTGTTTGTATAAGTATGTTTGTGTTAGCAGTTGAATTATGAAGATACTAAGCCTGCACCAAATTTATCTGAAGCATAACATAACAGTTAATTAAAGAAATTGCAAATGCAACATCTAGAACTCATGTTTTACTATATGCTTAATGTTATGAATATATTGATGTTGCTCATACCAGACCATAGATCTGACCTTTGTTTCCTCATGGCATATGGGGTGTCTCATTTTAAAATGAGGCAGCCACTAATGCTCTTTCAGGAATTACAGGAACTAAGTAGGAAGGAGATGGCTGATGAAAAATGAATGAGCACGCTTGTTAGTTTTAATAAGAGCATAGGAAGATCTATCTGCATGTACTCATGAAAAAAAAAAACTAGTGTCATGTAATGAACTTGCTATGTTTTATTGTACTAGTTATTTTATGTGAAATCTTGCTATGTATTAAAGTTTGAAAAATTAAAAGATTATCTGAGTTGAACAAGAAAATAAGCTTAAAGATTGCCCATGAAAATCTGGAAAAAGGAATATATTTGTATTGAGAAATTGTCATACAAAAATTGATATGTATTAGTCAGGCTTGAGTCATTCAAAAACAGTAAGTTTAAGTTTAAATCTGATTTATTAGCTTGGAACATTCTTTAAATATTTAGCTACCTTTCAGGGAAATGTTTTGAGAAGGAACTTAAGTTCAGTCATAAGTTGTTTTACAATGTATGCATATATCTTAAAAAGGCTTCAAGTATTTTGCAAGTGAAAGGCATTTTACATTGACATGGATTGAAGTGTGTGTGTCTGGTTGACACAGCCACATGGTTCAGCCTGCTTCAAAAGAATGGAGCTTTGGTTGATCATGTTGGTCAAGGATTTGATAAGCCAGTGCATTTTAAAATCCTTAGTTCATTTAGCAAATGATTTACTAAAACTCTTCTTCAAACATTATAGACTAATATGCACATTAACTTGTTTGCATTATCAAATCAGTAAGTACTTTTTAGTCAAGATCTGGTTCATTCAAAACATAGTGGTTGCATACTTATAAATCATTTTCAAGTCAAGTATCCTTATCATCTCAAACTCAGAAGCAAGTAATCAAATGACCAACTTAGGGTGTATTATATTGATTGAGCCAGGAATAAGAGAGATTCAAAAGGAAAATACATAAAGCCATGAACTGAAAATGATAAATACAAATATCATTTTCTGGCCTTAATTAAATAGCAAATATTTGAACTGCACAATAAAAAGGCTTTGAATTCTGATATTATTCTATTAAGATAAGTTATTGGTAAATCTTAGTTAGAATGATCAAAGCTATTATTATTATAAATAAACATGGGCTGGATCTACTCATATATTATAAGTATCATTTCAAAAAAAAAACATGAAAATTAAAAATGGGTGGAAATTCAAATTCAAAACAAACAGAAAAGACTCTTGTTTAAGTACCATATCTCTGATTTTAAACAAGAGGGGCGCATGCATCTTCATATGTATGTGCATATCTTATAAAGATTTGGATCCTGGATAATTGATTGTAAAATTTTTTTTTACAGAGAATATAGGTAAAATAGGAGGGTCATTCCAAATCCTTCCAAAATAGAGGAATGAAAAATCCTCTGCAAAGCTTCACGCTACATCATCCAAGAAGGAATCATGTATAGGAAGGGTTTATCATTCCCCTGCTTTGGTTATTTACCCACGACAAAATCAAACGAATATTGAGACAAGTCCTACACACAAAGTCATTTTTGAAGGAACAACATTCCTCTTGCCATCAATATCTAAGCCCAACCTTGCCTGCAATTGATCGAAACTACCTCTCATTTTATCTCCTAAGTGATCAAATGTAACAGGCCACATTCAATCTTAGACCGACCCATATGCTTTAAACCCGTAATCGATCGTCATCAGCAATCTCTTCAACATCAACTTCTCCAATACATTCATCATGTATCCACAAAGATTTCAAGCGAGAAGGAACGATGGACAAAAAATTGTAAATTATTGAATTGCATTCCACAAAATTTGCAACGACCCATGAGCGTATGAACGCATCTGGGAGCCAGCAACAAAAATGTGTACCTGAACGTGCACATGTACATCCTAAAATTTTGATTTCTTAAAATCGAAAAAAATTGGATTCGGAAATACGAGAAAGAATTGGCTTAGATAACCAAGGCATACTACTTCAATTAATAAGCTCAATGGAACTGAGTGCAGAAGATTACCGATAGATTTTACTCCAGAACTTACATTGTTTGATAACGACCAAGCATTACAGTGAGCAAAGAGAGATTCAACTCTCCAAAAAGCAGATCAATAGCGATTGAAGGATCACGACAATTCGATACATTAAGTGGAATCCTCTCCGACGACCCTAATTTGACATCAATTCAAAGCACTTATGTACGTAACAAGACGTACTTTAGGAGGCAAATGTTACGCGGCCTTTTGGCCTGGCTATATTTAGACTAACTGGGCAAGTTAGATTGGACAATCATCGAGGAAGACAGCCCAGAGAGATGGTTAGATCAATGCCTATCCCTTTCCCTAGGGATAGACAATCACCGAGACCAAGAGATAGATTCTCCAAAATATTCTAAGTATGGGATAATGCCTCCCCTAGACGGGGGATCAGTGCCCATCCCTTTCCCTAGGTAATTGACATCTATCCTCAATTTCTATCCCAAACTAGTTGAGATCGATATCGATTGACAAGGAATGCTCCATAAGGTTACATTTCAAGTTCCAAATCGTTTGAAGTTCGTATGCTCAAGTTATGGGCAAATTACAACATCTATAATAAGGGATCAGTATAAAAGGGATTGTTATAAAAGAGATCGTACAAAAGGGATTGGTATAAAAGGGATCGTATAAAAAGGATCGGCCATATTCAGCTTTCATTGCATATTGCAACAATGATCGGTCAATAACTCAAAATCTACAGATGCTATCAACATGAAACTTGGAGTATAAGCACTTACAACATGGAGAACACCCCCTAGGGTTCGTATCCCAATCAGAGGAGGTTGGAGGGATTGGTTTCTATCCCTCTAGAGGGATCAGTTGAGATTAGAATGAATGCAACACAACTTCGTGGAAAACACGATATCTCACAAACAGTAAGTCTTGCATAAAATTTGGAGGGAAAGTAGCTAACATAATAGGGGACCTATAAGAGGGATCAAAACCCATTTGGATGTCAAAATAGGGATCGGTACCAATCCCTATCGTTGGCCCTATTGTGCCTAAAATTCTTGCATGGCCTCGTCTTGGCCTTGAGGTTCTTCTACCAAAATTTTAGCCCGATCCATGGAAATCTTCCCCTATAAATACAGTAGACACGACATCAAAAAAGGGTCCATTCTTTCGGCTGCAAAGGCTCTTCTACTTTTATTCTTCATTCTTGTACTAATGGATTCCAGCTGATCCAAACATTCTTGAAATCATAATCAAGTGCAAGATCAATAAAAATATAAAGTGGATGTAGGCCAAGATTGCCGAACCACTATAAAATCAGTGTGTTCATTTATGATTTTTGGCTCTATTTTAATTTCATTCTTCATTTAATCTCTACTAGATTCTATTGGTTGTTGATGCCTATTTTTAGTGTCAACAATATATATAATTTGTGGTGATCATTGCCGATCGTTAGTTCGTACAAAGGAGTTTCGGATTGTTCTTGGTGGTGGAACGATCGTAGGAATTCTAGTTTGAACAATCCGTAAATCTCATGGGTTGAACAATCGTTATATGTACTTTCTACAAAAGCTTTCATACTTAACCATTTTTTTTAATCTTGTCTAATCGTTTCTGGGCTTGTAGAATTTTGGATCGTTTAGAACGATCGATGTAGAAAACGATCTTCACGATTGCGCTTAAGGAATTATCGGCTCTGCATTTGGGCCTTAAATTATGAACCTACTTCTTTATATAAAAATTCTATTTGGCCACCTTCATTCTGCTTCTTCATTACCGTATTGTCCTGATTTCGAATAGAAAAGGGAAAAAAGAAGTTGCCCCACTTCCTTTCTCTATCGATTTAAGAACGATTCGATCTTCAAAATCAATCCCACCTCTTCTCGATTCATTATTGATCTAGCTTCCAAATCTCATTTTGAATGAAATTCGAATCTATCTTTTTTCCTCAGATCTCACACTTAGGTAGAATGACTTGAACTTGCTTTATGATTCGAGGATGAGACTTCAAGTGCCTTGAATCTTGTGTTAGTTAGTTTAGTTAGTGGAGTCGTTTTCTCTAAATCAAGTTGGGGAGGATGGAAATTGGGGAAGATAGAGTTTTTGAATATGGGAAATGATATATATTGATGCATGACGATCGTCCTTGGACGATCGGTAGATGATGCAACACCGATCGTTAAGGAGTGATGTTGTCGTTTGGGTGTTTAATGATCGTCTTTGAATGATCGATGGTGCTTTGGAGTTGGAGGATTTAGAGTAGCGGTTGAACTTTTGAACCTGGAAAATTTTGAAATGAATGGATCAATTAGCAGAACGATCGTATGTATGGAGTAGAGACAACGATCGGTTTAGAAGGCTAAGGAGAGCGATCGGTGAACCCGGCTAATTATGAACGATTGTTAGATGTAATAACCCGAATTCCAGTGGGTCCGTATTTTTCGTAAAAATGTTAAAACCCAAGCCCACCGAAGCTCGAGTTGGGTATATGGTTTCCTGCAAATAGGCAAAGACAAATATATCAGAGCTCAAGTAAATATCTCACGGCGGAACTAACTAATATAATAGTAAGTAAATACTCATCAAGATAATAGCACTTTCTAAATAAGTGTCTCAAAGATGAAAAGTCTCTTTCATCTACCAAACCCGTGGGATGTATGAGAAGGGGGTCGAAGCTAAAGTTCTGGTGAATGGACAAATTATGCACTTCTAAGCTTAATTCTACATATACCGTCTTATTTCCTTTTTCTGTTATGTTAAGTTTATTGAGTTTATAATACTCTCGCCTCTGTGCGTGAATCGTACCCATCTACTCCCCACTAGATTAAAACCTAATAACAAATATATATGTAGCTACATGCCCAATAACCGCATCGGTCCTAGTACTACCCATAGCACCTTCCGTATCCTCTTCGAAAAGGACTCCATCGTCTTGCTCCTAGAGCATTCTGTAACTACATCTGCAAAGGACAACTTCATAAGGCCTACAATACAGATGTTCCGTTGTCTACTATGAAAACATAAAACCGCATCATCACTAGCCTATACTATGCTCGAACATCCACAATGCACCACCCAGTGCGTACCTTGAGGACTATACATAATTGTTCTGTCTACTCCCTGAATCCCGTCAACAAGGTCTACCTTATAAATCAATCAGATATTTTCTATATCTGTAAAGGACAGTTGTTTGGCCTACAATACAAATATTCTACTTGATCTATCTCTTTTCTCATCGTGGCTATGGCCCCACGCAGCCACCCCTCAACTAATAGAAAGACCTCTAAAGAGCTAAGTGGCTGTGCCCTACTGCAAACAATCTAAACATCCAATTGGCTGCGCCCCTCATCCAATGTCTTCATAGTGAAAGAATCATTAGCCTGTTGGTTTAACTCTAGTCTTTCCCGAACTCGTTCTTGATTGTTGATGGCTTGATCTCCGCATGCGACTATCCTTTTGGGTCCTTCCCACTAATACATACTCGCAAGTCAAAGTACAGTGTCATATGAATATCCTACTCCATTCATCAACCTTTTGACTGCCTATAAAGGTCCGCTTAGTTAGGCCTACAATGCAAAAGCAGTCAAGACATACTCTCTTGATGGAACACTTACAGACCTGCCTTTTGGGGTTCAGCTTCGTTAGGCCTATCCCAAAAGGCCATCCTAGAGTACCCTCACGTCCCGTTGAAGTCTTGTACTTCCTTCTAGCTCAAACTAACTAAGTTGGATGCGCTCTTTTGGTACTAAAATCTTCAATGAACTGCTTCATTAGGCTCTTCATCCTTTGGGCTACTCCAAACGCATCTTACCATTTTATTAGACTCTATGTATAATCTTTTGTTATGCGTTTAGTTTACTTTTCTTATTCTGTTTGCTACTTATTTACCTTAGTCATCATGCCCAGCACTACCTAACTATTGTGAGATCATCAGTTCCTGACTAAAAGGAAATGCTATCGGTACATGCCACTTCTATCATTTTGCTTATTAACTTAATCCAAGATCTAAGTTGATAAAATAAGCCTCTTCCATTTCTTTCTTTTTAATTATAACTTATGTGTTACAATTATACTTGAAATTGTTACTTTTATATTCTTTTCTTTCTTTTATAACTTACATGCTATAAGTGTAATTACAACTGCCTCTCTTTTATTCTAGTCTGTCCTCTTTTATTATGATACTACATTCTTTTGAGTTCTCTTATATTGTATGACATCTTAGCTTGGGACTACGTCCAATTGTTACAAATTACTTATCATAATAACTGCTTTACTTTTATTTTACTATCTGCACAGTAAATGCAGATCTAGGCACATTTCTATTTATTATTTCTAGTTTTGTCAAATAATTAACTTGACTTCTTCCTTAATTTCTTTAACTCTTCACTTTATTCTCTTTTATTCTAGGAAGTAGTTCTATTCTATTATGTTGGTTACAAAAACCACGCTAAAAATCCATTTCCATATTTTAATACTAAATAATGCTATAAACAATATTAATTGCAAGATATCACTTTTATTGTCTCTTTAATTATTGGATAATGCAAAATACAGAAATATCTCTATTTTACACTAATTCCCTTTTTCTTTCTTTTATTCTTGTAATTACGTTTACCATTATTCTTACAATATTAAACTATGGAAATGTATTCTCTTTTCTAAACCAACCAACTAGTCTATCACTAACTTCCAAATCAAGTTATTAAAATTTCCCCTTTTAATTTATTTCTCCTGTTTTAGCATAATTTACTGTAAATTTCTTACTTTTAGGCTTATGTCATTCTATATGACTGTTAAGCCTAATATTATTCATATTTAATTGGATTCATATCTTTCTTTTCCATATAAATAATAATTAAATATAAGCTCTCTTATAGAATTTACATTTTCAACATAACTAATTAGCAGAACTAATTACTGAAATAAATGCTGAATTAAAATATTTTACGAGAATCTAATGATAATATATAACAAACATAAAAGATATATAATTTAAATCCACTCACCTTTCGTCCTTATCTTTGCTCCTTGGCCTTTCTGGATCCCCTTATAAGGCGTCTAATATTTTTATTAAAAAGAGATTCTCCATAGAAATATTTTCTATGTAGGGTTCATCCTCTGGCAATGAACCTAATTGGAAGAAAATCTGATTGTGAGAGAATAGCTAGGCCTAGAGTCCTATTCATAGTGGTGTTTGAGGATCTCAGATCGTCAGATTTTAAGATTGAATCTGGTGCAACCACGTCACAGGCTTGCTGCAAATCGTTGGATCCAGAAAACAACGCTCAAGATTGTGCGAAAATCAAATTATTAAATGTTAACTTTTAACCATTGCCTATTCATTCTAATTAATTTCCATCCATTGCAAAATTTTATTCCCTTTATAACACATGTTTATTTTGAAGTTCAAACGTTGCTAATTAAGGTAAATTAATTTCCTTTAATTGCTGATTTGATTAACATTGCCTACTAATATTAATTAATTACCTCTAATTGCTGATGTCAATTAATTTCTTTTATTTTAAAATTCAAACGCGCATTATTTCTGGAATTTATACGCTAATATATTTATAAAAAATATATTCACGCACAATTACACGTATAATTATTTTTTGATATGGAACTTCGAACGTCAATAACTTTTTCATACGAAGTCCGTTCGAGGTATATTATATATGTAAATTAATCAGAAAATCGCCACGAACACAATGACATAAATTTCGAGGCCATATTTTGACAATTTCAAAAATTATCATTTTCACTGTTTATAATTATTTTGGTTATTTAATTATCTAAAAACGAGGGTTGTTACATTAAATGTGGTCCAGGGGAACGATCGGCAACGAGGCATGGAATGATCAATGTTCAACACATAGGTTCTAAAAATGGAACTTAACCAAATGGAATTGAACTCAATGATGAGCTTTGGCCTTGCATATTTAAATGAAAACATATGACTTGTACCCGATTTGAACTGCATACTCAGGCATAAATGAAATTTTAACCTTGACACAAATCAATGCCTTTTAGTATTCTTTTGAAGCTCATCGGCGAAAACATAAAAATCACACTTTTACATGATGACAATCGATCGTGAAACTCAAACTGCATCATTTCCTAAAGACATAGAGAAACGGTTGAGACGGTCAGGAATGACGGTCTCTCCGATAAAACCTTGAAGTCTTGTCCTCTTTTCCATTTTTAATTCCCTAGAACTTAGTACTGTACTATATAACACTTCACCACACCACACTAGCACTCATTATGCACATGGGGGTACAGTTACTTTATCTAATCATTATTTTTACCGAGTTTAATAGCAATGGATTCTAGATGTTTTGGGCGTCTTGTAGCTATGCTAATTGGATCATCTTCTCAGCAGAATAATCCTGACATGGAATCAAGTTCTAAAACCGAGCCTGATAGTCCGTCCTTTAGTCAACATTCAGAACAAGAGGAAATCCTAGGCCCAAAGTTTGATTTTTCCGAGGCAGTTCCCATTCTTCCACCAGAAGTTCTTGATCCTGCTCCCGACACTCTAGGGGATGCGGTTATTCTGAAGGACCATGTTGATTCACTAGCCTCTAAAATTAAGGAAGATGCTCTTCGCCAAATCTACATAAGGCATGGAATTCCTTTTGACAATGTATCAGTTCCATCGTGGGATAATAGGGCTCATAGACCTCTAGAAGGGTATACTACGTGCAACAAATTCATGTGTTGGGCCGGATGCATCCCGCCATTTAACTCGTACATCCGACAAAATTTTCCACATAACTCAACCTCGGTTCTGTACGATATAAATAGTCAAAGATAAGAGTGAAGATAACCTCCTAATGGTTAGTGGATGGATTTCCATATCGTTTGTCCTAGAAGAACGAAATGAGATTTATATGCATAGTACATCATCATCAGAGATGACCATGCCATACAACTCACGTGTTTCTCCTAGAAATTTCCAAAGTTTCGTTTTGTGTTCAAATCCGTTAGTCGGTTACTAAACTATTAAATAACAATCATTCAATCAGGGATTTAATTCGATAGGGAATATAAACAATGGTTAAACACATAAGTAACCACTAACCTCTTAAATTAATCTCTTCATTAATTAAAATCACCTATAAATACTTGTATAAAAATATCTTTACAAAGATATACCCATAATCCATATATTTTCAATACTTAGAGAATATCCATATACTTATCTCAACGTCATAAGTATATTCACCAAACAGTGAAGAAGGTTCCTTTTTTATACAATTCTAAATCATTTATAAACTCCATTATAAATTTCTAAAATGATTTACAAACTATTTTATAAATCTCAGGAACCATTTATAAACTCTTTTATGCATTCCAAAAATCATTTATGACCTCTTTCATAAATCCATAAAACCTTTTATAAACTAGTTTTATAAAGCTATTAACCCACTCTAAAATTCCTTATAAATATCTAGCCAATTATAAACCTCTTTGACCTTGTAAAATCTTCCTTTAAGCCCTTAAACTATTTTATAAAATTCCCTTTATAAGACCTAAGTCCGTTATGAAATCTCTATTTATAAATCTCGGACATTTATAAATAAATTCTAATAATTTATTTTCAAAAACTATTATATAAACAGTATAAATAAATAGTAATTAACTTTAAACCTATAATAAATAAATAGTAAACCTATAATAATTGAAATCATTGAAAGGGTCCTCAAAAGTTTACGTTTTTTTAATGGCTTCTGTCCCAACCAATCAACCCTTACTATCAACCGTACCCATCGTACTTCCCCCTTACCTTCCACTGTTTGCAACCAGTCTATGCTTGTCCCCCCTGTCCTCCTCCCGCCGGACCCTCCACTTCTTCCCCAGAAACCTACACCACCTTACCCACCATTGGTTAACCATCCTCTTCCTCATCTTGATTCTGCTGCCCTTCCCAACCCTATCCCATCTCAACTTTCCAGTCCTCCTATCCATGAAAACACTATGCAATGGAACTCTCTTTTCAAAACCAAACCACGCAATGCGGGTCTGCACTCGCCTGTATCTGTTCCTCTAATATACGATGGCAAAGTTCTAGTACCACCAGAAAATGTGATTGCAGCAGGTAATGAAGTTTGGGGTGATTATTTGTCGGCTTCTTTCTTGATAAGCCTCTTTCTTACCTACTGTCATATCGCATCTCAAAAAAGCTTGGAAACTAAAAGGCTCAATCAAAGTTAAATCCGATGGATATTTGTTCCTATTCAATCTGTCTTGTGATGAAGATAGAAGGAATAACATTGCTTCAGACCCGATAATTATGAGGAACAAAATATTCATTGTTAAGCAATGGGATCCCACAGTAGGCAATAGTTGTAGTACGATTCGCTCTGTTCCAGTTTGGATCAGATTATCCAATATTCCCCTTTATGCCTGGTCTCACATGGGAATTAATTGGCTAGCTTCTCGAATTGGAAAATTCATGTGTATGGATGCTCAAACTGAAAAACTGGAGAGAATAGGATATGCAAAATGTATGGTGGAAGTTACTCCGGATAAGGAGTTGATTTATGAGTTTCCGGTGCGACTAATGGATGGCACTGACCAAACTGTGAAAGTAAATTATTTATGGAGACCAGAAATATGCTACAACTGTAAAGTTTTTGGCCATGGAACTCAACAGTGCTTGGTAATGGCAAAGGAAGACATAGAGGAAGCGGTAGTTATGGATGATGAGAATAAAAGAAAGGAGGGACGTGATTATGAGAAGGAGATGATTTCTAAAGTCACCAAACAAAAACAAGTTTGGAGAAGGATTGAAAAGAAGGGGAATAAGTTAATGATAGAAAATGAAAAACGAATTGAACCTGATGAAACAGTACCATATGCTGCAAATGAACGGCGAGGTGAGAATGCTACATTACTAAACAACAATGACTTGAAGAACATGACTAAAAGAAATAATGAGGAAGGAAAAAGGAATAACAATAGATACAAAGTTTTAATGGATGACGAGTTGACTGATGCATGCAATCAAAATGGGGACAATGTATCAGAAAAAGATTACTGTGTCAATACAACAAATTTGGAGGAGGGAGAAATAGTGGAAAACAGCAATGATCAAGTGCTAGCTGAAACCGAACTTGTGCATGCTACAAACATAATGCAACGAGTAACACATGGCATTGATAGTAAAATAACCACAGCTGATTCTATGAATAAGCATGAAACAATGCAAAAGGATAACAACTTATTGGAAACTGCCATCTCTTCACCAAGCCAAACCCTAAACTGCTCGAACACTCTCATTCTAAATTCATTAAACTCCAGTTTTATTCCCATCACTGACAATGTTGAAATTCAATTCAGAAATTCACTAGAAAAAGATATCCATGCATTGTTGATGGCCTTGCCATCAGATAAACCACATCCCTATTCCTTCTCTGGTGAACTGCCTGGATGGAAATCTCTACCAACCTCACCAAAATCACAAGCACATCAAGGATCGGGGAATCATAGTGATACAAGACTGAAACAAAACAAACAACACAAGATTGATAAATCATCAGATCTCAGGGGGTCTCCTGCAACCAGGAGCATGAAAAATGTCACTCATCAATCACTGAAGTATACTTAATGACGCACAACCTTGCTAGTTGGAACATAAGAGGAGCTCACACATCCAACAAACTAGATCAAGTCAAATATCTTATTAAACAACATAATCTCTCCTTTGTAGCCATTCTAGAAACCAAACTTAATGAAACTCTTACTGTAAAAGCTGCTACATACATCAACCAATCATGGAATCTGCACCATAATCTGGATCAAGCATCTTATGGTCGCATCATGATCATTCATAATCCCTTAGTCATCTCTATCTCCCCCATACTCTGCACCGATCAAGTCATGCACCTTCAAGCCAAACTCAACAACCCCCCTTCTACCTTCTTCATTTCCATAGTTTATGCACACAACTCTGCCAACTCACGACAAACCCTCCTCAACCTTCTTCCTGCCTTCAGACAAAACTCCCACCCTTAGATTGTTCTTGGGGATTTCAACTGTTGTTACAAATTGCAAGACAAGCTTGGTGGATCCCCTCTGTTACAAAAAGACATTATACCTCTTAATAAATCAATTGATGATGCTTGTCTCCTCCCTATTCCTACCTTTGGAGCTGAATATACATGGAACAATAGTAGTAGGAATGGTACCAGGACCTTCACTAATATTGACCATTCTTTTGCCAATCTTTTTGCATTAACCACCTGGCCTACTATGTCTTCCTTAATCCCTCACCCTGTGCTATCTGATCACTCCCCTATCATATTCTCAACGGGACAGATGTTATTAAAAAAACAAAAAGGCTTCAAACTTTATAGTACTTGGGTCCATGAACCTGGGTATACTAGTATAATTAATAAAGTATGGTCTAAAAAATATTATGGCAATCCCATGTTTATTCTATGCAGGAAATTAAACGCTACCAAGGAAGTGCTGAGGGTATGGGCAAGGAAAAACTTTGGAAATGGTACCTTAAAGTCAAATTTGCTGAGGCAGAAGCTCACTGAAGCTCAAAACTTTATGGTGAGCAACCCTGATAATGCTGATGCTGCAACAATTGAGAAAAGCATACATGAACAGCTTCATGAAGCATTGAAAGTTGAAGGAAAGATGAGGAGACAACAACTGAGACTTAAGTGGGCTCAAGATGGTGACAACAATACAGCTTACTTCCATGCTGCCATCAAAATCAAACAAGCAAAGGAAAATATCTCGCACATATATGATGAATTTGGAGTGCTTCACTCTGGCCCTGCTGATGTTGACCAAGCCTTGCTCAACTACTTCAAATCCTTGCTTGGTAATAAAAATAAATTCAAACCTGATCTTGAAAAACTTGACAATGTGCAGGTTCCACAAGTCCAAAAGGAGGAAGCAAACAACCTTGTTGCTAAAGTTACTAACAGAGAAATCAAAGACACTCTTTTTTCGATGAACAAAAATTCCAGTGGTGGTCCTGATGGATTCAATCTTAAATTCTTCACACACAGTTGGGATATAATCAAGGAGGACTTCTTAAAGGCAGTTCATAATTTTTTCAACAAGTCCAAACTATTATTGGAAGTTAATGCCACCAATCTGGTGCTAATTCCTAAAGCTCATCATCCAACATCTGTTGAATCATTCAGACCTATATCGTGTTGCAACGTCATATACAAATGCATATCTAAAATTCTAGCCTCTAGACTTGTTGTTGTTCTCAGTAGACTCATCTCCAAGAACCAATCTGGCTTCCTGCCAAAGAGGAATATAATTGATAACATTCTACTATCTCATGAATTGATCAAAGGGTATGGTCATGCCCAAGCTTCAAAGAATGCAATGCTGAAACTGGATATAAAGAAGGCCTTTGATAGCATTCACTGGAGTTCGATTGTCAGAATTATGGCTCTCATGAGATTCCCTAAAGTATATGTGGCCTGGATATACAACTGTGTATCTACCACTTCTTTCTCCATCCATCATAATGGTGGCAATACTGGATTCTTCAACAGCAAGCAAGGGATCAGGCAAGGAGACCCCATATCATCATACATATTCATTCTTGTGATGGAAGTTTTAAATGTTCTGTTGACAAATAACTATGAACAGAAGAAGATTCTGTATCATTCTAAATGCAGATCACCACAAATTACATCTTTATTTTTTGCTGATGACATATTGTTATTCACTAAACCTGATCAGACTTCCCTAGAAAACATTAAAACAACACTTCACAATTTCTATCTTATGACTGGTCTTCAACTCAACTTAAGCAGATCACACATGATCACCTCTGGGATCTCTTCTGAATATGAAACCCAATTATTGTCATTATCTGGTCTTCAAGCTATGAATAACAGCATGAGCTACTTGGGACTTCCTCTTTGCTCTTCCAGAATAACCACTGCAAACTGCTTGCCACTGTATGACAAAATTTGTAGCACCATGAAATGTTGGGCCAATAGATTTCTTTCTCAAGCAGGCAGGCTCGTGCTAATCAGATCTGTCATTTCCTCTATGATAGTCTACTAGGCTAGGGCTTTCATTCTCCCCATCAAACTCATCAAAATGGTAAGAAAAGCAACGTTAAGGTTCTTCTGGACTGGAACCATCCATAATAGGAAATTAATTCCCTGCTCCTTTGGAATTATGGAGCTTCCTAAAAACAAAGGAGGTCTGGGCATTCTTAACCTACAAACTTGGAACAGAGCTGCTATCAGTACGCTTATGAATGCCTTACTAATCAATGCTGACAACTTGTGGGTACAATGGACAAAAACCCATAACGTGGGTAGCAAGAACTTTTGGACCATGACTGTGCCACAAAATTCTAGTTGGACATGGAGAAGCCTTCTGATGTCGAGAGCATCCCTTCTTCCATTTATCAAAGTTAAACTTTCTGCTACCAGTATTGCTAGCTACTGGAATACTCCTTGGTTGGAGGATGGTTTAATCTTATCCAATATTTTCACTCCACAGCAGATCATGCAATCTGGTATTAATAGTGTTGCTTTAGCCTCTGATTTCATTACTGATGGGAAGCTATCACTACCATATACCAGTAACCAAGTCATTAGAGCTGTTTGGAATAAGTATCATTCTATGACTTCCATTCCTGCTATGACTGACGAAATACTTTGGAAAGGAAAACCCCACACTATAGCTTCTGTTTACAAAATGCTTGTGATCTTTCCTGCAACAATCAACATAAAATGGCACAGAGTCCTATGGACCAGAAAATCAACTCACAGAGACAACCTAATGTTATGGAAGGTAATTAACAGTGCACTACTAACCGAAGACAGATTGTTCAGCTATGGGATGCACGTTGACCCTCTTTGCTTCTTCTGCAAGTTGCTTCCTGAGACGGTAAGTCACCTATTCTTTGAATGTAGCTCTCTTTTGGGATTGTGGAAGCATCTCATGACAGCGATGAGTATTAATCATCTTCATGGCGTATCCAGTGTGGAGTGGGCTCTCATTGGGAAGACAACTAGATGGAAGAAAAATGAAAGTTTTGTTTATTTTTTCCTGATCAAAAGATATCTGAACTTCGTTTGGGAAGAAAGAAATTTGAGGAGCTTTGAAAACAAGTTTAGGAACAGTGAGCAACTTATGCATGCTTTACATGCCAACATTAAGATAGGAATAAAGGATTGTGAATTTGATTTCACATCCTTCGTCTCGACTGATTGGATATAGTGCTCTCCTCCTCTCTGTGTTTTCGTTTCTCTTTTCCTTCTTTTTTTTTTCTTCCCTATGTGTTGTAATTACTCGTGTGATTGTTTCCCGTTTGCGATTGTGAGCTTGTTCATAGTCGCTGCTTCTTTTCTCTTTTTAATGACATCCTGGTAGGGGACCAGTTAACCCCGCTTGCCTTTAAAAAAAAAAAGAAGTAAATAGCAATTAGCTTCAATATATAATAATAAACAGTATAAGTAAATAGTGATTAATTTCAAAACATCTTAAAGATAATAACTAATAATTTCAAAACATTCTTAATAAAACTATAGTAATTTAATTTCCAAAACTTTAGTGATAAATAATTATATTCGAATTCAAACCATATTAATAATTTAAATAATTAACTTTTCAAAATATTAAAATATTGATAAACAACCTTAAACGATATTAATTTAAGTAAAAAACCTTTAAAACATAAATATAATTCCTTGATAAAAATCCATAATTAAATTTCAACATAATCATTTCCATATTTATAAAGCTATACTTATAAATCTCCTTCTATTTATAACATATCGTTTAAAATATCCAAATCTATCCACACTTTCAATTTCCTAAAATAGAATCAACTATTTTTCTAAACCAACATCCCACACATTATCATAAACCCACAATTTATTTGCCCCAGTCTAACCAATGATAATAGTTTTCCTTTTATTTATAAAACACCATTTATAAATCCTTTTGTTAATAAAATACGATTTTACAAATCTTCACTCTATTTGTAAAGTGTCTGTAACATTCCCTATCTTGAGACCCAAAGCTAAGCACTACAAATGCTGTAGTCATCTATAGTATTAACTTTCGATGACAAAATATGGTAATGTTAATGGTATCTATAATATTAGTAGCACATAAATATGAAATAAAATCAATACAGATTTCAGAATAGCGTTTCTGATTACATTTCAAATCAATATTTCATATTCAGATACATACTCCTAAAACAATTGCCAGGTTTTGATCAAAGATAATTATTACAAATTACACCAAGAGCAACATATAAAGATGACTCCTTAGATGATCAATGTCCTATATAGACATGTCTGTCATAAATACATGCAATAGAAATAAAACTAAATAGATCCTACATAGCTAACATTGCCTCCTGCACACCTTCGAAAGCTTATTCGTCCAACCTACCAAACCTGAAAAACCTTAACTCTCAACTACTCATATTAAATTTTGAACACCCAAGTGCTTAAGGAGAAAACATAAACTTCGAGTCAAACATAAAGCCTTGTGTGAATAATATTATTACATCTCGATTTACTGATATTAAGTGAGACCATGCCACTTAGCGGAACGAGTAACCCCACACTAATATCCCTTTAAAAAGGATATCTTTTGCAAATCAGAATCCTACAATCAAACCGATTATAACAATAATAGCACGTTCATATATGCATAAAAATCAGGAAATCAAAGGACCATCTTTCTACAATATAGTTTTATCTGGCTAACTATTAACCATTGGCTGACTCGGGCCTACCAAATATACTCAATAATCTAACTTCTGTTAGACACAATACCGGCTGACTACCCTTAACATTCTTTTATAGGGTCAACCGAACCTAATGGTTCTACAGGCTCACTAATAACCTATCTTTACTCTATATATCCCCTTCTACATGTAATTTCAATTTAGTGCCACCCGTGACAAGTCCTACACACTAGAATTTTGGGCTTATTTTTGCTAGGGGAAAATAGTTAAAGTATACGGTGCGACCCTATACCAATCCCATCTGGTCTTCAAATATCTAAGTCATAAACTTTGGGTTAACTACCCTACTCATGTTTTATTTCCTTTCTTAGGGTTAACTACCATGTTAAAATTTTATTTCCTTGTAAATAGTCTTTACAAATGATTTACCCCTGAAATTATACCTTTATAAAACAAGGAAATCATATACTTTGCTTTACTCAAAACACTTATGCCATGACACCCCCATAAACACACACACACACACACACACTTTACATAAAACAGTGTTGATGAAACTTTTCAATGGGATTATCTATCCCTTAAAAGTAAGTTAAAAACCCTTTTTAACTTAAAAGATTTTAGGCCATGAGGCCAAACAATACTTTCGAAACCTCTGTTTAAACCTTAAACAATGCTTTCGAAGTCATTGAGAACAACTCTTTCGAAAGCTTTACCAAACCTTAGACATCCTCTTTTAAAACCACATAATTTTGCCATACGAAAGCATTGGAAACCCTCTACTCAAATACTCAAAATAAACCTTTCGAAAATATGGGGGATCTCCCCTTCGAAACCCATATTATATACTGATTGAAAGCATTGAAATTCTTCTCTTAAAGCATACCTTTCGAAAGTATTTTTTTTTAAAACCCTACTCCAGAGAGCAGAGCTAGGGGATACAACTGTCCGCCACACTGACCTCCCTTTTTAGCTAGCCTAGCCAAGAGCGTTAGTCCTCTACCTCGTTTCGGCTTTGTTGAGGATAGACCGCTCAAGGCCTTAAGGGAAACAGATCTCAGCTGCGGGACTTGAACCCGCAACCTCCAGGAACTTTGTTCCATGGTTGCAAGGTAGTCCTCAACCTTTCGAAAGTATTGGTTTCAAATAAAGGTTTGTGGATTGTTTTGAAACCATTTAAAATCATTCCTTTCAAAACCTTTTTGTGTTTAACTATTAAAATAACTATGGGTCATAATGAAATAAAGGCAAAAGCATTACTCTCAAAATCATATATCCCAAGTGAAAGAAAAAGGATGCTTTCAAAAACAACACTTTCAAAACCATTGCCTTCGAAACCATTTTGAAAACAGTTAAACTACCATTCAAAAGCAATGAGAAGGTAGCTTCAGAGTGTAAAGCCAAAAGCACCCTTTAGAAAGCCTTGATTCGAAAGGTTTGAATGCGAAAACATGGGTTATATCCTTTCGAAAGCTTCTTTTATAACATAAAGGCGGCAACTCATTCGAAATCTCTTTTATATAAACAAAGACAAGTTGATTAAGTCGAAAGCTAACTCCAACTCTTTCTAAAGCATCATTTATAAATGAAATGGTTCAAAGTTAATAAGAGTAGCTTTTACCCTATCGAAAGCATGGTTTCGACTCTATACCTTGCGCCTTTCTCCAATTCACTATGTACCAATTGTTTGATACCATGTGCATTGGTTTCGAATAGGTTCTCTGGCAGTTGGTGTCGAAAGCATCAGGTGGAAGTGGCGAAGCAGTAAATTTAAGAAAAACTGATTATTAACCTTTTAAAGTAATTTCTTTTCTACTAGCATTCTTATTTGTCAACATATAATTGGTTGCCAATTTTTTCAAAGTCTTTTTCTAAAAGTGCTGCCGAATTCAGAGTGTCAATTTAAAAACGTTTAATAATTAAACCCTTCTCCATGGTAAACATATAAAACGTTTAAGTTCCTCAACTTTAATAATTTTATAATTATGATAAAATACTTGGTGAAATTCCCCAAAAATTCACAATAATTCATTTAATATGCTTTCTAGCATAATCAAATTTCATGCCTAAAACCAATTTATAATTACCGAAAATATTTTGACCCCAATTTTAGCTATTTTTTTCGTAAAAAATTCATAATAAATCCACAATAACTTAGAAAATTATGAAACTTGAAACCCACTTCTAAAATAATATTTTTGACCATATATCAAAAAAGCAAGTCATTTGGATGTCAATTAAAGCCTTGCTTTTTCATCAAGGAGTTCTTGCAAGCCCCTTTGGTTAGAGCGCTTTGCTTGACCTGGTCGTTGTGCGGCTGGTGGTGCGTCAAACCGTCCAGTAAACTTGAGTGCCTTCACCCTCAGATAAGTATTAGCATACTCCATTATGGGTGTAATGGAGAGAGAACTCTCTTTCCAGAAGAGGGATTGGTAGTCAAAGTTTTCCCAAAAGATTAGTCCTGTTGAAGTTTTAGGTCTAGCACATTGCCTATTAATATACTGGCGCTGCTCAAGACCTAAGGCCATCTTCTCCATTCGTCAACCAGGATTGAAATCCTTGACTGGCGCTATTCAAGGCCTCTCATCAAGATGTGGAGAAGTAGAGACTGTAATACCGGGGAATGCAAAATCTATAGACGCGCTAGCTACGGTTGCTCAATGAACCAGCTTGGAAGCAGCATTTGGTCCTTCTTCTACTACAAAAAAAAAGAATCCTAAGTAAATACTTGGCCTCTGCTTGGCAGCATGTGGAATGGCCGAGAGCGGGCCCTTTTGGATATATAATCCAAGCCAATAGTGGAGTTACAAGAACAGGCATCAAGGGATACCACTACGAGTAAGGAACACTAGAAACGGAATAGCGAGGGGGCCCAACTCATAATTGGAAAATTCATAGGTTCAATTCCTACAAAAAGATAGGTTGGTCGTTGTTCAAAGATAGGCTGGTCATTGTTTATCTTGAGGCGTCTGAGACTTAATCGCACTTCCAAAGAGCTGTGAATGAAGTTGTTCATTTGAGACTTTTGATATTTGAATTTTCTAAGGCACAGTTGTAGTTGTCATTAGTCCAATAGCCCTTATTGGAAGCATATAGAAGACATATCACTAATTATGGTTAAATGATTCTTATACCATAAAGCAGCCATAGAATCAACATGGAATCAACATGAAGGCCTGAGGTGCTCATGCTTTGTGAGTGATTCACACTAGAGAGCTGGCATCAGAAAGAGTAAAGAGTGCGTAGTGAGTGAAGCAGGTGAGCCCGAAAAATGGAAAGTCGTCGCATGGGTAGAGAGATGAGCTGTATTTTGCCACATATGTGGGTTCGGTCTCCAAGGCCTGTTAGAGCTCTCTTCAACCTGATCATGGCTAGATCGATTGGTTTCGGGTCAAATAGGAAGAACCGGTCACTTCCTTTGGTCGTATATAAGACTCCTTGGGTCAATGGATCGGTCCCGTTGGTCAAATGCTTTCCTTTTGCTTAATTTATGAAATTCGTAGCCGTGGGACTTCCAGAGCACCCTATCGCTCGAAAGAGGTAGCATGAATATACAGGGTCCACCCTGAAACCAAGGGGGTACTAATAGCTGAGTCTGGATGTTAGTTACCTATAAGTATACTGGGTTCATACTGGACCTCTCTTACTAAGATACCGGGGTCACCCGGTCTAATATACTAGACTCCCGGAGGTCGCCTTATGTTGGAAACAAAGGATATGAAGCCATATAAATCATCAATAACATATATATCCATTTGAACAATCATATCATGGTATATTTTTTGCAAAATCAATTCGGATCTAACTAGAAACTGAAATGAATAAAAATGAGATGTAAGATCATTGTTCACCTTAGCTTCGTGTTAAGAAGGTTGAGATTTTCTATTTGATTGATTTGCTTAAGCTTCCTACTTGAATCCTATCTTTTCTTCTTCTTGAACCTCTTAATGGTGGCTGGCTAAGCTTTGCTTAAGACTTTAGTTTTAGTTGTGAATGTTGTAAATGAATGAGAATTGGAGAAATAAGGGTTTAGGGTATAAGGATAAGGACTATTCCTATTTTGCCCTTATCATATTCCTCCACTTATTTAATTTTAATTCTCTTTTGCTTATATTTATTATGGCACAACCCCTTTATTAATTTACAAATTTCAATCCATTAACCATCTACATTATTTCATTTGATTTATCTAATTAAATGCTCTAAATAACGTTTGTCAAAATTAGGGTCATTACAGTATCCCATTTATAAATTGGCTACATTTATAAATTAACCTTAATACATGTATGTATATATCACTTTATATAAAACGATTAATAAATATTTATACCAAAACTATTCCTATCTCCTTTTTAAAACCATATCCCTTTATTTAAAACATGGACTTAATTTTAAGATTTTAAAAATCTTTGTTCTGGTTCAAAATATTTATTTAAAATATTTTATAAAACTATAAATTTATAATATCTAAAGATCACACTTTTTATTTTATTTAAAATAAATTCCTTCTTTTAATAATTCAAAATAATTACTAAATACATATAATTTCCAAAATCATTTGAAATCCCTTTTTAAATTAAAATCTTTATTTTTATAGTATTTTAAAATACCAAAAATAAGGTCTAGTGCCACTAAACCACTAAATAAGCAAAATCATATCCATGTCATCAAATATGGCGTCCAACAAGTCATGTATCACAATATATATGGAAAGTAAAATCAATAGTGTGAGGAATCCAATTGGAACTCTCCAATGTATCCCTTGCATCACATACAATATATAACCAAATAATATAAATCAACCCCTTCAAGGTGGGATCGTATACAAAGGGTCATCCCTCTTACACGGGAAAGTAATTGGGTCTCATTCGCTTTAAGGGCCAAAATATATGCAAACAAGTGATAAAATTGTAAATCATCCAAACAATCAATAACATTAAATATCCACACATCCAATAAATAATTTTTGTCGACTATATAATATTTCTGGTTAACCAAAAAGTGAGTTTAACTCACATTAATTTCAGTTTCGTCAAAACACTTCGGTTTGAATTAAAACTGAATAGACGTCCAATTTTAAACCAAATTCCTATAAGCTCCAAACTACTCCAATCCAACTCCATATCGTAGTGCTCGCTAATACGATCATAATGCAACTTGTCACGTTCAATTTGGACCTTGTATGGAAAAGTTATGAATTAATGAACGTTTGAATAATTAAATTTTTAATTAACATACATTAAATTAAGTTTAAAATTAATTACCCTCCCTTCCTCTCTCTTCCCACTCGTTTGAAAGAAACCTACGCACTCGTGATTTCGACTCGTCTTGCCACCGCCAACATCCATTAGAAACTGCCGTGAATCATCCAAAGCATGCCCTGACCACGCCGCGCCCATCGCCCCTGGATCGGACCTCCCTAGCGCCGCCACCGCGAATTCGACCAAGGAGCTAACGCCGTTCATCTCTACTTCCATGCCTCCACACATCACAATTCTTTGATCGGCCGCCACCGATATACTCCTTATGCCTACGTGTTCCACTTTCATGTGGGAAGTTTCGTTTGAAAGTGCCCATGGTGGCCGAAGCTTTCGTGGCTATTGGATGAAAGGGGGATTTTGATTTTTTTTTTTAAAATGAACCAACCTTTCAATAAACACGATTTTTATATAGGGGAGAATGGTTTGGCTGGGTATGGGCACGTTTATAATGGGCATGGGCTAATGTATGGTAGGCATGGCTATATATATTATTTTACTTAGAAAATGTCTAGTTTTTAAACGTTCGAAAATCACGAACTCCAAATGAGACATGCCACCTAGCGTTTTATATGTAATACCCCTATTTTGAACATAGTGAAACACGTCTCAAGGCCTAATTCGATCATATACAGAAGATAGCTTTTCAATCCCAATTATATTGTATTAATTCCTAAAACTAATTTACACACGTCTCGAGCTCACATGGCCAAATGATACGTCCGATCGCCACGAAATTCGAAGACATGTTATAATTCACTATTTCGGATCTAAAGAAACTGGTTTCATCCAATTTCGAGAGAGTGCCCTGGAAGGCTATTTTCACACGTTAATTAAAATAAAATATTATTAAAACTAGTTAAATCACTTTAAATTTTTAAAAGTTTACTACCATTATCCCAAGTCAAATAGAACTTAAACAGGCTTCAAAATCATTTTCATTTAGACTAAATTCAAGATTCAATTATTTGAAAAATTCTCAATATTAAATTCACCATGCTCATATTCAATTAAATTGCTATATTTGAAATTTAAGCCGTTTGCCTTATAAAATTAGCTTTTTAATATTAAAATCAATTGAATATTCCAAATTCAAATGATTGAAATTCTGGGTCATCACAAATTAGATGGAGCGGTATGGGATTTTGTTAAAGCACGTGCCGCAAGAGAGTTGTTTTGCTGTCAAAGATGGAGTTTCGGCAAAACAATTGAAGACAATGAGTGATGATATAGTTTTTCGAGATAGAGATGCTGACGGGGTGCAAGCGTAGATGCTTGTCCTTTGGTGAATACGGCAAGACAGGGTCAGCAACTATGCACTGAGTTTTGATCGTGGAAGCTTGGTTAACATTCTATTCAAGAAGATGTTTGACCGATGATGATAAGGCCGAAGGACATAGAGCTCCATAAATCGTGCATTAAAGGATTAATTGGAGAAATAAAAGATCCCATCAAATGTATAGATCTATTGTGAAATTGGTTGAAGGCAACCAGAAGATTGTGCAGGTGTAGAACTTATAAATTATAGATGAATTTTCCGCTTATAATGTTATTTTAGGCTTGATGAGCCTTGCCAGCTTCAGAGTAGCACTGGCCCCATGGTGTCTAATGATGAAGTTCCCCATGGAGAATGGGGTTGGACTTATTAAAGGCGACCGGAGTATAGGTCGTGAATGCCACATCACTGAACTTAGGGAAGCGAAGCGATGTGAAAAAGGAAAAGGTATAGAGAAGGCTCTTTGCATCAAAACTATGGATGCATAGCAATCATCACCCATCCCTTGGCTCAGGTCCATAGTAATTTATACAAGCCTAAGGATCCCTGAAAAGGGATAGAGGAGCAAGGGTGGAATCAGTGAAGCCAATGATCAACATCCCGATCGATGATGATGATCCTACAAGGTTCCTCAAGGTTGAATCTCAATTAGGCATAAAGATGAGAAATGTCACGATTCGAAATCCAACGATTGAAAATCGACATCAAATACCTTACTTGTATTCGATTGTCGGAGATTCAAACGTCAAACTCCAGTTCGGATGGAGCTTATAACAACATTAGATGAATATAAAAAACGAAAACAAAATGAATTATCATTGATCACAACACAGATACAGCATCACCACAATATTTGATTACAATAATTTAATCCCATTATCAGAGTGATATACAAGATATAATAACAGGATGAAAATACCAAAGCGGTTCAATAACAGTGTCTTCAAATATTCCCAACATGCTTCGACTTTGAGAAGGTCCTTCAAAAACTCCAAACATTTCAAAAAGATTTCCATGGCCAAAAGCTAACCGAAATCCGACAGCTTCCGAAAAGACTCCTAATCCAAGCTAGTTCCGAAAACACGGATAACCTGCTTCTAGGCTGCCCCTGTGGAAATTATGGCATCCAAAGTTTAGGAAGGGAAAAAAAAAATCTGGGTCAGTCATGGGACTGGTATGAGTAAACAAAAACAGTTGTTTGCACAAAAACAGTTTATAAAATAGATCCGTTCATGCTTTGGAAAATGAAACTACCATAAGGTCTCCCCGCACACACACAATGCAATCGCACAATTGGAGGAGATTTCTCCTTATGATAGTCAAACATGCTTAATACGAGAAAACTCTTTTAGATATTATTATTATTAGTGCGTAGTGTTAAAACATTTTCGAAAGTATAATATTAATCTTAGCCAGCATAGGTACCATTATATTATGCCTGCTATAGCTATCACCTGAGGTGGCAGGTTATACAACTAAAACCGTACAGGGCTCGTATTATTTCTTTGGATTTCCAACAAATGGTCAGGCTAAGGAACATCCTTACAAAATGGAATGCCTCTGGAAGGACGCCCCCAAGAAACAAATCGGTTCCCTACCAACACAAGGCCGGGTTACCTCTGTAACTAGGTAACACCTCCAAGTAAGCCATCCTCGGTCGTTACCGACCTTATCCCGGGATTCAGCAACAAATAGCAACAACCACACAGATAAATATCTAGGCTCCATACCATGATACCACCTCTTATCTAGAAAAAATGGACATACCCTAGGGGTGCGACCCCTAAAAACCTTGCCGCAACATTCTTGTTTCGACCATTACTGGGTTGTGAGGTTCGACGAAGTCTCGTCCACAAAGCTACGCTTTTCACAAAAAGCCATGCTTCGATCAATAAACGATCAGTAGCACTCAGCATGCCACACTGCCAAATTGGGAGTATATCACTAATAACCATCAACTACATAACCTCTGAGCTTGTACGTCTTAGAGAAGGGTGTTAAGCTAAGAGAATAAATTCTCCGCCACCAACAGAAATGTATTTGAAAGAAATCAGCTTTATATCTCAAAGTGTAATGTCAGACATACAACCATACAAGTCCGTTCCGGGTTCAAATGGAACCGAAGGCATTTCCAAAGAAGCCCTTGCAATCCGAGAATCCATAATCACGATTGGACTCCCCATCACATATGGAGATCTCTATACCGGAGCAACTCAGTGCAGAGTCATTCAACAGGTTATCCTATCGTTCTCGAGGACACTCGATCTTCACCACCGTCTTCAAATGCTTTCCATTTCATCGTATCACTATTCGAAATGGGTTATATGACACATAGGTCCTCTCCTGGCTAAACCGAATAGTGAACTCTCAATTTAAAAACACGTGGATATATCAGCTATAAAGATTCATCATTAATATTCGATGTGGGTTTCGGATAACCAACTGGAATCCGACACCCTATCGCATCGAAATTCAATTGCCATTTTACGGGCCAATGGGTTTTCACATTCACACAGAAACAAATCACAAATATCACATTTCAGCACAAAGCAATTCACGTCACAAAGTATCATAATCACATAACAGAGGTATCAATCAGCTCAAGGCGCTTCAATAATAATCAATCATCTAACAATGAGATGAATTAACAGTGTGATTATAATCAATTAATCACATAATTATTTTCATTAATTATCTTTAATTAATGATTAATTATCCTTAATTTTAAATTAAAAATCCTTAATTAATGATTAATTATTCTTAATTTTAAATTAATTAGTCATTAATTATTAATTTAATCCTTAATTGTTAATTAATTAAATCTTTAATTATTAATTAATTAAATCCTTAATTAATTAATTAAATCTTTAATTATTAATTAATTAAATCCTTAATTAATTAATTAAATCTTAGTCACCTTCATTAATTAATTATTCCTTAATTAATTACCTTAATTAACTAATTAATCGTTAATTATTAACTAATTACCTTAATTAATTAATTAATCCTTAATTATTAATTAATCCTTAATTATTAATTAATTATCCTTTAATTAATTATGAATTAATTACTAAGTAATTATAAATCATTAATTATTTAATCATCGTTAACAATATAAATTAATTTACTTTTAAGTTAACAATTTAAACATTTGATTAACTTCTTAATTATTTTGTGAAGTTTTATTTAAAATAACTCTATTTGAAAAATATAAGCTTAAAACATCTTTAAACTTAATTAATTTAAAATAATTTATTTCAAAAACCTTTAACTTCACATCCCACTTAACAAACAATCATCATTTTACAAAGAATAAATTTAGAAATCAATTTTACTTATATTTTTAAAATTTAAAACTGGAAATGCTATTACCCGAGAACTACTTCGAGCATCCCCTTGGGCTACATGCCTACCCGCTTCGAGTTCCTCTCAAAACCTATCCATGTATTTTTTTTTCAAACTTAAATTTTTTGTTTAAGTACATAACCCGTGCAACCCAAAAAATGCTTCAAGTCAGAACTCGAGCTAGTGTCTTGCTTCCCCGTAAGCTACTTCGAGTTTTTCCCTACCTTTCTTAAAAACAGTTCCCTGACACAACCAGATTCGTTGTGCACATGCATAATGATTCCAGCCACTATTGATCGACGCTTCGATCATCGACAGGTCGACAACAACTTCTCGTAGACCCCTGACCATCCAGAAACGTGAACCAACGTCGAATTCGCAATCGAGCTTTCCGACCCAACTGGAACCAAAAACGATCATCACAAAAACACCTCGTTCTTCCATCTCTGGCCATCAGAGGTCACGTGGTCGCCTCCGAAGCTTCATCGATGTCCAACGCTTCGATTGGCCTTAGTGCGATCGATTCGAATCGTCTAACGATGATGCAGCGAAACCAATTCCGACCAGGAGTAAATATGGGTTTCAAACCCTAAATCAATCTCGTTTTCTTCCCACAATGATCTAGCGACCCATCTGACATTTTGTCGCAACCCCCAAGTCTTCCTCCTCCTCTAGGCAAAACCCCGACCGTTCTTATTGCATCGATGATCCGAATTTGACAATATCCCCAATTTCAATCATTCTCGAATTTATCAATGAATTCATGCTTAAAAAATATGGTTTCACTTTTAAAAATCTTTGTTTTCGAAAACAATTCAGATAATATATTTGAAACTAGAGTTCATGATGTTTGAATTTTATCACATTTTGAATTTTTCCTGTATTTTCCATTTCCAGAGAAAACCTTGATTTCTTTTTGCTTAAATTAATTTTCAAAACTTAAAGCATGTTCAAACAAATCAATCTTGTTTAGATCCTAATGCCTGATGATGATCAGAGAAAGAGAAGTTGAATTTTGTACAGGATTTTAAATTCCTGTAACTTGGAACAGGACTCATGTCCTTATTTACAAACATGCACATATCATCTTCTTGTGTAAATATAAATGCACAAAAAAATTTCAATCATTCTTCAACCTGATTTTCAAACAACAAGCCAGAAATACAGATAAAAAAGTTTACTTACCTTAAATTTGAAAGGAGAGGATCTGTCTGGGTTTAAAAGTTTGAAAGCCTGGAAGGCTGTTTTCAATTTGATCTTGAATTTTTTTTTGTCTGCAACTAATTGATGTAAACTTGCTTAGTTTCAGATGGATTAACTTGCTTAATTTATTAACAACAAATCCAAATTCAAATTCTTTAAAGGATTTACTTACAGTTTTTTTATGAAAACGCAGAAAAAAACTCTGGTCTACAAACTTGAAAACTGGAATTTTGAAAATCTTGAGTTGATCCTGATTCTGTTGTTTATGTGATGATCCTTGCTTTTATTTAATTGTTGAAGTTGAATCCTGCTTTGATGTTGAACTGTTTGTTGAAGAGTTGAAGTTGTTTTAGTTGAAATTGCTTTTTTGGTTTGAACTTTGAGAAAGTTGTTTTCAGATTTTATTTTCTGGAATTTGGTTTTGGTTTGAATTTTGAGGTAGTTATTAGTTTGATTACTTGTTGCTGATTCAAAAATGCATAGACTTTTGAAATGAGGATAAAAGAGATGAGAAGAAGTAAATTAAAGATATTATATAACTTTATTTTCTTTTTATAAATTTCTCAAAAATAAAACAATATGACGACACTTGTTAATTTCCTCTCTACATGGATTACACTTGTTAATCCATTTACTTAAATTTTTAACATTTGTCTTGATATATATTACTTATTTAACATTTGTAAATTTTCATTAGAATAATATTTTTACATTATTTAAATTGTATTTTTAATTTAAATTTTCCATTTTATAAAGACATTTGCTTTATATTAATAAATATAATAAAAGAGAATGTTTTGAAATTAAATACACATTAAATAAATTACATACATACATACATACATACATATATATGTATATATATATATTTGTAAATCCAAATTATTTTACTGAAATATTTATTTAAAATTTAAATTCAAATTCAAAGTCAAATTCAAGTCTACTCATACACACACACAGATATATATATAATTTAAATTCAAATGATTCTAAAAATATTTATTATTTCAAATTTTAAACTCAAATGAAACTGAAATCTAATTCATACAAATTAACACTTATTTTATTTGATTTCAAAAATTTCAAATTAAATTCCAAAAATTCAAATAAATTAGTAATTTAAATTGATACAATTTGGGATGTTACAAGAAAGGAATTAGTAGGGCTTCTTCGAGAAAACCTATATGTATTTGCATAGAAATATCCCGATATGTATAGAATATCACTAGTGATAGCATGCCATGCATTGAATATGGTCCAAAGATGTCATTCTATGAAGCAGAAGAGACAGATTCTAGGTCGATTCTGGGTCTGGAGTAATCTGCTATGTTGAAAGAAGAAATGGACAAGCTAAAAGCAAATGGCTTTATCCACGATGCCTTATACCCTAGATGGGTAACAAATCTTTTGTTGGTGAAGAAGCTAATAGGAAATTGGTGGACATGCATCAATTATTCGGGCTTGAATAAAGCATGCCCAAAAGACATCTTCTCGCTACCGAAGATTGTAACACCACATAATTTGGCATTAGTTATTTAGCTAGTTAGTTAATTAATAAGGCTTTGAAAATGGAATTTGTGCAAATGATGGAGTTTTACTAGAAAAATTACACCATTATTTCGTGAGAAATTTTGAACAACTTCCATATTTGGAGTTTTGTGATTGGAGTCCAAATGAAGAAGCTAGGGACGAAAAACGAATTCGAAACGAAATTAAATAAGAAAAATTAATGTTTATTAATTAATCGTCCAGGCCCACAGGCCGACTTGTCGTTGGGACCGGTCGACCACTAGCGGTCGACTAGTGCTCATGGGCGGTCGACCGGTCGTCTTTAGGTGGCTAGGGTTAGCCTAGGCCACACCGATTCAGATTTAATATTTTAAATCATACAGTTGAGGTTAGTTCTTACACCTATAAATTCAGGTCTAGGCCTCCCTTCCCTTCTTATATTTTTATAGAGACGGTAACGAAGCTATGCCATTTCTTTTTCTTCACTTCTTTCTAAATTATAAAGATAAGATATTTGTATCAATATTCATACAAATCAAAGAAGAGTAAAAATCTAATAAAAAGGAGAAGAGAAGCGAATCAGCCATATGTGTATTTGAGGTAATATATATATATATATATATATATATATATATATATATTTGTATCTATTTTCTCTTTCTATCCCAAATCTCTTCTCAGATTTGTAATTCTAATGTATGTATATACCCTTTTATGGATATCCATTGGATTAAAAAGGATTTAGAGATGAATCAAAGGTTCTACTTCAAATCTGGAGATTTGGATAGCTTTTAAAAGGTGAGTGCAAAGTTATATAGATTGTTATAATACGAAACTTATCTCATAGGTGTTTGTTTAATTTTTATGCCTAATTAGATAATTGTATGTGAGTTGTAGGAAACAAATTAAGAATAATCTGAATATAATAAATATCATCTACATATTCTTATTTATGAATTGATTTAGAATTGTTTACAACCTGATCTGGAAATCAGTCCCAAAAGTATGAATTTAGAATATTATTTCGAATAAAATTTATTCCAGATCTGAAATAGGTTGTATAATAGTGTTATAAATTTGGATTATTACCCTAATCTTATTAGAATGTAAACTTTTCTATGTTTTAAATTATTGGAATTTAGATCCATTTACTATTTGTAAATTAGTTTGATTTCTTTCCCTTTTAAAATAATACAATGTTTGATCTAACGAAGACTGGATGAAAATAGAAAAAGAAAGAGATGTGTAAATTATGAATTCATTGTAGTTTACACTGTCTATTTTGGTAATAAAAAGAAATGATTATTCCTTGTAATTTCAAATATTGTAATCTTTTAAAGTTAAACCTTTTGTTTTGGACTAATTTATGGAAATTATAACGGATGATCTTTTTAGATTCGATTCCAACAATTTAGCATAGAAAAGTATATTCTAGTGAAGATATATAACTAGAATATATTTGATAAAAGTAAATATTTATGTGTAATTTACTTCGCTTATAATAATTAAACAAAAAGCTGATAATGATGCTTGCACATAATATTCACGTTTGGGGTAGTTAATTAATAGGAAAGAAATTTAAAAGATTATAACTCCAATAAATGGGAAATGAATGGTAATAAATATGGGAGTTGCAATAATTTGATAGGGTAAATGGATTAATGAGACTGGTAAAAAAAAGAATAGATAGAAAAGGTTACTAATTTGAAATTTATAATCATACATAAATGTCTTAGGTAATGTCTGTTAGAATTTTATGGACAAATAGTCTTTTATGAGCACTAAATGGGGATTTATGGGTAGATAAATATTTAAGATAAATCTTATCACCTTGAATAAAAAGGGAATTAGTAAGCTAAGTCTTATGTCAACCTAAGATAATAGAAGCAAAGGCTTAGGATGGTTAACTGGACTTAGTAGGTTAGTGATGCGAGGTCAGTAGAGTCACTTGATGGAAGACAACCCTTCACTTTGAGGTTACTAATAGTAGGGTGTACTTACTACTAATATGAGATATCAGTAATCCTTGGACCCATGACGAGGTGAGAGATTAGGCCTACTTTCTTAATTGGAAAAATATTAAATGGTCCAAATTTTGAATTAGGTGCGTGAGTGATATCTCCATAGGGATTCGCTTCTAGTTTGAGGTTTTAGTTAGTTGTAGGGTCCGCCTCTCTCCTAAATGGAAGTATTAAGTAACCTAGTGAAATTCCAAATAAATAAATAAGGACATCTCAAAAAAGGGTTTACTTTAGCATTGAGGTCCTAAGTGGCTGTAGGGTCCGCCTCCCTACCTAAGAAGTAACCTAATGAGATTCCATATTTATAATTAAAGAGTGATAGTGGATATCTCAAGAAGGGTTTGCTTCAGGTTTTGAGGTCTTAAGTGACTAAAGGGTATGCCTCTTTCTTTTAAAAGAAGTATTAAGGAGCCCAATGATATTTCCAAGCATCGTCATCTAGCTAGTGCCAGTGAGGAGTCCCTCTTGGGGTTAGATATTAAATGACAAAGACCTACCTATTAATATGCGTTAAATGGTCAGAGATTTGCCTAGTCCTTATTAATGAGGTATTAAGTGCCTTGGGTATAGTCTCTCATATTTCTAAGGTCGTATAGTACAATTGAGGAGCACGCCTTGGGAATAGGTCTTAAATGATGGGGTCTGCCTTAACTAAGGTCTTAAATGACCAGAATCTGCCTATTTTCCATTAAATGGTGTTATGTGGCTTGGATACTGTTTATTACATGGATATAATTTTATCGGTGATGGATGTGGTAATAGTTGGACATTAAATTTCGGAAGCCTTAAATAGTGGTTAGAGGTCTTGTAGTTACAACCAAACGACCATTGACAACATTATTAGGAAACCACCTTGGGAATAGTCTTAAATGAAGGGTTCTACCTTAATTAAGGTCTTAAATAACAGAGTCTACTTATTTCTCTTTTTAAAAGTACTATAGAAGCCTATTTTATATTTAGAAGTATTAAGTGGCAAATGGGTTTAGAAGTATAAGGTGGTTGATAAGGCTTAATTAGTATTTTGTACTTTGGGATGGGGTAAGTAAGCAATTGAGTGCGCAATGCAAGGTTAGATTAGATTGCCAACCTTAATGAACATAATAATTAAATGGAAACCAATTGTATAAGTTCACGCTATGAACAGTTTATGTTTCCAGTCACCAGTACGTTGTTCTGACCCCTTCTCATTACAACCCACATAATAGAATTTATAGGAACATGTCATTAGAGCTAGATGTGATTTATTGTTGGAGAAGTCTTCTTTATCTAATGCTCGATGCTAATGCGACAATCTAATATCCAAAGAATACTATTAATTCCAAGGCAATAGCCATAGTCAGTATTATTATCCTACTATTGTTTCAGCTGTGAGTTCAAATTTCTCTCAATTTATGATAATGCTCATGCTTATTTGCAAGTAACAAATCCAAAGATATATGCTTTGATGTACTTGGGTTTCGATTTTTTTTGAAATTTAGGCCCATTAATGTGCGGATTGTTACAAGGATATACCAACTTATGGACTCAACGTCCGAACACGAACTATTATCCTTCATGGATGTGTATTCCGACCACAATCAAATATCAATGCACATTCATATTAGGAGCACACGAGTTTCATCATTGATTTGGGCTTGTACTAATATAGAGTGATGTCATTTAGTTTGAAGAATGCTGGAGCTACCTACCAGCGATTGGTGAAAAATATGTTCAAAGATCAAATTAGGCAGACATAAGAGGTTTATGTCGAAGATATGATGGTCAAATGATTGATGAATCACATGGATAACCTCGTTAAAATGTTTGATGTACTTTGAACGTACGGGATAAAGCTCAACCCATTGAAGTGTTTTTCTGGAGTTACACCAGACACATTGTAGCTTTTATTGTAAATTCAATGGGCATTAAATCTAATATAGAGAAGATTCAAGCATTAAAAGATGTTGCTACCCCCAAATCAAAGGGGAAATGCAAAGCTTGAACGGGAAATTCGCCGCGTTGAGTTGATTTATCTCAAAGGCGATGGAAAAGTGTATACCGTTCCTTGATGCCTTCAAGAAAGAAAAAAGTAAAGTTTTTCTAGACGAGGGAATGCCAAGAAGCTTTCCAAAAATTATTATAACATGCAGAGAGACCACCAGTCTTGTCGACGCCTTTGGAAAGAAAAAAATATGTTCATTTACTTGGCGGTATCCGCTCATGCACTAAGAGCGACCTTAGTACATAAGGAATCAAAGAACCAAAGTCCCTTATACCATTTCAACCACTAAGGTAAGTGCTAAACTGACTTCAAGAAGGCTATGGGAATGGAACATTGAACTGAGCCAATATGATATAACATATCATTGCATAAAGGCGATACTAGTCCAGGCGTTGGCTGATTTCGTCACCGAATTCACATTTGGGTCAAAGAAGACGAAGATGATATGATCTGAGTTTCCTTGTGGAAGTTCTATGTAGATAGAGCTTGTAATGAATGAAGTTATGAGGTAGGAGTGATTCCCGTGACATTAGAAGGACGAATAATATGCTTTGTATTAAAGCTATAGTTCTTGACAATGAATAATGAGAAAAATATGAAGCGTTTATTATTGGATTCAAGTTAGTGAAAGAACCGAGGGTCATGACATTGCATATATTCTATGACTCCAATTAGTGGTCTTCCAAGTCAAGAAAGAGTTTCAGGATAAGGGAGCAAGACTTTTCCCTTACCCGGTGAAGACCCTAGAACTATTAGATGATATTGAGCAGTATACCGTCACACATACCTAGAGAAGAGAATACGAAAGCTGATTTACTAGCCAAATTAGCAAGCATAAGGATGCATGGCTTATCAGACTTATTATAGTGGAGATTTTATTGGCTCCAAGAATAGACCAGAAATATGTTGATTGGATCTTGGAAACCGAGAAAAAAAGGAGTCATGGATGACTCCAATCAAAGAATATTTGTTGAAAAGTACTCTCCTGAATTGAAGGAATGAATGACGAATACTCCTTTGTAAAATACCATAATTTATTATACAAGGAGTGTTGTATAGGAGAGGTTTCTCAACTCCCCAGCCACGGTTTTTTCACGAATGATGAATCAAAGAAAATCCTTTTGGAGGTAAATAAATGAAACTGTTGTGATCACATTGAGTGGGAGGGGAACTTTGGCGAAGAAGATACTTCACTAAAGATACTTTTAGCTGACAATCGGTCGAGATTTATATGATTATACAAAATGATGTGATAGATGCCTAGGGTTCACAAAAATACCGGGTGCCCCATCTATAGAGCTTACACAAATGATTAGCCCATGTCCATGTATGGTTTGAGAAATTGATATCATCAGTGTGCTACTGATATCAAAAGGCAGATAAAAGTATGCCATTGTAGCTGTGGACTACTTGATGAAGTGGGATGAAGCGGAACCAGTAACCACAATCACAAATAGGAAAGTGATTAACTTTGTGGTGAAGAACATCATATGTAGATTTGGAGTTCCATGAAAAATCATTACTGATAATGGAACTCAATTCGAAGGTATCAAGTTCAAAGACTTTTATAACCGGTACCGAATTACAAAAAAACTTCTAGACAGTGTCACACCCACAAATGAATGGACATGTGGAGGTAGTGAACAAGATTATCAAATCCATTCTAAAGAAATGGTTAACAAAATCTAAGGGAAACTAGGTTGATGAACTACCACTAGCACTGTAGGCATATAGAATTACCCATAAGTCTTCGATTAGGCACACTCCATTCGCTTTGTCCTACGAAGCCGAGGCCATGATTTCGATGGAACTCGATATCTCTTTCCATTGAAGAAAACACTATGACCCCAAGATGAATGAGGAATTCTTACTTGAGTCCCTCAACTTGGTCGATGAGAAACGTGAAGAAGAAAAGCCAAGGGCAACTACTCACTAGAAAAGAGCAGCACAACACTTCAATCCCAAGGTCAAGAACCATACCTTTGAGGTATGGGACCTCATTTTGAAATGAGTCATCCTTAGTATGGGGGCACTTAGCCCGAATTGGGAAGGCCGCTATGTGATTGAATAGGAGCTTAAAGATGGAACTTTCAAGCTAGCGATTGTTGAGGAGATTAATTCCGTGGGCGTGGAATAGTGGACACTTACGACGCTATTTCACTTAGATTTTTTCATTTTATTTTTTTGCAAATAAGCCACCCTAATTTACTAGGGGTAATGTAATAAGGAAGGACTTGCTATTTCCTTTGTTTATAAATAAAGCTAGCTTTCAGAACTAGTGGAATTGTGTTCTTATAATCTAAACTTTATTCTACATGATTAGCAGTGCAATCGAGTACCCAAAGATAGGTATCAACTAACTCCTTTGAACCATGATCGGGTCAAGGGAGTATAATTATGCTAGGTTGATTGGACGATTTGCCCTTATCCCTTCGATCTTTGACTAATTCCTGGAGATTGGCAAATTCAACGAGGGATGCCCAAAGTTAGGCAACCAAAGCATCGGTTCCTAAAGATAGGAACTAGTGTGCAGTCGAAACTTACACAACTACGTTTATGGCCCCACATGACATGCCCAACTGAAGATAAACGATGATGGTTAATGCATTATTTTGATCAATGCTCGGAGATAGGCGAGGTCGAGTATCGATGCTTAGAGTCAAGCATTAAGAATATCGATCACCAAAGATAAGGGTCGATGGCTGAATAAACTATCTAACTAAGACCACACTTATGACTTGGTGAACCACACTTGGCAAATGGTAAGTAAAGAAGGTCACAGGGAGAATACGATCAATGCCCATAGATAGGTGAGATTCAAGTTCAGTGTCTAGAGATAAACACTCAGAATGGTGTTTCCTAGTAATAGGAAATAATTCTAAGTTAAATGCTTCTCCAACCCAAGCATTGTTTGTGGTCAGTCAGAGCATAACCTAGAATAAATGAGGCTGGCCACAACGTTGTTCAAATGAGTAACAAGCTCTGTTTAGCAAAAAAAGAAATACTTTAGCAATGATAAACAACATTAAATAATAAAATATTACCAAGCAACAAAAATTTACTTATATGTATAGAGCTATAGTAAGTAATGGCATTTCGTAGACATGGGCATGTATAATATACATAAAAATGCATCATAGATAAACATATTATATATGTAGGTAGTGGTATATAGACAGATAAAGTAAAAGTGCGGAAATGTTAATATGACAAAGATTGTACAAAAAACAGTCTTTTATTCACATTTAGTTTTAATAAAAGAATCATGGGGCAGATTCTGCATAATGCCAGACTATGTGCAGAAAACAAGAAAGCCTAAGCTGAAAACCTACTTCTTCTTCCCTCGCTTATTGTAGCTCTTAGAGTCATCCTTCGAATGGCACTTCTTCGAACCTTTTCAATCGTTAATCTTACCCTTCTCTGGAGTGCCATCCGGGAAGGTGTAGTTTCTTATTCGATGGCCAGGTAAATGGGGTCTTCAGGCTTGTTAACAGCAGGGTCAGAAGATTGAAAAGAACCACTAGTTCCATGACCTCTTGGAAGCTTGATTTTCAAAGGAGGAAGCTTAAGAATAAGGCTTGGCTTGTCGGAGCTGGTGGTACTGCTCGAGCATAATCTTTATTTTCTCATAGTTGATTTTCATCTTCTTCGTAATTGTGATATAATCATCTAGGTCCATTTCGATTATGATAGTAATGTCTTCCTCCTAAGACTATGTGATGTCCTCAAACCTTTCCAATGCCTTTATTTTCTATAAACCTTGGCTAAGGCTAGAAGGGAGAGTCAAAACGATTAGCTCGATAGTAATGAAAGGTGGTGTGGTAAAGATGTGCTAAAATCTAAGCCTTGAGTTGTTAGTGGCGGAGGAGGAAGTGACGGATGACCTGTAAGTTGACAGACGGTGAAATAAAGATTAAAGACTGCCTAAGGTGAGAATTGAAGCTTCTCAAACATTAGGGAGATGAGAGAAATACCTTCACCAGCCGATGCTCCTTTGATTGAAGACTTGGCAAGTTCACTCTCCTCGATAGACGATTGGATGGGCTGAGTGACAGAAAGAGAAATATAAGGCTCATTAATAGTTGTTGCAGTAGAGACAAGGATTTCAACTTGGGCAGCCTCAGTGGTGTTTACCCTAGAATTTGTGGTTTCTATCATATGCTCTTTGCACTTCGGACTAGATGATTTTTTTCCAATCCAATGCAGTGAAATCGATGTGAATCTCAATAACCGCTTTCCCCGGTACTACATCCTAGGTTAACATAATGGCTTTGTCATCCTCCAAGAATGCAATATCTTCCTTATCCAGGAGCTTTGCCTTTGGTTCGTCTTCACTTAAGCCTCCGCTTGCCCTAATTTCTCGAAGACGTATTTCCTTCTAGGCATCTTCCAATATGACGACATCGCTATCCCTTGGCTATTTCAAGTTCTTGTTTCCGATGACATTAGCAAAAAACTGCTGAAGGGCAGCATTCATTTCCGCTTGATTCTTAGTAGCCTAAGCCTTAAGCTCTGTGATTTCATCAGCAGCTATGGCAAGTTCAATTTGAACTTGGGCTTGGAGTCATTTTTGATTTTAAACTGGCCTTGAGGCCATCAACTTTAGTCTGAAGTGCTTTCAGCTCTAGTTCTTTGGCTTGTAAGGCCTGTAACTTCTCCTCTTTGGCCTTGATTTGTGCCATAAGCTCGAGATTCTTTTTGTGGGCTATTTTGATATGATTATTCATTATATTGGTGTCTTGAGCATGAACTTTTGACAACTCCTCATTTGGTTCTTTCGTAAGCTTGGTAGACATTACGGCTTCGTTCGTCTCTTTGGTGATGCTGGCCAGTTAAGTTCTGTAACCAAGGACTATCCTCTCATGATCTTTCCTATCGATCTCAAATAATTAGATCTCCATCTGGTTGATTCTGTTAATGCTAGAGAGGGCTTTGGTGAGCTTCTTCCACTTTAATAATTGATCTACATACATGTGGAGGACTTGAGGGATTAGAACCGACTTTGAGACGAGGAGTCCATCGAGTCATTGTGAACTAGAAAGCTTGATAGCGAATGCAGTCATGTATGTTTTATTTTGAAATTTACTATATTTAAAGCCCATGTATGCAGAATCCAACGGATGTCTACATGTTGACTAATCGGATTTTGGACATCGAACAAGATTGTGCAAAGTGTCAATCTATGCAATGTACGTGCTATGTCAAAGCATGACGTATAGGTCATTCTGTGTAGATAGCTAGATCATGCTAGCAAATGACTGTGTGTCATATCTTACTGTTATAGTAGAGTGAACGATAATAGAACCATCGTTTGGAGTGACATGGAGCCCACTTTGTACGAACATAACACTATGGTGTTATCTAGAATACCGGCTTATTCAATCCACTTGAATGCTGAAGCACAACTGGTGCGACCATTCCTCACGAACATCTCATCGAAATCGATTCACCGATCCCCCCTCGACCAAAGCTCGATAGAGGTAAAGACTTGTAATATGATCGAATCGAGGTTGGCCAAAGTAAAAATAAGAACAAAAGGTCCGAAGCCATGGATTGAATACCAAACATTATATAATTTGGGATTTAAACGTGAACTCAATGTTGCTTCGTGTCCTCTTTGTAAGTCGCACGAGCTTTTCCATGGAAAGTGCTATGCCAAGATTTGATCAAGTGTTCGGGATAAGCCATGATCGTTGGTAATAGATGAACGATGGTGAGCAAGACACATTTGTGGCATCACCCACGATGGCAACGACGGTAGAAAAGCTCAAGAAACTACCATTTTTCAGTTGAGATTTGGAAATTGAAGAATTAAAGAGTTCAGGGCCGAATTAATTAGGATGTTTAAAAGGTTGCCTGAGGTGATGACGGCAACAATTGTTGAGGCGATGTAAATGGCCACAGTTGGATGATGGGCTTGAAGAACTTTATTGGCAATTGAGAGAGTAGAGTTGCAAGGAAGAAATAATTTGGGGCTGGTCAAAATGATATTGGAAGAAAGTTCTAGGTCCCTAATGTTATATAGAGGAGGAACACCACTTAGAAACTGAATCGGCATGGATTACAAAAGTGATCAGTACTAACATGATTCATTTAAAAATGGTGAGAAAGGAATGGAAGAGTACATAGTTAGCCAAGGCATGGTACAATTTTCAAGATAATGTGAATCTTGACCTTGGTGAAAAGAACAGTATGCCAACTATTTGAAGTGATGGAAACAAATGCTCTTGGAATAGAGGTGACGCTTCAAAGTGATGGTTGGTTAACTAGTGAATTCAATGCAGATGACTTAATATCGATTGTCCTAGTCCAAAGTATGCTTTGTTTCCAACAAAAGTATACTTTGGGGAAAATGTTATCCAATATTTGAATCGAACAACTTTCAAGTAAATTTGGATGTCAAGATGAAGACAAAATGGATCAACAACTTCGAAACAATATAAAAATGGTTATGGAAAATGACTCTGAAATCCCAAGTCAAGATGAGATATGGCATTGTGATCAGTACTGATCAAAAAATTGATTGGTACCGATATGATTTGTATGTAGAATCTTCGAACTTCTTTGATAGCTTATGAGTTGAAAAGGAATAGAGCACTAAAGCAATCGTATAGAGGTCCATCTCTGAAGGAGTAGGTGAATAACTCTAGAACTTTGTAGAAAAAGATGAGTCCTATATGAGAAAAATCATATCGGCTCCGATATGATTTGATGGGAAAAATTGTGATCGAATCTTGGATATTGAAGACGCAAACAAGTGTGGAAGGAATATCTCCAGTGGCATAAAGAAAATCATATGGGTACCGATAACAATTGTGATCTGTACCTATCTAATTCTTTTATAGGATGACTCAATCTTCCTTTCTATTCTCATGGATCTAGATCCATACCCGGCCTTCCATGATATGTCAACTTTGGTGGACAATTCTACTATTAATAAGAAGGCAAGAACAATGATTAAATGACTCTTTTGACCTCCATCTTCTTTATTTTCTATTCATTACTCAACCTTTGTCACATTGAGCGTACTTTTGCTGTTTTAGATCTAAAAGAATTGCAGAACTCTTGTACTTTTGACAAATCCAAATCTAATAAGATTAAATTAGACGTAGGCCATAATATTTTCCGAACCACTATAAAATTACTTGTGTTTTTTTAATTTTATCTTGATTTATTTAGATCTACTTCGTTTCTCATTGATTTGCAGCATTATGCCAATTTTTGGTTTAAAAAAACCAAATCAATCAAATATTTGGGATGTAATAATAAATCCAAATCATTATAAGGTAATGAAACATGTATAAAATTATGATAAGAATGATACAACTAAAATATACAAATATAAATAAGGATTATATATTATAATCTAGCTAGTTAGTGCCATCTTGATCTGCAAATGCTCCTAAGATTCCTTGAACCAACATCCAAACTTTTCTAAAATCAAATTAGCCACTTTATTTATTTTATGTAAAGTGATTTTGGGTGAAAAGAAGAAAAAAATCGGCCATAAGATATGGAGGAGATCGCTATGAATGAAGGAAAAAGGAGGAAAAACAAACCGAATAAAGAAATAAAAGAGAAAAATTTATTTTTAAGGAAAGAATAGAAAACATTTCTGATTCTTTCTTTAAAAACTTCCCCTTTTTATTCTTTATTAAGTTTCAATCAAGCCAATCCTCCCCCTCCATTGTGTGATCATCCAAGAATTTCTCCATGCGTGGATTGATTTTCTAAAAATCCCACCAACTAATTAATTGTATTTAAAGCCTAATTAAATGCAAGCCGATATCATATATCGATACGTGCATATATAACATTGATATTTACATCCAAATAGTACTAACAACACCCAAAATATAAAATAAATTAATGATTAATATTTTTAAATATTGGTAAATTAAATTAATTTATAACATTTTATAAACTAATTAAACCGTGTGGTTTTTGGAAGGATTCACAAATGTGGTTGTTAGACTCAGAGATATGTATTTAGTAGCGTTTAATATTGAATAATTCAAATATTAACATTCACACTGACTATAGCTTGTGGTGTGACAGTTTGGTCAAATAATCTGATTTCACATTTTCTTAAGTGGTACCTTCACTGGCGATAATTTTCACATGTTCTCTTCATCAAAACTATATCACTTCAGGATATTTGGAATTTTGTATTTTTTAAAATTCCAATATTATCCGCATTAAATTTGGTTAATTCAAAAATATAGCCCTTGGTCAAATAGTAACATTTCTTATTAACCATGCTACTTTAGCTAAATATTTTGAATTTGAGTTGACTACAGTTAACCATGATACTAACCTCACATAACTGAAGAGAAGAATTCTCTATTAAATAGCGCTTCACTCCCAATGCTTCGACTAGGACCTAACTATAGTTGCCGACGGATCGCCATGCCATGATTTAACTATAATCAAAGTGGAGTATTCGCACTGAAGTTCCATGGTATTCCGAAGTTAAGAAAACAACGTAACAATGTCACACTAAGATTTCATGTTTGACCTAGTTGCTATCAACCAATAGGAAACTTGCAGACAATTCATTCTATGATTATCAAATAATTATAAGTATGTAACCCCTTAGTGCCTGTAACATCCCCTATCTTGAGGCCCGAAGCTAAGCGCTACGGATGCTGAGGTCATCCATAGTATTAACTTCCAGTGACAAAATACGGTAACGTTAATGGTATCCATAATATCAGAAGCACTTAAATATGAAATAAAATCAGCAAAGACTAAAACAACTTTCCTGATTACATTTCAAAGCAATATTTTATATTCAAATTACATAATTCCATAATTGATTTCCAGGTTTTTTGATCAAATATAATTATTATAAATTACACCAAGAGCGACATATGAAGATACCTCCTTAGATGATCAGAGTACTAAATAGACAAACTGTCGTAATACAACACATCAGAAATAAAAAAATAGCTTCTATAGATAAATAACATTGCCTCCTGCACATCTTTGGAAGCTTATTCGTCCAATCCTACTAAACCTGTAAAACCTTAACTCTCAATCTACTCAAATCATATTTTGAGCACCCAAGAGTTTAAGGGGAAAACATAAACTTCGAGTCGGACATAAATCCTGGTGTGAATAATACTATACATCTTGGTTATATGATATTAAGTAAGACCACACCGCTTAACGGAACGGGTTTCCCCTCACCAATATCCCTATTTAAACATATCCTTTGCAAATCAAAATTCTACAAGCAAACTAATTAAAGAAATCATAAAAATATCATATATGCATATATACCAGGTAATAAATGGACTATCTTTCCGAACAATACAGTTTTGTTTGGCTAACTACTAACCTTTGGCTGGCTCCGTCTTACCAGACATAACAAATAATCTAATTTCTATTAGACACATTTCTGGACAGTCTGTCCCTAACTTACTTCTCCAGGGTCAATTGATCCTAATGGTTTTGCGGGCTCACCAATAACCTATCTTTACTCTATATATTCCTTTTTGTGTGTAACATCATTTTAGTCTTATCTGTGACAAAGCCCTGCAAACTGGAATTCTGGACTTATATTAGCCAGGGGCTGCTAGCTAAAGTATAGGGCGTGACTATACACCAGTCCCATATGGTATTCTACTATTTGAGTCATTTACTTAGGGTCAACTTTCCCATCAAAATTTCCTTGAAAATATTTATTTCAAATTAATTTAACCCTTTAAATCGTACTTAAACAAGGAAAATATACTCTTTTCTTTACTCATATTTCTTTTCCATGTTATATATAATTTACTCAAAACAATGTTGATGAAATATATCGAGGGTTATCTATCCTTCCAAAATAGGTTAAAACCCCCTTTCAACTTAAAAGATCATAGGCCATAAAGCCAAGGTAAACCATTTAAAACCTCTGCTTAAAAACTTTAAACAACCCTTTCGAATCCATCGAAATACCCCTTCCAAAATAAATTAACTACTATATCTTGAAATACTAGGCCGAAAGGCCAAAGCATACCTTTCGAAAATATTATAACAACCTTTCGAAATCATTTAAGGTATCCCTTCGAAACCTTTATAAACCTTAAGAATCCTCTTTTCAAAACTCTTTAAACTTGCCTTTCGAAAGCATTTGGAAACCTTCCATTTAAAACACATCAAGTCCCTTTCGAAGCCATTGGGGAACCTCCCCTTCGAATTTACTTAAAACAAGCCTTTTGAAAACATTGGGTTCAAGTAAAAGCTTGTGGAACATAGTTTCGAAACCATTTAAAACCATTCCATCGAATCCTATGGGTTTATCTTTCAATTGAACAAAGGGTCTTAAAAGAACTACTTCGAAAGCACTCTTTTGAAAGCAGTTTTCTAAGTAAAAGAAAGTAGATGGCTTCGAACCATCCTATTCGAAAGCATGGAGAAGCGGCTTCTTACTTTAAAAGTGAAAGCACCCTTTCGAAACCAATGTTTAATGGCATAAGCGGCCTCAACTGGGTCGAAAGGTAGAAGGCGGCAACATGTGTTTTGAACCTGTCGAAAGCTTGTTTAAACAAAGAGGCAGGAAATGTTATCCCGCTTTTTGGCAAAGCCGTGATACCAAAAGATCGATCGAAAACAAAAGATAGTTCGTCTCGAAGATTGGTTGTACTTTGCTTCACTATGGATATCGCTGAATTTTGTCCGAGTCTAGATTGAGCTATAATTGATAGGGCATGAGAAGCAACGCCATAGAAGTCAGCATCTCAAATTTCAAGTCAATCCGAGTTCATACGCTCACATTATGATCGATTCAATCTAGAGGAAACGACCCATATTTCGTATCCATCACTATGGATGACTTCGTATCCATCGAAGTGCCGCAGTTCGTATCGATCAGGTTTCAACGACTTCGAATCCATCGAGGTGCCTCAGTTCGTATCGATCAACTTCGAATCCATCGAAGTGCCTCGGTTCGACTTAATCTCATTCGAATCCATCGGCAGAAAGCCCACTTCGCATCCATCGGTAGATAACCTACTTCGTATCGGTCGACTCCCATGAGTTCGTATCGATCAGGATTGGCCGTGTTCGGATCCATCGAGTTCATGTCGATGGATTTCGTACCCATCAGCAGATGAAGCGCTTCGTAATGATCGGCCAGTATCCACTTCGCATCCATCATAGAAGCCTCTCTTCGTATCCATCAGGCAGTTGCTGTTCGTATCCATCGAAGGGTTCAAGTTCGCATCGATTGACCTTGTATCCATGGAGAAGCTACATGGCTCGTATCCATCAAAGAAAAGCTTGTTCGTATCCATCGACCATCAGTAGTTTGTGTCCATCAGTAACTGTTGTTCGAACCCATGAGTGAAGCCTTCATTCGAATCCATCAAGGCAACAAGCCTAGGTGACGTGTCATCCCTCGATACGAACGAGCCGAGATATATGGAGTCGATGCGGTCAACTCGGAGCAAAGACCGGATCGAGGTGAAGATTGCGCTCCATGTCATCACGAAAGCGCGTGACAACATCGATTCGAAGCAATCGATTCGAACTGCTCGATTCGAACCAAACAGCCACTCGAGAATACTCGTTTCGTATCGACAATATCTCATGATCCACTGATCCAAATGCCATGAAATTTTCACAGGAGCTCGCATACATGCTGAGGAATGTCTCCACCAAATTTCAGCTCGATTGGAGGTCATCTTGATTGATACGAAATGACTTTGTATCGATCGCCGATCGAGTCAAAACTTCTTGAGGTTGGTCGCGTGGGCCCACTCACATGCCAAAAAACGTCTTCCGAGATTTGAGCGAAGTCTCAGCCTCCTACACCTATAAATAGAGCCCCAGAGCCTATAGAAAAAAGATCTTTTGACTCTCAAGCGTCCAGACGCTGCCGGATCGAGACCTCCGTCATCCTACACCATATTCTTGCTGTCAATTTCGAATTTCCAGTTGTAACATTCTGTTGATTGCTGTAACAACTTGTAATCATTGAAAGAGAATCAATAAAACTGCAAAAAACTTCATAGTGGACGTAGGCAACACGCCGAACCACTCTAAAGTGCTTGTCTACGCATTTACATTACTGTTCATTGGAGTTTTTGTTAGATAATCCTCATTTTCAGTTTATATTCTTCATTATTATCTCTTCAAAGACTCCCAAAGAGTGTTGTGACCAATTTTGGTGCAAACACTTTGGTGCTTTCACTGAGAAAACCCAGATTTTCTCCTACTCTTTGGATCTGTCATCGATAACAGATTGAATATATCTAAGAGAGAGATCCGGATCATCAAATCCAAGTTCCTTCCCTTCTATTCAGATTTGCATAAAGTCTAGGAAAGGAATTCAACCTTCAAGATGGTTAGCACAAGGACCACCTCTAACGCTATCAATCGAGAGGAACATGATAGACAGAATCCTGCGCCTCTACCCCCATCCAATCAGGATGCTACTGGACACTCGAAACCATCAGGTACGGTTACCCGACAAGAGTTTCAGCTGCTGCTCCAAGAGATGACCTAGAGTCAGCAACAGCTGACAGAACAGCTACGCGCTAACACCGAGCTGATCGACCAGCTGGATCGCTAGAAGTGAAGGAGATCCAAGAGAGACCATGCTTCTCACTCATCCAGCGAAAGTTCTTCATCTTCTGACTATCATCATCGATCTCCACGACCCCGACTAGATGGGAGTCACATACAAGCTGCTGGAAATCAACCGACAATGACCGTTGGACAACTAAGAGTTGGCCCATCAGCCAGTTTCCATACTGGACCCTCCTCCCGAGGAGGTGCCACTCCTCACTATACCACAGAATACTGTGCCATGAACGTCGCGGTTGAACCAGGAGTCGATGCCCAAGATCAGTCGAAGCTGGACCGTCGTCATCATGGACGTACTCCTGAACCATACATCCTAGAGGACTATGAGCCAAGAAGGCAAAATTTAGACCGTCAACAACATCCGGTCCAACCCCAAAGTATGGAACGCAATCATACTCCGGCACAAGCTGCACAGAGCATATAAATGCCGGATATTCCGACCATGAATGATCCGTGAGAGCCAGGGTCTCACGAACGATGAATGGGGAATCTCCAGAAGTCACACTCCTTTCACGGACGATATTCTTATTTCTGAGCCCCCACGTCGATTCAGGATGCCGACTCTACCACTGTACGAGGGAAACTCTGACCCAACCAACATATTCTGAAATACGAATGGACGATGAGCGCTGTCAGAGCCGACGATGCAGTGAAATGTCGTAGTTTCCCTATATCCTTGGAGGGCATCGCTACCATGTGGTTCACTCGACTGCCACCATGATCTATATCCTCCTTTGACCAGTTGGCCACAAAATTCATCGAGCAATTCTGCATGCACATCTCAAGGCTAAAAGACGTCAACACTCTGTCTAGCGTCACCCAAGCCCCTGGGGAGACTCTCAGACACTACTTAGAGAGATTCCACGCTGCATGTGCCAAAATCAGTAATCCGAACGATAAATCCGTCCTTATGGCGTTGACTAAGGGGGTTGACCCCGATTCTGAATTTGGCAACTGGTTGGCTGGAAAACCCTCTGCATCGTTGGACCGTTTCCACGCCAAGGCGGCTCAATTCCTGAGAAGGAAAGATGCGAAACAGTCTAGGAAGCAGACTGATGTAGGGCCAAGCACTGAAGGGATCCAAAGCAATGTTGCGATCAGACAGTCCGGTGAGAGTTCCAGAAAAGTTCAGTTGAACGTCCAAAATAAACAAACTCAGCGAAGGGAGAACGTAAACCAAAGCAGAAAGCAAGATCAAAATCGTGGCCCACAGCGCAAGAATCCTATGTTGGACAGTTACACTCCTTTGAACACATCACTGGAGAACTTGTATTTACAAACCTGTAATACAATTCAATACCAAAAACCTGCTCTAAAACCATCATCAGAGAGACAAATCCAGACGGGAAAATTTTGCAGGTTCTATGAAAGCTACAGGCACGATACGAATGAATGTCGTCACTTGCAAGATCTTGTAGAAAAACTAATTAGAGAAAGGAAGCTGGAATAGTTTTTGCGGGCACCGCAGCCTGGAGGAGCGGGCCCATTAAATAAAAACAATGAACCCGATCGACCGAGACAGGAGGACTCTACCTGTCCCCGCGGGAGATTGGTGATAAACGCCATCAGTGGCGGACCCACTTCAGAAGCCTGGAACGACGAGGATCTTCGTCACTGTTACACATAACAGGCTTTATTTAATCCATGAATACTTTGCAATTTCCTTTACATTTTGAAGTTTGAATTTGTAATAAGGCACTGACTTTGCCATGTTTTTCCGTTCCAGCAATAAATTACTATCTCTTCAAGCTAGAGCTGTGATTCACCGAATGCAACACTCAACAATCACGATGCACGAAGAGCTAAGTTCCATCGAACAATGGAATTTATTCAAATAGCGAGTGATTGTGATACGACCGGCCACTCACTAAGTGAAACCTCAGCTCGGGGGCAAGCCATCACATCAAAGGCTGAACTGGACCGACACACGATAGTCCTACAACTATCTCCAAATTCCTAGAGCGCGAATTGGAGTATTCTCATCAACTCTAGGTTCCTAGAGTGCGAACCGGAGTATAAATCCATCGTTCCCAGAGTGTGAACGGACTCCAAGTTCCCAGAGTGCGAATTGGAGTATAAACATCAAATCCATCGTTCCCAGAGTGTGAACGGACTTCAAGTTCCCAAAGTGCGAATTGGAGTATAAACATCAAATCCATCGTTCCCAGAGTGTGAACGGACTCCAAGTTCCCAGAGTGTGAATTGGAGTATAAACATCAAATCCATCATTCCCAGAGTGTGAACGGACTCTAGGTTCCCCGAGTGCGAACCGGAGTATAAATCCATCGTTCCCAGAGTGTGAACGGACTCCAAGTTCCCAGAGTGCGAATTGGAGTATAAGCATCAAATCCATCGTTCCTAGAGTGTGAACGGACTCCAAGTTCCCAGAGTGTGAATTGGAGTATAAACATCAAATCCATAGTTCCCAGAGTGTGAACGGACTCTAGGTTCCCAGAGTGCGAACCGGAGTATGAATCCATCGTTTCCAGAGTGTGAACGGACTCCAAGTTCCCAGAGCGTGAATTGGAGTATAAACATCAAATCCATCATTCTCAGAGTGTGAACGGACTCCAAGTTCCCAGAGCGTGAATTGGAGTATAAACATCAAATCCATCGTTCCCAGAGTGTTAACGGACTCCACTTTCCCAGAGTGCGAATTGGAGTATAAACATCAAATCCATCGTTCCCAGAGTGTGAACGAATTCATAAAAAGCCCAAATAGATGTGACTGACCATCTATCGACTAACTCCAACTTCCCAGAGTGTGAATTGGAGTATAAACATCTATTCTAGGTTCTCGGAGTGCGAACCGACACGTCAATGCAAACTCCAACTTCCCAGAGTGTGAATTGGAGTATGGACATCTATTCTAGGTTCCCAGAGTGCGAACCAAGACATAAGTACGAACTCCAGATTCCCAGAGCACGAGTCGGAGTACAAACATCAATTCCAGGTTCACGTAGTGCGAACCAAAATACAAATGCAAACTCCAACTTCCCAGAGCGTGAATTGGAGCATTAACATCAATTACGGGTTCCCGGAGTGCGAACCGAAATACAAATGCTAACTCCAGATTCCCGGAGCGCGAGTCGGAGTACCAATATCAATTCCAAGTTCCCGAAGCGCGAACAAAAATACAAATGCTAACTCTAAGTTCCCAGGGCGTGAATTGGAGGGTATACATCAATTCCAGGTTCCTGGAGTGCGAGCCGAAAAGTAAATGCTAACTCCAGATTCCCAGAGCGCGAGTCGGAGTACAAACATCAATTCTAGGTTCCCGGAGCGCAAACCAAAACGTCAATGCTAGCTCCAAGTTCCCAGAGCGTGAACTGGAGGATAAACATCCATTCTAGGTTCCCGGAGCACGAACCCAAACATACATGCTGACTCCAAATTCCCAGAGCGTGAAGTGGAGTATAAACATCAATTCCAGGTTCCCGGAATGCGAACCGAAATATAAATGTCAACTCCAAATTCCCAGAGTGTGAATTGGAGTGCAAATGCCAAGTCAAAGTTCCCAGAGTGCGAACTGTATTACAAACATCGATAACTCTCGAATTCCCGAAGTGCGAACCAGATTATCGATCACAGATTATCCTAAGTCCCCAGAGTGTGGACATGTGCTCAAAATTTGCAATGGGTGTGATCATACCAACACTTTGGTGCTTTCACTGAGATTTCATATCCATCATAACTTGCGCACTGCCCATCGATACGAACATCTATTTCGTATCCTTTAGTATATAAACATTAGCATCATTACAGACAACACGAAAAAGACCTGATGGAGTCATTAGCATCAATGCGAATGAACATTTCGCACCCACCGAATTCTCCATTTACCGATGCAAAGTCAATCTTTCAACCTTCTATATCGATTCAGGAGAGAATCGATACGAAGGAACTTCCTAAAACAACTGACGAACGTTGTTACAGCTCAAATTTCACATCGATTCAAGAGAGGATTGATACAAGAGGGTAGTCCAAGGCAACTATCAAGCATTGTTTCAACTCGAATTTCAAATCGGTTCAGGAGAGAATCGATACGAAATCCGATAACAAACCGAACTGACAACGACTCGTGAACACTCAACGTTAACTAAGTCAAGTTAACATATATGCATGTATGTCGGACTAACATTCGATTTTCAATATTCATAGGGATCGAATACTCGTCCCATCACGACTACAATGACAAACAGCTAAGCACTATCATACAACAATCAGTTATATCAACGCAAGGTTACAACCTTCGACAAAAGAGCAATGATTGTTCAGACAGAAATTGCAGCTTTTCAAAGCACGTCATGTTTCCACAAGACATACTTTGGGGGGTAAATGTTATCCCACTTTTTGGCAAAGCCGTGATACCAAAAGATCGATCGAAAACAAAAGACAGTTCGTCTCGAAGATTGGTTATACTTTGCATCACTATGGATATCGCTGAATTTTGTCCGAGTCCAGATTGAGCTATAATTGATAGGACATGACAAGCAAAGCCATAGAAGTCAACATCTCAAATTTCAAGTCAATCCGAGTTCATACGCTCACGTTATGATCGATTCAATCTAGAGGAAACGACCCAGATTTCGTATCCATCACTATGGATGACTTCGTATCCATCGAAGTGCCGTAGTTCGTATCGATCACTTTCGTATCGATCAGGTTTCAACAACTTCGAATCCATCGAGGTGCCTCAGTTCGTATCGATCAACTTCGAATCCCTCGAAGTGCCTCGGTTCGACTCGATCTCATTCAAATCCATCGGCAGAAAGCCTACTTCGCATCCATCGGTAGATAACCTACTTCGTATCGGTCGACTCCCATGAGTTCGTATCGATCAGGATTGGCCGTGTTCGGATCCATTGAGTTCGTATCGATGAACTTTGTACCCATCAGCAGATGAAGCGCTTCGTAACATCGGCCAGTATCCACTTCGCATCCATCATAGAAGCCTCTCTTCGTATCCATCAGGCAGTTGCTATTTGTATCCATCATGTCACCTTACTTTGATCCATCGAAGGGTTCAAGTTCGCATCTATTGACCTCGTATCCATGGAGAAGCTACATGGCTCGTATCCATCAAATAAAAGCTTGTTCGTATCCATCAATAATTGCTGTTCGAACCCATGAGTGAAGCCTTCATTCGAATCCATCAAGGCAACAAGCCTAGGTGACGTGTCGTCCCTCAATACGAATGAGCCGAGAAATATGGAGTCGATAGGGTCAACTCGGAGCAAAGACCGGATCGAGGCGAAGATTGCGATCCACGTCATCACGAAAGCGCATGACAACATCGATTCGAAGCAATCGATTCGAACAGCTCGATTCGAACCAAACAGCCACTCGAGAATACTCATTTCGTATCGACAACATCGCATTATCCACTGATCCAAATGCCATGAAATTTTCACAGGAGCTCGCATACATGCTGATGAATGTCTCCACCAAATTTCAACTCGATTGGACGTCATCTTGATCGATACAAAATGACTTCATATCGATCGCCGATCGAGTCGAAACTTCTTGAGATTGGTCACGTGGGCCCACTCACGTGCCAGAAAATGTCTTCCGAGATTTGAGCGAAGTCTCAGCCTCCTACGCCTATAAATAGATCCCCAGAGCCTATAGAAAAAAGATCTTTTGACTCTCAAGCATCCAGACTCTGCCGGATCGAGACCTCCATCATCTTACACCATATTCTTGCTGTCAATTTCGAATTTCCAGTTGTAGCATTCTGTTGATTGCTGTAACAACTTGTAATCATTGAAAGAGAATCAATAAAACTGCAAAAAACTTCATAGTGGACGTAGGCAACACGCCGAACCACTCTAAATTGCTTGTCTACGCATTTACATTACTGTTCATTGGAGTTTTTGTTAGATAATCCTCATTTTTAGTTTATATTCTTCATTATTATCTCTTCAAAGACTCCCGAAGAGTGTTGTGACCAATTTTGGTGCAAACAGCAACCTCTGTCGAAAGCTATATTAAAACCCTTTCGAAACCATTCTTTTGAAAGTAAAGCAAGCGACATCTCTTTTGAAAGCAAAACAGGGTCTCGACCCCTTCGAAAGAACGTTTCGACCCTATACCTTTCGCCTATCTTTAACCCACTACGTACCAAGTCATTGATACCATGTGTATTGGTTTCGACTATGATGGAGGCCGTAGTATAAAGCCGAAAGGTAGCTGCCGAGAGTGGCGAAAAAACAAACCTTTACAAAAACTGGATTTTTACTTTAAAAAGTAGTGTCTTTCCAACTAACTTGCTTATTTCTAATAATATAATTGGTTGCCAATTTCTTTATAAAAATCTTTCCTAAAAGTGCTGCTGAATTCAGTATTTAATAATTTAAAACATTTAGTAAATTTCCCCTTCTCCTATTTTAAATGTATAAAACATTCACGTCCCATACCTTAAATAATTTTATGTATTTAATAAAATGCTTAGGAAAATTCTGAAAAATTTCCAATAAATCACTTTTTATACATTTTCTAACATATTTAAATTTCTGACCTAAAGCTAACATAAAATAGCCGAAATTAATTTAAACCCAATTTAACCATTTTCTTCACTAGAAAATTCATAATAAATCTAAAATAATTCAGAAAATTATAAAAATTGAAACCCATCTCTAAAATAATATATTTAACCTTATATCAAAAAACACAAGTTATTTGGATGCCATTTAATAGGTTTTCCAAATCAATTCTTATCATAAAATCTATATGAAATAGCCTAAATCATCAACAAACATATATGTCCATTTAAACAATCAAAACATGGCAAATCATTGCAAAATTAACACGACTCTTATCTAGAAACCAAAAGCTATATAAAAATGAGACGTAATCTACTATTCACCTTTAGCTTGTGTGGTAAGGAGGTTGAGATTTGCTCTAGAATTAATTTGATTAAGCTTCCCTTTTGAAATAAGAGGCTGGTCAAGCTTGGTATTAAGTTTTAGCTTGAAAATGTGGTAAATGAAAATAGATTAAGGGTATAAGAATATGACCTATTCCTATTTTTCCATTATTTTATTGCTTCTTTCTTATTTCATGTGTTTACTCATAAAGGCACGGCCACCTTATGCTTTCACAAATGTCAGTCTCTTAACCGCATAAATCTTTACATTATTCTATTTAGTTTATCTAATTAAAGCTCCTAAATAATGTATTTAAAAAATTAAGGGTGTTACAGACTCCGCTCCTTAAAGAATTTCATCCTCGCAATTACGATAAGATACTCATAAAAATCAATTATAAAGGTAAAGTAAGCCATGAAACAAGTCAAGATAAGCGTCTCTAATCCTGCTCTATGTTTCCCAAGTATAGTCACTCTCGTCGTTACTCCACTGGACTTTAACTAATCTGACTTTCCTGTTCCTTAGTTTCTTCTCATCTTTTGTGACTATATGAACCGGCTTTCTAACTATAATCATATTCGATTCTACTACTAAATCATCTAACACAGTCGGTGCAATAGTAGTTTCTGGATCTCGAATACAACTCCTTAGATGAAAAACATAAAAAACATCGTGGACTCCTTCCAAACTGTTCGGTAACTCTACTCTATATGCGAGTTTTCCGATCCTCTATATAATAGGAAATGGTCCAACGAATCTCGGTGCCAACTTTTCTTATTTTCCAAATCGAATTACACCTTTCATCAGCGATACCTTGATGAAAACATGATCTCCAACTAAGAATTCTAAGTCTTTCCATCCCTTATCAGCATAACTCTTCTGTCTAGACTGAGCTTCCTTCATTCTAGCTCGAATTAACTCAATCTTTTATGCAGCTTCCCTAACCGATTCTGGACCAGGAACTATCCTACCCCCAGTCTCTAACCAATAAACTGGAGATTCGCATGGCCTTCCATACAAAGTTTCAAACGGTGCCATCCCTATACTAGTCTGATAGCTGTTGTTATACAAAAACTCGACTAAGTGTAGATGGTCTTCCCATGATCCTTTAAAATCCAGTATGCAAGCTCTTAACAAATCTTCTAAGACTTTGTTAACTCTTTCCATTTTCCCATCCATCTGCAGATGGTAAGCAGTACTCATTTTAAGCTTGGTACACGAAGTTTCTTATAGACTCTTCCAGAACTCGCTAGTGAGTAAGGAATCTCTATCACTTACTATGCTACTAGGAATTCCATGCGGTCTAACTACATTCTTCATGAATAACTTAGCTAAAGCAGTTGCCATTCTGGTTGACTTAACTGGATTGAAATGGGCTCTCTTAGTCAACTTGTCCTTTTGGTTCCTCTATTTGACCTTGGCAACCGTCTATAAAATCCATTGAGATAGAATCCCATTTCTATACTGAAACATCTAAAAGCTGAAGTAACCCACTTAGTTTCTGTGTTCGGCTTTTACCTGTTGGCAGTTCAAACACTGTTTCACCCATAAGCCTACATCCTCTTCATACCTTCTAGAAGAAACTTTTTTTTCACGTCCTGATACATCTTAGTTCCTTTCGAATGAACAGTGAACTTCGAATGATGGCATTCTTCAAGACCTTCCTTCCTAATGTTTCCCACATTCGGAACACATAGTCTTCCTTTCTTTCTTAACAACCTATTATGGTCAAGACTGAAATCTTTCAATTTATCACTCTCTATTCCGTCCCTTAACTTTCTGATCCACTCAACTAACAATGGATCCTTTTCTTGCTTAGAAGCAATCCTTTCGATCATCACTGGATAAACTTCTAAACATGAAAAAATAACGGTTTTTGTACTAGAACTACTCTTAGATCTCCACTGTACTCTACATGTAGTTAGCGCTTCTAAATCTTTCCACTCAGCTATCGTTGCCAATACTACATTCTACGGCTAAGTGCATCTGCAATTTTGTTGCCTTTTCCTGGTGTGTACTCAATACCAAAGTCGTAAGCAGCTAAAAACTCTAACCACCTCTGCTGTCTCATATTCAACTCCTTCTGAGAGAATAAATACTACAATGACTTATGATCCATATACAACTCAAATCTTTCTCCTAAGAGGTAATGTCTCTGCACCTTCAATGCAAAAATTGCCACAGCTAATTCCAAATCGTGCATCGAATATCTAACCTCATGGAGTGTAAGCTGTCGAGAAGCATAAGCAATCACTTTACCCCTTTGTAACATAGCTCCTAATCATGTTCCATATGCATCCGTTTACACCGCTAAGTCCCGATTCCGCTCTGGAACAACTAACACAGGTGCATTCGTCAATAAGTGTTATATCTTTTGGAATGCTTCCTCACACTTATCAATCCACACAAACTTCACATCTTTTCGTGTTAGCTTCATCATCAGTGTCGCTATCCGCAAAAAAACCTTAATGAATCTCCGATAATACCCAGCTAATCCAAGAAAACTCTTTATCTTAGTCACTGTCTTGAGTGTCTTCGAATTATTCACCGCCTCGATCTTGGTCGGATCTACAGACAACCCTTTCTCTAAGACTACACAACCAAGAAACATTACTTCCTTCTTCCAGGAATGACCCTTCAAAAATTTCTCTTTTAGTTGGTGCTGTCTCAATGTCTCAAGCACCATTCTAAGATGAACTTCATGCTCCCTTTTATCTTTAGAGTATATCAAAATATCATCTATGAATACCAAGACGAACCTATCCAAGTGCTCTCGGAAAACTCGGTTCATCAAATCTACAAACAATGCTGGCACAATAGTTAGTCCAAACGGAATTACTAACCATTCACATGATCCATATCTGGTTCTAAATACCATCAAAGGAATACTATCCTCCGCCACTCTAAGCTGATGGAACCCTGTTGCTAAATCTAATTGGGAAAATACTTTGTCTTTACTCAAATGATCGAACAAATCATCAATTCTACATAACGGATATTGATTCTTTATCGTCTTCTCATTCAATTTACAATAATTGGTACATAACCTTAACGATCCATTCGACTTCTTAGCAAACAATACGACTGCTTCCCAAGGCGAACTGCTTGGTCTGATAAAATTCTTACCTTCCAAATCCACCAACTGCACCTTTAGCTCCCTTATTTCGGTAGGTGTCATTCTGCTTGGTGGTCGACTCACCGGTTCTGCTCTTGGTACTAATTTCATCTGAAACTCAATGGCTTGTTTCGGCGGCAATCCTACTAAAGGTTCAATGACATCTGCGAATTCCCTAACAATAAAAACTCAATTTAACTCGTCTTCTGCCTCCATAACACCCAACAAAGCATTAACCTCAAAACTAGGGTTTTCTACGGAGTACACTATCCGATCACTAAAGTCAGGGTGTCTAAGTGATATTTTCCTATCATGGAAAAATATCCTAGCATCATATTTACTTAACTAATCCATACCCAAAATAATTCAGAACCCTACGAAATCAAACACATGTAAACTACAAGCAAATACATGACCTAACAATTCAAACTCTAAGTGGTCGTACCTTATCCCAAGCATCACATATCCTCATATCAGATTTGCAACCCTTAAGGAAGTAACTAGGTGTGAGGGTTCTAGGTTAGGCTTATCTACCAAACAATGAGATATAAAAGAATGCGATGCACCAATATCAAATAGAGATCTAGCAGGCATACCGTGAATCAAAAGCGTACCTCCCAACATAGCTTTTCCTTTCTTCTCAGTTGTTGGTCTCGAGGTAGCTGGCTTCAATGAAAACACTTTGCCTTTTCCATCCTTGGCTGGCTCCTTGCACTGATTCTTTTAATGTCCAATTCGATCGCAGTTGAAGCATCTAATATTTTCTTCTCGATCACCTTCTTTCCATCTCTTGAGCTACATTCATTTGTGAAATGCCATTTCTTGTCACATTTATAGCAGATAACCTCCGCCTTTTCCTTCTTAGCATCTCCACTCTTCTGAGCTCCTTCTTATGGAAAAACCTCCTCTTCTGGTTTTGTCCTCCTCGAACTCCACCTATCTTGTTACCTTCAAGAAAAGCAAGCATCTCCTCTTGCCTCAGAGCTATCTCAACAACTACATCGCATGGATCTATAATATGTGATAATGTGGCCTTAGCAAGCTTAGGCTTCAACCCATGAATGAACTTCTCATTCCTTTTGATGACAGTATCAACCGTAGCATATCCATATCTCGATAACTTCTGAAATCCGGTTGCATACTCAAGCATTGTCACATCTCCCTGCTCTAATTCAACAAACTTCCTGAGCATCATAGACTTAACAATCTCTGACATAAATCTTACTTCAAACCTCCTCCTGAACTCAACCCAAGTCATAGCCTCCTTATTGACTCCGACAGTGACACTGTTCCACCGATACAGTGCTGCTCCATACAATTGTCTAGGAGGAAGCCTCCTCTTCTGCTCATCATTGTTCCCTAAATAAACAAAGATCCTTTCGCAATAAAGTAACCAATTCTCCACTTCAATTTTGTCTTCAATCCCGATAGACGGTTTTCATCCCAGCCTGGCATAATCCCTACTTAGTACAACATAGTTATTGAGAACTAGAGCTTCCCAATTTCCTCCAACTAATCCTGCAGCAGGTTTTGCTTACATCATGTTAATGAAAAACTGATACATAGGTCCTATATCAACTTGCAGCATTCCATCATCCATATTTGCAGCTTGTGCCTGACTTCGATTCTTCCTAGTATTTGGTTTGGCATTTCCACTAGTTGTGGTGCTTCCTCCACCAATGTTAACTCTTCCTCCTCTAACATCCATATCTTACATCCATAAAATCTACATTCAAGTCTTTATAAGATACAGAAGAATGGCCCAAGGGAGATAGGAGAATAGAGATAAAGCGTATACTTATGTATAGCAAATACAATACGTTACTATAGCATTATCCCATACCTCGATCTTTTCTCCAACTCCTTAGGATTATGTTTTCAAAATCATTTTAAGTTTAAAATTTCTTTTAAGTTTTTTATAAACCTATGCTCTGATACCATGTAACATCCCCTATCTTAAGGCTCAAAGCTAAGCGCTACAGATGCTGCAGTCATCTATAGTATTAACTACCGTGACAAAATATGGTAAAGTTAATGGTATCCATAATATCAGAAGCACCTGAATATGAAATTAAATCAGCATAGATTAAAAAAACTTTCCTGATTACATTTCAAAGAAAAATTTCATATTCAAATTACATAATCCCATAATCGATTCCCAGGTTTTTGATCAAATATAATTATTACAAATTATGCCAAGAGCATCATATAAAGATGCCCTTTAGGATGATCAGAGTACTAAACAGACAAATTATCGTAATAAAACATAGCAGAAATAAAACAAAATAGCTTCTATAGAAAACTACGTTGCCTCCTGCACGTCTTCGAAAGCTTATTCGTCCAATCCTAATAAACCTGTAAAACCACAACTCTCAATATACTCAAATCATATTTTGAGCACTCGAGAGTTTAAGGGGAAAACATAAACTTCGAGTCAGACATAAAGCCTGGTGTGAATAATACTATACATCTCGGTTATATGATATTAAGTGAGACCACACCGCTTAGCGGAACGGGTTTTCCCTCACCAATATCCTTTTTAAACATATCCTTTGCAAATCAAAATCCTACAATCAAACTGATTAAAGCAATCATAGCAATATCATATATGCATATAAACCTGGTAACAAATAGACTATCTATCCGAACAATATAGTTTGGCTAACTACTAACCTTTAGCTGACTTCGGTCTACCAGGCATTACAAATAATCTAACTTTGGTTAGACATACTTCTGAACGGTCTGCTCTAACTTACTTCTCCAAGGTCAACTGATCCTAATGGTTTTGCGGGCTCACCAATAACCTATCTTTATTCTGCATATTCCTTTTTGTGTGTAACATCATTTAGGACTTACATGTGACAAAGCCCTACATACTAGAATTTTGTACTTATATTAGCTAGGGGATACAAGCTAAAGTATAGAGCGTGATCCTATACCAGTCCCATTTGGTATTTTAATACATAAGCCATTTACTTAGGGTCAACTTACACATCAAATTTTCCTTGAAAACATTTCTTTCAAATTGATTTAACCCTTTTAATCATACTTAAACAAGGAAAACATACTCTTTTCTTTACTCAAATCTCTTTACAATGTTATATATACTTTACTCAAACAACGTTAATGAAATATATTGAGGATTATCTATCCCTCCAAAATAATTTTAAAACCCCTTTCAACTTAAAAGATCTTAGGCCATAAAGCCAAGGCAAACCATTCGAAACCTTTGCTTAAAAACTTTAAACAACCTTTTCGAATCCATCGAAATTACCCCTTCCAAATAAATTAACTACTATACTATGAAACACGAGGCTGAAAGGCCATAACATACCTTTCAAAACATTTATAACAACCTTTCTAAATCATTGAAGATATCCCTTCGAAACCATTATAAACCTTAAACATCCTCTTTTCAAAACTCTTTAAACCTGCCTTTCGGAAGCATTTGGAAACCTTCCATTTAAAATACCTTAAGTACCTTTTAAAGCCATTGGAGAACCTCCCCTTTGAATTTACTTAAAACAATCCTTTTAAAAACATTGGGTTCAAGTAAAAGCTGGTGGAACATAGTTTCAAAACCATTTAAAACCTTTCCATTCGAAACCTATAGTTTTATCTTTCAATAGAACAAAGGGTCTTAGCACTCTTTCGAAAGCAGTTTCCAAAGTAAAACAAAGTAGATGGCTTTGAAACCATCCCTTTTGAAAGCATGGAGAAGCGGCTTCTTATTTTAAAAGCGAAAGCACCCTTTCGAAACCAATGTTTAAAGGCATAAGCGGCCTCAACTCGGTCGAAAGGTAGAATGCAACAACAAGTGTTTCGACTTTGTTGAAAGCTTGTTTTAACAAGGCGGCAACCTCTATCAAAAGCTATATTAAAACCCTTTCGAAACCATCCTTTTGAAAGCAAAGCAAGCGACATCTCTTTTGAAAGCAAAGCAAGCGACATCTCTTTTGAAAGCAAAACAAGGTCTCGATCCCTTCGAAAGCACGTTTTGACCCTATACCTTTCGTCTATCTCCAATGTAGTACGTACTAAGTCATTGATCCCATGTGTATTAGTTTTAATTATAATGGAGGCGGTAGTTTGAAGTCGAAAGTTAGCTGCCGAGAGTGGCGAAATAGCAAACCTTTACAAAAACTGAATTTTTACTTTATAAGGTAATATCTTTCCAACTAACTTTCTTATTTGTCATAATATAATTAGTTTCCAATTTCTTTACCAAAATCTTTTCTCAAAGTGCTGCCCAAATTCAGTATTTAATAATTTAAAACATTTAGCAAATTGCCCCTTGTCCTATTTTAAACATATAAAACATTTAAGTCCCACACCTTTAATAATTTTATATATTTATAAAATATTTAGGAAATTCTCCATAAATTACAATAAATCACTTTTTATATGTTTTCTAACATATTTAAATTTCTGACCCAAAGCTAACATATAATAGTCGAAATTAATTTAAACCCAATTTAACCATTTTCTTCACTAGAAAATTCATAATAAATCCACAATAATTCAGAAAATTATAAAACTTGAAATCCATCTCTAAAATAATATTTTTGACCTTATATCGAAAATACAAGTCATTTGGATGTCATTTAATAGGGTTTTCAAATCAATTCTTATCATCAAATCTATATGAAATAGCCTAAATCATTAACAAGCATATATATCCATTTAAACTATCAAAACATGGAAAATCATTGCAAAATAAACATAGTCTTATCTAGAAACTGAAAGCTATATAAAAATGAGATGTAATCTATTATTCGCCTTTAGCTTGTGTGTTAAGGAGGTTGAGATTTGCTCTAGAATTAATTTGATTAAGCTTCCCTCTTGAAATCTTGCTTATCTTCCCTTTGTTAACCTCTAATGGTGGCCGACCAAGCTTGGTATTAAGTTTTTGTTTGTGAACGTGGTAAATGAAAATAGGTTAAGGGTTTAGAGTATAAGAATATGACATATTCCTATTTTGCCCTTATCTTATTACTTCTTTCTTATTTCACGTGTTTACTCATTAAGGCACGACTACCTTATGCTTTCACAAATCTCATTCTCTCAACCACTTAAATCTTTACATTATTCTATTTAGTTTATCTAATTAAACCTTCGGAATAATGTTATTTAAAAAATTTGGGGTGTTACAGTGCCACTAATAGCCATGAGTAATACACTTCCTACCGTTTGGAGAGCATTATGCATTATGGTCTCAATGTATAAATTGATAACCTTTTCTGGAAACATCTTGACCAGGAATATATAAAATAAAATGTTACTTTTTTCGATGATTAATTACTCATGACTGCAACTATTTTGCAACTATAATCACATTTCATTTTATTTTAGGATTCTCTTACATATACCTTAAATTACTTACTTAATTAATTATATCACCATATAACAAAGTATATAAAGGAAAACAAATACTGTTACTACGAAAAATATTAATTATAGAGTTAGATGCGTGTAACAAATTACATAATTTCCAAATTCGATAATAAGACATGTTCTCTTTGACACATTTTGATATATGTGGGATTTCACCTGATGTCATGTATAATGCACTAAATGTGAACCCCATCTTTCCTCCAGTAAAACAAAAACGACGCTGCATAGAACAAGAGCGATTTGCTGCATTAAAGGAAAAAGTGGATAAGCTAAAGATAAATGGCTTTATCTATAATTCATTATACCTAGTATGGGTATCAAATCCAGTGATGCAGAAAAGGCTAACCGTAAGTGGCAGACATGTATAGACTATTCTAACTTGAACAAAGCTTGCTTGAAGGACTGCTTTCTACAGGCGTGGATTGACCATTTAGTGGATAGAATGGCCGGGCATGAGCTTTTGTCGGTCATGGATGCTTATTTTAGTTATAATCATATATTCTTGCTCAGGAGCGTATAAGCTTCATCATGGACTCAGGACTATATTGCAATAGAGTAATGTCATTTGTTTTGAAGAATGTTGGGGCTACTTATCAGTGTTTGATAACTAAGATATTTGTAGTATAGACCAGAAGGACAATGGAGGTCTATGTGGATGATATTCTGGTAAAATTACAAAAAATCTACAGACCACGTATGTGACATTCCAGGGATGTTTGATGTGCTTCAAAAGTATGGAATGAAGATGAATATGTTGAAGTGTTCTTTCAAAGTCACATAATATAAGTTTACAGGATTCGTTGTGAACTCAAAGGAAAATGAGAACCTAGATCAGACTAAAGCTTTAAAGAAGGTTATAGCCTCACAGACAAGAAGGGAAATGTAGAGCTTGAATGGTACAGTTGCTACTTTGAATTGGTTCATCTCAAAAGCGGTAGATAACTACATACCATATGGAATACTTAATTGTTGAATTCAACATATGGAATACTGAGAAGGAAGAGGAATTTGTCGAACTTTATCAATGGAAATTGTACGTTGATGGATTATCTAATGACCTTGATTTTGGAGGTAGAGTAGTTTTGATAACTCTAGAAAGTCAAAGATTTGTTATGGACTAAAACTTTTAGTTCCTTGCCACAAATAACGAAGCAGAGTATGAGGCATTGATTGTGAGGCTCAAGATAGCAAAAGAGTTGGAAGTGAGGAAACTGCACGTCTATAATGACTCCAATTGGTTGTTTGTCAAGTAAAGAAGGAATTTCAAGCTAAGGGTGCATAGATTGCCCCTTACCTATCAAATGTTCTAGAGCTACTAGATGATATCATGCACTACACGATAATGCACATCCATGGAGAGCAGAATGCGAATGCTGATTCATTAGCCAAATGGCGGCCTTTGATGATTTGAATCCATTAGGAATAATACAAATAGAAGTATTTAATCATCCAAGTATAGGTAAAATAGATATTGACTAATTCATAGAGATCGAAGAGAGGGAGTCATGGATAACTTCATTCAAGGATTATTTGCTAAAGCGAGTTCTTTTGAAAAGCTAGAATGGAAAAAGGAACTCTTACAGAGAGTATCATGTTACATTATGCAAGACGAAGTATTACTTTGGAGAGGGTTCTCTATGTCCCTTTAAAGATGCATCGACAAGGATGAAGCTAAGAAAATCCTAGCAGATGCTCATGAAGGGAGTTATGGCGATCACACGGGGGTCAAACTTAGCAAATAAGGTTCTTCGCTTTGGATATTTTTGACCAACTATCAACCGAGACGCTACAGAATACTCAAAAAAACGTGACAAGTGCAGAGATTTATAAAGATTCCTTGAGCACCATCCAATGAGCTTTGGTTAGACCATAATGACTTACGGTTTAAGAATTTAACATCATTAGAGTGCCATCGATTTCTCAGGGAGGAGCAAAATGTACATTCATTGCAGTGGACTACTTCACGAAATGGGCTAAGGTGGAGCCTCTCAACATGATCACTTCGACAAAAACGATCAATTTCCTAGCAAAGAACATTTTATATAGGATCAGAGTGCCATCGAATAAAATAAAAGATAATGGCGCTCAATGCAAAAGTATGGATTTGTGAATTCTATACTCGACATTGGGCTGAGAACATCTTTATAGTGGTAGTACATCCGAAAGTGAATGGATAGGTGGAGGCACCGAAAAAAATCATCAAACCCATCATAATGAAACAAGTGATGTGAGCTAAGGGCAACTGGGTAAATAAATTATCATTAACATTATATGCTTACGGACAACCTAGAATTCTACAACCAGGCACACTCCATTCCCATTGGCCTATGGAACTGAGGCCATGGCATCAATTGAAGTGGAAGTCCTTTCTTACATATGGATGCATTACAACCCTAAGGTGAATGAGGAATTGTTACTATCATCTCTTGGCTTGGTGGAGGAAAAGCGAGAAGAGATTAATTTAAGGGTAGCTTCTCATCAGTAAAGAGTAGCAAGATAGTTCAATGCCAAGGTCTAAAATCATACTTTCAAGATAGGCAATCTCGTTTTGAAATGGGTCTTTCCATGTAGGGACATGTGGAAATTGGGAATGACCCTACATGAAAGGGTAGAAGCTTGGAGACGACACTTTCAAGCTATCAACGTCGATAGGATCCCAATTCCACTGGCACTAAATATTGAGCATCTATGCTGCTATTTTACTTGATTTTTTTTAAGGATTTCATTTCATTTAGACAAGATTTAGTATGACAAAATTTTCCATTGTATTTGGAATAAAGTAAGGTATTTGAATCAATGGAACCATATTCTTAAACTATGACTTTGTGATGCAATATCAGTGGCACAATTATACATTCTTTTTTTTGAAAATGGGATGTCTAGGTACTCGAGGATAAATAGCAAATCCTTCGGACAATGATCAGTTTATTGGAGTATAATCAAACTGGGGGCAGATCGAATAATTCGACTCTACACATCTTATCTTTGACCAATGCCCAGAGATATGGGAAGTCATAAATAGATGCCTAGAGGCAGGCATCATAGACATCGATAACTAAAGATTGGCATTGGTTTATAATTGAATTTTTGCAGGCATAGTATCATGTTATATTAGTGTTGAGCCAAAAAGGCATAACACCCCAAAATGAATCGAAATAGAGAGACCTAGCTATAAACAACAAAATAAAGTAAGAAATGCATGAAATTTTTATAGTGGTTCAGCAAATCTAAGGTCTATGTCCACTTTGCGACAATATAGTGTTATATTATTACTTAGAGATTTTCTCACAAGTGCATGAGTTTTACAAATCTAATAGCCTAGAACAGAAATAATTAGCTTCCTTTGCGACAATATCATGTAGAGAAAGAGAGCAAAGAATGTGAAGTGATAAAAGTTTTTTTTGAGTTGTCATATGCTTGTTATTTATAAAGAAGTCATCCAATGAAATCATCGCATCTTAAAATACCAAGTCTATCTTCAGATTTGAGAATGTAGGTAGGGAGACGAAGCCCCTTAGCCAATAAAATCATCTCGGTGCTGATCAAAAGTGGTTGATACCGACTTGATTTTATGATGGCAGGCGGTGCCAACTTTGTTTACCTGGTCTTCTACCTTCGATCTATAAAGCTCCGAGTGCTTTTTTCTTAGAAATCAAGTCGTTACCGAGAGGTCCTGGCATCTTCAGTACTCATTCTTTTCTTTTGAACTTCTTTGGATTTATTCATTTACTCCTTCTGAAATAGGCCCGAGGATGATCATTTTAGCCAGCTATCTATTGATCAAGATTTTAGAGCTCCTAAGAATGCTTAAAAAGAGCTTGGCACCGACCTAAAAGAGGTCGGTACCTACCTGATTTTCTGCTTCCTTTTGTGCTCCAAACTCTTGAAGCCCCTTCTATTGCCCTTCCAAGCATACCTCTAAGTACTTAAACCATTCCATTTGCACCTTGATATCCAGATTCATTTGAAAGCCGCTTGGTCTAAAAGCTAGATAACACTTTCCCCTCAGAGTATGCTTCTATTGGAGACAAAGCATGCTTTGGAACAAGACAAGCATATACCATGGTATATTCAAGTTTGTTGATTATCCAGGAGTTGCTTTAAAATGTCATATCTATTCTGTGGGCATCTTTTCGATTGCTTTTAAATAGTAGTTGTTCTATTCTTCATGTTAAGGTCAAGGTCTACACCTTGGAGATTGTTCTATGCCTTAGACAGTTAGGAATTTTCTTTCCTTTCCCTTTCTTTCTTTACCTACTCATATTGAGCCCAAAATTTCATGCCGTTATCAACCTGATTAGGTGGTACCGACCACTTCTGCTAAGTTAAAACATCTTATAAGTATAGAATATTTAGCAAAATTTTAACATGTGCCTTCATATTTTCTTCCTCCCTCCCTTTAGCTTTGTGACTCTGAGCTCCTTCTGTGACCTAAACTCCGCAGCCCAAACCACTCACCATTAAAAAACTCAATTCCGTCGTGGACCACTTGAAGCAGCTACCACCACTAGATTCTTGTTCTAATCGCCACTGACCTTTTCAAAGATGTCATGCCTGATTTCTTCAATCCGGATCCAAAGTCAAAATCTTAGGTGTGTCGTCATCACCTTATGGTGGTGGAGTTCATCACCGCCATAATTTTAGGTCACTGTGGTCAATGGGTGGCTAGAACTTCAACTTAGTGATCGATCTCTTTATTTTCCCTTTGTTTGTTGCATGCCCTAGTTTTCCCTATCGAACTCATGCTTGGGTTAGAGTGAACACATGCCAATCTCAAAAATTCAGCTGCTCCATGTCGACTTGGTGTCGACATTTATTTGACCTTGGGTCAATCAAGAGGACTTGAAAACTTGTCGCAACCAAACTACTTCGTTTTTCAAAATGCATGAACTGCATCCTACTAAATTTGGGTGATCACTTTTTGTTCCAAATTCCAATGGAATGGTTCATTTCCAAAGAATGATCGCATTGAATGCACTTTGATATTTGAACAACTCCATTGCACAACATCTTCAACCACTACACTTCCTGTATTCTTGCAAAAGAACACTCTGCGTCGCTTTGGACAGTGGTTCTATTAGCGATTATTCGACGATAACGGGTAAGATCTGACATATAGTTCCATCGTGCGATAAGGCTCGTTTACCAGCACGATCGAGCTCTCTACATAGAAAGGTTCTTTCATCATGTACAGGAAAAATGCTCAAACCGTATAGATTGACACTTTCAATTGCCTCGGTCGACATTTAGAATTCGATTGGTCAACACACGTCGAGATTCTTTGGATTCTAAGCGCCAGTCACTTGGATTCACAACTAAAACTAAATTCTAAAATAAAACATACCTGACCTTATTCAACATTGAGTTTTCCAATCCAGAATGACATGCCACTCTCCCAATTTCAACATTAGCATCGGGCAATCAATGCCTTCTAAAGCCAAGTTTGATACCGCTCAAGCCTCAACGTCCACACCCGCTAACCTAGGCACTCGATCACTACTGAATTACAAAGGATGATAGTACTAGCAGATCCATTTCAAGACCAACCTCCTCCTCTAAACGAACTGATTGGCTTAAGAATTTTAGATGATCCTTCAAAATAAATGCCGATGATTCTACTTGCTAAGTCAAGCTGGACCATATGTCGACAACATGGAATTCCAAAAGGTGGTGTCTTGCTCTTAACAGGCAAGCGCACAATCCTCCAATGGTGTATACAGCCTGTAATAAGTACATATGCCTAGGCGACACGGTTTCACCCTTCAATCCATTACTCCGTATGTTCCTCAAGGATCTTAGGCTCGCTTCTATCAAGTCTACCCTAATGGTTATGCCTTGCTAACCTCCTTATACGTCTTATTCATAAACCAATTTCAGCGACCTATAACCTTTAGGGAACTCACACATGTCCTAAGCTTCAAACAACAGAGTGAGTTGCCTTCTCCTATGATCATTGAGGCCTGGTGTCAGTGTAAGGTCATCGAAGTGCTTTATAAAAAATGTTCATACTTCAAAAGGGAATACTTGTTTGTTCGATGCCCATACGACATCAACTGGCTCTGGCTTTCCAAAAGTAAGACTTCTTCCTTTCCACTCTTTCCCATATTTGGATGTTCACCGCCTAAGTGTTTAATTTGTTATCTACTTTCTTCATAGGTATCCCTACACGAGACATGAGTGAAGAGCACTCTGAGACTCTACAAACTCCTAAGAGAATTAGTATTTGATTCTACACCACTACCTACTTGTTGATGAATAAAAATTTCACCGATGCAATCTTCTTTATCCTAAATGCTTTGCCATTCCTACCGAAATTCCATCAAGAAGTTCCAGGATGCCAACCAGGTCTTCTATCCCCATTCATAGCTCCAGCAAAGATATACAAGTGGGTATTAGAAGCCCATCTGGCATAGAAAACATCAGTAGATCCATTGATAGATCAACGGAAATAAACTTTGTCGGTGAAGTGCAAGTGGAAATGGGGGAAAGAGTTGAAATGGAAATGATCCATGAGGGAAGAGAATGGAGAGAAGGAGGAAAGAAAGAAGAAGAAGAAGAAGGTGATGAAGAAGGCGACGATGATGATGACTTCGATCAAGAAGGAGACGAGTCATATGGAGAGACTCCCTAGAGGCTGCCTAAATTTCTATCATGCCACGTTTGTAGTGAATTGTGGTCAAGACCTCTCAGCAATTTGCAAAACCAAGCACGATACTAATAATTGAGGAAACTTCTCTAACCGATCACTCAAAAAACATATTCAACTCAATGAGTGAGCTCGACATTCCTATCGATGATTTTCTTAACGAGTGCTCTCTTGGTTTCAACTTCCCATCTGAAGGCATCCTAGTTGAAGGAGGAAAGACTCTATCTTTACTACCTTTCATACACTATTCGTAGAGTATTTAGGGGGAGTTATATCCCTCCATACGTTTCTTGGATCACAAACACACATTTATACATTCGTTCACATTATATTGTTCCAAAACTGATACAATCCCCTCTTTTATTCTAGGTACAATGGGCAAAGACCAATTTGACTATCTTCACCATGGATTTTTCGAGTAGAGGAAGCTAACCCCTAAGCAATATCCTCCGCGCTCTAGCTCTTATTAGGGATGAGAGACAGATGAAGAGAGAGCTCGAAGAAAGGAAAGAGAATGTAAGGAGGAAACTGACGGCTAAGAGGAAAGCGATTACAAGAAAAGGTAAGCAGAGGGGAGAGAATCTTACATTCATTGGAAACGAAAAAGATTCATGTGATCATCATGGTTCCTCTTTTGGCCTTCCCTCGCCTCAATCTCAACCATATCTCCCTCCACAGCAACAAACTCAAGCTTCACTTCCTCCAACTACCATAGTTCCTTTACCCACACAGTGTAAAAGATCTCTACTCGTTCAGCTTCTCCACCAGCATTGTCAACTCAAATGCAAGCTTCCTTCCTAAAACTTTGCTTGACTAGGGTCATGTTCGACTATGACCTCAAAGACATTCCTAAGGAAGAGGCAAATTGTAGGGTCAAAGGGATTTAGGAGCTTGTAGACTAAGAGTATAAATGGAAGAAACTTTGCTTTGCCCTTTCAAACATCAACCAGATTCTCAAACGGATATCTAATTGTTTGAGTCGGAGATGAAAAGCTATAATAGAATTTTAGAGGAGTATAAAAAGGATTTCTCCATGGTTGAGGAAGAAAGAAATGCAGCTCGGATATTGGGGAAGAAGGCCAAAGACTTGGTTAAAAAGATGAAGAACACTCACAATTAAGCTAAGATTGTGATGAAAAACTTTATACAAACCACAATTGAAGATAATTCCACTCTCAAAACGTAGCTAGCAACTAAGGACCTTGTCCACTTAGAGAAACACAAGGCTCTCAGAAACAAGGAAGCCAAGATCCAGAAACTCCATACCAATAAGGAGAAGCTTGAATCCACCTTGATCTTGGTTAAAAAAAAGAGAAATTAGAGGTAGGTCAACAATGCTACCACTGTGAACAGCCTGATTGAGATAAAGGAGAACAGACCAAATAAAAGGAAGACTTAAAGTCCACCCTTCAATAATTCTTCACCATCGTTATCGAATATAAGAACTTGAAGTGGCTAGGAAGCACATATGCTGACACTCTTGCCGATGCCCGAGAAGAGCAACTATGTCATGTAGAAGAGGCTAGTGAAGGCCTCATTGAAGATGAATTGAAAGGTAAGTACCTCGACGTCGACGACATTGAAAAACTTGAAAAAGGAAAAGCTTACTTGCCACGGAAGACGGCTACTTTCAAATTTGCTACTGGAGTTCCTACTAGTCCAAATACATCGGGGTTTGTAAAATCATAATCTCCACAGATCCAAGAGCTTGTAGTGCAGATTCCATCATTCGAGGAGGCCTACTCTAAGGCCACTAAGATTATTCCTGCTCCTTTAGCAATTATCTCAGTTGAAAACTACATTCTCCCCTTTGTCAATCAACTGACGCAACCCGCACTTGAAGAGGGGGAGATTACTAGATCTCTTGTCCAACAAGGGTGTAAGAAGATAAAGATACACAAGAAGTAGGCTCCTTAGTTAGCCTTTAATGATGGCGAGACAATATCCTTTTGTCTTTTTTAGGCTGTACCTTTTGCTTTCCTTTTGTACATAGGCCATGCTTATGTGGGACTGGCCCCTACATACATTGTGTATAAAGACTAAATGTAGTGAATAATTTTTTCTGTTTCAGTCTCTGTTCTGTTTATATTTTCGTACTTTACAATTTATTCCTGCTTATATACAATTTCCTTCATATATAATATAATTACTTGTACCACAATCCATTTGGATTATACATGCTTGTGTTTGTACTATGCTTTTACTTACTATAACTCTATACATATAAGTAAAATTCCTAAAATTACTTTAGTTATACTCTATTATCTAATTACTGTTACCAAAGAGTTTACATTTGGCTAAACAAAACTAATATTGAACCAACTGTGTGGTTATCCTAGCTTACGTTGATCGAGTCTCCTTCAACCATTAACAAGTTATATATAGACCGAGATTCATGCTTTTTGCTATCTCCAAGAAATAGCGGTTTGAACGTTCATATCATGACATCTCTAATCCTGCCAATAAATAGGCATGACTGTTATTTGTTACTCGGTATCCTGACCCGGCTATATTGAACTAATTACACAAGATAGATTCGATTGCCATTAAGAAGGATGACCACGGAGCGATGGCTATAGGACCTAGAAGTAAAGTTCAAATGGTTATGCAAAGCCTAGAATGAACGAAGTTGATATATAAACAATGCGGGATGCTAAAAACATGGAAAAAAAAACTTAGATTAACAAGGGTTCTGCATGACAACGTAGAATATTAGGGATCAGTATGATTGGTTACATAAATGGATGGGCATGTTCCAAGTAATGGAGGGATCGACATTATTGATGGTGCTTGGCTCGGCATAGATGGTTATCTAAGGGATCGACAAAGTATAGAGTTATAAGAGGGATCGGCAGAGTATAGAGTTATTAGAGGGTTCGACGGAGTATAATGGAGTAAGAGGGAGTGGTATGGTTGAAGACAATGGGCCGGCATAGTCTAATAAAGCATAATGAATTGGCATAGATTATGGTTGATAAGGTGGGATCGACATCATGTGATAGAGGTTGGAGAATAAGAATGATTGGCATGTTAAAGGGACCGGCATGAGCTAATATGGAGGGATCGACAATAGTGACTTAAAAAGGGGTTCAAACCAAAGATTGAGCAAAAGCATGAGCTCCACATATCCAATCAACATGATATTTGGAAGGCCATCATATCTAAGAATAAAGAAGCTTCCATAGGGATCGCTACCTTGAAATCAACTAATGGAGGGATCAGTACGGATCCATCTCCATTGGGATTTGGGCTTAACGCCCCTTATGGTGGGCCCATATGGGTAAGGAGGTCCTATAGCCGAAGTTTTAGATAGATTGGTGGTCATCTTCACCTATAAATACTGGCCTATGGGGTTATTCAGAGGATCTTTTCATGGCTGGTCACATTGCTCTTTTTATTGTAATCAACTCTCTTCAATTCTCCATTTTTTCTTGCTGTTTGCTACTGTAATCAAGATTATAGTTAAGCAATAAAGAGAATATTCAAAGTGGATGTAGGCAATCGACGTCGAACCACTATAAATCCTATTATTCTTGATTTCTATTTGATTTTCTTATTATTTTTCTATATTCCTCTGTTTTCATTTAGTTTTCTTTATTTACTTCTCTACACAAACTTATTCTTGAGTGTTTGTGGCCAATTTGGTTGCATACCTTTTGGTGCTTTCACTAGGAACCTGATTTCAGTGCTTTAGGTTCCCCTTTTTTGCTACTGGATTGAGAAAATCGCTCGAAATAGATCCATAGCCATTTTCAAAAACTTACGGACACTACTCAGATTTACTAGAATCTATGCAAGGAAATCGATAATGGTAAGGCATACCAGATCAACTTCTCATAATGTGGATGGGAATGAAACTGCCAGCATTCAACAATGAGCCCCAAGCAACCAACCTACAAATTTGAATGTGAAGCCTACTGAAGTCCAGAACCTTTCTGATTTTATAACCAGAGATGAATTTAATAACTTGATGAGGGAGTTGATGGAAAAACGTAGGTAGCTGAATGAGAAAATTCATACTAATGCTAGCCCAATAAACCAAATTTCTCAACAATAGCGTGAGAACGCCAGAAGGGATACCACTTCTTACTCGACATCGAAGAGTTTAACCTCATCATATGAATACTACAGGCATAGGCGTTGTAGGGTCGAAGGTGAACAAGCAGAAACATGAGAGCGTCGCTTGGTAGACCAATATGGTCTGCCAAAACGGATTGGTGTCAATCCCTCCATAGGGATCGGTATTGATCCCTCCTCCAAAGGTGGGATTCCCCCGCAACACTTGGGGAATCAAGTAAGAGTTGTTTTTGGAAGCTTGGATGTTGGAGTTTAACTAAATGCTGACCAAGTACCCCACCGGAATGACGATGAGATAAATGCAGAAGGTGCACGTTAAGGGATGGTGGACCAAGTAGGCATGAAACGGCCCGTAGACATCAATTGGACCATTCACGTGAGGTGGAGCTTGACCACTGCTTGGCACCACCCATCCAAACACTAGATTTGTCGGCAATGGTCAGACAGTTGGTGAGAGAGAACTAGGTTTGACAAATGATGACTAGGAAATTTCGAGGAGCCATACCCCATTTACGGATAATGTTTTGCATGTGGAATATCCAAGAAGGTTCAACATGCCTTCAATGCCTGCCTATGAAGGAAAGACCGACCCTAGGTAGCACATTATGAGGTATGAATGGTTGATGGATTCAGTAAGAGCCAATGACGTGACCAAATGTAGATGCTTTCCTACAACACTCTTTCGAATAGCGACGATGTGGTTTACAAGACTTCCCCCGTGATCGATTTCAAGGTTCGATGAATTGCAACTAAATTTGTAGAGCAATTTCAGATCCATGCTACTCGTCCTAAAGATGTGATGTCGCTTTCCAGCATAATCCAGGCTCCGGGGGAATCGTTGAAGGACTATTTGGAAAGATTTCATATATCCACTACAGAAGTTAGTAATCAAAACGATCATGCTATGCTTATGGCCATGACGAGAGTGATTGGTCCGGAATCTGAGTTTGGTGATTGGCTAGCTGGAAAACTGCTGGCCACATTGGAGTTCTTCTATTCAAAGGCAGCTTAGTTTCTGAGGAAGAAGGAAGCCAGGTCCTCTAGGAAAAACAATGTCGTGGGGCTGAAAGGAGAAGAATTACAAAGCAACATTACAACAAATCAGTCCAATGATAGTTTCGGGAGAGTCCAATTTATTGTTCAGAATAAGCCGAATCAACAAAAGAGAAATGAGGATAGGAATCAAGACTGGAAGAGGGAGCCTGGGAGACTAACACCTAGGATTCCTATTCATGACAACTACACACCTCTATACACATCTTTGGAGAATATTTATCTATCCACTTGTAATTATAAGAAGCCGCATCCAAAGGAGCCGGCAGAGACACAGAAACATATTGGAAATTTCTATCGATTTCATGAGTGTTATGGGCACAATACGAATGAGTGAAGGCATCTCCAGAATGCTATCAGGAAAAGAAATTGTAGCGGTTTGTAAGATATCCGTAGGATGGCAGACATAGGACATCTGACCCCAATCGAGGACAAGCTCCGTGTAGGGCTGAGGAGCCTGTGCGAACCAGTGGGAGACTAGTGATAAACACTGTAGTTGGAGGACCATACTCTGCGGATAGAAGTCGGCAAGAAATGAAGTGCTATGCTAGCACGATAAGGCATGTGGACTTTGAGTATTGCTCAAATATAGAGGATTAAGCTCCGACTAAGAAGTAACACACGATGACTGATGATATAGTGTTCAAAAGCAGGGATTTAGATAAAGTAGAGGCTCGTACAATTAACTCGATGGTCATTTCTACCATGATTGGTCTTGCTTTGGTGAGAAGGATTTTAGTTGATTGTGGAAGCTCAGTGAATATTATTTTCAAGAAGGCGTATGACCAAATGAGAATGGAAGCTAAAGATTTGAAACGATCTAAAGCTCACATACATTGTTTCAATGGTGTGGCGACTGAAGCTGTTGGTTATGTGGAGTTACCTACTAAATTGGGGGAAGGTGAACTTAAGACAATGCAGATCTTGTCGTTCATTATTTTGGATGTTGATTCACCGTACAATGTTTTTCTAGGCCGACCAGTCTTGGTTGAATTTCGGGCCGCTCTTGCCCCATGGTGTTTAAATTTAAAGTTTCTGACTGATAATGGTATAGGAGTGGTTCATGGTGATCAGGCGACTGCTGCTATGTAGCTGAGTTGAGGGAAGCTCAGCGCAAGGAGAAGGGAAAGAGTGTGGACAAATTTCTCTACATCCAAGTTAGTGAAGATTGACAATTGGCGCTTGGGGCTTGTCTTGGATACCATAGTTCTATAGAGATATAGATCTGAGGAGACGAAAAGGAGTTTAAGGAGACCAAGGCTGTGCTGGTTGAGCTGACGATTGATATAACAATCAACCACGATGACCTATCATGAGTCTTGAAGACTGGATCGTAGCTCAGCCCCTAAATGATGAGAGAACTCGCTAACTTTCTCTAAGTGAATCTAGATGTATTTATTTGGACTCACTCTGACATGTGTGGGATCTCTCCTACCATTGCGAGCAATGCATTAAATGTTGACCTAAAGTATGTTCCGATAAAACAAAAAAGGCGAGGCATGGATCTGGAGAGATCCGTCGCCCTTAAAGAGGAGGTGGATAGACTAAAAGTCAATGGGTTTATTCGCGACGCCCTCTATCCTGAATGGATATTTAATCCCCTGTTGGTGAAGAAGGCGAATGGGAAATAGAGAACATGCATTGACTATTTAGATTAGGCGTGCCCTAAAGATAGTTTTCCCCTTCCAAGGATTGATCAGCTAGTTGATTCGACTGTAGGACATGAATTGTTGTCTTTTATGATACGTACTTGGGGAATAACCAAATTTCGATGCATGTCCCCAATCAGGAACACACCAGCTTTGTTATGGATGTTGGGTTGTACTGTTATGTGGTGATGCCATTTGGATTGAAGAATGCCGGAGCAACCTATCAGTGCTTAGTTAACTGGATGTTGAAAGATCAGATTGTGATGACGATGGAAGTTTATATGGATGATATGATCATGAAGTCACGACAGTCAAACGACCACATTAGAGACTTGGCAGAGATGTTCGACATCCTCCAATATCACAACATGAAAATCAATCCTTTGAAATGTTCATTTGGTGTCGCGTCAGGAAAAATCTTGGGCTTTATTGTCATTTCTCATGGAATAGAAGCTAATCCTAAGAAGATTCAGGCTATTCGAGATATTCAAGCACCAAGAACCATTGAACAAGTCCAAAGTCTCAATGGGAAGGCTGCTGCCTTAAGTCGATTTATCTCTAGAGCAACTGACAAATGCTTTCCTTTCTTTGATTTGATTAGGAAAGGAAAGAGAAATTTCGAATGGACGCGGGATCACCAAGACACATTTTGAGCTCTAGTGAATCACTTAGAGAGACCTCCTGTCTTGTCAAAACCGGTAGACCATAAGGAGTTATACGTTTATTTGGCTACATCAACCACACTATAAGTGCCGCATTGGTTCGTGAGGAGAACTGGATTTAGAGGCCGGTGTATTACTTTAGTAAACAATTAATAAGAGCAGAGAGGAACTATCTGAAGATAGAGAAAGTGGCGTACTGCTTGCTGATTGCATCACGGAAGCTTCGTCCGTACTTCCAAGCGCATCAGATTAATGTTTACACCGACCAACCATTATGACATGTCATACATCGACCTGAGACATTTGGAAGGTTGCTTAAATGGAAAGCTCGGCCAGTTCGACATTACATATCTAACTTGAAGAGCTATCCAGGATCAAGCATTGTCGGACTTTATACCAGAATTTACTGTGCAAGAGATCTCTTAAAAGGTAGCAAAATCCCTACTGTGTGATGGAAATTGCAAATAGATGGAGCATCCAATGGTCATTGTTCTGGAGCTGGGATTCTGCTTATAACTCCAAAAAACTGATCGATTTTTATGCTTTGAAGCTTAATTTTCCTGCCACAAACAACAAGACTGGTTATGAAGCATTGATTGCCGGACTTAAATTTGCTAGAGAACTTAGAGTGAAGTCTCTTGAAATCTTTTGCGACTCACAGTTGGTCATGTATTAAGTTAGAGGAGACTATCAGGTAAGGGACAACGGCTTGCTTCGTATCTTACTCGAGTTTAGGAGTTGCTGACAGAATTCGAATACTATGACATTTCACATATCCTAAAAAACGGAGAGGCTGATTCATTGGCAAAGTTCGCTAGTATTGGCGATGCGCAATAGATAGGCTTGGTTCCTGTCGAGGTATTAAACACCCCAACTACTAATATGATGGAAGTTGATCAAGTAATGGAAGCAAAATTCAAAAGGAAATCATAGATGACATCGTTTAAAGATTATTTACTGCGTGGAATCTTGGCTGAAAGAAAAAATGAAAAGCGAAAAATTCTTCGCAAAGCTTCATGGTATATTATGCAAGAAGGAACTATGTATAGGAAAGGTTTTCCAGTTCCCTTACTCCGGTGTATCGCTCCTGATCAGCTAAAGCATGTTCTAAAAAAAGTTCACGGGGGAGAATGTGGCGACCACACTAGGGGGCAAACTCTGGCGAAGAAGATACTCCATTAGGGATATATTGGCCAACTATAAACCGGAATGCTGCCGAATATGTATGACGATGTGACAAATTCCACATATACGCAAAAGTCCTAAGAGCTCCGCCAACAGAAATCACGCAAATGGTCAGCCCATGGCCATTCGCTATGTGGGGTATTGATGTCATCGGCTCTTTACCAATCTCTAGAAGTGGTGCAAAGTATGCTATTGTCACGGTTGATTACTTCACTAACTGGGCCAAGGTGGAACCGTTAGCTACGATCACATCCAAGAAAGTAATCAATTTTGTTGTTCGAAAAATCATATGTCACATCAGTCTTCCATGAACTACTGTAATAGATAATGTGGCTCAATTCGATAATGCTGAATTTAAAAACTTTCGTCGAAATTATCATATTGAAAAGAGGTTTGCAACGGTCGCTCACCTTTAGGCGAATGGACAGGTTGAATCTGCAAATAAAATTATCAAGTCTATTCTGAAAATGCATTTGGTGAAGGATAAAGGAAAGCGGGTGGATTAGCTTCCTATGACACTTTGCGCCTACAGAACCACTCACAAGTCCACGACTGGTCATACTCCATTCGCTCTTGCTTATAGATCCAAAGTCGTTATTTCGTTAGAACTCAAAGTTCCTCCTCATCGAATGACTTACTACAATCCTAAAATGAACAAAGATTTTCTCATGGAACCTTTGGAAGATTTTATAGATGAGAGGCACGAGGAAGCCGATTTGAGAGCAACTGCACACCGACATTGAGTAGTTCGATATTACAGTACAAAATCTCCTGGAGTTTGAAATTGATCGATCATACTAATTCTAGATGGGATCAAACAAGATGAGCTCCATTAATTTGCTTGATTAACAATTCCAGTAAATGATCCAAAGGATGGGACACACAATAAGAAACGAATAAGACCGATAATCTAGAGATCGAAAAATTCCTACCTAGAATGTGGGACTGAAACGAAATCGAGGTGACCAAAAGGAGCATAAACATAAATCGAGCATTAACAGATCGCTCGCCAAATAACTCTAAGTCCCCAGAGCACAAACTTGAATATAAACATAAATTGCGTGTGAACCGACCGCCCGTGGAATAATTCTTAGTCCCTAGAGTGTGAACTAGAATATAAACAAAAATCGGGTATGCCCGCATGATAATTCTTAGTCCTCAGATGTGGACTGGAGTATAAATATAATTCGGGTGTGAATTGTCTGCCCAAGAGATAACTCTAAGTCCCCAGAGCGCGGGCCAGAGCATAGACATAAGTCGGCTGTGAAATGACCACCCGCGAAATAACTCTAAGTCCCATGAGTGTGGACTAGAGCATAAACATAAGTCAGGTGTGAACCGACTGCCCATGAGATAAATCTAAGTCCCCGAAGTTCAGACTAGAGTATAAACATAAATCGATGTGAACCGACCACCCGTGAAATAACTCTAAGTCCGCACAGTGCGGACTGGAGTATAAATATAATTCGATTGTGAACCGACCACCCATGAGATAACTCTATGTCCCCGAAACGCAGACTGGAGTATAAACATAAATTAGGCGTGAACGACCTCCCATGAAATAACTCTAAGTCCCAGGAGCACGGACTGGATTATAAATATAATTCAAGTGTAACCAATCCCACGAGATACCTCTAAGTCCTCGAAGCACGAACTGGAGTACAAACATAAATCGGGTGTGAATTGACCGCCCGTGAGATAACTCTAAATCCCAGGAGTGCGGACTAGAGTATAAATATAATTCGGATGTGAACCGACAACCTACGAAATAACTCTAAGTCCCCAGAGTGTAGACTGGAGTATAAATATAATTCGAGTGTGAACCGATCACCCACGAGATAACTCTAAGTCCCCGGACTAAGGACTAGAGTATAAACATAAATAGGGTATGAATCGACCGCCCACGAAATAATTCTATGTCCGCAAATTGTGGACTAGAATATAAACATAAATCAGGTGTGACCGACCGCCCACGAGATAACTCTAAGTCCCGAGAGTGCGGATTGGAGTATAAATATAATTCGAGTGTGAACCGACCGCCCACAAGATAACTCTAAGTCCTTAAAGCACGAACTGGAGCATAAACATAAATTGGGTGAGAACCGACTGATAACTCTAAGTGTCCTTAGTGTGGACTGGAGTATAAACATAAATCAGGTGTGGACCGACCGCCCGCGAAATAACTCTGAGTCCCCAGAGTGCGGATTGGAGTATAAACATAAATCAAGTGTGAACTGACCGCCCGCGAGATAACTCTAAGTCTGCAAAGCATGGACTGGAGTATAAATGTAATTCAGGTATGAACCGACCACCTACGAGATAACTTTAAGTCCCCGAAGCGTGGACTATAGTATAAACATAAATTGGGTGTGAACCGTCCGCCCACAAATAACTCTAAGTCGCCAGAGTGTGGACTGGAGCATGAACATAAATCGAGTATGGACTAATCGCTCGTAAAATAACTCTACGTCCCCAGAGTATGGACCGGAGTATAAACATAAATGAATAGATGAGTGGATTGCGACCGTTCTCTATTCTGCAAACTCGATGAGTGGATTTCGACCGTTCTTTGTTCCATAAAGTCCAACCTGAAATGAACAGAAGGAATACATACTACTAAAAGCTGAATATGATAGCTCACTACAGCTCCGGCTTAATGTTCAATACGAATTAAGGCAACGATCGCAAGGAGGCATTGAGATGAAGATAGTGAATTGTTAACAAAATTTGCAATCAGCAAATTACAAGTACATTGAAAGAAAATTAATCATTCAACTAACGAAATAACAATTCACACGATGTTTAATCGAAAATAAAAAAAATTTATGCACAAGTGTCAAAATTGTAGTACAAGTTATGTCAAAAAACCAGGATTCATACCCGTACACCTACAACTAGGGAAAGAAATAATTATGCAAATTATATACAATGATATGAAGTAATAGTTACTTCTTAGACTTTCTTTCCGTTTAGGATTTTTCAGGGGTGGAGGCGCTCAAATTTCTCTTTCGAGATCCTTTGTCGCCCTTGGTCGGAGTGCTTGTGGAAGAAGGAGGGATTTTACTAGGAATCGACCCACCCGATGGAATAACTTGCAATGGTACAAGATCAAGACCATCAAATGCCTCAACATTTCCTCGTTCTCAATCCTTTACTTTATACTGGTTTTAGTGCTATGCTCTGAAGTCCCAGTAATTATTACATCATTTGGGTCAACGGCCGGGAGCATATCTTTAGTTTTATCTTCATCAAGAGCATGGATGATTTGGGCATCGGGCCTCGGAACTTCAAAAGTAGCCGAGTCCTCGACTGCTTTCTCATGCTATTATGCGGCAGCATCACTTTTAGGAGTCATATCAAGGCCTGGAAGACCTGCAAAGTTTATCAAAACACGGATATTAGTTAAAAGCCATTGCACGTGAAGAATAAGAACTTTTCATATACGAAGAAATTTATTATGATACCAGCATCCGGTTGACTTTCCATAGTCGCCAGCTGCCTCCTTCGAGGATGAGAGATAGCATTTATGGCCTAAAGCCAAGCTTACCCAGATCATAATCAAGAATCTGCTCCATGTTATGAGAAGTTGATGGTCCGGCTACTTGGATTGAAGAGGAACCCTTGGAATCAGTTTCGAAAGACTCGACAATATCCTCTCCACCTTTAGTGGGTGCGGGAGCCTTGAAAAATTGAAGTTTAGCGGTGGCTAGATCCGAAGGCTCGTTCCCTCAAAGAACTTCTCTCACTAATTTTTCTTCGTTAAATTTTGCTTCTCCTAGCTCTTCTTTCTTTATCTTAATGATATATTCCTAAGAGTCGGCAAGCGATTCGAGGTCGCCAAGAAAGCTTAAGTCACGGTGGAGCACGACCTCTGCATTATATTCGATAATCAGTGGATCGAATAGGTCCTTGATTTCATTACTACTAGACTCCATGGCGGCTTCCACCTAAGAGTTGGCTTATTCAAGCGTCTCTTTTCTGCCCTCCTCTCGGGCTTCTTTTTTCAGAGCTTCAATTTTGGCAAACTGTTGGTCAAGTTTTGTTCTCTAGCTCCTTGCCTCAACGACTTCTTAGCAGTATTTTTGCGACTTCTCCTGAGCTTCAATCTTTTCCTCCTTTTCCTTTTTCAACATTTCTTCGAGCTCCTCAATGCAACGAGCTAAAGCATCTTTCTCCTTCTGCAAGGAGTCCTTTTCTAAGGCAAGTGTTCTGCTACGTTGAAGTGCCGTGTTGAGTTCTTTTTTGTGTGTAGTTTCAAGATGGCTCACCGCCTCTGTCGTCTCCTTGGCGTTCTTTTCAGCTTCGACAAGCTAGGCTTTGAATTCAATCAAATCAGTATCCTGGTGCTTGATTATATCTTTGTCGTGAATGACCTCTAACTTGAGACGATCTATTTCATGTTAATGCTCTATGGAAACTTTAGAAACTTTCTCTACCAAATGAATAAATGACTCGTGTTAAACAAATACGTCGTTCACACACGCTAAAGTGCTTTCCTTGGCATAACTAGGGATAATGTGAATATAAGGGAGGAATTTGAGACCGTCGAAGGAAATCTTTAGAAAAGTGGTTTTGAGTTCAGCCAACTTTTCTGCTGTAGAAGAGTCAGAAGCAGTAGCCGGTGGGAGTGGATCAGAAGTGGCCAGTGGGTGCTTGCCAGATCGACGCTTATGAGACTGCCTTGAACTTGAAGAGCTAGAATGTTTCGCATGGGGTGCGGCAACATGAGGGCTGCAATAAGAAGATTTTTCTCCACTCTGAACCTGATGATTAGAATGTTCGCCCTAATAAGACGCGTGAGATTGAGACTTTCTCTTAGAAGAGGAAGAAGACCCCTTTGAGTGAAATCTTTGTCTCATCCTTCATCCCTTTCTCTACGTCGAGTGGACTCAGAGTCCCGACTTGGGCGATGATAGGCAGAAGAACTTTGGAGATGACTGAAGGCTCGTGATTGAGACATTGCACCTAAAAAGAACAAATAAGATCGTATTAGAAGTTGTCATATAAGAGATTAATAACAAGTGTATACTGGAGCGCAAGTGATTGTTGAGTGTCCTAGTGTTCCCCCCAACGAAATGGTGACGGCAGCTTTTATCACCAGCGTGCCCTCCCCTCTATTTGAAGGTTGGGTGCCTTCACCGCTTCTCGTAGGAAAGTTAAGTCCTTCGAAATTTATATTTGGAAAATCGTAGGACATAATTTCATCTGGAATTTGAAGATTGGAGAGTCCTTTTAACGAGCTTTCCAAATGCTGAGAAGATGATTCCTCTTTGAGAGGAGTAATCATGAACTCAGGGTCTGATGCAATCTTTCTTCTGTGTATCCGGTGCACAAACTTATTTTTTCTCTTTCGAGGTGTTTGTGATTTCGTAACTTGCGATGGTCCAACCATCAACGCTTTTTCAAGGCCTGCATCGTATTATCCTGGTTTATCAACTTGGGAATCTTTGATTCCTCCCTCTTCAGTATCTTCCCGAGTTCCCTCAGCGGGGGCACGATTGGGCTGATTGTTTCCTCTCTTTGTTCTAAAATAATCTTTGGAACGATTGGGTTGATTTTTTCCTCTCTTCATTCTAAAATAATCTTTGGAACTGCCTTGCTTCCAGGAAGTTTGGTTTTGTTGCCGTCTTCTAGTAGCTCAAACAAAGGTAGCAGTTCGTAGGTTATGAGGAGTTTGATATCTCGGTCCTAAACGGGGGTAGTGCAGATGGCAGCGACGGCTCTAGAGAACTCGGCGCCTTTAGGACATGGACGAACACCAGAAAGAACTCCAGATGGTAATAAATTTAAAGGAAAGGTTGTGACTTGAGTCAATAAACTTGAGAGAGAAATGGAAGTAACACTTACGTCCTTCTAACCATCTTCTTGCGTATCCGGTAGGGCATCGCATGTAGAACCATTCATGTTTGAATAATGAAAGCTTGTTCCAAGAGCCCGTCAAGACTTGAAAATTTGGTGAAGGTTCAAGGAAGACATAAGAAGGTCTTCCCGATCATCTTTTGAAGTTATAAATAAATCTGATGTCTTCAAGAGTGAGTGGATGGAACAAAACATTCATAATAGCAAGAAAGTCCCATGAATGAAGGCATAACTATTAGGATGCAGTAGTGTAGGGGCAATCCAAAGATATGTCGACATCTCCTGGGCAAAAGAGTTAAAGGGTGGAACGCATCAATTCCAGTACATAAATTTGTTGCACGTTGTATATCCAGCTGGGGGAAAGTGAGCTCTTTCTTGCCTTGTAGGAACTAAAACATACTCAAATAGAATCCCATGGATTGAGCACAATCAACGAAGAGCGGCTTCGCAGATTCGAGAAGCTTGTGGATCAACAAGGTTATCAAGGATAATGGCACCCTCAACGGCATCAGGAGCAGGGCTGATGGTTCTTGTCGAAAGGATAGGAATATCAGAGAAGAAATCGATTTGTGGATTAGAAGCTTCTGGTTATTGTGTATGATGGCTTGGAGAAGGCCTTTCGGGTATAGTGGTAGGACTTGACTTCGCTTCAGAATCGATGTGTCTCGTTGTCGAACTGGAAGACATGTTAATTGAACGCTTCATGCGTCTGGAATCTATATCAGCTATACTCAGTAGATAATCAAAATTAGAAATAGTAACTTTTTCCCCCATGTTAAGTGTGAAGTAGTGTCATGTCGTGCAGTGTGAAATAGACATAAATAGTTTGAAATTAAAATGGCAAAAATGAAATGATGAGACTTGGAGTTTTGCCTCTTGAGATCGTCATCGCTGACCATCTCAATTGGCGAGAAAGTTGATCGGCAACGAAAGATTTTAGATCGACTATCGGCATATTGAATTATGAAGTATGTTATCTAAGTTCATTAGCAAATTTATTACTTAGTCCATTTTGAGAAGTTCAGATGTTTGGTTGTTTAATCTTAAGTTCGACGGTCCAAGTAAGCAAGTTATATTGTCCATTATCATCTTATATTCGAGTTTATCAAGGCAAGCTAGCATTGATCGTTCGAATGAGTTAACTTGGATTAGTTTACAAAACATATTCCGATCCCTAGCATTTTTACGTCGATCCCTTCTTCAACACAACTTCCTACCAATCCCTCAACCTTATTACCAATCCCTCATCTTAGCTATTTCCTACTGATCCTTACAACAAAGCAAACAACACGATCCCTCGTCAATGCTGATTCCTACCGATCCTTATACCAGAGTAAGCCTACCGATCCCTTTCCTGAACCTACCCTACACCGATCCCTTACTTTAAATCCTCCTCACCGATCCCTCTTCAAATTTTCCTTCATCCCATCAACTAAAGAACATAACCTCTATCGATCCTTATCCCATACCGACCCCTACCATCGCCATTCTATCCTATACCGAACCCCGTTGTTCTTCCTTCCTAACTTCTTCCCCATTAAAGGCCTTCAGCCGAACCATCCTCTTTCTCCTTCTCCTTCTTCTTATTCTCCTCTCCCTCATATCCATCTACCTAAGCGACGCTCGAACTCACCACCTTATGCTCACGTTAGTAGCTCAAGATTAACAAATTAATTGCCTGATTAAAAGAGATTTCATACCTATGTATATCAAGTTAAATTAAAGGTGAGCGTTTGAGGTTTGGATTGAAGATGAAAGAAAAGTGACTTTTAGGATTGCCCGATTTCATGTTTAGATTTAGATTTAAAGCTGGAGAGTTTTCGTTCGTCGAAGAGATTTTGCAATAACCTGGATTTGACAGAAAAGCTTATGTGTGGGTAAGGGAAGTAAAAGCAAGTGAAATAAAAAGTGAAGGAAGAAAGGAAGAAGACTTATATATATATATATATATGTATGTATATGTGAGGAGATAAGAAGGAATCAGTCGTAGAGGGTTGAGCAAGTCAAAGAGATAGAGGATCGGAATTGAACCTGCCGATCCCTTTTTGCGTTGCCCTAGCAAGGAATCGGCATGTCGAATGCCGAACCTTCCATAAATAAAATAAAGAAGAAGAAAAATGAATAAAACAAAAAAGAAGAAATGATGAACAAGTTAAAAGTGAATGACGATCGTTATCGTGAAGGCTTGACTGCAAATGTGAACATACAAAACATTATTAAAATTGGCAACGACCTGTGAATGTTCAAACACGTGCAGGAGCCAACAATAGAAACGTGTATACGAATATGCATGGAAATGGTTTAAAAGTTGAGTCTTTTTGAAATCAACAGAAATTACAATCAAACCTGAAACTTTAAATTTTGAGATTGGATCAGATAATACAAGGTTTATAAGTCATGCATGATCAAATTTGTGTATGCTAACGAAATACAACGTCAGACTTATATTATTGACAGTCGATAAAGGAAAAGCAACCAATCAGGAAGCTGGATGGACTTCTTTCCACCAGTTTAGAATTTATTCAATTCAAAGCACGTCATGTTACTCACAAGACGTAATTTGGGAGGCAAGTGTTACTCGGTATCCTTACCTGGCTATATTTGACTGATTGCGCAAGATATATTCGATTGCTATCAAGAAGGATGACCATGGAGCGATGGCTATAGGACCCGAAATCAGAGTTCAAATGGTTATACGAAGCCCGAATTAAATGAAGTTGATATATAGACGATGAAGGATGCTAAAAACTAGAAAGCAGCTTGGATTAACAAGGGTTTGACATGGAAAAGTAGAATATTAGAGATTAGTATGATTGGTAACGTAAGTGGATGGGCATGGTCAAAGTAGTGCAGGGATTGGCATTGTTGATGGTGCTTGGCTTGACATAGATATTTGGAAGGCCATCATATCTAAGTATGAAAAAGCTACCGTATGGATCGCTGCTCCAAAATCAACCAATGGAGGGATCGGTATCGATCCCTCTCTATTAGGATTTGGGCCAAGCACACCCTATGGTGGGCCCATATGGTAAGGAGGTCCTGTAGCCAACGTTTCAGATAGGTTAGCGGTCGCATTCACCTATAAATACTGGCCTAGGGGGTCATTCTGAGATCTTTACGTGGCTAGTACATAGCTTTTTTTATTGTAATTAACTCTCTTCAATACTCCATTATTTCTTGCTGTTTGCTATTGTGATCAAGATTATAATGAAGCAATAAAGAGAATATTCAACGTGGACGTAGGCAGTCGACGCCGAACTACTATAAATCCTATTGTTCTTGATTTCTATTTTGATCTGCTTATTATTTTGCTATATTCTTTTGTTTGGTTTAGTTTTCTTCATTTACTTCTCTACACAAACTTATTCTTGGTGTTTGTGGCCAATTTGGTTGTAAACAATATTCTCCATCGATTTCCACCACTTAACTTTGGCCAATCATGTCTTACTAAGCCATGACTGAGATCATAACATTTTGTAATTCTATCATGTACCCAGTCCTATCTTTGGGACTTGGTGTTCCAGATGCCAAAATCTTATCATCATTCCTTGACTTGGCCTACCTTCGAACATTGGTAAAGGTTAATAAAGTGGGGCAAATTATCTGATTGCCCCCATTGGGATTATACTCTCCTGGTCCTTATCTTGGACCATAGGAATTTGACAGTACCTATTTCCAAGTACTAGTTTTCGATCTCACCTATTTTTGGGCGTTGATCGAAAGCACTCAACGACCATCCTCTCTTCTTTTCGGCCGAGCATGTCTTGCTGGGTCGCAAGCACGATCTTGGAAATCCCGATTATGCACCAGTTCCTATCTCCGAGAATCGGTGCTACGGAGGCCTATCTTTGGTCATCCGCTCTAAGGATCACCAGTCTTTGGGCCTTGAACGAGAGTGACCGTCCTTACTTATCCTTAGCCTAGCTCGTGCTGCCAGGCCGCAAGCATGATCATTAACTTTTCAACCGTGCACCAGTTTCTATCTCTAGACACTGGCGCTTTTAGCTACCCAGCTTTGAATATCACTTATTGACTTTGTCTATTTCTAAGCAATAGTCAACACTGGAGGGATAGGGTTGAATTATCCAACCAACCCATGTGATTATACCCAATTGTCTTGATCCTAGACCAAAGGAGTCTATGCATATCTCTAAGTACCTAACAATACCGCTAATCGCCCAACACATGGTTTTGCTTACAAGAACACGTTTATATTGGTTCAAGAAGCTAACTTTTATTTATAAACAAAAAAAGTGGCAAGTCCTCCCTTATTACATTGCCTAAAATTCACTAGAGTGACTTATTTGCATAAAGTAAAGTAAATAAATCTAAGTGAAATAGCATCACAATAGGTTGTTATTCCCTGCTCATGGAATTAGGATTCCATCAATAGTGGCCAACTTAAAAGTTCCATCACCAAGCTTTTGTTTGGTCACATAAGGACCTTCCTAATTTAGACCAAATGACCCATACTCGGGAGAACTTCTTTCAAAATGAGATCCCCTACCTCCAAAGTATAGTTCTGTACCTTGGTTTTGAAATGTCCTACTACTCTTTTCTATTGAGCAGCTACCCTTAATTCAACATCCTCTATTTTTTCATTAATTAAATCAATGGATTCAAGTAAGAGTTCCTCATTGATCTTGGGATCATAATGCCTTTTCCCTTGGTCATAGATATCTTCCCCATCCCAGGGTTTATATATGACTGATGGAGTCTGCATATGCCTTATAATTCCACGAAGGCATTTTGACGTTCCTTTATCCACTCAAAATTTCCTTTTTCCTTTTTAAGGGCATCTTCATCTTCGGCTCTCTATTAGCCACCAATGAAACTCCAATAAAGAATGGTATATACTTATTAGTTGCCTTTGAGATGAGCCGACTCAATATGGCAACCTACCTATTCAGGCTTTATAACTCCTTCTTCGTGGTTGAAGCAGTCATATTGTAATACTCCCAAAATTAACAAGAGATTTAATAAGAAAACTAAAATAAAAGTACAACAAGGACTAGAAAGAAAATTTTCATAGATGTCCGAATTCGATGACGATACTTGCATCATTGCATTCGTAGTGATTTTATGGATGATTTACATTTTAATACTTTGGAATCAGAGTTAATACGGAGAAGTTGCAAAGTTGGAAGAAGAAAGAAAAATATAACTTCATAAATCAACACAGTGACCGGTCGACCCAAGTAGGTTAAAGGTCGATCAGTAGCGATCAACCTAAGGGGATAGGGAGTCGACCATGCCTGTGTAGAATTGGGCGATTATTAATAACTGATGACGTGGTTGAATGGCTATGATTTCTTACTTGGGTCCGAAGGCTTTGATAAGCAAACAATATTATAGTAAGGATTCTCTAACCTAAATCTAACGGGCTAAACTATTATGCAAACCCTATAAATTGTAGCCTAATCTAACCCTAATGCTCACATAACTCTCTACAGTTACTAAACATTACAAAAATTTATCCTCTTCCCTCACTTTAAAAATTCTTAAAAATAAAATAAAATCAACTTAGAAGAGCACAAGCTTTTGAATCGGGGCGGAGCAAGTAGGGATAACATGTGGATGAGCGATTCTAAAGCAAAAGTGGATAGGAAGAGCTTAGGCTTGAGGCGAATGGGAATAATTTTAGTAAGATGATTGTTGCAGTTAGTTTAATATATTTTAATTGATCTAGGGTGCTAGAAATCTATCTTGGACTATATAAAGCCTAAAATTGGAATGTGCAAACTAGACTATAGTTGAATCACTGTAAACAGTTAAACTTCTATTGATTTATACACCTATTTATTATTAAATTTGCAAACCCTAAATTGATAAACCTCAAATTTATAAATCCCTAAATTGGACAATGAGACATTGAAATTACAATCTACACCGATCAATTAGTAATTAGGGTTCAACGAAAAAGTGAACGACATCAATTAAATAGAAACCAACAATCGACTATTAAAATTAGTGAAACCTTAATTTTAGTATGTGATTGGTCGACCCTGACCCATGGCAGTCGACCAATAGCGGTCGACCGGTTAGGGTTAGCAATCGACTAGTACATGTGTAAAATGCGCAGTCCAAACCTCAACCAAAGACCCATGTTTACTTATTATATATATATATAGCTTAACTTTTTTAAGGTTTATTTAAACATACTTGGATTTATGTTAGGACTTATAGGAAAGCTAGTTCCTAGGAGCAGATGCTAGGTCGTTGTGGTGTTGGGTAAGCATTGTTTACCTAACTCGGAAGCAAGTAATGAATTAGAGGCGATATATTTTCACAAATGGTACACATAGGAGTTTCCATGGTGTTGTAGCACTGACTAGGATGCTCGATGGGAGTGGTCAGGCATAACGAGAGTCCTGTTATGCATGAATATTGATGTGATATGATATAGTTCAGATAGAGGATCTCTACACGTGCGATAAGATGCCAATATTACGATCGAGAGGTGAATATGGATGTGGACGATGCGATACTTCGGTGGGTTAGCATTGTGGGTTTCCCTTAATGAATAGCAAAGTTACATGTAATTAGGGGGAAATTACCTCCCTAGTAGCTTAGGGGTGGTGATATTGATGGGAGTAGTTCCCTAGTAGCCCAGTGTGTAGGTTGCGAAATTATGGATCTTAAGGCTAATTAAAAACGAGAGGGATGAATAATGTTTTATAATTTTTGTAAATCTTTTTAAATTTCTTTTAAGTTTAATACCGAATCACATATTTTCAACATAGAATTATATCAACAATCAATCATTGATGCAATCATGGATAAAGTTAAAAAATAAATTAAAGAAGAGTGTTAGAGAGATGACGCTAGAGATTTTATTCTGGTTCAGATTTCACCTACATCTAGTCCCGTATAGTTGCTTATATAGATTTATTTTCAAATTCCAACCTTTAAATGGGAAGAAGGTAAACCTAATTATAATCTTGGTTCTGAGGCTACGAGACACACCTTCCTAATTTTCTAGGCTCAGGGTACACCACCTTGATTTGGACGGGCTATAATCACACCCACTCGGATTTTCGTTCTACCAAGCACACCCAATTGATTTGAACATGAAAAGTGTCACCCAAGTATGCATGTAGAGTTTGATTATTTTTCCAAAGAAAATTTCTTGAATTCTAGAAACAACGGACTCTATAGCCTTTTGGACAACACTTTGATCTTTGATCTGAGAGAGAGATGATTTCAAAACAGTAAGAAAGTAGTATTGAATCAATACAGAAAAGTACGAATTGATTCTATTTGTATTTGAAGAGAATTTGATAAAATTTCAATGGAGTTTTCAAGAGTGTAAGAGGAGGGAAGAAAATAAGATAATAACTAACTGAAAATTCATCTGAAATGTCCTATATGTAGTGTAAACAGATGTGTCCATTTGCAAAGAGTTGTGATAAATAAACACTTTAATTCAAATTTTGAAAAACTAGTTTGCAGCATGTATGTCGACATACCTCCCGTTGACATCAAGAATGGTGCCAACACCCAATCAGCATGAAAGCACCACAAATCCAATAATAAAATCCAAACAGGATGAAGTAGAGAATAATATATGAAGAACGATAAATTAAAATTGAAAGAAATAGACATAAAGGGTTTTATGGCGGTTTGGTTGACTCTAGCCGACGTCCACTCTAATAATTTTCCATTTATTTATACTATTGATTACAGTTACAATGATTTGAATTTGAGTAATAAAAATGGCAGAGTTACATTAAGAGAGAAGAAGAAGAAGAAGAAGGAAGTACCTCTACAATGATATATCCATCCTATATTTATAAGGTGAAGACCCAGAAATATCCCACTGAACATCCGCTTGCAGAATCCCAAGGACCAGACGAACCCCTCCAAAAAAGATGGGGCCCACTAGGACCGATCCTAAGGATTAGTGCCGACCCCTATAGGGGTATCAGTGCCGATCCCAATTCTTTAAGGATGGGGTCGGCGACTCCTGGTGGTGGTCTCCTATAATGCCTTCTTCTTGTTTCTCGAGTTTCCCTGCGGTGTTGCCCAGGTGAAATTTGCAGATATCAATCGATTTCCGTTGAGTTGGGCTATTAAGTTAACTATCCATATCCATAGCAATCTGATCCGGTCCCTGCCTAGGGGAAGGGATAGATACCGCTCCCCTGGCGGGGGAAGTATCAATCCATACTTAGCCATTTTTTGGGTCCATTTGTCTGAATCTGCTTGACTATCATCCATAGCCTTGCCTATACCTGATTTCCAAATCTCATAATCATCCCTTTCGGCTTCCTGCCTTGACGATCATAAATTCCCTTTAGTTAAGTCCACCTGTGTTTTGCCTGGCCAAAAGGTGGGCTAACATTTTCCCTCCAAAACACGCCTTACGGTAGGAAGGTGTGTTTTGAATTACCATAAGTCCGAAGTCCATAATCGCTTAATTGCCAAATCCATGATGTTACATCCCGTATCTAAAGGCCAATAGCTAAGCGCTATGGATGCTACGGTCATCCACAGTATTAACTTCCAATGATGAATTACGGCAGTGTTAATGGTAGCCATAATATTAGAAGCACTTGAATATGAAAAAATCAAGATTTCCAAAAACAATAATTTTAGTGATTATATTTTAAATAAATCATACCGAAGTTACAAAAATCCCAAACGTAATCCCAGGCATTGATCAATTACAATTTACAACAATACGCCAAGAGCGACATATAAGAATGCTGCCTTAGATGATCAATGCAATATAGACATAACTGTCTTAATACACAAGGGAAACAATTTTAAAACAGAATCCCTAAATTAGCTATCCGTTAGCTACCTGCTCGTCTTCAGATGTTTTATTCGCCAAAATCTGCTAAAACCTGAAAACCTAAACCCTCAGCCTACTCAAATCAAATTTTGAGCACCCAAGAGTTTAAGGGAAAACAAAAACTTCGAGTCAGACTTAAAGCCTAGTATGAATAATTTCTATTACATCTCATTTTACTGATAACTAGTGAGACCGCACCGCATAATGGAACGAGCTTCCTCTCACTAATATCTCATTTCAAAACATATATTTTGCAAATCCTTTCCTGTAACCAAACTAGTTAATCAACCGATTATAATAATAAAATAGCATATCCAATATGCTAAACAGGAAATAAAATAGACTATCTATCTAAAATCTGAACTATCTGCTCTAAATTCGGAGCTATAAGCTCTTTTCTGGACTATCTGTCCTAAAACTGGCTATACCAAAATAGCAATTTCTTTTATGCTAGATAATGAGCTTTCTGCCCAAAATAGGTAAAAAGGGGTAGACTAACTGTCCTCAAGAATTTTGCAAGGTCCATTATGCTAATAAATGAATTATTTGTTCATATCAGAGCTGGCTACTCTTTCTGGACTAACTGTCCTGGACTAATTGTCCTCTAGGCTGACTGCCCTCAAAATGGACTAACTGTCCGAATTTGAATGAGCTGACTGCCCGAATTTTATTTTGGGTTAACTGCTCTACAATTATCGGAGCTAACTACTCTACAATTATCTGAGCTAGCTGCTCTTTAAAATTTTCCTTGAAAACCTTTTCAAAATGATTTAGTCCGTCAAATCATATATATATAAAAGGAAAAATATATTTTAGCTTTACTCTAAGATATTTTTGCCATATTATATATACTTTACTCAAAATAATGTTGACAGTGTTCAATAAGGATTGTCTATCCTTTAAAATAAGTTAAAGTTCTTTATACTTAAAGCACTTAGGCTATCTGCCTATTTCCTATATTCGAAATCTTTGTTTAAAACCTTCAAATAATCTTTCGAAAACATAGAAGGCAACTCTTCAAAATCATTCATAAAGCCCTTCGAAAGTATTGAAGTAACTCCTTCATATCCTTTAACAAACCTTTCAAAATCATTGAAGGTAACTCCTTCTAAACCATTTAAAAGCTTTCTTTTCATAAGCTTTGAAACATATGACACCCGCCTTTAAATCCTTTAAACCTTAGTCTTTCAAAAAGATAGCTAAACTATACCTTTCAAAATCAATGTACCTCAAAAACTTTCGAAGAAATTGGGTTCAATTTAAAATAGGTGGAAAACCTTTCAAAACCAATCAAAGTTTACTACTTTGAAACCTTTAAAATGTTTTGACTTAAAACATTTGGATTATTCAAAAGGGATCAGAAAAACATTGGAGTCGGAGCAACTGTTCCGAATCCTTCATAAAACCTTTTGAAATCAAACATTTTGAAATCAAACCTTTTGAAATCAAAATCTTTCAAAATCAAACCTTTCGAAATCAAACCTTTCGAAATCAAAACCTTTCGAAATCATTCGAAAACAATAAAGTGTTAGTACTGGAACTAACCCTTTGAAATCAATGGAGAGAGGGAACAAGTTTTAGAAAAACAAAATATAACCTTTGACTCCATCTGTGCCGCAAGGTTAGGAAGCGGCAAATATGTTTCCGACCTGGCCGGGAGCTATACCTTTCGACTTCGCTGAAAGGTTTCAATTAAAACAAGAAAGCAAACCAATCGAAACCTTTTCCTTTTAAACCTTTTGACAATTTCGAAAGCTAGCAGGTGTATTTTTCTTTAAAACAACACGAAACTTCATTTCTTCAGAAAGTTATAACCCTTCGTCCCCAACCTTTCGACTTCCTCCAATTCACTACGTACTAGTTTCCTAATACCATGTGTATTGGTATTTAGTCTAATCAGAAGGTTTGTTACCCTTTGACTTGGTCGGAAGGTCTGGAATGAAGATGGAAGCTCTTGCCGAAAGAGCTGAAATAGTGAAAATACTATTTGAAATAGTTTTTTTGTACCCCACCAGCCTTATTTGTCTAAATTTGATTGGCTGCCAGAATTTTATATTCAAAAGTGCAGCCGACTTCCTTGTTTGGATATTTGAATAATTTTAAAAAACCCCCTTTCTCCTTTATAATTATATAAAACATTTAAGTCCCATACCTTAAATAATTTTATATAATCATAAAAAAACTTTGAAAAATTTCAAAAGGTAAATCAATATGTTCTCTTCAACATTTAAAAATTTCAGATCCAAACAATAATTATTTTACCCATAAATAATTTTGTAATCCAAATAAACATTTTCTTCTTTAGAAAATTCATAACAATTCTACAAAAATTCTGAAAATTGAAACCCATCTCTTAAATAATGTTTAAATCATCATAAAAATTCGCAAGGCTAACGGATGTCATAATAGGGTTTTTATCTTAAAAAATTTCATAAAATCTATATGAATATATATAAATCATCAAAATGTATATATAATCTTTTATCATTCGAAAATATGGCAAAAATTTGCAAAATCATTTGGAATTAACCTTTAAAACCAAACAAAAATATTTAGAGATGTAAAAGTTATTCACCTTTGCTTTAATGATCATGGAGCTTGAGATTTGAATGAGACTGATTTGAATTTTCTTTCCTTAAGCTTCTCTTCTATTTTCTCTTCTTCTTTCTTCGTTAATGGTGGCTGGCCAAGCTTTTAATTTTCGAAAAAGAGAATGAACGTGTTTTTGGAAAACACGGCCTAAGGAAGATAATATAGGAATGGCCTCTTTTCCATATACCCCTCCTCTAATTCATTTTAAACTCTTCATTTAATTTATTAGTTAAAAGGACAACTACCTTAATTAAATCAAATCTCAATCTCCTAATAAACACTTTATTTTATTTAGTTTATTTAACTAAATTTCTTAAATAATGTTATAAAAAATCGAAGGTGTTGCAGACTCCCCTCCTTAAAGAATTTCATCCTCGAAATTACAATATGGCTCAAAACAAATAAGAAGGTAAACATACCATCAAAACAAGTCAGGATAAGTATCTTTAATCCTGCTCTCAACCTCCCAAGTACAGTTTCTATCATCGTCACTCCATTGGACTTTGACTAATCTGAGCGTCTTGGTTCTAAGCCTCTTCTCATCTCTCGCAACAATGCATATTGGCTTCCTCACTATGGTCAATTCCAGTTCTACCACTAAATCATCAAGCACTATTGGTGCAATTAGCAGTCTCTGAGCCTCTTACACACTTTCCAAGATGAGAAATACGAAAAACGTCATGGACACCTATCAAATTGCTCGGTAACTCAAGTCTATACGTGAGCTTCTTGATCCTCTCAAGAATAGGAAAAGTTCCTATGAACGTAGGAGGTAACTTCCCCGACTTCCCAAATCTAAGCACCCTTCATCGGTGATACTTTGACGAAAACCTGGTCCCAACTGAGAACTCCAAATATTTCCGTCTCTTATCTGCATAACATTTCTTCTTTTACTGAGCCTCCTTCATCCTATCTCAAATGACCTTAATCTTTTCTGCAGCTTCTCTGACCAAATCTGGACCATGAATCAACCTATCCCCGGTCTCCAACCAAAAAATGGGAGATTTGCATGGCCTTCCATACAAAGCTTCAAACGATTCCATCCCAATACTAGTCTGAAAAATGTTGTTATACGAAAACTCGACTAGATGCAGATGTTCTTTCCATGATCCTCCAAAGTCCAAAACACAAGCTCTCAACAGATCTTTCAAGATCTTGTTAACTCTTTCCTTTTTTCCATCTGTCTATAGATGGTAAGTGGTACCCATCATAAGCTTGGTTCCTAAAACTTCCTACAGACTTTTCCAAAACTCGCTAGTGAACAAGGAATCTCTATCACTACCTATGCCGCTATGAACTCCATACAGTCTAATCACATTCTTCATGAACAACCTTGCTAAAACAGATGCCGCCCTAGTTGACTTAACTGGAATAAAATGGGCACTCTCGGTCAATCTATCCATTATAACCCATATAATTTCATTTTCCCTGTTCGACCTTGGCAACCAGTCTACGAAGTCCATAGAAATAGAATCCCACTTCCATACTGGAATATCTAACGGCTGAAGCAAACCACTCGGTTTTTGGTGTTCGGGCTTTGCCTTTTGGAAATTCAAGCAATACCTTACACACAAATCAATATCCCGCTTCATTCCTTCCCAAAAGAAACTTCTTTTCATATCCTAATACATCTTGGTACCTATGGGATGTATAGTGAACTTCGAACGATGGCATTCATCTAAGACTTTCTTTCTTATGTTTTCTACACTCGAAACACATAACCTTCCTTTCTTTCTCAATCACCCATTCGGGTCAAGGCTAAAACCGTTCAAGTCGTCGCTCTTGGTTCATTTCTTTAGCTTACTAATCCGTTTAGCTAACACTAGATCCTCTATTTTCTTAGAAGCAATTTGTTTGATCAAAATCGGTCGAACTTCCAGACAAGACAATACAACTATATCACCATTAGACCTGGCCTTGGATCTCCACTGCACTTTGCAATCTGCTAATGCTTCTGAATCTTTCTACTTAGCCATCAATGCCAACACTGCATTCTGATGCTTCCTGCTAAGTGCATTTGCAACTCGGTTGCCTTTCCCTGATGTGTACTCAGTCCCAGAATCTTAAGCGACTACTATCTCTAACCATCTCTGATGTCTCAAGTTCATATCCTTCTAAGAGAACAAATACTTCAGCGACTTATGATCTGCAACAGCTCAAACCTTTAAAAGGTAATATCTCCACATCTTCAAAGAAAAAATCACAGCAGTCAACTCTAAATCATGCATTATATATCTTACCTCATGCGGTTTAAGTTGTCTAGAAGCATAGGCGATCACTTTGCCTCTCTACATCAGCACAGCTCCTAATTTTTTCCACGGGCATCGGCATATCCCCTCTAGAACAACCAACATAGGTGCATGGGTCAATAAGTGTTTCAAACTCTGGAATGCTTCCTCACACTCATCGGTCCGCACTAACTTCATATCCTTCCTTGTTAGCCTGGTCATTGGTGCTGCTATTTGAGAGAAATCCTTAATGGACCTCCAATAATAACCAGCCAACCTAAGGAAACTCTTAATCTCGAATATTGTCTTCAGTCTCATCCAACTACTCACTGCCTCGATCTTAGTCGGATCTACTGATTACCCTTCCTTTGAGACGACACGACCAAGGAACTTCACCTCCTTCTTCTAGAAGTGACACTTCAAAAACTTCGCTTTCAGCTAATGCTACCTCAGCGTCTCAAGCACTACTTTAAGATGAACGTCATGCTCTCTTTCATCCTTAGAGTACATCAAGATATCATCTATGAAAACTAGCACGAACCTATAACGGCCCACAAATCCATACCCTTTGAGTCGACAATAAACCACACATGTCCCACCCAAAAAGTACCGACTGATGAAAAGTCGAGAGAAAGAAAAGAAGAGAGAAGAAGAGAAGAAAAGAAAGAGAGAAGAAAGAATCAAACAAAACAATTCAGAATCTCACATCGCAGCGGAAAACATATAATATCATATCAACGATCTTTACAAAACTGAAATTGTGTATACATACATCAATCAGAGTACAACAATCAGTCAATAGGTATCAGCCTGGACAGTTATAATAACCTGTCCTCACAATTTTCGATATTATAAACAACTAAAATAAGCACAACGGATAAACAAAACCGATATGTGTATACGAAATGAAGATCTCCAGCTCTCCTACTAAAGCTCTAAAAGCACCAAATCTGAACCTGTAAATATAGTCGGTCTGACCTAAGCATTGAAAAGGAAGAACGCCCAGATCAGCATGGTAAACCAGCGTGAGAAACACACTCAATTGAATTTATTAAATCATCAAACTTTTCCTATCAAAACAAAAGTATCTTGTAAGAAAGTCCACACATAAACACGGACATGTTTTTACCTTACGATAACTAAAACATTTCATATCAAATCATCTAATATTATACTAGTGTCTAGTGTACAAATAATATTCAAAATAGACAAAATTGTTACCATTATTGAATTCCAACGTACTAGGCTCTACAAATAAAATAGCAGGTACGTAGTGGAGTTTGGATTTCCGTACAAATGACTAGGTGAAGGGACTGCCTCCTGATGGGTACACCTCTAGATGGATGTCTCGAGGCACAGAATATCTGCCCTCTACCAACACAAGACCGGCCCATCTCTATAACTAGATGGCACCGAATATGTCATCCTCTAGTCGTTACCCACCTTTTCCGAGGGCCCTCTAGCATACAAACAACAATAATCAGATACACGACGTCATAACGTGTAAAGATATATTTAGAAGAGGATGATCATATCCTACTTGGGAATGACCCACTTAGCCTTGCCGCATCTAACCCTGTTTTGGTCATTTCCAGTTGATGAGGCATGAGGTAACGATTACCTTTTGCAATCACATATCACGTCACATTGAATGCCACATGGCCATTTCCGTTGACTACTAATTGTCTTCCACAAAAATACAACCCTTAAGCTCATACGTCTCAAGGAGGGTGTTAAGCTAAGGGGAGTTGCCTTCTCCCCCACCACTGATGTACGTTTGTAAAAACCAATGTATGTAATTTTTAGAAATGCAATGTCAGACAAACATGCATACAAGTTATCCAAGAACATGACAAATTAAAGGTACTTTCCTACCACATCCTGCTGAGAAATCCCTAGGATTAGTAGCGAATAGTCCTTGCATTGGATATTTCATAATGAAGAGACCATTGCTACTATATGTATATTGGGATTTTAACCCCAAACGATCAACAAGCAGTCCCCCACTATGAAAATCCGGAATATCGATGTCATCACTTAGCAACCTGCACAATCGAATGCATATACGTTGGCCCGAAGTGGTTTTCAGATAAATCTGATCCTGGTCTCTTCGCACCAACAACGCAAAAGCGTTTCTCAACCTCACATAGAAACTAAGTTTCGTAGACTTATCACGTCTCCAACTTTCAACTTGATATCCTTCGTGCCAAGAAGGAAGCTCGATAGATTGGAGTAATACACCGCACTCTACGAATCAACTTCCTCAACACAAACAATAATCAAGCCTACACAGAAGGCTACGTACTAAGTGTACGACTATATAGTTCCCACATCAAGTCAAGGAACTAAAATAGCCAAATTTGATAGTCAGTTATTTAACTATCAAAGAAAACAAAGGAATATTTAGAACCATAAACAATCACTGGCCCCTTTTAATTAATCTTTTATTGATTAAGTCATTGGCCAAATATTCGCCGTAAATTATCTTTAAAAATATATATTTCCAAACCCATTTCAACTTCTATATTGGAAAACATTTCTTATTTAATAATAAGTAATTCACAAATCAATTTATTTTCAGCACGTGGAAAATATTACATATACTTAAATCACGATTAAGTATATATTTTATTCTTTAAGGAAAACATTCTCTTTAAACATATTTATTTGGGTCAAAACGAATGCTGCATAAAACATCGTCACGACAACCCAAAACCATTAGTATAGGGATTCGAAAATAAGATAGATATATAAATCTCATATACTATACAAAACATCTCCTTTCGATAATCATTTACTATAACAACAATGTTATAGTCCATCATTTCCTTATTTCTCGAAAACGTCTATTTCAACAATGACTGCTTAAAAACATTTACTTCATTTAAAATACCACTTCCCAAAACATTTATTTATTTCAAAAGATTTTTCACTGTCCAAAATCGTGAATATACTTCATTTACCATATGAAACATTTCTACACATTTATTAAAGATAATCCACTGTCCAAAATCATGGATATAATTCATTTACCAAATTCATTGCTTCTATAAATTCATTAAAGGATTATCCACTGCCCAAAATCATGGATATAATGCCTTTAGCGAATTCACCACTATTACAATTTTAAATTAAAGGACTCTCCACTGTCAAAAATCGTGGAGAAAATTCCTTTAATAATCATTTATATTTAACTTATCAATTTCAATTGATTTTGCATTTATAAAACAATGTTTATAAATTCACATTTCTATTTTATAAAACATCCATTTATAACTTTATTTTAAACACTTACGAAACTCCTTTATAATTCCACTATTCTAATTTATAAAAATTCAATTTTATAAAACTTATATATAAACCATTTATAATAAATCAAAAATCTCAATTTAAATTATTTTACCAACTAATTAATTCCATATTTCAAAAATCATATTACAATTATATTACCCAAACATCATAATTTTTATAAGATAAAAATTATAACATTTATATATTTACAATAAATCCATTTCCTTAACAATTAAAAAATTAATAGAACAACTATTGTCAAAATCACTTTGAAATCCTTTTTAATTTGAAATCCATTACTTTAACATTTTTAATCTTTCGAAATAGGCCCAATGTTGCAATAGAACCAAATACATCAATCATGACATCCAAAACATCATATATCATGTGATAACAACATATATATCAACATCTGTAAATAAAATCAACACTGGTGAGGAATCCAGTTGGATCCCTCCAACCTGTCACCTGCAACAAATATACATATTAGAAATATATGTACAATGTCCACTTCGAGCCAGACGTACGTACAAAGGGTCATCCGCTCATACACGAGAACGTATAGGGTCTCATCTGCTCCAATAGGCAGGAATATATCCAAATGGCAATCAATATATAGATAATATATCATATATCATCAAACAATCATCAATCATTATAAAATAAATTTATTCTCACTTATATAAAAATATCAATGAGGCAGAAAGAGTGAGTTGTACTCACATCGATTCCCATAGCAGAAGCAGTGTTTCATTCCGAATAAAATTAAACGCGCGTTTAATTTTACCCAAAATTTACAGTAGCTCCAATAAACTCCAAACCATCTCTAAAATGCAGTGCTCGTCAATACGAACACAATGCAACTTGTCTTTTAAAAAATAGACCTCATATAAGGAAGTTATGCATTTTAACGTTTATACGAATTGAAATATATATAAATTTCAACTTATTATATATATATATATATATATATTAAAATCTTCGTTCATCAGGGCCGTTGGATTTCGAAACCCAAATCTTGGCCCCTGCTTTCTTTTTCCCTCCCCCTCTTCTTCTTTTCCTTTTCCAGGCCGTATAAACCCATAGCCACCATCGAACTTTGCATTTTCGCGACTACCTCAACCACTTCAACGACAATCGGCCATAGCCATTCGAACGACCACAAGCCCATGCCCCTTCATGGAAAACACGACCATGCTTAGTTGTGATTTTTCCTCGAAAAACTCGAATGAACGTCGGCCTTTCACGCACAAATTTCCGACGATTTACTCAACTATATTCGATCATCACCGTATGGATGTGATGATCTCGACGAACTCTATAATTTTGTAGTTGAGAGTTTTTGTTAATTCTTCACGGATTGAGAGAGACTGAGAGGAGAGAATAGAAAATATCGGCCACCAATCACAAATGGCGGCTAACCCTAGCTATGGTTTCTTTGATGAAAAAGTGAAATTATAACGTCTTTTTATAGAAAATTTCGCGACACCATTCACAAAAAAATATTTTCGAACTCCAAACGAAATGTTCCGCCTGGCATTTATAATGTTTTACCTCTATTTCGAACACAACGAAATATATATCGGGAGCCAATGCAATCATATTTGAAAGATAGGTTTTCGTATCGACTATTTAAATTTAAAATTTAGTTAAACAATTTTTTTACGCTTTTTAGCTTGCCACGGACAAACCGTAAATCCAATTGACACGAAATTTGAAATCCTACAATAATATAACATTACAGATCTAATGAAACTAGTTTCGTCGAAATCCAAGACTGTATAAAAAATGACTATTTTTACATGTTAATTAAATATTAAAATATTCAATTTCTACTATTTGAATTTAATTCAATTTCAAAAGTTCTTTAACATCATTATAATACAAATAAGATTTAATTCAGCTTTATAAATCATTTTTATTCACATTAAATTCAAATAACAATTGTTTTAGCAATTTCAAGTATTAAATTAACAATTTAATTATCCAATTAAATCACTATATTCGAAATATAAGTTATTAAAACTATAAAATTTATTTGTGAATATTTAAAATCAATTAAATATACGAATTTTAAATGACAAAAACTCTGGGTCATTACATTCTTCCCTACTTATAAGAATTTCGTCCTCGAAATTACCAAGTAAGAAAAGGCTACAAAATCCGTTAACTTTTCAAAACAATTCGTTCAAATTAGATATCAAATTCATTTAACCTTTTATCTTTTCAAAAAATCCATTAGTTAAACTCTTACAAATACTTCTCTAAGTTTTCAAATCCATACTTAATTATTTACTAACACAATCCCATAAATAACCTAATATCATTTCAAATTACAACTCAAAATCCAAAATTTTAGTTACAAAAAATTTTCCAAAATTTTCCAAAAGCTTTCTAACGCCTTAAATTTTCAAAAAAATTCGCCAGCGTCTCCTTTGCGCGGTTCGATCGTAGTAGGATCACAACATATATATATATCACAAATATACATCTCACTTCAAGGATGAGGCATCCCGTAGGGAAAAAAGTGTAAAAGTATGATATGTAATCCGAGATATGTACCTTATATATTATTAGCGAGCATATACGGCTAATATAGCGTGAAAGCGAGCTCCAAATGCGAAGTAAGCGCCATATGCACCTACTAAACACTCAACAACAAATAAGCAACGTGTATATATGAAAGTAATATCAATATACAACATATACCAATACACCAACTATATGTGCCAATATAGCAAATGCAACAAAAGCAACAAGTCCAACCATCAAACAACTATCATCCAACTAACATCCAACAAACTAATATCTATCCAATAAATCCACAAACAAATCATTCGTATTGATATTCATTGAATTGATTTTTTCAATTAAATCATATTTGATTCGTTAACATTAGATTTTTCTAACATTCATTTATTCAAATTCAATTAGTTTACATTCACTAATTTACATTCATGTTGGTTCACTTCCAAATTAAATCAAATTCAATTCTATTTAGCTTCACTTACTTCCACTTTAAATTCAATTACTTAGCTTTCAATTTCACTAATTCAATTTCATTAAAAGTTAATGAATTTCTATACAATCAACTAACAACCAATGGATAACCAACATAACCAAATTTATTTAATTTACACCCAACATTCATATTTACTTCATCTAACTTCAATTTGGTTTAACACATTTAATTTCAACTGGTTTAATATTCAATTGACTTTCAACAATTTTCAATTTCCAATTTCATTAGTTTTTTAATGAAATAACACTTACATCCATTATTCAATCTCAATTCATTTAACTTCCTATAGTTAAATTTCAAATCATATGTTTATTATGCTAACTCAAATTTATTTCAACTTTAACAAAGTTAATTTTTTTTAATTTCATTTTATAAGTCCAAAATTCGTTTCACTTATAATTATCAAATACAACTTGGATTTTAATTCAAATTTTCTTATCACATCAAAATTTCAATTTCAATTTAATATTGGTAGAAAATCCATCACACAGAAACTCGAAAATGGTACTGATGATGCTACAATCATCACCCTTATTATTTTCCAGCAACAATAGTGAATTCAGTGCTTTATATTCTTTTTTTTTAAATCTTTTATTTATAAATCACATTTATAAATCTATTTACTTATATAATTTCACTATTACACTTTACTTATATAAAATAATTCCAAATTTATTTGTCATATTTAGATTTATAATAATATAATCTCTTTAACTTTGAAAACAACTTTCAAAATCAACAAGATTCAAAATTTCTACTTCTTAGTTTAAATCCGTTTTTATTTATAACTCATATTCATAAATATATTCATGTTATTTAATTTCTTATATATAAGATTATTCCACAGTTGTAAATCATATTAATTATAATTCCATACTATATAATTCATTTGCTTATTCAATTTATTCTTTTACAATGTTGTTTTTATTTAGACTATTAAAACAGCTTTTATTAATTGATATATATTCATTTTCATTTTCAAACAACCAAACAATCAATTTACTCAACTTTAATAATTTCTGAAAAATCGTTTCCTTTATATATAAAATATAGTAGTGGTAGAATTATTTCATTTACCCAATTTAAAAACAATACTATGTTGACTTGCTTTGTTTAAGTGTTTGGAGATCCCTATCGATAACATGGCGTCGCACATACCGACCAGAATTCACAAATAACTCAACGGATAAGAAAACACAATATAGAACATTTTATAATCACTAACAAATATGTGCTTATATATATAATACACTCAACTCAATCTAGGGTGCTACTGACCCTATCTATACCGAGTACACATCAAAGCTTAGGAGTACACAAAATCTAAGCTCTGATACCACATGTAATGGTTTACAGACAAAGGTTAGCTCCACCGTAGCTCACACCGATACCTCGCATTTTGCTTTTACGGCCAGCCTCTCGACTACAACCAACCCTTTCACACTAGGGACATGTAGGGTAAGAATCATCCATTTGCTACCTAACAAGAAGCGAGAACCCCCTACCATGTTAAATATAATAAAAAAAAACCGATGTATGTGTATACGAAATGCAGATCTCCAGCTCTCCCGCTGAAGCTCCAAAGGCACCAAATCTGAACTTGTAAACATACTCGGTCTGACCCGAGCATTGAAAGGGAAGAATGCCCATATCACTCCGGTAAACCAGCGTGAGAAACACACTCAACTGAATTTATTAAATTACCAAACTTTTCCTTTCAAAACAAAAGTATCTCGTAAGACAAGTCCATACATAAACACAGACATGTTTTTATCTTACGATAACCAAAACATTTCATATCAAATCATCTGATATTATACTAGTCTCTAGTATACAAATAATATTCAAAATAGCCGAAATTGTTACCATTATTAAATTCCAACATACTAGGCTCTACAAATAAAATGGCAGGTATGTAGTGGAACTTGGATTTCATACAAATGACCAGGTGAAGGGCTTCCGATGAGTACACCTCTAGATGGATGTCTCGAGGCACAGAACATATGTCCTCTACCAACACAAGACCAGCCTATCTCTATAACTAGATGGTACCGAATACGTCATCCTCCGATAGTTACCGACCTTTTCCGAGGGCCCTCTAGCATACAAACCACAATAATTAGATACACAACGCCATAGCGTGTAAAGATATATCTAGAAGAGGATGATCATATCCTACTTGGGAATGACCCACTTAGCCTTGCCGCATCTAACCCTGTTTTGGTCATTTCCGGTTGATGAGGCCTGAGGTAACGATTACCTTTCACAATCACATATCACATCACTTTGAATGCCACATGGCCATTTCCGTTGACTACTAATTGCCTTCCACAAAAATACAACCCTTAAGCTCATACGTCTCAAGGAGGGTGTTAAGCGATGAGAAGTTGCCTTCTCCGCCACCACTGATGTACGTTTATAAAAACCAATGTACGTAATGTTTAGAAATGCAATGTCAAACAAACATCCATACAAGTTATCCAGGAATATGACAAATCTAAGGTACTTTCCTACCACATCCTATCGGGAAATCCCTAGGATTAGTAGCGAATAGTCCTTGCATTGGATATTTCATAATGAAAAGACTACTGCTACTATATGTATATTGGGATTATAACCCCAAACGATCAACAAGTAGTCGCCCACTATGAAAATCCAGAATATCAATGTAATCACTTAGCAACCTGCACAATCGAATGCATATACGTTGGTCCGAAGTGGTTTTCAGATAAATCTGATCCTGGTCTCTTCGCACTAACAACGCAAAAGCGTTTCTCAACCTCACATAGAAACTAAGTTTTGTAGACTTATCACGTCTCCAACTTTCAACTTGCTATCCTTCGTGCCAAGAAGGAAGCTCGATAGATTGGAGTACTACACCGCACTCTACGAATCAACTTCTTCAACATAAACAATAATCAAGCCTACACAGAAGGCTACGTACTAAGTGTACGACCAAATAGTTCCCACATCAAGTCGAGGAACTAAAATGAGCAAATTTGATAGTCGGTTATTTAACTATCAAAGTAAACAAATAAATATTTAGCATCATAAACAATCACTAGGCCCTTTTAATTAATCTTTTATTAATTAAATCATTTGCCAAATATTCACTTCAAATTATCTTTAAAAAGATATATTTCCAAACCCATTTCAACTTCTATATTTGAAAACATTTCCATATACTTATTTAACAATAAGAAATTCACAAATCAATTTATTTTCAACACTTGGAAAATATTACATATACTTAAATCACGATTAAGTATATATTTTATTCTTTAAGGAAAACATTCTCTTTAAACACATTCATTTGGGTCAAATGGAATATTCCGTAAAACATCGTTACGACAACCCAAAACCATTAGTATAGGGATTCGAAAATAAGATAGATATGTAAATACCATATGCTATACAAAACATCTCCTTTCGAAAATCATTTACTATAACAACAGTGTTATAGTCCATCATTTCCTTATTTCGCAAAAACATCTATTTCAAAAATGAATGCTGCTGAAATCTATGGTTTTGATACTTAACACATTAAAAACATCTTCAAATTTTTTTACTTCATTTAAAATACCACTTCCCAAAATATTTATTTATTTCAAAAGATTATTCACTTTCCAAAATCATGAATATACTTCATTTATCAAATCTAATATTTCTACACATTTATTAAAGATATTTCACTGTCCAAAATCATGGATATAATTCATTTACCAAATTCAATGCTTCTATAAATTCATTAAAGGATTATCCACTGTCCAAAATCGTGGATATAATGCCTTTACCGAATTCATCACTATTGCAAATTTAAATTAAAGGATTATCCACAGTCCAAAATCGTGGATAAAATTCCTGTAATAATATTTTATATTTAACTTATCAAATTCAATTGATTTTGCATTTATAAAAAAATGTTTATAAATTCACATTTCTATTTTATAAAAACATCCATTTATAACTTTATTTTAAACACTTACAGAACTCCTTTGTAATTTCATTATTCTGATTTATAAAAATTCAATTTTATAAACTTAATATATAAACCGATTGTAATAAATCAAAAATCTCAATTTAAACTATTTTACCAACTAATTAATTCCATTTTTCAAAAATCATATTACAATTATATTACCCAAACATCATAATTTTTATAATATAATAATTATAATACTTATTTATTTAAAATAAATCCATTTCCTTAACAATTAAAAAATTAATAGAACATCTATTTTCAAAATCACTTTGAAATCCTTTTTAATTTGAAATCCATTACTTTAACATTTTTAATTTTTCAAAATAGGCCCAATGCTGCAACAGCACCAAATACATCAACCACAACATCCAAAACATCATATATCATATGATAACAGCATATATATACATATATCAATATCTGTAAATAAAATCAACACCGGTGAGGAATTCAGTTGGATCTCTCCAAACTGTCACCTACAACAAATATACATATTAGAAATATATGTACAATGTCCGCTTCGAGGCAGACTCGCGTACAAAGGGTCATCCGCTTACACACAGAACGTATAGGGTCTCATCTTCTCCAATAGGCAAGAATATATCCAAATACCATTCAATATATAGATTATATATCATATATCATCCAAACAATCATCAATCATCATAAAATAAATTTATTCTCACTTATATAAAAATATTAGTGAGGCAGAAAGAGCGAGTTGTACTCACATTGATTCCAATAGCAGTTGCAGTGTTTTATTCCGAATAAAATTAAATGCACGTTTAATTTTACCCAAAATTTAAAATTGCTCCAATCAAGTCCAAACTAGCTTTAAAATGTAATGCTCGTTAATATGAACCCAACACAACTTGTCTCATCAAAAATGGACCTCGTATGAAGATGTTATGCATTTTTTAAGTTTATACGAATTAAAATACATATAAATTTCAACGTTTTTTTTCAAACCATAGTTCATCAGGGCCGTTAGATTTCGAAACCCGGATCTCGGCCACTGCTTTACTTTTCCCTCCCCTCGTCTTCGTTTCCTTTCCAGGCCGTATAAACCCATAGCCGCCACCGAACTTTGCATTTTCGCGACTACCTCGACCACTTCAATGACGATCGGCCATAGCCATTCGAACGACCACAAGCCCATGCCCCTTCGTGCAAAACGCGGCCGAGCTCAGTTGTGGTTTTTCCTTGAAAAACTCTAATGAACACCTGCCCTTCATGCACAAAATGTCGTCGATTTACTTCTCTATAATCGATCATCACCGTATGGACGTGAAGATCTCGACAAGCTCTATAATTTTGTAGTTGAAAGTTTTTGTTAAATCTTCACAGATTGAGAGAGAATGAGAGGAGAAGAATCGAAAATATCGGCCATTAATCACAAACGGCGGCTAACCCTAGCTAGGGTTTCTTTGTTGAAAAAGTGAAATTATAACATCCTTTTATAGAAAATTTCGCGACACTATTCACCCCAAAAATTTTCAAACACCAAACAAAGCATGCAGCCCGGCGTTTACAATGTTCTACCCCTATTCCGAACACAATGAAATATATGTCGGGAGCCAATTCGATCGTTTTTGGAAGATAGGTTTTCGAATCGACTATTTAAATTTAAAATTTACTTAAATAATTTTTTTATGCGTTTTAGCTTGCCATGGACAAACCGTAAATCCGATTGACACAAAATTTGAAATCCTACAATAATATAACATTATGGATCCAATAAAACTAGTTTCGTCGAAATCCGAACTTGTATGAAAATGACTATTTTTACACGTTAATTTAATATTATAATATTCAATTTCTACAATTTAACTTTTAATTCAATTTCAAAAGTTCTTTAAAATCATTATAATTCAAATAAGATTTAATTCAACTTTATAAATCATTTTTATTCACATTAAATTCAAATTCCAATTATTTCAGCAATTTCAAATATTAATTAACAATTTAATTATCCAATTAAATCACTATATTCGAAATATAAGTTATTAAACCTATAAATTAATTGTGAGTATTTAAAATTAATTAAATATAGAATTTCAAATGGTAAAAATTCTGGGTTGTTACAAATCTATCCAAGTGCTCTCGGAAAATTTGGTTCATCAAATCCACAAAGAAAGTTGGGGGCGTTCGTCAGTCCGAACGGCATAACTAACAGTTCGTACGATCCATATCCGGTCCTGAATGCTGTCAAAGGTATACTATCCTCTGCTACTCTGAGCTGATGGAAACCCGTCGCCAAATCCAATTGAGAAAATACCTTTGCTCCACTTAGCTGGTCGAACAAATCGTCAATTCTGGGAAATGGATATCGATTCTTTATCGTCTTCTCATTAAACTTATGGTAATCGATACATAACCTCAATGATCCGTCCGGCTTCTTAGAAAACACTGTCATTGCACCCCACAGCAAACTGCTCGGCCTGACAAAACTCTTTCCCTCTAAGTCCACCAACTGCACCTTCAACTCCCTCATCTCTGAAAGGGTCATCCTGCTTGGCGGTCTACTCACTAGTTCTACTCTTGGAACCAAATCTATCCAAAACTCAATAGCTCATTTCGATGGCAATCCAACTATAGGCCCAAACACATCTATGAATTCTCTAACAACGAAAACTCGGCTCAACTCATCATCTGAATCTAAAGCACCCAACAAAGCAAACATTGCACCGCTAGAACCTCCTATGATGAAAATAATCTGATCGCTACAATCTGGGTGACAAAGAGATATCTTCCTACCTCGGTAAAATATCTTAGCATCGTACTTACTTAACCAATCCATACCTAGGATGATCCCAAACCCCATAAAATCAAACACATGAAAACTGCACTCAAAAGTATGACCTAACAGGTCAAACTCAAACTGGTCACACATCAACCCTAGAGTTGCATACCCTCTTATTGGATTCGCAACCCGTAAGGAAGTAACTAAAAAAGTGGGTTCAAGGTTAAGCTTATCTATCAAACATCTAGATATAAAAGAATGTGATGCACTAGTATCGAATAAAATACTAATAGACATATCATGAATCTAAAGCGTTCCTTCATGAACTTCCTTTCCCTTCTCCTAGACTGTTGGCTTAGAAGCGGCATGCTCTAATGCATACATCTTGCCCTTACCATCTCTAATGGGTCCTTGCACTGGTTCTTATTGTTTGCACCAAAATTGGGCAACACCCTTCGGAAGTTTTTGAAGAGATAATAAATGAAGAAACTAAATTGAAAATGAGGATTATCTAACAAAAACTCCAAGTCACAGAAAATTAAATTGCACGGAAGACAGTAATTTAGAGTGGTTCGGCATTTTGCCTACATCCACTATGAAGTTTTATCATTTTATTGCTTAATACTTGAAGATTAAAATTGTTTTAGAGCGAAGTACAGCAGATAATAGACTTAAATTCGAAATCAACAACAGTGAAAACGATATGGAGTGATTCTAGCAGTGTCCGGGCGTGCTTTTTCTCTAGAAATTCTCCGATCCCCTTTCTGAATGTCCAGGGGCTCTATTTATAGGTGTAGGAGGCTGATATTTCGCCTAAAATCCGGGGAGACCGCTTCTGGCACGTGAGGGAGGCCCACATGCCCGTCCTCAGGAAATCCGGGCCTACTTTAGGATCGATTCGAACTCTAGTTCGAGTCGATCAAAAAAGTGTCCAATCGAGGTGAAATTTGGTGTGGACATTCTTTAACATGCATGCAAGCTCCTGTGAAAATTTCATAGCATTTGGACTTGTAGATCTCGAGTTATGATCCATTCAAGATTGCATTTTCGGTTGTCATGCTTGGTTCGAATCGATCCCCATCGAATCGATAGGGTCGAATCGATGGCTGGTGCACGTGAACGACAACGTGGCGCGCACACTTCTCGGGTCGATCCATCTTTTTCTCTGAGTTTTACTGGGTCGCCTCCATGGTCTTAGCCGCCTTGACTTAGTGGATTCGAGGTAGTGGGTTTGAAGATGTGTTCCTTCGAATCGATCGAATGGATGTTCCTTCGAATCGATCAGGGTATATGATAGTTGATCGATACGAAGGCTTCCCAACTAAATGGTTTTGAGGCAAGTTATGGGATGGAGTCGAAGTGAGGTTACGGGATGGATTCGAAGTAAGGTTACAGGATGGATTCGGAGTGAATCATCTGCATGGATTCGAAGTACTCTGCTCTACTGGATTCGAAGGTCTTCATCCTGAAGGATACGAAGTGAAGTAGCCCCATGGATTTGAAGTACCTTGCCTTGAGGGATTTGAAGTAGGGGATGTTTGATAGGTTCAAACCACGGCTCGGTTCTATGGATTCGAACATGGTGCCTGCTCTGATGGATTCGAACCTAAAGCTATTCCCTCCACTTTTCATTGGCGATAACTTGAGCTTACGAACTCGGATTGACTTGAGATTTGAGATGCCGACTTTTACAATCTTTCTCGTCATGTCCCATCAATTGTAGCTCGATCTGGACTCGGACAAAATCCAGCGATATCCATAGTGAAGCATAGTATGACCAACCTTTAAGACGAAATGTCCTATGTTTTCAATCGATCTTTTGGTATCACGGCTTTACCAAAAAGCGGGATAACATTTGCCCCCCAAAGTACGTCTTGTGGAACATGACGTGCTTTGAAAAGCTGTGATTTCTCTCTTAACAATCATTGCTCTTTTGTCGAAGGTTGTAACCTTGCTTTGATATGACTGATTGCTGCAGGATAGTACCTGGCCGCTGGTCGTTGTAATCGTAATCAGATTAGTATTCGATCCCTGTGAATGTTTAAAATCGAATGTTAGTCCGACATATATGCACATATGTTAGATTGACTCTTGTTGATGTCGTGTGTCCACGAGTCGTTGTCTGTTCTGTCTGATATTGAATTTCATATCGATTCTCTCCTGAACCGATTTGGAAATTTGAGTTGAGACAACACTTTATGGTTTTTTTGAAATGCCCCTTCGTATCGATCCTCTCCTGAACCGATATAGATGGTAGAAGGATCGACATCGTACTGGTGAATTTAGAATTCAGTGGATATGAAACGCTTTTTCGTATTGATATGCAGTGGGTGGAATCGAACAAAAGCTTCGAATCGATGGAACTCTTTGATGATGGATTCGAAAGCATCCTTCGACTCGATGTGATGGTGGACCCGGGTTTTTATCGATAATAATCAATGGACACGAGACGATCGTTCGTATCGATTGGCCGCGCATCGTTGTGAGTCGATGAACACTTCGAATCGGTGGTGTCGAACGCTCCTTAGGTCTTACTAACACCATGCTTCGAATCATTTTTGATGGACTCGAGGGAATGGATTTGAGGTTGGACTCTATATCAATGCAAGCTGGAGTTCGAATCTATCCCAGTACTCTAGCTTATGGTTTCGAACTCGCTGCTTCGAACCACTCTGATGGCTTCACCCGTTGCTACCGGTTATACTCACCGTGATACGAATCGACCACAGAACCCCTATAAATCTGAGGCCTTATTCACTTTTCATTTTTTACTTTTTATCTTCATCTTCCTGTGTCTTCGAACCCATCTATATCTTTCAAGAACCAGGTTGAACTATTCTCCTTCCTTCGAGTCGAGGCGATATCCAACTTCTTTCGAATCGATTTATACACTCAGGTAGACGAAATTTTTTAGATCCGAAGATTCAAAAAACAAACCTTTCCATCGTGTTTCGTTCGTTTCGATCTTGGCTAGCCGGAGAAGGAACACGGATGGGTCCTTCGTATCGATCCTTTGCGATCGACTCGAACATCTTGCCCATGCGATCGATACGAAGCTTAAGTATTTCATCTGTCTTTTGCTGCTGGTGATCGATTCGATGCCTCTATTGATGAGGGATGCGATGCTTGAGTTGTTGATCGATATGAAGGGTTCCGGTTACCATCGATTCGAATCGTATCGATTCGAACGGAGTCGATTCGAAGTTCCGTCTCTTCGATCGATTCGAACGTCCTTAATCCAAAGAATGCAATACTTCTGACTTTCTCCAATCTTGAACTATGACTGATTTCAAGCTGGATTTTGATGAACTTAATAAACTTTAGTAAACTTGATTCCGACGAGCTTTTGCCTTGTATAGTTGAACTTGACTGTAGGACTACACTCGACTGCCTTCTGAAGCTCGTCGATGGAACTGTGGCCTAATCAAAATATAACGAACTTATGCTTGAATTGATCGGTAACATCTGGATGATGAGGTTGTAACGATCAGCGATGACGGTCATTTCCGGTCTCGATTTTCAGGGCTTTGTCATTCGCACATCCTGCAGTTTGCAAATTTTCTCTAACTCTATAGAATCTTTCCAAGTAATGCACAACATTGCACTGCACCGCACACACTTTACACTGGGAATGAACATGTTTTTTATGTACTTAATGTTTCTTTCTGATGAGTTAGTTAGTTATGAAATCTTCGAGCTCCCAACAACAAGAAGTACAGAGTTCGCCTCCTCCAGAAATACTTGAAATCCCTGACATTCCTGCCGAAGTAGTTGGTCCGGCTCCGAACGAAGTGCCGGAAGCCATATTTATCGATGATCCTATCGACTCCGTTTCGTCTAGTATTTCTGAAGCCTTATTGGGCCGGATCTGCTTGGAACATAACTTATCCCCGGACGACGTTTTGCTACCGGGCGTTGATGACAGACCTCACAACCCGCCCGAGGGGTATACTGCTTTCTATCGTCACGCCTGTGCGGCTGGAACTCTCCCTCCGTTTAACCAATATATCAGGGAGATGTTATCGTTCATTGGAATCGCCCCCTCACAACTTTATCCCAATGGACACGCATTGCTGAACAGTGTTTTTTTCCTATTTATGGATCATCTCTTTCGTCCGCCAAGGCCAACCGAGATTAGACACATATTTAACTTCAAGAGCAGGGGCGATAGCCCGTCTTTCACCTTTTTGGAAGCAGTTAGAAACTGCCAGATTGTGACGGGATCCTGGACCAGACTCGGTTATTTTAAAAATGAATGGTTTTTTGTTCGATGCCTCCCAGGGTTCGCTAGGCGATGGCTGTCTAGACGTAAGTGTCGTAAATCGCACAAGCCTACTTCAACAGTCGTTATCAATACTTGCACTAATATCAGGTGTGTTTCTTGCAGTTATCATCTCAAGGCCTGACGGTGGATATTACAAAGGCATTGTCCGAAGTTTACAAGAGGTCCCGAGTGATTTGCAGCACATCGACTCGGTGCTAACTGACGATAACTTAAGGACGTTGGGTTTAATTGAGTTGAACTAGAGCATTGTTATCGAGGGGTTGGCGAAACCAGCGTCGAAGACAATGAAGAAAACGGTGAAAAGAAAACCCGGCATAATAATAAGAGAAATGAGCGATGATGAGAGGACGCCCACTGATACCGAGTTAGCGGCTGATCTTTCCCGAATAGAGGAAAAGCGGAAAGGCAAGGCTGTTGTCCCTAAACTTAAGTGACGGAAGTCTGTAGTCGTATCTCGTTTGATCCCCGGAATTACTACCTCTGACGCTGCTCCTTGTCAATCAGGAAACATTTTTATAGGACTGGATGACATTCCCATCCCGGAATACGTATCTCTCCACCACGAGTCCGGGTTGGATGAACTCCGGGAAGCGTTAGAAATAAGCGAGCCTTTACCTGTTAGTGCAGTCGACATTTCTGGTTGGTCGGGGGTTTTCACATTTGCATACACTTTCATAACACTACACGACTTCCGCACAAATCGTATTGCTTTCGCCTGGTATTTAACTGAATTGCTTCTCTTTTTCAGGTGCTATGTCTGGCCGTCAATCTACACTAGACAAACTCCGAAGAGTGCATCACCCTTCATCTTATTACGAATCTAGACGTTGAGACTCCGATCGCGATCGTGAACGAAGGCATCATGGCCAGGAATATTATGCAAGGGATCATCATCGTAGTTACTCTAGTCAGGAGCGATCGAACAGAGATCGGAGATACCACTCCCCTTCTCGTTCTCCTCCGCCACCCCGAAGCCATATTCAGGTATCTGAGCCTCTGCGACGTCAACCGTCTTCGCTGGTTTCGAGGCTCGAGCCACATCGTTCTAGAACTGAGGTTGTTACGACCATGGCTGCGGAGGAGGCCCCTATCGAACCATCTGGAGAAGGGGCTATCAGACTTGCTCAATTGAAGAGGGACTTCCCGAAAATCTGCTTCGACGCTTGTATTTTTCCTCCTAATCTTAAAATAATTCCCGAAGACGCCGTGACCACAGCACTTAGCTATACCCACGATTTCTATGCTCAGTACAAAGAATGGTATAAAGCGGCTGTTAAAGCTTCAAAAGTAGCCTTTGATCGGGCCAAAATTATCGAGAAACTGGAAGCCGACTTGGCTCAGAAGAACCATATTGTCGATATACTTCAATCTGAAGCGGAATCCTCCCGTAATGCCGAAGTTGAGTCGCTAAAAAAGGTTGATGAGACATTAGTTGAGATGGCAAAGATGCAACAGGCACATTGCACTTTAGTTAAAGACTTGGGCCATCGATACAAAAATGTTGAGGCCGAGCGGGATGCGGCAGTCAAAGAACGAGAGGAATTAAAGGCTAAGTTTGCCGGTATAAACAAGGAAAAAGACGATGCTAATACAGCGCACAAGAGGCGTGTGAGCAAGCTGTGTCTCTTCGACCTGAGCGTGATGCGGCAGTCGCAAGGGTTAAGGAGGTTGAAACGGAAGTGGAGGAGAAAGTCCAGGCAGAGAGATTGAAGATGGAGGCCGAATTTGACGAACTCTTAGACACATATAATGCCAACGTATTAGAGCACAGAAATCTCGCCTGGCTAAGAGATTACTCTATGCCTCTCTACAATGCCTGGAAGAAATTAGTGGAGAACAAGAGGATGTCTTGCCCGGATGGAGTATTAGATGAGTTTGAGCTCGAGTCACGTCTGCTTAGCGAGGATGAGAGGAGAACTCTTCACGATGCGATAATTTTTGTCGAGAAAGAAAAACTTGGCATCCATCGAACGGAGATCGGCGAAGGTTCGGGTGTTGCACATCATAGTGAGAATATTAAAGTCCCTATCCCGACTTCGTCCGAAGTTATCGCCGCGGTTGACCCACAAATTATTCCTGCTTACAATCCATACCAACCGGGGTTATCTTCTGGTAAGACTGCCGTCTCCGAGTCTGTTCAAGCTCCAAGGCAAGGTAAGGAAGGTACTTTGATTATTTCCCTCACGTCTTAAAGTAACGATTTTTTGAGAGAATTTACTGGACTGATTATTTTTGCTCTCCTTTGTTTAGTGTATGAGAGTGCCGCATTCGTGCCTCCAGTTCCTTCAGTTCTATATCCTATGCATGGAGTTATTGTCACCGAGGCGATTTCAACTGCTGCCATGGCCGGTGATATTGGAGAGGGGAGCTTGATGTCATTCGATGCTCAAATGATAGAAGAGCTACTTGGTCACTCTGTTGACCCTATTCCTGATCCGTCATTCGCGATGAGTGGAGCTGCCCCAGTTTTTAGTTCTGTCATGACGACCACCAGCGTATCCAGCGCAGCTCAGTTGTCTCGAGAAGAAGAGATTTTAGCTGAGATGGCCACGATGACGATGGTCGATGGTTCTAGAAGCGACACTGCCCCCTCAAGCCTATCCTCTCTAATGGTGATCTCTCCCGGTGGCACGGTAACCGTCTCGAGCGTTGCTGAACAAACACCTGTCACCGCTCCTATGTCTTCAGTTCGTCCTCCCAAAAGGATCTCTTTCCCCTCCAGCTCTGAGGAAGATGTTGATATTATGCCAGATCCGGAGGATGTTCCAAAGAAAGGCAAAAAGTCTCGTAGGAAGCCGGGTAGTGGGTCCAGTGGCTCGACTCCAAAGAAGAAGCCCCGGAAGAAGAAGGAGCGAGCTTCTTGTTTTACCATGTAGTTGTGAATAACAATTCTTTTGCCTCTTCTTTTGTTCTTTCAGAGCCGTGTATATGTGTGGATTCGGCCTCCACTTAATTGAAACCTTTTGACTTGCCATGTAATCAAACCTGTTTTTGTTAATTGATGGAATGGGAAGTTACTCTTTTCTTTTACTTAAGTGTTTTGCAGTGTTTGTTTTTTATCTGCCAAGTATGAAAAACATAATTTCGTGTCATGATTGATGAACGAGTTGAACTCCGTACATAGTATCACTTTGGTTAGTGATTAACACTTAGCTTTTTTGCCCCCTAGTCTTGGGGAACAACATTTGTATTTTGGTGGTTGATCGCATTTATTGCAAATCTTAAGCACATATTCACATTCTGGGTACTTAGGATAATTTGAGATCGATAATCCGGTTTGCACTCCGTGAATTTAAGAGTTATCAATATTTGTAACACGGTTCACGCTCCAGGAACCTGGAATTGATGTTTATACTCCGCTTCACACTCCGGGAACTTGGAGTTAGTATGATATTTCGGTTCGCACTCCGGGAACTTTGACATAGTGTTTGTGCTTCAATTCGCACTCTGGGAATTCGGAGGTAGCATGTACGCTTTGGTCCGCACTCCGGGAACTCGTAATCTATGTTTATACTCCATTCACGCTCTGAGAAGTTGGAGTTAGCACGGATGCTTTGGTTCGTGCTCCGAGAACGGTGGATTTGATGTTTATACTCCAATTCACGCTCTGGGAATTTGGAGTCTGTTCACACTCCGGGAACGAATTGTTGAATGTTTATACTCCAATTCACACTCTGAGAAGTTGGAGTCCGTTCACACTCCGGGAACGAGTTGCTGGATGTTTATACTCCAATTCACACTCTGGGAAGTTGGAGTCCGTTCGCACTCCGGGAACGAATTATTGAATGTTTATACTCCAATTTGCACTCTGGGAAGTTGAAGTTCGTTCACGCTCTGGGAACGAGTTATTGAATGTTTATACTCCAATTCGCACTCTGGGAAGTTGGAGTCCGTTCGCGCTCCGGGAACGAGTTATTGAATGTTTATACTCTAATTCGCACTCTGGGAAGTGGCAGTTCGTTCACGCTCTGGGAACGAGTTATTGAATGTTTATACTCCAATTTGCACTCTGGGAAGTTGGAGTCCGTTCGCGCTTCGGGAACGAGTTGTTGGATGTTTATACTCCAATTCACACTCTGGGAAGTTGGAGTTAGTAAAAGGATTGTCGTGTATCAATCCTTGTAAATGCTGGTGTAGTGTCCTGTCCCCGAGCTCGGGTTTCACTTAGTGAGTGACCGGTCGTATCACAGTCACTCCCTATTTGAATAAATCCCACCGCGTGATGGAACTTAGCTCTCCGTGCATCGTGATATTATACGTCATTTTCAGTGAATCACAACTTTTGGCTTGAAGAGATGGCATTTTATTGCTGAAATAAAAGAAATGTGGAAAAATCAGTTGCCTTATTACAAGTTCAAACTTCGAAATGCAAAAATAAAATGCTAAGGAAGAAATTGACTAAAAAAAGATAAATAAAGCCTGTCATGTGTAGTAGCGATGGAGACTTTCGCTATTCCATGTTCTCGGTAAAGTAAGACCGTCAATGGTTGACAACTTGAACGTGCCATCTCCGAGTTTTTGCGAAATCACATACGGCCCTTCCCAATTTGGCTTCATGTGCGAAGGGACCAAATAAATTCTCTTGAGTACGAGGTCGTCGGGTTCAAAGGTTCGCGGTCGGATCTTGGCATTGTATATTCGAGCGACTCGACCCCGATAGGCGGCTTCCCTTAAATCAGCTTCTTCGCGCTTCTCATCGAGTAGATCCAGAGATTCAGCAAGTAATATGGCATTCATTTTCGGATCATAATATGTCACACGATGAGAGTGAACTTCCAATTCGACTGGAATAACGTCTTCAGAGCCATAGGATAGAGAAAATGGAGTGTGTCCGGTTGTAGTCTTGTGAGTCGTTCGATAAGCCCATCGAGCCATAGGCAGTTCATCAACCCACTTGCCCCGGGCTTTTTCCAGTCGTTTCCTCAAAATAGATTTGATAATCTTATTGACGGCTTCAACCTGACCATTTGCTTGAGGGTGTGCTACTGCAGAGAATTTCTTGTGGATGTGAAATCGTTGACAGAAGTTCTCGAATTCAACACTGTCGAATTGGGCTCCATTATCGGTGATAATAGTATGCGGGAGACCAAACCGGCAGATGATGTTGCGTACCACGAAGTTGATTATTTTCTTTGTCGTAATTGTTGCAAGAGGTTCAGCTTCAGCCCATTTGGTGAAGTAATCAACGGCGACGATGGCGTACTTCGCGCCACCTTTAGCTAAAGGCAATGCACCAATTATATCAACCCCCCATATTACAAATGGCCATGGGCTGACCATTTGGGTTATCTCGGTAGGTGGAGCTCTGGGAATTCGAGCATGTTTTTGGCATTTATCACACTTTTTGGCATAGTCCATAGCATCGCGATTTACGGTAGGCCAATAATATCCATATCGGAGTATTTTCTTGGCAAGTGCTTGCCCCCCAGTGTGATCGCCACATTCTCCTTCGTGCACATCGTGTAACACTCGTTTGATTTTGTCGTGTGCGATACACCGGAGGAGAGGAATGGAATATCCCATTCGATACATAACTCCATTCTGAATGAAAAATCGAGAAGCTTTTCGAAGAATTTGTCTTTTCTCACTTCGACGCTCGGGTAATATGCCACGTTCAATGTAATCTTGGTAAGGGGTCATCCACGATTCCCTGCGGGAAGTAGCTTCAAATGTGAATTCATTCTCTGCTCGATCAATGCTCGGAGAGGATAAAGTTTCGACAGGAACGAGTCCCAAGTGTTGAGCTTCGCCTGTGCTTGCCAACTTTGCCAATGAATCGGCTTTCTGATTATGCTCTCGGGGTACGTAGAAAATGGTATAATAATCGAACTGATCAAGCATCTCTCAGACTCGGGCTAGGTAAGCGGCTAGTCTTCGATCTTTGGCCTGATATTCGCCCCGAACTTGGCATACTATCAACTGGGAATCACAGTAAATTTTCACAGCGATAATTATTAAGTCACGGGCTAACTTCAACCTAGTAAGCAAAGCTTCGTATTCAGCTTCATTGTTGGTTGCGCGGAAATCAAACTTTAAAGCGTAGCATATGAATCGGCCCTCGGGGGTTTCAAGCACTACCCCTGCGCCCGAGCACCGATCGTTGGATGCACCATCAATATACAGCTTCCATATATATTCGGGAGATTTGCTAGTTTCAGGTAAGTCTTCAGGAACAGTGAATTCGACAATGAAATCCGCTAGGACTTGACCGTGTATGGCTCTTCTCGGAGTATATGTGATGTCGAGTTGACTTAGTTCAATGTTCCATTTCAGTAACCTGCCAGACGTCTCAGGTCGTGTGAGGACTTGTCGTAACGGCTGATCGGTATACACAGTGATGGGATGAGCCTGAAAATATGGACGGAGCTTCCTCGAGGCGACGACTAGGCAGTATGCCAATTTTTCTAACCTTGGATAATTTCTCTCGGCCATGGTTAACCGTTTACTGACATAGTAGACTGGTTTTGGCACTCGGTCTTCCTCTTGAACTAACGCAGCACTGATTGCGTTTTCAGATACGGCCAGATAGAGGTATAATTGTTCATGATCAACAGGTTTTGAAAGAATCGGTGGTGTGGAAAGATGCTGAATTAGTGATTGAAATGTGCCCTCACATTCCGTAGTCCATTCGAAGTTTCATTTCCCTTTTCGGATCAGATCGAAAAAGGGTATGCATTTATCAGTTGATTTCGAGATGAACCTGCTCAGTGCTGCAACCTTCCCATTGAGACTCTGAACCTGCTTTATGGTCCTTGGAGTTTGAAGATTCGTGATCGCCCAGATCTTTTCGGGGTTGGCCTCTATTCCCCGGGCATTGACGATGAACCTAAGGAATTTCCCGGATGTGACTCCAAAATGACATTTTAGCGGATTAAGCTTCATCCCGTATCTCCGGAGGACATTGAACATTGACTCTAAGTCTTTGACATGATCAGTGGAGTATCGTGATTTTACCTACATGTCATCTACATAAACTTCCATAGTCTTTCCGATCTGCTCGGCAAACATTCGGTTGACTAAGCGTTGGTAAGTTGCTTCGGCATTCTTTAACCCAAAAGGCATAACCTTGTAGCAGTATAGTCCCAAGTCAATTACGAAGCTCGTATGTTATTGGTCGGGCACATGCATGGGTATCTGATTGTAACCGGAATAAGCATCCATGAAAGAAAGTGATTCGTGTCCGGCCGTTGAATCCACAAGTTGATCGATTCGGGGAAGTGGAAAGCTGTCTTTCGGACAAGCCTTATTTAAGTCAGAGTAATCAATGCACGTTCTCCATTTCCCATTCAGTTTTCGGACAAGTACAGGGTTGGATACCCACTCCGGGTACAAAGCATCCCGGATAAACCCATTCGCTCTTAGTTTATCAACTTCTTCTTTGAGGGCGGCAGATCTCTCTGGATCCATACCGCGTCTTTTTTGTTTGACCGGGATATACCGTGGGTCAATATTTAAGGTGTGGCTCGCGATGTCCGGCGAGATTCCACATATATCAGAGTGTGTCCAAGCGAATACGTCTAGATTTGCTTGGAGAAATTTCGACCAATTCCTTTTGTGCTTGCGGGTTTAGCTGAGACCCAATTTTTAACATTTTTGAATCATCATTATCAATTGGAACATCAATCGTCAGCTCGGCTGGGGAAGCTAGACTTTCTTTAGATTCATTATTATCTTTAGTGTCTCTGGGGTCAAGATCCTTCTGGAATTGGTCGTGGTGCCCGGGCCGAGGCCCAGGCACTAATTGTCAATCGTCGGCGAAACGGACGCAGAAAGATTCCTCCACGCCCTTTCCTTTCTCCTTTCGCTGCGCTTCTCGCAGTTCGGTAACATAGCAGGCTTTCCCAGCAGCCTGATCTCCCTGAATGACCCCAATCCCACGATCAGTGGGGAATTTCAAAGTTAAGCACCATGGGGCAATTGCTGCCCTGAATTCGGCAAGGGCCGGTCGGCCTAAAAAAGCATTGTATAGAGAGTGGATATCTATGACAACAAATTGTAACATTCGGACTCTTCGGCGTTCTCCGACTCCCAACTCCATTGGCAACTCCACCACTCCAGTGGGTATATTAGCACTTCCATTGAAGCCATGGATTCTAGATTGACAAGGCTTTAAATCTTTGGCTTCCATCTTCATTTGATCATATGCCCTCTTAAACAAGATATTTACTGAACTCCCACTGTCCACCAGGATCCTCTTCATCCAAGCAGGACCAACCTGGGCAGATATGACAAGTGGGTCTATAGTTGGGGCTTCGACCTTATCATCATCTCGGTTTCTAAATACGATGTCATCTGCCATTGTCCTCTGTTGTTTGGCCGGAGTCCCTTCATCAAGTGTACTGCAACTCTCGAAATTCACATGCCTGATCGAATTGGCGTATGATTCCATTTCCCTCCAGCTTCGGTCCGCTGGATGAGGACCACCACCAACTGTATTTATAACCAACCTCCCGCTTGTACGAGCGGGCTCCTCCTGTCTCTCTTGGTTTTGTGCACGATTTTGATTTGACGGGCCCACACCACCAGCTTGTGATGCCCGCACGAATTGATCTAACTTCCTTTCCCTGATCAATTTTTCAATAAGATATTGCAAATGCCTGCAATCATTGGTATTGTGTCTGTAACTTTCATGAAATCTACAGAACTTTCTTGTTTGAATCTGTATTTTCGACGATGGCTTCGGAGTTGGCTTCTTATACTGCATTGCATTACAAGTTTGTAGATACACGTTTTCCAGTGACGTGTTCAGTGGTGTATAGCTTTCAAACATTTGTGCCCTACGCCGTGGACCACGATTCTGATCTTGCTTTTTATTTCTATTATCGTCGTTTCTCGACTGGGTTTGTTTGTTTTGAATATTCAATTTTACTTTTCCCGAGCTCTCCCCTGGCTGTTTAACTGCCACATTGCTTTGAATTCCTTCATTGCTGGGTCTCGCATCGTCCTGCTTCCTAGATTGTTTCGCATCCTCACGCCTTAAGAATAGGGCGGTTTGGAGTAGAAACGATCCAACGATGCTGGAGGTTTCCCAGCTAGCCAATTTCCAAATTCAGAGTCGGGGTCAATCCCCTTAGTTAAGGCCATCAAGATTGAATTATCATTGGGGTTAGTGATTTCTGCACAAGCGGCATTGAATCTTTCCAAATATCACCTGATTGTCTCTCCTGAAGCTTAAGTGACACTAGATAAAGTATTACGTCCTTAGGCCTGGCAATGTGCATACGAAACTCTTCAACAAACTTAGTAGCCAATTGGTCAAATGTAGAGATAGATCGTGGTGGTAATCATGTAAACCACATCGTCGCAATTCCCCCTAAAGAAATGGGAAAACTACGGCATTTTACTACATCATCAGCTCTTGCAGCAGTCATCGACCATTCGTATTTCAGAATATGTCGATTAGGGTCGGAACTTCCTTCATACATGGGCAGAGTCGGCATCCTGAATCGCCGAGGGGGTTCACCATACAATATGTCATCAGTGAACGGAGTATGACTACGGGAGATTCCCCAATCGTCATTTGTTAAGCCCTGACTTTCGCGAATCATTTGGCGTACCATAGCTTAGAGATCAGGTGTTGCTATATTCGGAGGGTGGCGAGCCAAAGTGTGGTCGGGTTCCACAGTGCGAGGTAGGATCGGGCGCGGTCGACGATCCGTATCTCGCCTCCTTGGCTCGATGTCTTCTGGGACATATGGCCCTAGAACATGTTCCTGCTGGTGGTAGTTCTGATTGGAGTGATTTCGGGTATCAACTCCTATGTCAACTGCGGTGGCGGTGGCTTGGTTATCCGTAGTATGTTGTGGGACAGTGCCTCCTCGGGAGGAGGGTCCTGTATGAAAACTGGCAGAAGGGCCAACTCTTATCTGCCCAACAGTTAATGCTTGTTGGTGACTAGCAGTATGCGCATGGCTTCCGTCTAGCCTGGGACGGTTTGATCTGCCGCTGTAATCAGACGAGGCAGAACTTTCAGTGGAGGAATGAGGGGCGTGGTCCCTTCCGGATCTTCTACGCTTTTGGCGATTCAGTTGATTAGTCAACTCAACATTGGCACGTAATTGTTCAGCCAGCTGTTGTCGACTTTGGGTTAGTTCCTGGAGTAATATTTGGAACTCTTATCGAGTGACCGGACCTGATGGATCTGAATGCCCGGTATCATCTTCATTGGGTGGAGGTAGTTGCATGGGATTTTTTCTATCTCGGCCTTCTTGGCCAGCGGCAGTAGAAGTGGTTCTCGTGCTAACCATCTTGTGGTGTAGAATCCTTTCCTAGATTTTGGTAAATCTGAATAGTATGGAAGGAGTCAGAAATTGAAGTCTGGATCTCTCTCTTAGATTTATGCAATCCGGTATCGATGACAGATCCAATGAGCAGGAGAAAAACTGGGTTTTCTCAGTGAAAGAACCGAAGTGTTTGCACCAAAATTGGGCAACACCCTTCGGAAGTTTTTGAAGAGATAATAAATGAAGAAACTAAATTGAAAATGAGGATTATCTAACAAAAACTCCAAGTCACAAAAAATTAAATTGCACGGAAGACAGTAATTTAGAGTGGTTCGGCGTTTTGCCTACGCCCACTATGAAGTTTTATCATTTTATTGCCTAATACTTGAAGATTACAAGTGTTTTAGAGCGAAGTACAGCAGATAATAGACTTAAATTCGAAATCAACAATGGTGAAAACGATATGGAGTGATTCTGGCAGCGTCCGGGCGTGCTTTTTCTCTGTAAATTCTCCGATCCCCTTTCTGAATGTCCAGGGGCTCTATTTATTGGTGTAGGAGGCTGATATTTCGTCTAAAATCCGGGGAGACCGCTTCTGGCACGTGAGGGGGGACCACATGCCCGGCCTCAGGAAATCCGGGCCAACTTTAGGATCGATTCAAACTCTAGTTCGAGTCGATCAAAAAAGTGTCCAATCGAGGTGAAATTTGGTATGGACATTCTTCAACATGCATGCAAGCTCCTGTGAAAATTTCATAGCATTTGGACTTGTAGATCTCGAGTTATGATCGATTCAAGATTGCATTTTCGGTTGTCATGCTTGGTTCGAATCGATCCCCATCGAATCGATAGGGTCGAATCGATGGCTGGTGCACGTGAACGACAACGTGGCGCGCGTACTTCTCGGGTCGATCCATCTTTTTCTCCGAGTTTTACTGGGTCGCCTCCATGGTCTTATCCGCCTTGACTTAGTGGATTCGATGTAGTGGGTTTGAAGATGTGTTCCTTCGAATCGATCGAATGGATGTTCCTTTGTATCGATCAGGGTATACGATAGTTGATCGATACAAAGGCTTCCCAACTGAATGGTTTTGAGGCATGTTATGGGATGGAGTCGAAGTGAGGTTATGGGATGGATTCGAAGTAAGGTTACAGGATGGATTCAGAGTGAATCATCTGCATGGATTCGAAGTACTCTGCCCTACTGGATTCGAAGGTCTTCATCCTGAAGGATACGAAGTGAAGCAGCCCCATGGATTCGAAGTACCTTGCCTTGAGGGATTCGAAGTAGGGGACGTTTGATGGGTTCGAACCACGGCTTGGTTCTATGGATCCGAACATGGTGCCTTCTCTGATGGATTCGAACCTAAAGCTATTCCCTCCACTTTTCATTGGCGATAACTTGAGCATACGAACTCAGATTGACTTGAGATTTGTGATGCCGTCTTTTACGATCTTTCTCGTCATGTCCCATCAATTGTAGCTCGATCTGGACTCGGACAAAATCCAGCGATATCCATAGTGAAGCATAGTATGACCAATCTTTGAGACGAACTATCCTATGTTTTCAATCGATCTTTTGGTATCACGGCTTTGCCAAAAAGCGGGATAACACTTATAATGGCCTATCTGGTCACAGTTAAAACACCGGACATTCTTCCCCTTAGCTGCATCCTTCGCTTTCCCTGAGCGACACTTGTTAGCAAAGTGCCCTTTCTTGTCGCATTTATAGCAGACATCTTTAGACTTCACTTTCTTGGCTGCTCTGCCCTTCTGAGCACCCTTCTAGGGAAAGAAATCCCTCTTCAAGCTCTGCCCACTGGAACTACTTTTTCCTTGCACTTCTCTATAAACTCAAGGACTTCTTCCTGCCTCAAATCCATCTCTATAATAATATCAGAAGGATCTCTAAGATGAGACGAAGTAGCACTAGCCAATTCTGGCTTCAATCCTTTGATAAACTTCTCATTCCGTTTCAACACGGTATCTACAGAAGCATAACCATAGCAGGCCAACTCTACGAACTTCCTAGCATACTCAGCAACAGACATTTCTCCCTGCACCAGCTCAGTAAACTGCCTAATCAAAGCTGACTGTTCCATTAAGACATAAACATCTCCTGAAATCTCCCCAGGTTTTTGTCTCCTTATCAACTGTTGCTGATACACTGTTCCACCAGAACGATGCAGTCCCCTGAAGTTGCCTGGATGCCAACATCCTTATCTGCTCATCATTGGGCCCTAAATCTACGAAAATCCTTTCGCGGTGCAACAACCAATTCTCTGCTACGATGGCATCCTTCGTTCCCACAAGCGGCTTCCCTCATAGCTTCACATAATCACCGCTCATCTTAGCGAAATGATTAACTATCGAAACTTCTAGAACCCCTTTTCCTATGGCATTTCCTCTTACCACTCCGGCTGTAACTCCTGCCTGCATCATATTCCTGAAAAATTGATACATGGCTTCCATTCCGAACTGGGGGACTTTAGCACCAATGTTCTCTACCTGACCTTGGCATCTCCCTGCATTAGGTTCAGCGTTCCTTTCAGTGCTCCCTCCCCTTAGTTAACTCTGCTTCTTCTACCATCCATATCTGTTTTCAAACCTCATAAGATACAAAAAGATATCCTAATCAAAGATAGATGAATGGAGATAAAGCGCATAATTATATATAACAAATATAAGTACGTTACTATAATGTTAACCTAACCCAAACCTTACTCCAATTTCCTTAGATTTTTGTTTTCAAAACCAATTTTTAGTTAAATTTTTCATAAATCTATACTCTGATGCCAAGTTGTTATATCCTGTATCTGGAGGCCAATAGCTAAGCGCTATGGATGTTGTAGTCATCCATGGTATTAATTTCTGGTGACGAAATACGACAATATTAATGATATCCATAATATCAGAAGCACTTGAATATGAACAAAATCATAGATTTCCAAAAAAAATAATTTTAATGATTATATTTCAAATAAATCTATCCAAGTTACAAAAATCACAAACGTAATCCCAGGCATTAAACAAATATAATTTACAATAGTACGCCAAGAGCAACATATGAAGATGTCCCCTCGGATGATCAAAGCAATGTAGACATAACTGTCTTAATACATAGCGGAAACAATTTTAAAACAGAATCCCTAAATTAGCTATCTATCAGCCATCTACTCATCTTCGGATGCTTTATTCATCAAAATCTGCTAAAACCTGAAAACCTAAACCCTCTGCTTACTCAAATCAAATTTTGAGTATCCGAGAGTTTAAGGGGAAACAAAAACTTCGAATCAAACTTAAAGCCTGGTACGAATAATTTCTGTTACATCACGGTTTACTGATAACTAGTGAGACCATGCCGCTTAGCGCAACGGGCTTCCTCTCACTAATATCTCATTTCAAAACATATATTTTGCAAATCCTTTCCTGCAACCAAACTGGTTAATCAACTAATTATATTAATAATATAGCAATATCCATTATGCTAAATAGGAAATAAAATAGACTACCTGTCTAACATATTAACTATATGTTCTAAATTCGGAGCTATCTCTTCTTTTCAAGACTATCTGTCTTAAAACTGGCTATGCCAAAATAGCAATTTCTTTTATGCTAGTTAATGATCTATATGCCCAAAATAGACAAAAAGGGGTGGACTAACTGTCCTTCAAAATTTTGCAAGGCCTGTTATGCTAATAAATGAACTATCTGTTCATATCAGAGCCGACTGCTCTTTCTGGACTATCCTCTAGGCGGATTGCCCTCAAAATGAACTAACTGTCCGAATTTAAATGAGCTAACTACCTCAATTTTATTTTGGGTTAACTACCCTTTAAATATCTGAGCTAACCACTCTACAATTATCTAAGTTAACTGCTCTATAATTATCTAAGCTAACTGCTCTTTAAAACCAAAACAAAACTTCATTTCTTCCGAAAGCTATAACCCTTTGTACCCACCTTTTAATTTCCTCCAATTCACTACGTACCAGTTTCTTGATCCCATGTGCATTGGTATTTAATCTAATCGAAAGGTTTGATACCCTTCGACTTTGTCGAAGGTCTGGAATGAAGGTGGATGCTCTTGCCGAAAGAGTTGAAACAGTGAAAATACTGTTTGAAATAGTTCTTTTGTACCCAGCTGCCTTGTCTCTCTAAATTTGATTGGTTGATAAAATTTTATATTCAAAAATGATGCCGGCTTCCTTATTTGGATATTTGAATAATTTAAAAAAAGCTCTTTTCTCCTTTATAATTATATAAAACATTTAAGTCTCATACCTTAAATAATTTTATATAATCATAAAAACACCTCGGAAAAATCTAGAAAAATTTCAAAAAGTAAATTAATATGTTCTCTTCAACATAAAAATTTCGAATCCAAACAATAATTATTTTACCCGTAAATGATTTTATAATCTAAATAAACCTTTTCTTCCTTAGAAAATTCATAACAATTCCACAAAAATTCAAAAAATTCTGAAAATTGAAACTCATCTCTAAAATAACCTTTTAGATCAGCATAAAAATTCGCAAGGCTAATGGATGTCATTTAATAGGGTTTTTATCCTAAAACAGGTCATAAAATCTATATGAACAAACATAAATCATCAACATATATATATATATATATATATATATATATATATATATATAATCTTTTACCATTCGAAAACATGGGAAACATTTGCAAAATCTTTCGGAATTAACTTAGAACCGAAAAAAAAATATTTAGAGATGTGAACATTATTCACCTTTGCTTTAATGATTATGAAGCTTGAGATTTGAATGAGATTTATTTGAATTTGCTTTCCTTAAGCTTCTCTTTTGTTTTCTCTTCTTCTTCCTTCGTTAATGGTGGTAGACTAAGCTTGTAATTTTCGAAAATGAGAATGAACCGTGTTTGGGAAACATGGCGTAAGGAAGATAATATAGGAATGGCCTCTTTCCTATAATACCCCTCCTCTAATTCATTTTAAACTCTTCATTTAATGTATTAGTTAAAAGGCATGGCTACCTTAATTAAATCATATCTCAATCTCCTAATCAATACATTATTTTATTTAGTTTACTAATTAAATCCTAAATAATGTTAACAAAAATCTGGGGTGTTACACATGATCTCACCGGGTCATCCGCCAATATCAAGGTTCTCGCCAGACCAATAGCCTGGTCATAGTCTCTCTGGACTGATAGTTGGGTTTTTGGTCTTACCCAGGCTATTCATGGTCTCTCCAGACCCTTTCTAAGTCCAATCCAAACTTAGCGAGGAGTAGGCCGATCCCGTCGCTCTCCAACAAAGCGACCTGCCCCTTGCACCAGCCTTAACACTTCGGCGAGACATATAGAGATGTAGGTATGAATCATGGCCTCTGCTGGCCGACCATGGTCTCTCCATACCCTTGATGGACCCCATTCACTCTCCGACGTGGAGTGCACAATGATAAGCAGGTCGATCCTATTGCTCTTCGATGAAGCAGCCTACTTCTTGCACATTGATTCCTATCTCCGATGGAAACATAATGCAATCTATGGGGTTCATTCTTCGGCCTTGATTCCCCAACCGAGGACTTAAGCCATGATGTACGAGCCCATCTTTTTGCTCTTTGGCGAAGGGACTCACATTTTGCGGTTATTGCCCTGTCTCTCTAGTTGGGACAACCACGACCTCTTTATTCATTACTTTAATGCAGATTTGAGTATTCAAAAATCCATTTATTAAATTATTAAATTTAAGTTCTTATAACTATAAAACCAATAAACAAGAAAAACCACTTGTTGCCTCTCCGATCATGACGGTTTACCATCATCTTAGAGCATGTTTAGACCGACCTCGGTCCATACATGTATAAGTGACTTAGCCATTTTATTGTGGGGTATATTATTTTTTTAGTTCATGCCATCTTGATCAAGAGATGATGATCTGTAACCTCGATCCAAGGCCATTTCTATTTAATGCGGGCATTGGCCGCTCCTGTTCCATCACCGCAGCTTGAGTCCTCACATATTATGGCAGCTGATTATTCCTTACGTGTTCCTTAACCATATCCTTCAAGTGCCTGTAGTTATTTGTATTGTGCCTATCTAACTCATGGAATAAGTAGTACTTGCGTGATTCCCACTTTCGGCGGGCTTTCCCTTTGCTGGCCTTTGGTATAGAAGGCATCCTTGAGTATCCAAATAAATCCTCTCTATAGTCTCGTTTAAATCTTTATAGGAAGATGATTTTGGTGCTCTCCATTGCTGCTTCGATCTGTCGAAGCCACCATCCATTTTTCCTCTTTCTTTTGTCCTTGCCTAAACCTTATCCACACAGTCCTCCGTCCTTCACTATGTTAACCTCTTCTCTATCATCCTTAGCATCTTTCTACCGCAGCCTCATGATTAAATTCCCCAAGATCCATCGGAGGGTCCAATTCCAGTGCCATCTTGAAATTTATATTGTCAGCTATTCCTAATACTGCCGCCATCAAAACCATCGATAGATCTGGCCGATCCATAGAAGCAACCACCGCATTAAACCTTAGTAAGAAATTCCCAAGGCATTCCCTAACCATTTGCTACATCGCCATCAATGTCATCACGCTTTCGGGTCTTGTGATATGGACCCGAAATTACCTCATGAATTAATCCACCAACTCTGTCCAAGTACTAATAGAACCATTCTCCAATTGCCTAAACTATAGTGCACTATATATGTCAAGTACAAGGGGAAGCAACACGACATCACTTCCTTCGATGCCTATAACACTTCCATATGCCTCATGTACCTCATCAGATGAACAATAGGGTCCGTTTTTCCATCATATGCTCCCAATGTTGGTAACTTAAACTCCGGTGGATTCCTAGCATGCCTGATATTAGGAGTGAATGGACTCCTATTCACCTCTTCCAAATCCCTATTCACCAATCCTCCTCTCATAGCTCGTCTGATCATCTCAGCAAACCTTTCACTACCATCCAAAGGTAGCATCCCACCATCATTTCCAGCCCGTCCCCCGACTTTGCGAGGGAATTCCAATTTATACTCTTCCAAATTCTGATTCACAGCTGCATGTCCCGCTTCAACCATTTGACGAATGGCATTCGCACCAATACCCATACTAGCTTGACCCAGAGACATGCCCCCAAGCCTTGGGGGTTCGGTGCCGATCACCTAACGTTGGATAGAGGTCATTCCTGATTACCTCGCTGTGGTCTCCTGCCTGTTGTCTCCATTTCCATGCTCCCAATTTTGAATTTCAGTAGCTCTTGTTGCTCCATCCCCTTGATTCAAATTGCCAGTAGCTCTTGCCGCTCCTTATCCTTCGTTTTGAGTTTCTACAGCTCTTACTGGTCCAGCCTATCCAATTTGCCAGAGGAAATTCTACATCATCTCCTCTCGTCTCTTCATCATCCACTCCTGCATTGCCTCCATTATAGTCCCTATCTCGTTCCTAGTGATGTAGACGGAGGGTTGATTAGCTACAGCTCTTGAGGATGCCTTCTGACTTCCTTCGTGGTGAATTATGTCCTCCAATGCTCTTCTTATAGATCACCTGGCCATTGATTTCTAGATCCAAGTATACAAGCTTCCAAATTAGAGATTCAAGCTTCTAAATCCACAAGTGCAAGTACTCTCAATGAAAGCACCAAAATGTTGACCTCAAAAATTCCTCCTTCGATCCCTTCTCCTTCTTCCCTGATTCCTCCTCCTTCTCTGATCCCTCCTCCTTCTTCCCTGATTCCTCCTCCGATCCCTTCTCCTTCTTCCCTGATTCCTCCTCCTCCTTCTCCGATCCCTCCTCCTTCTTCCCCGATCCCTTCTCCTCCTTCCCCGATCCCTCTTCCACCTTCTCCTCTCCCTCCTTCTCTCATTCCTCCCATTCATCCACCTTCTCTCATTTCTCCCCCTACCATTTCTTTTTCTTCTAGTCCCTCTTCTCTGATTAATGAATCCGAGATTTATTCGACTTCTTTTCCTATTCGTAATGATGTGTTTCCTTGTTCCCTCTCCATTTATAAAGTTCATGATTCGACCGTTTCTTTGGAGCCTTCTGGGGATAGGATTCTTCAAGATCCTTCTCCTAGTTATCTTGATCAGTTTCAATCTCTCTCTAAATCTGTTAATGGAATGATTATTGAGAATTCTACTAATAAGGGTGATACTGTTATTGTTGATGATACATGGATGCAGAGTAAGGATATAGATCAGATTCTAAAATGGTCATCTCTTTTCAAGGAAAAGCCCAAGAACGCTGGAGCTTATATTCCTAGAAATTTCAATATTATTAGAGATGGCAAGCCAAAGCAGATTCCAGAGGATGTTAAGAATGAAGGAATTAAATATTGGAGGGATCATTTGGTCGGTTTTTTCTTGGATGGAGCACTTTCTTACCTAACAGTTGTAAATCATCTCAGAAGATTTTGGAAACTGAAAGGTGAAGTTGACATCAAATCTGATAATGAGAATTTCTTTTTTAAATTTACAAATGAGAAAGATAAAGTACATATTCTTCAATCTGACCCCATTTTCATAAAAGGTAAAATGTTCATAATCAATACTTGGAATCCTTTTATTGGTTGTGTGCAAGCAAGTATAAGGAGAGTTCCAATATGGGTTCACTTTTACAAAATTCCTACAATTGCATGGACACTTATGGGCATTAACTGGTTAGCGTGTCATATAGGAAGATTGATTTGTTTTGATGAGAATACAGAAAAATTGATGAGATTTAAATATGCAAAGGCCTTGATAGAAATTGAACCTAATCAGGCTCTACCTGATTATATAGAAATATATGGATTGGGTGAAGGAAGCTATAAAGTGAGAGTTGAATATAATTGGAGACCAAGAATTTGTGATTTGTGTAAAGTTTTTGGGCATTCTAAATAGAATTGTTTGGAATCTGAAATGAATAATGAATATGAGGCTTATGAAGGTGTTGGATTTGGAAATAATTTTACTGAAGGTAGTAGGAATTTTAAGGTGCCAAATAATACTAATATCTTGAATAATAATCCTTCACATTTTAATCAAACAAGGAATCTGAAAGACAACAAGTTTGTTTTTCAGAAGAGAAAGATTAAAGTTTGGAAGAAAAAGGAGCCTATACCAGTGGATAATATTAAGCAAAAGATATTGACAAATGAATTAATTGGAGTTTTTGGAAAAGAAAACGATGTGCATGTTTTAGGTGCACAAAGCATAAACATTGATAAGGAAGAATATAAGGTACCTGCTGCTAAGGAAGATGTGACCAAAGAAATCAAAATACAGTATTAAATTCTAGTAAAGTGGTTACATCTAATGCATTCTCAGTTCTAATTGATATGTGTGAAGGTGATACTTATATTTCTGATAATGAGATTGTAGATGGTACTCACAAGGAATCCTCTTCTATTCAGTTGCCTTCTAACTCAAATCTTAACCTTTCACCATATATTCATTTATCACCTCCTTCTAATATAATTCTTCCTCCTCTTTGTTATATCGAATTCTACCAATTTACAAGAAAATTCCAATTTTTTTCCTTCCATCTAATGTTTCTCTTATTTCTAAACCACCTGCAAATTCTTCTTCTTCTTCTTTGATGGAAAATCTAAATCTTACTGATTAATTGTCTGATTTAAATAATAAACAAAATTCACCCACTTTGACAGTAAAAAGGGGTAGGAAAGTAAAGGGTAGTAATTTGAAACATTCTCATGAAGATGTGGATATGAACAAAGGGATTGAAAGTACTATTGATGAAATTCAACCAAAATAAGATAGCAAAGAATTAAGTTTTTCAGGAAAGTTTGCTAGACATACAAGGAGGCATCATAATAATTTAATCTTACCCAAAACTTGATTTTGATGAAGAATATAGCCTACTGGAATATTAGAGGAGGGCACTTGCTCTCTAAACAAAAAGAAATCAAGAAATTGATTAAAGAGGAAAACATTCAAATAATGTGTGTAAGTGAAACAAAACTGAATGCTGAATTAACTAAGAAAGCTTGCACATATATTGCTCCTAATTGGATATATGATGATAATTTATCGTGTGCTCCCTATGGAAGATTAATGGTGATGTGGAATGAGGATTTTTATCAGCTCAATAAGTTGGAAGAAACTGATCAATTTTTGCATTATGAAATTAGATCTGTTGAAATCAGTTCCTCTTTTTTTCTTACATTTGTTTATGCCCAGAACTGCCTTGATAAAAGGAAAATATTGCTCAATCAATTGCCTAATCTTAATCAATCTTCTTTACCATGGCTTGTCTTAGGAGATTTCAATTGTATGTTTTCTTCAACTCAAAAAACAGGTGGTACTCCTCTTTCTATAAAGGATACCTCTCCTCTCTGTCAATGTTATTGCTTTCTTCACTCACTTCCATTCAATGTTTTGGACCTTTATTCACTTGGAATAACAAAAGTAAAGATGACCCTAGAATTTTTGCAAACTTGATCATGCCTTTCAAAACAATTCAGCTATTACTCTTTGGCCTTCTCTTTTCTGTAACATTCTTCTTCCTACAACTTCTGATCATAGTCCACTCATTTTAACATGGGGAGAGGTTGCAAAGCCTAAGTATTCCTCTTTTAAATTTTTTAAAACTTGGACTAATCATGTTTCTTTTCAGGATTTAGTAGTACAGGTTTGGCAAGAAGAGGTCTATGGTAATCCATTGTATATTCTTAAGACTAAGCTATATAAATTGAAGAACAAATTGAAGGTCTGGTCTAAACAAATTTTTGGCAATGGTTATGATATCTCTTCTGATTTGAGAAACAAGCTAGCTGAAGTACAACAAGCTTTACTTTCTGATCCATTGAATTCAAATCTTGCTATGGAGGAATCTGAAATCTCTAATTCATTACAAGATATTTTGGAATTTGAATTGTCTATGACTAAAGAGATACTCCATGTTAAATATGAGAGTCAAGGAGATAGGAATACAAAATTCTTTCATAATTGTATCAAGGTTAAGCAATCTAAGGAAAGAATTAATGGTATATATGATGTCAATGGGATAAAGCAGGTAGGTGAAGAGAATATTACTACTGCCTTTGTGGATTACTTTGCCTCCACACTTGCTAACTCTAATCCCTTTATTGCTGATATGGAACCATTATTTCACCTACAAACCCCTTACTTATCAGAATCTCAAGCTAATGGTATCATTTAAGAAATCTCTAATGAGGAGATTGAGAAAGCTGTTTTTAATTTGAATAAGGAAAGTAGTGGAGGTCCAGATGGATTTAATGCTTTCTTTCTACATTATTGTTGGAAGATAGTTAGATATGATGTTATAAGAGCTGTTAAATTCTTTTTTATTTCCAATAAGCACTCTAAAGGTTTTAATGCTACTGCAATAACGTTAGTCCCCAAAGTTGAAAATCCATCTTATGTTTCAGATTTTAGACCAATTTCATGTTGCAACGTGGTTTACAAGGTAATCTCAAAAATCATAGCGTCAAGATTGCAAGAAGTTCTTCCTTCCATTATATCTAAAAATCAGGTGGCTTTTCTTCCTAATAGGAACATAAGTGATGATATCCTACCGACTCAAGAATTATTAAGGGCTATGGAAATTCTAATATATCACCTAGATGCATGTTAAAACTGGATATTAGAAAAGCATTCGATTCTATTTCGTGGAGTTCTGTCATTGCTATTATGTCTAGGATGAATTTTCCAAAACCTTTGCTTGCTTGGATTTATACATGCATATCTACTCCTTACTATTCTATTTCTAGAAGTGGATGCTTAAATGGGTTTTTCAAAGGCACTCAGGGAGTAAGGCAAGGTGATCCAATTTCACCATATTTGTTTATCATAGTTATGGAGATTTTGAATATCTTAATTAAGGAGTAGGTAGACAATAAAACTCTGGAATTACATCCAAAATGTAAAGATCCTTTGATCACCCACTTACTTTTTGCAGATGATTTAGTGTTATTTACAAAACCTTCTATTGCAAATATTCAGACAGTTTTGGATATTCTTTCCAAGTTTGAAAATATCGCTGGTTTACAAATTAACATCAAGAAGTCCAATATTCTTATAGCTGGTGTAGAGGAGGATCTCAAAAATGAATTGATAAAATTTTCTGGTTTAAAAATTATGCCTTCTAATGCAAATTACTTAGGATTGCCACTTATTACATCTAGACTCTCAAAAGTCAATTGTTTACCTCTATATGAGAAGATCACTGAAAAGCTCTCATCATGGCCTATCTCAAAGCTATCTCAAGCTGGAAGACTTGTTATAGTTCAATCCATTGCAACTGCCATGACTACTTACTGGATGAGACACTATATTCTACCTGAAAAATTAATTTCTATGATCAATAGTGCTTTGAGTAGATTTCTATGGCATGGAGATCCTTTCTCTAAGAAGTTAATTCCTATATCCTTCAAAAAGTTAATTCTGCCTAAATATAAAGGAGGGTTGGGTATTATCAATTTGCAACTCTGGAACCAAGCTACAATATCAAAATATTTTGATAAAATCCTGAGTAACAGTGATGACTTATGGACTTTATGGATTAAAGCAAATTTGATAAAGAGAAAGAATTTTTGGGATATGCAAATTCTTCAAAATTATAGTTGGAGTTGGAGGAATATTCTAAAGCTCAGGGACAAATTCTTATCAATGATTCAGATCAATCCAATGAAAAATATTGATTGTAGCTTCTGGTCTGATCCATGGGCTAAACCTGGTTTAATTTTGAAAAATGGTATGAATTATTCTAGCCTTATGTCCACTGGTATTCCACTACTAACTAAGGCAACAGTTTTCCTGCAAGATAATAGTATTGAACTACCATACAGCAGTTCTATAGAGGTTAGGAAGGTTTGGAATGAAATTGCAAAGATTAAACTTCCTGTCAGTGATATTATAGTGTTATGGTCAATGCAGAGGAGAAGGCATTCAATAAAACTGGTATACAACTTGCTTCTGGATAATGTATGTAATGAAAAGTTTGCATGGAAGGATAGAATATGGAACTCTGATAGTCCAGCAAAGGAGAACTTCATGCTTTGGAAAGTTATGGCCAATGCATTGTTGACAAAGGATAAATTGGAAAGTTATGGATTGATAGATAATAGCACTTGTGTATTATGTAATGATCAACTTGAAAATAACACCCATTTATTTTTTAATTGTTCATATACAAGTGATATTTGGTTTAAGCTGATGGCTACAGGTAAATTCCACTTACCTGACAAGAATTCCAAAGAAGAATGGTTCAACATATATAAAGCTACAAGATGGAAGAATTCAAAATCTAAATCACTACTAATAGTTCTTAAAGCTTTTGTTTACACAATCTGGTAGGAAAGAAATAGGAGAATTTTTTCTGATAAATTTAATTCTACTAGTGATTTGTTTGCAGTGATTAACAAATGGATTATTTGTAGAAGAAATAAGTGTCTGGGCATTGGAAGTTTAGTATAATCTGAGTATTGGTTCACTGCTCTCTGGATCATTATACTGTCTGAGCAAAAAAACTGTTTGTGCTATTCTAAAGATTATATACTGAATTTCTAATGCAAGAAATAAAAGATGAAGGGGATCAGAGAACTGGAACTGGAAGCATGTGTTTTAAACAAGGAAAGCTGGAAATATTGTAGTGGTTATTCTTTGTATTTTTACTTCTGTTTTTTACTAATGGTATAAGGATATGATATCAATCTAATGCAATTGTATATTCTGGAATTTTTAATGCTGATTGTAATGATTCTTGGTATAATAAATGGGCAAGGCTCCCTTAGCCTATTGATTTTCAAAAAAAAAGAAAACATGTATTACATGCTTATTGTAAGAGTTACTTCAATTTAAAATAGATAAGTGGAATTTTATGCAAAATCTTAATTTAATTGATTCCTTTCCTTAATCGAAGGTTGGACTTAAATTTATCAACTTTAGATTCATATAGGTATATGTTAAATTGCAATCTTCAAATACACATGTTGTGTTGTACATCAAAACATTGTTTATAAATAAACACACACACACACACACACATATATGCATCCTATTTTAACTTCAATTTTTAAAATAGGCTTTTATGTACAACAACAACAACTGGGCCATTATTCCCAAACAAGCTGGGGTTGATTGAACCCGAAACTGAATAACAAAGTCAATTTAAAAATAATAATAACAATAATAATAGTAATAATCAAAAATCATGATAATTATAATAAATTAAATTAAAATAATTAAAATAATAATAATAATAATAAATAAGTAAAATAAAAATAAAGAAAAATGAAATAAAAATTAAAATATATAAAGAAGAAAAAAAGGCCATGATGATAATAATAGTAGTAGTAATAATGGTACAAATAGTAATATGGACCAAAGACCAAACACTACGTCTTACTTTCCTGTTCACTAGTCCTATAATCTAAAAACGTATAACACTGCCCCTAACAAATCTTAAGCAAAAAACTCCTAGAACATGGTTCTGGTACGTGCATCACTGACTTCCACATGCTCCTGTCCGACACAAGCTCTTTGGATATATTTCAATCCTTCAAGTCCCTTTTACTACTTCCTTCCATGTCAACCTTGGTCGACCTCTACCTCTCTTTCAGCATTCGTTGTGGCCTATTATTCCAACATGCACGGATGCTTCAGGATGCCTATGTTGGAGATGTCCAAACCATCTTAAGCGGTGTTGGACCGACTTCTCCTCGATTGGTGCTACTTCAAGTTTATCGCGTATATCCTCATTTCTAATTTGATCCCTCTTGTATGACCACAACTCCATCATAGCATACGCATCTCTGCTACACTTATCTTTAGGACGTGTTGTCTTTTAATAAACCAACATTTTGCAACATACAACATCACATGCCTGATGGCCTCTGTAGAACTTTCCTTTAAGCTTTTTTGAGACTTTTCTATCATAGAGAATGCAAGACACTAGTTGCCATTTCACCCATCCCGCTCGAATTCTAAAACTAAAATCTTCATCAAACTCACCATCATACTGCCACATTTACCCTAAATATCAAAAGAATTCCTTCTTAGGCAATACTTGTCCGGTCAGAGTGACATCTCCATCCTCTGACCAGATGTCGCTGAACTCGCACTTCGCATACTCTATTTTAGTTCTGCTAGGCCTAAAACCCTTTAATTCTAAAGTCTGCCTCCATAACTCCAGTTGTCTATCAACCTCTATCATACTTTCGTTAATTAGCACAACATCATCAGCAAAGAGCATACACCAAGGAATCTCACCTTGTATACCCTTCATAATCTCATCCATCACTGGGGCAAAAATATAGGGGTTCAAAAGCCGACCCTTGATGTAATCCTATGTTAATGGAAAAGTCATTGGTTTCACCATTGCATGCTCTGACATTGATCACAACATCATCGTACATATCCTTGATAAGGGTAATGTACTTTGTTGGGACTCTCTTCTTTTATAGTAAAGCTATAAAATTTAATTTAAATCCTTTCTTAATTATGTGTATTTATGTGTGTGTGTATGTGTATGTATATATATATATATCTGTGTGTGTGCGCGCGCGCGTATGTGTTGTGTCTACACACACCAATAGGTTGGGACGTCTATTGGACAAGAGCTAAGAAATTAGTAAGCATTTTCTATTTTTGTTGAACTTTTAAAACGAACATCAACTGTATGTAAAAATGTTGCAAATCTACAAATTAATTTTACATTTCTAAAACATAATTAGCATTTCCAAGAAACCACGAAAGAAAGTAAGGTATATTTTCTCTTTGTGAACCATAATTATTTAAATCTTAGTTTGTCTCCAATAAACAAAGAAGTGTGTGTGTGTGAGGAGCACTCAATGACACTGCTATTCTACAGCACCCTTATAGCCCTTCATTTTCCACCACACAATCCAAATTAAATAATATTGCTAATAGGAAAAGCAAGAAAGCCATATTATTTAATTTAGATTGTGTGGTGAAAATCATGGAGCTATAGAGGTGCTGCAATATTTGAGGTACCATTGAACACTATATATATACATGCATGTATATAGACATATATTTATATATGTATATATACATTATACACACACATGACATGATGTGTTATACAACATAACACCAACATGTATAACACAGCCCATGTACCACCTAATATAATATATACAAAGCATAAAGCCAATACATATATCACCAATATATATACCACATAACACGTCAGATTCCTGCATATAGCTTTATTACATTGCTTATTAACTTTTCAACATCATTATTTCTTTCACTAGGCCTACCCCTATCTCTGCAAAATTTAAACTATATTATTTTAGATTTAGTATGAAAAATAATATTTTTGATGCACTAACAAAATTAAGTCCATTATAAATTTTGGTAAGGCTCTGTTTTTTCATATTTTTTATCCATATCAAGATTCAATATGATCGACATAATCCCTTTTATCACTCTTTTACATGAATAGCCTTGGATTAATTGCCAAATTATATTGTTTACAATTACAGAATACTAACTTCAAAGGTTAAAGGTTAACTTCTTATGTATATTTAAACCATCTGTTGCAATGTTTTTTTACTACTTTGCACCATGCCATATTACTATTAAACTTAAAAAGCCCTCTTTTAATTGAAATGTCTCCAAAATCCTATAAAGATCGAACTTCTTCTAACATGACAAAACACAACAACAATTATTTGGAGTATGTGGAAACAGTGCAATGCTCAAGCTTTTATTTTTTGTTCCATTCTTTTGCTCAAAGGCTAATTTATTTAGTCATTTTTTGATTAAAATGATAGTGCCTTATTTTCATTGTATATGAAGGAGAAACCTTGAAAGAATAAAAAAAACATTAATTTTTTAGTAATATTAACAATATGATACGAACTTCCTGTCCGATCAAGCTTTGAAAAACTTGTTATTGGACCATCTTTTTTTAATACTTTACTTTTATTTACATAATTATTGAAAAATAAAATTGGCTCCAATTTCTTTTGCCTATAGATTAGTCTTGTGCTTGACCAAGCCATCTGTAAATTAATTCATTATTTTATAATAAAAATCCATTAGATCATTCATAAATGTCTTTAATTCAAAAACATAGCACTAATTTACATTCACCATCTTTATACATTACAACAACTACATCAAAAGAAATCATTCACGTACACATGCATATAACTTACAAACCTCTCATTTCTCAAAGTGTTGTTATGAGATTCAATAAGGTTTGTCATCACCTTCATTGCATTTCTAAAATTTTCTCAAACGACTTATCTATACTATCACGTTTAAATTACCTTGTACCATGGAAAGTTCAGCTCATGACTATTTATTGCTCTATTCAATAATTGAACAATAACAGAAACGTTCGTTGATTTCTTGCTTTCATCATGGGTCCTTCTAAAATTAAAATCAAGCACATGGTACTCATCATAAATTCGAGCATGAATTAAATTTTTTAAACATAGTCATCTAAGATATATTGACATATTTTACTCAGCTGCACATATAGCTCTAAAATTATGCTTTTGGCCAGTTAGCATTTGGACATTTAGGTCATGTAGTTTCATATAAAATTATAGAAATTTTTTCCATATGTTCAAAGCAAGGTTTGCATAACATGAATTTTAAAACTTTTTTAGTTCATCTTGATTTAGTTTAAAGAAAATTGCATCATTCATTTTACATTAACTGTCCAAATAATAATGGGTAAACCTATAAAGAAAAACTTGTAAAATTAGCCTGCTAACCTCTATGCTTTCCATTTACATTTCTCCGCTTTCAAAACTAAACTTGCATACAAACCACACTACTCCTTTTTGTTTCCCTCTGCTTCATATAGTTTCAAGCCCAAAGGCTTTCCATGTCTTAGATTTTCGCACCATGATTAGACTAACACGTGTATACGATAGTGAAGGAGATTGGTTGGTGGCCTCTTTTAGGGTTATATTTGGTTTGAAGGAGATTTATTTTTAGTTTTTATAAAATACTTGGGAGATAAGGTTGTGTGGAAAGTTTCTCACATAGGAACGTGGGAAAGAAAAAAGTCACTAACGACCATATTATTAGTAGTAATCGAAGGATATTTGAGACATGGGAGTACAAATTGTACTCTATTATTCAATTGCGCCATGAAAGAAGTTGGGATATTTTAGTAAATTCGAAACTTCAAATTGAATTTTTGCTATTATACACACATAAACACACATACATACATACCTACATATACACACGCACATACATATAACACACACACGCACACACATATATATGTACACATACATACATATACATATATACACACACACACACATACACACACATACATATACATATGTATTATTAATCAAGACCTTGGACTACAAAGATGTGTGTAAATTTAGTCATAAATGTCAATTAGTGAGTTAATCAATCTAATTGTAGAGAGAGAGAGAAATGAAGGTTTCTCTTTTTCTATATAAAGCCATATCTTCCTTCAATTAATTATACAAGTTGAGAGAGAGAAACGAAATGTTTCCTTCTCTATATCATTTTTACTTGTTACTATTACACAATGCTTATATGTTGCACTTACACTTTACATATATGAATATATTAGATACGTTCATTATAATATATGTAGATTCAAATTAAATTCAAAACTCCAATTTAACAATTTAAATAAAATAAGATTTTATTAAAAAAATTATTTCAAATTGGGTAAAGTCCCTTTAGACTTTATTGGCACAATAGATCCAAAATAGAATTTTTTGCCTGAAATATCCATATTTCATCCGCTATCGACTGGCAAGGTTGATAATGGTATTAAAGCCAAATAACCTATACGATCTAAAGTAGCAATGTTATGGCAAACTGATCAGAGCTAACTCATTTAGTATACATCTAGACAAGTAATCTCGAAGGATTGGGTAATGCATTACTCCTCTCCACCTGGCTATTGGTTTAGCCTGAAGGTTGAAGTAAGCCCAAAGTTTATCTCCAATATAAAGATCCAAATTGATTTTTGGTCTTCGGTAAATTTTTTGAAATATATTTTAAAATTTAAAAAGTATATTTTAAATTTAAAGATTAAGTTTAAAATATGACATGCTATAAATGTTATAAAATTTTCGAAGTTGGTTTTGAAAGTTAATATATTAATTTCAAAATTCGTTTATTTTAATTATTTATTAAATTGGATTAAATAATTAAATAATTAATTAATTAATTAATTAAAAGTTAATTAATTAAACTAAAACATATGTAATGACATGTATACGTTTATCTTAAAATATTTAAGGTAAATAAAGATAAAATTTTGAAATTAATTAATGTTATTTTAATTAAATATTGTTTTAATTAATTAAATCAATTAAAATTTAATTAATGTATCATGTACATGTACAATGATATGTGTATATAATTACTACAAATGTTATAGTCCATGCCCATCTTTAAATTGTTAAGGATGAATGAAGTAAAATTCAATAGTTGAAATTTAAATTCAATTAATTAAAATGTTAAATAAATTATAATTACATCAATAATTAAAATTAATTAAATAAGATTTAGTTAATGAGATACACATATTTATTATATAAGTGACTTAAATTATAAATTTATAATTAAGTTAATACTTAATAATTATATATGTATAAAATTTAATGGAACTGAAAAGAAATCAAAGAGTGATTTGAGGAACAAACACATATATATTATGCATATACCGTGATTCTAGATGTATCCAACACTTGAATCACGAGGGTATTCATAAGAAATAAATTATTCCCTCAATCGATATCACCCAATATATGTATGTTAAAGATTATGGAACATTAATATATTAGTTGTCCTTTATCATTTATATATTAATAGATTACTAAACCCTTTAGTTATTGATATTCCTTAAGCTTGAGATGTTATGTGTAGTACTATTAATATATTGACTAGACAAGGTACAATACATGCACGTCTTAGTTGATATTCCTCAAGGTATGTCGTGATGCCCCACCCCAAGACTCACATTAACAAAGAGTATTACTGGGTAATATTGTCTGCTAATGCGAAGAATAGGCTGGTTAGGAGCAACCATCTATAGCTTTGTCTTAAACATCAATTAAATACGTCGATTAATGATCTAACTTCCTTTTCAATCTCAAGTGGATCGACATATTCAATAAATGCTTAATACAAAACTACAGGTGGCTAACGGATCCATCAGAACAAAATACAACAACTAAATGTACATCACGTCACCGAACTGCAGATAAGAACACACATATATATATACATATACACCGATACATCACATGTACAATACAAAATGACACATCATAAGTGGTTCGAAGACCACACTATATACAACGAGTCAAAAATAAACATGTCAGAGTTAAACAGAAAGACTACAAGCTACACAAAATGGGATAAGTTGATATCCAAGCAGAAGAAGTAAAGCAAAATCCTAAGGCAGGTATCTTACATGAAACAACTAGAGTCTGACCCGAGTATAAAATATATTGGTTAGTCTAGCTAAAACAATCAGTTTAGTAAGGTTAAATGATAATATGATGCATAAGGAAATGGGTAGGGTATCCTCTCAAATAAGAAGAAAGAACAATAAGAACATGCCACTACTTCAAATAAGGTAATTACACTAAGTGTATGTCCTCAAGACAGGTAAACTCACCAAATAGCACTAAGTATAATAAACACCTCATATCATCTGCGAAATCCCAAAAGCCGCTAAAATGGTTTCTATGAACCATATCTCCAAAATAAGAGAATCCCAAATCTCAAACTCAAAACTTGTCGTAAATGGCAATCACAAAAATATTCTCTAAATAGAGAAGTCTCAAAACACAAAATATGCCAAAAATGGCAATCTCATATATATCCAAATAGGAGAGTGTAAATCTTAATAAACGCCAAGTGTTGGCAAACCCTAATCTTAAATATAAAACTCGATAAGGAGTTCAACTTCCAAAGATGTAATCGCCGTATACAATATCTCGAACGGCTCAAATGGCCAATAATGTAAAAAGGCGATACACTTGGAAAATCATAAAGAAATCAATGAAATCATCTCAAATATATAGCACGTGCTTATGGCCGAAGCCTACCAAGTACTGTTCTCACAAATATAAGGCGCCACACCTATTAAACAAACGTTCTGAAGGACAAATAAATATGTCTCTTAGACAAACATCCCGAAGGACAACATCCCCAAAGAGAAATACGTCGCAATGACAAACGTCTCTTAGACAAACATCCTGAAGGACAAATGATTCGAAGGTCTAGTACTGGCAAATACGTCTCTTAGACAAATGTGTCACAAACTCTTAGATAGGAACCTGAAGTGTTAACGTGCATCCCATACCACATGTTCGCACTTAACGGTTTTCTAAGCGCTAGCCGATGCTACACCAGAAAGTAGTAAAAATATTTGCCTCATCTCATCGGCAACTACGACCCAAAGGTTAAAATGATCAAACGGACAGGTCAGGAATTAATCGAAAAGATAAATTCACATATCCCATACTATGTGTTTTACCCAATATTTTAATTCTCCTTCTTATTTGCTCAAATAGTGCGAAACATATATTTATATATAAAATAAATTATTTGAGAAAACAAGCTTTTAAAACTATTTTTCGAAATCGAGTTTGAAAACACTCTTTGAAAATTCCCTTATTGTAGAGAATATATAGTTTTTGTAACTTGAAAATAATTTAAAAACATTATATAATAATAATTTCCATAGCCAATTTATTTAAAAATGATTTCAAAATCATTTGGAAAATCCTGTGCTCGAAATCGAGAGAAAACACTGAAAATTCACTAAAACCGACATTCGAATTAAATCAAAAAATGATTCATTTTGAATCCAAGTTCACCAAAATCTTGGCTAGCCTATTGATAGGCATCATAGCCATAAAAAAACATAAGAAACATCAAAAATATATGGAGCAGGAATTCGGAAAAGCAAGCTGGAACAAGACAGAAACCAAAAAAACACAACGCTGAAAACATAACTCCCCAGGTCGACCTACTGGTCGACCTAGATGTCGACCATTGGAACTCATAGGTCGACCTATATTGTCTCTGGGTCGACCCAGGTGGTCTTGTGGTCGACCAATGCCACGTGATTTTGTGCAGGCATTTTCCAGGCTTTGAAGTGATTTTCTAAAGACAATTTCAGGCAGCAAATGAATGTATAAAACTATGAAATTTTATAGGCACGAACTACAGCATATGAACTATCAATAGGAAAAATTCCGACAGCTTTTCGTGATTGGAATTGAAAGATATTAAGATGCAAAGGAGCAACCTAAAATAGTTTTCACAGAAAAGAACAAGTACAGAAAACTGTATACGGAATCTAAACTTTTGCATAGATTTTGGCTTTTGAAGCTTTGCTTAAGCTCAAAATTGTTAGTTACTAACCCACCTTGCGATTTTTAAAGAGAAATTTGAATTAACTGCTGAAAGATGGGAGCTTGGAATAAGAAATAGCTTTAGATACCTGTAAATCAAAAGAACAGAGACATGCAAGAAGAGAAACAACGGTTACAGACAAATCCAAAATCTAAAACTAGAATTTTGATGTAATAATCTTGTTTTGGAGTTGATTACCTATTAAAATTAGCTTTAGATTGATAGAAAACAACAAATTTGGTGGAGAGATTGGAGATTGAAGTTTAGATTAATGAAAGAAGAAAGTTTCTTTGTTTTTCTTTTACTGGTTTTTACTGTAAGTGATAAAATAAACGTACAGTTGATAGAGAGGAGAAACTTTTCTCTTTTCTTTGTCTTGTTAAGTAGTAATGGGCTTGGATCTAATATCAAAAGATTTAATTTGCCTAAGTAAAAAATTATCACTAAACACAAATATAACTTATGTAATTAATCAAAACAACATGTTTCAACAAAATTTCTTCACACTAAATTATGTAAACATACTTTCATGTTAAATAAAATATTGTACAACTAATTAAAAGATAATTTAAGTTATAAAAATATTTTACTATAAAAACTTTTATTTTTAAATAAATACACAATTTATACCCATATTCACATAAATCACGATTTTCAATACACAAAAATAATTTTTCTTGTGTACTAAAATATAACACTACGAAGGGAGTCATACCGATATTAGATTGACAACTATTACAGAAAGAAAACCCAATATAGGGTAAATGATTTCTCCCAATACCACCAAACTCATACGACTGCATAAATGCAAGTCGCAAAATAATTGCACAAAGGCAAAATAAACTCAAAGAATAGATTTTTATACTTCTTTTACTAATCAAATATACTTAGAGTTTACAAACCCTTTATCTTTAAAATAATTAAATTCTTAATTTCCAACATTCGAAAATTTCTAAATTTTCTTACTTAGATTTTTAATGTAAACTCGTTACTCTTTATTTAGAGTAGATTAAAATTTTGAGTTGTCCATTCTCTAATTCTTCCATAAATTTTAATTGATAACATATACTTTCCATGTTTGTTTCTCAAATTTTCTAAGTGTTAGAAATTTTCAAAAAAAAACAGCGGAGTCTCCTTTACACGGAGGGCCGTTTACAATATTACAAAAATTATTTATATAATATACATTGACCATTAGGTTGGAAACATAATATATATCATCAGTTAATACTAAATAAATTAATCCGAAAACATACCTTCCCTTTTAGTATTTTAAAGCGATTTGCACGAACTTACATAAATTCTTTTTGCTCAAAATATATTCCAACTATTATCTTTCACCTATACTTAACTCAAATAGATGATATTAGTTCATGTTCAAAAATAAGGAGTACTACACTTAACTATTAAGGGAAATAGATTAATTTCATTTCAAACCTGTTGTAAAGAAGATAAGTTTTAACATAGAGAATAAGAAAATATAAAAAAAATTATAAAATAAAAGTTGTTCTACTAAATCTAATCTTTCCAACGATATAAAGATCATCAAAATCGAATTCATGGTTTGAAAGTTATGTCAATTCATGGTACAGAAAATTTATAGCTTACTGAAAACTCTTTCATTTACAAAAAGATTGAACTCATTTGGAGTTATAAATCTCAAGTTATCATTGTTTTAGTACAGCACTTTTTTACAAATAAAATTTTAGCTTTTAAATAAATTTAAAATTTGAAATTTTGCCAAACCATTTTAATCTCAAACTATATTTTCAAACAAGCTTTTTGCTAAATCATTTATTAAATGATTTTCTTTTTTCCCAGAAAGCTAAGACATTCAAAGTTATGATCAACTTTATGTAATCATCATAAAAAAAACATTTCATTAAGTGGAAATGTTTTCATTACTTTCCAAAATCTAACTTTAAAATAATTAACTTGAAAATTCATTTTGGAAGAGATAACTAATCTCTTCCATTATCAAGAGATGATTACTGATTATCCCTCAAAATAAATTTTTGGGATGTATATATAAATACATACATACATACATACATACATACATATATATATATATATATATATATATTATGAATTGTTCATTTATCAAAAACAATTCAAATTCACATTTTCACTTGTCACAAAATTAAATTTCCATCTAATTATCAACATAAAACTTATTAAAGTTGATAATTAATTCAACTTGTTTTCAAAAGAATTTTACAAATTCACACCAACCATTTTTTTTAATATAACCAAAATTTAAAACAAAACTTGCTCACAACCTCATGCTAAAAGTTTAAAATTAGTATTTTTTTAAGATATAGTTTTATATCTATCCTCTACTATTACTCAAATAACCAAGTGTCAAAACAAATTTTATAGTCATCATTAATAACTTGTACTAAAATGTTTGATTAATATTTTAATTTTTCAAACCAAAGTATTCTTTTCCCTTAAATACACCATTTTATTAATCAAAACATCAAATGATATTTTCTTCTAATTAAGACATCCCCTTAATTATAATATTCACTTTACTTACCCAGATTATCATATTCAATTTCTTAAATTTCAAATAATATAAGAGCATTGCCTCGCCATTGATTTATAGTGAATGACCCCATTAATTGGCTGTAGAGTTGATCAAATGATCAAAATTGCCTTGCCACTCATCCAACACTCATCTATGGTTCAATGGTTTCATTAACATTTAAAATAAAAAATAATACTCCACCATATTAATTATTTCCAAACTTTACTTACTAAAACTCAATTTACCATGTCTAACTGTCTCATCACAGTGTTTAGGAAATTCCTATCAATAACGTTGATCATGCATATCGACTGGAATACTTAAAGCGCTCGATGGACAACCCAACACAAAAATCATTTTCTATAAAAAGAAATACCACATATATACTATACAAAATATTTGTTGCTATCTTAATGAACAAAACTCAATTTCACTTAAAACATAGCTTCAATTTGAAATAGTTGCTTACACTCAAAATCAAAGAACACAAGAAGAACTCATCAAGATATTCTCAGAATACTCGATTCACAAGATTGACGAATAAGCGGGAGTGTTTTCCAAACCTAACGGTATAATGAGCCACTCACAAGAACCACACAAGTGCATAATGCACTAAGAGGGATGTTATCCTCCGCAACTCATAGCTGATGAAAATCGGTGCAAGGTCAAGCTGAGAAAAGATTCTAGCACCACTCAATAAATCAAATATGTCATCAATCGTAAGCAATAGATACTTGTTCTAATGCTGAACTTGTTAAGCTTGCAAAAATGGATGCAAAGCCTAAGAATACCATTATATTTCTTAACCAAAATGACTGTGGCACCCCACGGTAAAGACTAGACTGAAAGAATTGCTTGGCTTCACGCTTCAGCAATTACTTCAAGAGTTCTCATTTCCATAGTGGACATCCTCATGGGAGGATGACTAATAGGCTAAGAATCAGGGATGAGGTCAACAGTAAACTCAATTTCCCGACCGGGTAACAAACCCGAAATTGACTCACATATATCAACAAAATCACAAGCAACTAGAATTTTAGATACATCGTCGTCATCTCGATACTCAAGAACAAACAAAGATACTTCGGAATTATCATCAACATTCCGAAGAATAAGAGACAACTAATCAGCCAAATTAGGATGCTAAAATATAGGGTCCTCCCAGAACATAGGATTGGACTTGATAACAAGTAAATCAATCCATCCCTTAATCACATTAAACCCAAGGTAATGACTAATGTGCAGATTTGCAGAAAAAGAAAATCTACAAATAACAACCCCAATATTGTCACATGATATGCTAAGTATTGCAGATCCCTTCAATAGGATTCGCAATCCTCAAAGGAGTAGCAAGATAAGAAACATCCAATGGTATCAACAAGCTTCTTTAATACAAATGTGTATCAAGCACTCGTATCGAAGAGAACTAGAAAAAAAATAATCACGATAAGGATTATTCATAAGATAAGATATATTTAATTCAATTATGGAATACTACGGAATAAAATATATTCCTAGACACATTCCAAACTTATATCTTCCCCAAAGGACACGATCATTAAGGGATTTGTAACACTTGTACTATACTTTGATGTACCGTAATATATGTTTTTGTTAGGTGTGTATCTTATGTTTTTCTTAACTCAGCTTTGATATCAAGTTGTGATGCCACACCCTGAGACCCACATTAACAAAGAGTATTAGTGGGTAATACTGTCTGCTAATGCGAAGAATAGAGCAGGTTAGGAGCGACCATCTATAGCTTTGTCGTAGACATCTATTAAATACGTCGATTAATGCTCTAACTCTTTCTTCAATCTCAAGTGGATCGACATATTCAATAAATGCTTAATACAAAACTATAGGTGGCTAACGGATCTATCAGAATAAAATACAACTAAATGTACATCACGTCATAGAACAACAGATAAGAACATATATATATATATACATACACACGTATAATACAAAATGACACATCATACAACGAGTCAAAAATATACATATTAGAGTCAAACAAAAAGACTACAAGCTACACAAAAAGGGATAAGTTGATATCCAAGAAGAAGCAGCAAAGGAAAGTCCTATGGCAGGTATCTAACCTGAAACAACTCGGTTTGACCCGAGTATAAAATACATGGGTTAGTCTAGTTAAAACAATTAGTTTAGTTAGGATAAATGAAAATCTGATGCATAAGGAAAGGGTAGGGTATCCTCTCGAATGAGAAGAAAGAATAATCATAGCATGCCACTGCTTCAAATAAGGTAACTACACTAAGTGTATGTCCTCGAAATAGGTAAACTCATTAAATAACACTAAGTATAATAAACGCCTCATATCATCGGCGAAATCCCAAAAGCCACTAAAATGGTTTCTATGAACCATATCTCCAAAATAGGAGAACCCCAAATCTCAAACTCAAAACTCGCCATAAATGGAAATCACAAAAATATTTTCTAACTACAGAAGTCCCAAAACACAAAATACACCAAAAATGGCAATCTCATATATCTCCAAATAGGAGAGTATAAATCTAAAATAAACGCCAAGTGTTGGGAAACCCAAATCTCAAATATAGAACTCGATAAGGAGTTCAATTTTCAAAGATGTAATCACCATATATAATATCTCGAACGGATCAAACAGCTAATAATGTAAAAAGGCTATACACTTGGAAAATCATAAAGAAATAAATGAAATCATCTTAAAGATATAACACGTGCTTATAGCTGAAGCCTGCCAAGTATTGTTCTCACAAATATAAGGCGCCATGTCTCTTAGTCAAACATCCGGAAGGACAAATAAATACATCTCTTAGACAAACATCCCGAATGACAACATCACAAAGTACAAATACGTCGCAATGACAACCGTCTCTTAGAAAAACATCCCAAAAGACACATGACCCGAAGGTCCAGTAGCAAATTCGTCTCTTAGACAAATGTGTCACAAACCTTCAGATAGGAACCCAAAAAGTGTTAATATGCGTATCATACCATAAATTTGAAAAAATAGTGCGGATCGTGCAACATGGAATTATACTAACTAGTGCGGAAATAAACTAAAATACTATAGCAATGAATAAGTAAAATAAAACAAGCACATCAGGAATTTTTATACTGGTTCGAACTTCCCGTTCTACGTCCAGTCCCAAACTCCTTTTGGAATTTCACTAACACAACCCTCACTTAACCCGGAGGAACAAGTTTACACTGCCTGAGCAACCGAATAGGACTTCACCCGCATAAGCAATCGAATAGGACAACCGAACAGGACTTCACCCGCCTAAGCAACCGAATAGGGCTTCAACTACCCGAGCAACCGAACAGGACTTCTTTTACAAATAACAAATGTATCTGACTATAATGTGTTCTAAAATAACATTGATAAGTCAATTAAGTACAATCTACCTATAATCTTCTCCTTTGTGATATATAGTGTGATGTGCTTTGAGAATTGTGGAAGATAAAGAGATTAATGATCAAAGTACGTAAGCAATTTGAATGCAATTTGAAAGCTGAGAATAGATGAGAATTCAAGAGTGCTAAAAGTAAATTCGGTGAATTATTTGTTGAATTCTGCAATCTATTTATAGTATATAAAGAGTTGCATCTATATATGAAAAGTTATATTGAAAAGAATGGATGCAACTATTGATTTTAAAAAAATTTCTCTTGGTGAAGAGAAGTGTCTTTTCAAGAAAATAGCAGTTGGAAATATTCAGACGTCTGAATTAAAAATTTCAGACTTATGAATTAAATTGAAATGCAAACAACAAGATTTTAGGGAATTTTTGACTATATTCAGACGTCTGAAAATTATCATTCAGACAGCTGAATGTTGTGAAACAATATTCAAGTTTCAGTATTCAGACGTCTGAATGAATGGTTTCAGACATTTGAGTTTGAACTTTTGTGCATGTATGTGCATGTGTGTGCATGTGTGTACATATATATATCGTTTCAAGAGAGATTTTAACAAATTTCTAAGCAAACTATAGACTCTAGACACACAATTCTCAGCTTTAAACATCTAAAAAGGAATCTGCAATAAATCTCCTGCAAAGATGGTTAGTATACACAAAATATTTTATATAAGTTGTCACAATCAAAATTAAGATTCCAACATTCTCCCCCTTTTTGATTATGACAACTATATAATCAATAATAAACATTAAAGTATTGTTACTCCCCTGTCAATATGCATAATTTTAAATTTCTAAAACTTGTCAATATGCACAATTATATATTTCTCCCCCTTTGTCATCAATAAAAAGAGCATAGATAATAGTAGATAGTTCATTTCATTAAAGCAATCAGAGTAGTAGTTAATAATACATAAAGAAATAATAACTCATTAATTTCTCATACAACCAGTCAAGCAAAGTTATAAGCAAAACATAATATAACAACTGAAATAGACAAAGATAATTAAAATTGGCTTGAAAGAGATGGATAATTGTGATTAGAACTCGAACTTGAGGAAGACCACTCAAATGGAGACGGATTGTAATCTTGAGTGGATATAGAGCCGGAACAAGAAATTCGATCCCATATTTTATTGAGAAAGCCTTTGATAGGATTGAATTTTCTTTCCGTCTTCTTCTCAACTGCCGTAATTTCCTGATGAATCTTTGATTGATTTCGGGAGAGAGTGATGATGGCTTGTCTTGAGGAAGTTTCCGGGCCAATTTCTTGGATGATGTCTTCGTCCTCCTCCTCTTCTTCATGTTGAGTATGACAAGAAGAAGCAATACTAGTGTCTCGAGGTTGAGGAACACCTTGTTGAACATTTTGCGACCATTGGTGGAAGGTAATAATTTGTTGAGGAGGAGGCCGCGTAGGATGACCCATAAATCCTAGAGTTTTAGCGCCTAACTCACTAATGGTTGTGAAATCGGAGTCGAGCATTGGTACACCGATATTTAGGAGGATGCGCATAATATAAGAACCATAATAAATGGTTTTATATTTTCTCCGAATCGTGATGTCTTGAAATTCATCCAAAATAATTTTTCCCAATTCACTTGTTTATTTGAGTAGATAGAATAAAGTGCTTGGAAGTTTTCTTTATACACTTTTTCATAACTTCCCATCCTTGGTTGGAGAGAACAAATAAGTGCACAGTAAATGAGCCTAGCTTATGGCCTTAAGAAGGTAGATTTTAAATTGCCCAAATTTATAAGTTGATCGGACAAAAATTGATGTGAAACTTCGTCCCGATGATCCATATCAACTTCGATTTCAATAATACCAATTCCTTGATAAGGGCAATTTAAAATATGACATAATCTTTGTAAAGGTAAGAAGATTCTAACGCCACAAACTATCGACCAAACACAATCTTGTCGGTTTTGGGGATTATGATGATCCAAATTTAAGTTAGCAAGAAAAAGTTTAATCATAAGATGATTAATCTTAACATTGTTAGGAGTATACCCAATCAAGCTATCGAAGTGGAATTCTCCGCTAACTCTCTAATATGATATGCTACAAAATCCGGGAATTTCATGGATGCTTCTTCGAAGATGTTGGAATTCTTCATGGAATTAAATTGATTAACCGCAACATCGTTCCATAGCCGTTTTCGAATTTGGTCTTCGGATGGTCCGAAAGTTGATTCTCTAGTTCTTTTTGATCTTGGTGCCATTGGAGAGTTAGAGAAAAGGTAAAAGATTTGAGAAAGATGAAAAATAGGGGCTAGGGTTCTGAAGTAAGTGGGAATGAAGTGAAAAAGGCATTATATAGAGGTGAAAAGGAAGGGGTATGATGGGAATGAAAATAAAGAAGAAAGGTAAAAAAAATAGGCTTAGAAAAAAATTCAGTCGTCTAAATCATTTGATTTAGACGTTTGAATTGGGTTGAAAAGCAACCCGCAAGAAGTTAGTTCAAAATTGGCCTTATTCAGACGTCTGTTTTATTTGATTTAGACATCTGAATCTGGGGTAAAAATATTCTGCTATGAATATTCAGACGTCTGTTTCTAATAGAACACCCGTTTGAATTTTGCTCAGAGGCACATATTGGCTTTATTGAGAGTAGAAAAACAATATATATTATTAAATAATTTTACAAAATACAAGATTAGAATAAACAGAATGAAATGACAAATTAAAAATAGTATATAAACAACAAGAAATAATTAAAGAGATTTTGAAGAAGAGGATGGAGTATGATATGGCTCTTCTTCAATTTTAGTGTTCTCTACAATTGGCTGAAGTGGAGACCATCTGTTGCCACATTCCCAAGTGTTTGGTGATGTCGGTGGACGTTGTGGAGATGGTTCCCGAGGATTGCAACGATTTGGAGAACAAACTGTAGACGGTTGATGAACTGTGTCTTTTGATGAAACCACAGAACTTTAACGCGACTTATTCCAAAAAGCTAAGCCGTTTGGCATTAACTTTTTGTTCATGTATAATTCACGTTGTAATTCTAATGTTTCTTTCTGATAGTGATGAATATCATCTATTTTTTCTTTTGTAGATGGTGATCCAAAAAAGAGAGACCATCTTGTTCTTTCAGTTAGAGGAGTATATCCAGTATGAGCTGAGGGTGGAACAATCGAAACCGGTTCATATATTGGTGTAGGAGTTTGTAGATTTTCCGATCCCGAGGAAGGAGAAGTATAAGAAAGCTCAAACGACTCGGAGTTGTATTGAGATGACATGTTGAAATAGAAAATTTAAAATTTTAAAAAAAATTGAATGAATTATGGTGCAAGGAATTAAGAAATGCAGAGAATATATAGTTAGGAGCTAGATAAAATAGAGAAATAATGTATGGTTAGAAGAATAATGGCCATAGGAAAAAGTGGTGAGAATGAAAGGTAAATAAGAATTCAACAACAACCTCATGTTTCATAAAAAGATAGAGAGTGAAGTGGTAGAGCGGAAGACTACCGAGTATGAGATCCTGAGTTCGAGTGCTTGATAAACACTTTCAATTTTTTTTTAAAGTAAGCAAGAATTAAAAAATATAAAAACAATTTATATTAAAAAATGTGAACTTATAAATCTTTATAAGAGACGATTCCAAGTTCTCGTCTTAAATTGATGAAAGTATTTTCATTTAATGGTTTTGTAAAGATGTTTGCCAATTGTTTGTCAGAGGACACAAAATCTAGATTTATTAAATCTTTTTCAATATTATCATGAAGAAAATGACGACGAATGTCAATATGTTTTTGTTTGTGAGTGATTAACAGGAGTTTTAGATAAATTTATAGCACTAGAATTATCACAGTAAATAGTTGATTTGGATAAATTAAAACCAAAATCTTGTAGTGTTTGTTGCATATAGATAACTTGAGCACATGCTAAAGTTACAGAAATATACTCTACTTCACATGTCGATAATGAAACACAGTTTTGTTTCTTACTAAACCAAGATACAAGAAACCGTCCAATGAAGTGACAAGTCCCACTTGTACTTTTTCTATCCGTCCGGCTTCTTCCAAAATTAGCGTCACTATAGGACACTAATTCAAAAGGACATTCCTTTTGATAGAATAGTCCAAAATCCATGGTTTTATGAAGATACCGTAGTATGAGTTTCACTGCTTGCAAATGTGATTCTTTGGGATCTGCTTGAAATTGTGCACACAAACAAACATTCATCATTATGTCAGGTCTACTAGCTGTTAAATATAGTAACGATCCACTCATACTTCGATATAATTTTTGGTCAATACTTTTGCCACTTTCATCTTTATCAAGATGTAAAGTTGTACTCATAGGAATTGGTTTGGTAGAAGTATTTTTCTTACCAAAGCGTTTAATTAGATTGTTACAATATTTTTCTTGATTTATAAAAATACCATTTTCTAATTGTTTTATTTGTAATCCAGGAAATAAATTTAATTCACCCATATGTGACATTTCAAATTCTTTGGTCATTAGTTTAGAAAATTCTTGACATAGTCTTTCATTTGTAGATCCAAAAATAATATCATCAACATATATTTAAACAACTAAAATATCTTGCTTTTTTCTTATAATAAAAAGAGTTTGATCAACCTTCCCAATTTCAAAACCATAATCTATTAAATATCTTTTAAGATGATTATACCAAGCATGGGGTGCTTGTTTCAAACCGTATAAGGCCTTTTTATATTTATAGACATGGTCAGGAAATTGTTCATGTATGAGTAAAGGAGGTTGTTCAACATAAACTTTTTCTTTTACAAAACCATTTAAAAATTCACTTTTAACATCCATTTGATATAATTTAAAGTTATGAAAACATGCGTAGGCCAGTAAGATTCGTATTGCTTCTAGTCTAGCGACTGGAGCAAACGTTTCTTCATAGTCAATCCCTTCTTCTTGATTATATCCTTATGCAACTAATCTTGCTTTATTTCTAGTAATATTTCCTTGTTCATCTACTTTATTTTTGAAGACTCACTTTGTTCCAATAACTGATTGATCACTAGGCCTTGAAACTAAATCCCAAATGTCATTTCTTTCGAATTGGTTTTGCCCTTCTTGCATAGCGATTAACCAATTTTCATCGGTGGACGCTTCTTTAATATTTTTAGGTTCAATCTGAGAAAGGAAAGCCACATGACCCATATGATTTAATTGACTTCTTGTTCTAACAGATGAATTGAGTTCTCCAATAACATTAATAGAAGGATGATCTCTTAATAATCTAGGTAGAGATCTTAATTCGTTGTTATTGTAAATCATGTTTTCATTATTTTTAAGACTTGAAATTTCTGTATTTGTGATATTATCAGGGAATTCTTCATCATCTCTTGTACTTGTTATTTGATTAAAATTTTCATCGAAGGATACATGAGGTGTTTCTTCAATGATATTGGTTCTTTTATTATAAACTCGATAAGCTTAGCTTCGATCTAAATATCCTACAAAGATTCCTTCATCGGATTTTGAATCGAATTTACCAAGCTAATCTTTTGTGTTTAAAATGTAACATTTTGAACCGAAAACTTTTAAATATGAAATATTTGGTTTTGGACCATTAAGAAGTTCATAAGGAGTATTCTTAGTTAGTGGTCGGATAGAAACTCGATTCAAAACATAAGAAGTTGTTGCAACTGCTTTATCCCAGAAATGTTTTGATAACGTACTTCCATTCAACAAGATCCTTTCACATTCTTGTAAGGTTCTATTTTTACGTTCTACAACTCCATTTTGTTGTGGAGTTCTAGGAAACGAAAAATTATGCAATATTCCCTTTTTCTTACAAAATTGTTCAAAGGCTTCGTTTTCGAATTCACCTCCATGATCACTCCTTATATTTTTTATTTTTAATCCTTTAAAATTTTGAATTCTTTCGACAAAAGTTTTGAAATTATCAAAAGTATCACTTTTATTTTTCATAAAAATAGTCCAAGTATATCTAGAAAAGTCATCAACAATTACAAACACATATCTATTGTGATTAATGGTTTGTACTTGTGTTGGTCTAAATAAATCCATATGTAGTAATTCAAGTGGTTGTAAAGTTGGAATAACCTTTTTAGATTTAAAAGATGACTTGGTTAATTTTCCTAACTGACATGCATCACAAATATGATCAATTTTAAAATTCATTTTTGGTAGACCTTTTACTAAATCATTTTTAGAAAGCTTGTTTATAGCTTTGAAGTTAATGTGACGGAATCGTTTGTGCCATAACCAAGGATCATTTTCTTTGGCTATTAAACACATATCTGAATTATGATTTATTTTCATATTCAGAACATAGATATTTCTATCTCTATTTCTTTCAAAGATAAGATTTTGATTTTGATCAAAAATACTACATTTGTTTTCAGAAAAAGTGATTTTGAATCCTTTGTTACATAACTGGCTGATACTAAGTAAATTATGTTTTAAATTTTTAACGGTAAATCATTCGAAATAAGAGGTAAATTTGAAATACTGTTATTGCTCACATCGCCTTTGCCGATGATATAGCCTTTGGAGTTGTCTCCAAATGTGACGGAGCCTCCATCTGAGTAAGTAATATTTGTTAGCATATATTTGTCTCCTGTCATATGTTTTGAGCAACCACATTTGAGTATCCATTTTCCTCTTTTCTTGGTGGGACCTATAAAAAATATGAGATAACATTGGTACCCACCTTTTTTAATAGGGTCCTAAGAGTTAAGTCTTAGGAAACCAAACCCAAGAGGGTTCAGCATCCTATTTGAAAATATAATCTTTATTTTTATGAACAGTTTCTAAAAAGGTGTTAATATATTTCTTCCTAATTAAACTATTGTTTGTTTTAGGAACCGAAACTCTTATGTTTTTCGGGTAAGTATTCCTTTTTGACTGTTTTTCAGTTGGATTAATATTTCTCCTAATTTTGTTTTTAGGTGGAGTTTTTATTATCTTATCATACCCTAATCCTTTCCTACTAGAAACAGATTGAGCGCTATTAATAATTTTAGATAGAGTTTCCCTTCCTTTATTAAAGTTTGAAACATTTTTGGTGATGCTATCTAACTTAGTTTTGAGACTAGTATTATCTAATTCTATCAATTTTACTTTTGTCTTTAATTCGTGATTTTCTAAAACAAGAGCGTCATTCTTCTCGTTTTGAGTTTCAATTTATTGAGTCAAAAGAGTAAGTTGAGAATTAAAATTAGAGTATGATTCTTGTAATTTTTCAAGTTCTTCCTCTAGTATTTTCTTCTCATCTTTAGGCATATCTCTTTCGAGTTCTGCTTTTTTTGATGTTCACGATGCTCCTTAAATTTTCTTTTGAGTTTTTTGAGAGTTTCAACTAGCTCTGAATTTATTTCTATCATATCATCAAAGGTAAAATTATTAATCTCGTTTTCGATAGCCATGAAACAAACATTAGCTTGCTCGTTTTCACTGTCACTGCTGCTATCTGATGAAGATGTATCTGAATCATTCCATGTAATAGAAAATACTTTCTTTTTCTTATCTTTTCTGCCCTTGTTGAAGTATTTTTTCTTTAGTTCTGGACATTCTTCTGCATATGACATTTCTTATGACAATTAAAACATTCTAGAACTGAAGATGATGGTTGCTTGGAAAGTTCCTTTTTCCATTGTTTCTGTTGTTTTTCCAGAATTTCAAGAATTTTTTGAATTTTTTGGCAATAAATGCTAGAACTTCTTCATATGAATCTTCATCTTTTTCTTCTTTAGCATGGAAAGCCGTGTTCTTTTTGTCTTGTACTGGTTTTACCTGCAAATTCACTTCATAGGACATTAGATTTCCTATTAACTCTTCAGGTTTCATAGTAGAGAGGTCAATAGCTTCTTCAATAGCTAAGACTTTTCTTTCCTATTCATCCGTTAAAGATTTTAGGATTTTTGATACAATATCAAAGTCAGTGTACTTTTCTCCTAATCCTAATAGTGAATGATAGATATCTTGAAATCTGGAGTACATGTCATTGATGGATTCATCTTGTTTCATTCTAAAATTTTAAAACCGATTTTTGAGCATGGAGATTTTGCTTTGTTTGACTTTGTTAGTTCCTTCATGTGATATCCCGGAATTTTTGGCAATATAAATTTAATAATCTGTGTGAAGAATTAAATTGATTTGATAATTTTTGTAAATAAAATTTGAATTGATTTAATAATCTTCTTTTAACAAATATTTAAATTGGTAGATTTTATCTTTTTAAAGCTAATAAATTGTTTTCTATTTATAATATATATATATATATATATATAATTGTATATATTATAAATATATAAGCTTTAGTTTGGAATTTAGTAAACAAAGCAATTTTCTAATTGTAATTTATTTTTGGTAAACTGGAAATTTTGATTTAAATTTAACATTTAGCTTTTCAAAGCAATTTAATAAATAACTATATGGTTTGTAAATACTTAAGGTAAATCTTATTTGTTTAAATAGCTTAAATATGAATATAAATTAGATTAACATAAAAGCTTTGTTTTATTTTCTTTTTTTAATATTGCTTGAAATTATATATATAAGTGTTTAAAAATACAATTTACATATGATCTTAATTTATTGAGTAATAGAAGTAATTTATAATCTCTTTTATAAATCATTTAAAATCGTTAAATTTGTTATTTTCAAATAATAATTATAATACTTAGTTTTTATAAACATAAATAGATTTTATAGAAGTAAGATTTGTTATTTTCAAAATTTAATGGTAGTTATATATGCATATATATAACTTGATTTTTACATTGGATTTTATAATTTAATTTAAATTTGGATTTAATGTTTTGAAATTCAAAAGAATGGATACTTAAAAATATTTGGATAAGCTTTTATTTATAATTTGTTTTGTTTTGTTTTCTATATAAAAAAGGAAATTTATATATATACACATAAGAAGTAATAAATTAAGTTAAAAGCTTTTATAAACAATTTTAAATTAAAATAAAATACTTAAGAGACATGTGTAAATTCCTTAAGACATCTAATGACATGTGTTAAGTCATAAATTAAACAATGTGACAAATGTTAAAATTAAGAACAAGTGTCCTATTAAATTTTCATTTTCTTTTATTTTAATTAAATCAAAAATTTATTTATATAAACACATTACTTCTCACCTTTATTTATTTTTTCTATTCTTCTTTAAAACTTAAGAACTTCAGCTGAAAAATCTGTAATCAACATTCAAACCAAAATCTAAAATCTTTGATCAATCTTCCACAAAACAGAAAATTTTGCTCAAAAACAAAACCTATAAATCCCCCTCAAAGACAAATCTAAAATCAGTATTTCCTCTAACCAAATCAAACTACAACTATCTGAAACCATCTTCAAAACCAGAAATCAATCACCTGTAGCCCTCTTCAAATCATTAACCTGAAATTCATTTTGGAAATCATTTTAAAGATGCTCAAAAGCCTGCAGTCCCTTCACTTCTGTTTTGAAACAACAACCAGGCCTACATTCATCTTCAACTTGAAGTTTTTAAAAGCAAACATCCAACTGCAGTTTTAAGATCATAAGCAAACTACAGCAACTCAAGTTCAAAGCTATTTTAAGATCAAAAGCTGTTTTCAAATCAAAGAGGAAAGCTCTGTTCTTTAATACTGGTGAGTAACATCACTTTTTTTAAAAATTAAGTATGAATCTAGTTGCTTGTTTTACTCTGGAAATGAATATGTTTGTATGCCATTTACAAGTTTACTACTGGTATATATATGAATGTATGTAGTTGTGCATGCTGCTGTATAACTTATTTTTCTGTACTTAAGTTTCCAGGTTCAAGAATTGCTAAAAATTCATTTCATTTGATCTAATCTATGTTAAGGATTAAGATTCAAACAAAATGTGGCTGTGTAATATAAGTTAAAGTTTAAATTTTATTTAAGAAAAGGAAAAAAATCTGTAATGTCTCTGGAAATCAAAATATAACAGAACAAACTTTATGTAAGTGAAATTTTAATTTTCCAGATTCGTTGATCCAGAATTATGAACCGGTTACTTAAACTAAAACTTGAATTTAAAAACTAAAATCAAAATTTTTAATTTGAAAATGATTGAGCATTTCTGGTTTGACCAAAAATGATGTTTTGGTATGTAACTGTCAATCTAGGTGGTCGGGGTGGTCAGCGGCTTCTTTGTTGATGAAGTGGTGATAGGAGAATCAGGGAAAAATAGATGGAAGTGGATCTATGCATTGAGGCGATGGTGGTTAAGGAATGAAATTTTTAACCCTAGTTTTTCTGTTGATCAGAAATTTGATCGACGCGACTTCTAGAGATGACCGAGCTTTCCCAGATTCAGGGAGATGATAGATGGAGTGTGGAAGAAGTCGTGGCCAGAGGTGAAGGCACTCTGGTGGTCGGAGTCTTAAGATTGAGCCGATTCCAGGTTTTCGACATTGGTTTCAATTTTGAGCTCATATGCTCGATTTTGATTTTGTGCTACTGCTATTGTTTTGAGGGTCGGAATTGAGTTGGGGGATCATCGTCGACTTGCGTAAGTCGTCGCGAGGGGTCGGAGTTGGCGGTGGTGTTAGTGCAGGTGCACGGAGGACATGGTGTATTAGTTGTTGATTTGGGAAAGATGGGTACTCGAGAGTTTATTCGAGTAGATTCGTGTTTTGCTCGAAGTGTTGGGTCGTTTGTCTCGAAGTAATTGTTATGTGGGATCGGGTGTATTGTTGATACAGGTTTTTGTAAAACCTGACAGTACTTAAGTTTAAATGAATTCAAAATGGAAATGTTACTCGAGTTTTACTCGAGTTATTTAGTGTTTTGCTCGGGCTAGGTTAGGTTAGGCTCGAGTGATTTATGTGTGGCTTGGGTTAGTTTTGTTACAGGTTAGAAACCCTGTCCTGTTTTCAAAATTTAAACTGAAATTTAAAGTATTAAGAAAGGATTTAAAATAAGTTTTAAATCTAATTTTAAATAATGGATTCAAGTTTAATTTGAATCTTAGCTAGAAATGAATAAAGTTTTTAAATTCAGATTTGTTTAAATAACCTTAAAGGGGTTAAGTGTTTAAAAGTGTTATAAAAGGAATTTGAATTTAAATTGGAGTTTGAAATGTAAAGGAATGATTTAAACAAAGTTTAAATCTGATTCAAATCTAAATTTGAATCTTTGTTTTAAAATAAATTTAAGTTTTATAAATTTAAGTGTTTTAACAATTTTGAATGATAAAGTAAAATTTAAATGTTTTGAATTTAAAAAGGAATTTGGTTTAAACTCTTGTAAAATTCCTTTTATAAGAGAAAATTTTCTTTATCATGTAAATTTAAAGGTTTTAAATTTATTTTAAATTTTGTTGAAGATAAATTGGGTTTCATTTTAAAACTTGAATTTAAAATGAAATTTGAAATTAAATTTGGAAATGAATGTTTTCAAATATATTTGTGAATGATAATCTAACCATAGATAAGAAAAAAGGTTTTATCTTAAAGTTAAATTGGAATTTAATGATTTGTAATTCATTTAATTATTAGGGTAATTAAATGGATAATTAATTTATTTAATAAATTAATGAAATGGATAATTACTTAAAGTAATTAAGGGTTTAAACTTAAAAGTTTAAGATTAATTATTCTTAGAATAATTAACTTGTAATTTAAGAATCATTAATTAAATAATATTAGATTTTAATTAATGATAAGTAATTAATTAATCAAGTAATAAAGGATTAATTAAGTTACAGTTAACACTTAATTAATTAAATAATTAGGGGTTAATTAATGGGCTATTAATGGTTAATTAATTTGTAATCAATAATAAGTTAATTACTTTAGAAAAATAATTAATGAATTGTTAATAGTTAATGAAGGTTATTAACTAAAGATTATTTAATAATTAATTAATGTGATTAATTTTTAATAATTAGTTATATTAATTAATTTAAAGATAATTATTTGTGTAAATTGTTAAGTATAATTACTTATGGAAGTAATTAAGGAATTAATTACTCATTTTAATTAATTGAGTTTAATTTGATTAGATTAAGTTAATTAATTCAGTTTAATTAATGTAGAATAATCATTTGATGATTTGTGAAGTATAATTACTTAATGTAATTTAATGAAAAGAAATTACTTAGGAAAGTAATTAATGGGTAATTACTGGATGCAATTAATTGAAGGTGATTTGATGATGGAAGTAATTTGAGTATAATTACTTTGTAAATTAATCAAGGGATTAATTAGAGATAATTAGTTAAGGAGTAATTAATTTATTTGGTGAAGTAATTAAGGGTAGTTAATTACTGAATGGGGTTAATCAAGGGTGACTAACAATTATGGTTTAATTGAAAATTAATTACTTAATGTAATTAATTTAAATAGAAAATGTAATTAGAAACCATTAATTATTATAATTAATGATGTAATTTAGAATGGATTTATTTGGAAATAACTAATAAATGAAGGGATTTATTAATGTAATTAATTAAGAAGTAATGTAATTAATTTTAGTTAATTAATTTGCAAAGTAATTAAAGGTTAATTACTGTATTTGGTTAAGTATAATTAATTTGTAAATTAACTAAAGGATAATTACTTGAATGTAATTAAGGAATAATTAATCAAGGATGATAATTAAGGTGATTGATTAAAGGATAATTAATTAATTAATTTGTAATTAATTAATGGGTATGTAAGAAAGATTTATATTGATGAAGTAATTAATTTAATTCACTTTAAATTAATTAGAAACGATGTAGTTAATTCAATTCATTTTAAATTAATTATATTTTGTGTGATTATTAATCATTGCTTATATATGAATTGAAGATATAGATTTCCTTGATTGGTTTGAATCTCAGATATGAGATAAATAATGATGCGTGATATGGATGCTTTGATTGCACTGGGATGATAATATGAATTATCTATTTGTGATGATATTATGAATTATCTGTTGTGATGATAATGATGATTATCTATTATGATTTGTGAATTATCTATTTGTGTGAATATAGATAATGAAATTGAATTGTTTAAAACAACTTGGCCTTAAAAGATACGCTTTGGATTTCGATAAGACCGGGATCGGGTTTTCAGATTTGGATCTCCGAAAACCACATTGATTCAAAAATTACGATAGGTCGTGAATCTCAAGTGAAGAGTGAAGAGTCGAGGTGTAAGGACTATTCGTCGTTAAAACTCTGAGGGTGATTCCAATACGAGTTTAACGGGGTAGTACTTTCAGATTCGAGATGAATATTCAGAGTGCAAGGGTTATCGTCGTTAACTCTGAGGGTGGTTCCAAAATGAGTGTAACGAGGTAATGCCTTCGGTTTCGTTCAAACACGGAACGAACTTGTATGGATTGAATGCTTTCAGAACATCGTCAGGTGGACGATGAGCGTTCTAAGAGATGTGTTCTCTAAAAGTAATCATAGCCTCAAGCCTCATCAACGGGAATGGCTAAAACATGGGAGGTGCAGCAAGGCTAAGTGGGTCATGCCCAAGTAGGACGAGATTTTCCCCTGTCTAGAAGTCCCTTTTTATTCGGCTATGTGGGCAGTTGGAACGTACGCCAACTGCGGGGTTGTCTTGTTCGAGACTGTCCAGTAAGGAATGGTTCCGGCTTTGTGTTGCAGGGGATTGGGAGTAATCCTCGATACGGTGATCTAGGCCACGTACTGTGACGGCGGTACCCCAGTAGCCCTGCCATTGTATGGAATCCAAAATCCAATAAGTGCCAACGATTTTGATTGTATTACCCACTTTTGTGGCTAGTAGCTGGAATTTAATGAATTAATAATTTCGGCTATTTCATATTTACTTGAAAACCCTAGACCTATTATAATATCACTGGATTTCCTATCAAATGTTTTGGTTAGCGTAAGGTAGAAACTTTTCCATGTTTATGTGTGGGAAGTCTTACGTGATACCTTTCTTTTCAAAGGTTTTTCAAAGTTAAGCAACTTTAACCTGTTACTCACACCAGACCCATGTCTGACCCGGAGTTTATCTTCTGTTTTCTTAAACTCTTGGGTACTCAAATTTTTACGAGTAGCCAAGGGATTCAGGTTAGCTTTGGCAAATTCTGGAGGAGCAATGGAGCAAGAGGCTTCTGCGTTATAGTTATATATAGGTGTTCCGTTGTGTTGGTTTCTCTGAGTAGTTTCCTTGTATTGTATTGAGTTGTATAACTAGACAGGTGTTTATAACTGCCTAGTGTATATATATATATATATATATATATATATATATATAATCTGTGTAACTCTGATAATGGTTGTAAACTATGTAATATTTATGTTATTAATATTATTTATTCGCTCTGCTGTTGAGATTCTGATGTTGTTTCTTCTTTCTTCTCTTTCTTTTTCTCTTTTCTATCCCTTTCTTTCTTCAAGATGATGCGATTTTCTATGGTGAGAAAGTCGGGTCGTCACACTTCATGAGTGATTTTAAGCGTTCCCTGTATTTCATAAGTAGTTTGGCACATTCTAATATGATTAAATAAATTTCCATCCAGAGCACAAAATAACATGTTCATAGCTTTAGTATTGGCAGTAGCATCTAATTTTTGTGTGTTTGTCCAAGTGGAGTTTTCTCCAGTATGAAGAGTGTATTCATTTTGTATGATATTCCATGATTCAAAGCTATTTGATTGCATATAGATTCTCATACAAGTAGCCCGATAATTATAGTTTAAACCATTGAAAAATGGAGGTCGTGTAGTGAATTGACCTTCTATAAAACTTGTGTTAGTGCTTATAGAACTAGTGCTAGTATTATTATCCATATTAGAAAAGAATCAAATGATTATGTTACAGTTAGATGAAAACAAATGCTCTGATACCAAATGAAAAAACAGTGTTGATCGTGCAATATGGAATTATACCAACTAGTGCGGAAATAAACTAAAATACTATAGCAATGAATAAGTAAAATAAAACAAGCACTAGGAATTTTTATACTAGTTTGAACTTCCCTTTCTACGTCCAGTCCCAGACTCCTTCTGGAATTTCACTAACACAACCCTCACTTAACCCGGAGGAACAGGTTTACACTGCCTGAGCAACCGAACAGGACTTCACCCGCCTAAATAACCGAATAGGACTTCAACTGCCTGGGAAACCGAACAGGACTTATTTTACAAATAACAAATGTATCTGACTGTAGTGTGTTCTCAGATAACACTGATAAGTCAATTAAGTACAATCTTCCTATAATCTTCTCCTTTGTGATATATAGTGTGATGTGCTTTGAGAATTGTGGAAGATAAAGAGATTAATGATCAAAGTATGTAAGCAATTTGAATGCGATTTGAAATCTTGAGAATAGATGAGAATTCAAGAGTGCTAAAAGTAAATTCGGTGAATTGTTTGTTGAATTATGTAATCTATTTATAGTATATAAAGAGTTGCATCTATATATGAAAAGTTATATTGAAAAGAACGGATGCAATTATTGATTTTAAAAATGTTTCTCTTGGTGAAGAGAAGTGTCTTTTCAAGAAAATAGTAGTGGGAAATATTCAGACATCTGAATTAAAAATTTCAGACTTCTGAATTAAATTGAAATGCAAACAGCAAGATTTTAGGCAATTTTTGACTATATTCAGACGTTTGAAAATTATCATTCAGACGTCTGAATATTGTGAAACAATATTCAGGTTTCAGCATTCAGACGTTTGAACGAATGGTTTCAGACATCTTAGTTTGAACTTTTGTGCATGTATGTGAATGTGTGTGCATATATTTATATATATCATTTCAGGAGAGATTTTAACAAATTTCTAAGCAAAGTACAGACTCTAGACACACAATACTCAGCTTTAAACATCTGAAAAGGAATCTGCAATAAATCTCCTGCAAATATGGTTAGTATACACAAAATATTTTATATAAGTTGTCACAATCAAAATTAAGATTCCAACAAAATTCACACTTAAGAGTTTTCTAAGCCCTAGCCGATGCCACAGCAGAAAGCAATAAAAATATTTGCCACATCTCATCGGAAAATACGACCCAAAGGTTAAATCGATCAAATAGACAAGTTAGCAATTAACCAAAAAGATAAACGCACGTGTCCCATACCATGTGCTTACTCTATCGTTTAGTTGTCCTTCTCGTTCACTCAGATAGTGCAAAAACGTGTATTTTATATATTAAATAATTTATTTGAGAAAACAAGCTTTAAAAACCATTTTTCGAAATCGATTTTGAAAATACTCTTTGAAAATTCCCTTATTATAACTTGAAAATAATTTAAAAATATTATATAATAATAATTTCCATAGCCAATTTATTTAAATGATTTCAAAATCATTTGGAAAATCACGTGCTCGAAATCAAGAGAAAACATCGAAAATTCACAAAAACCGACATTCGAATTCAATTAAAAAACAATTCATTTTGAATCTCAAATTCATCAAAATCTTGGATAGCCTATTGATAGGCATCATAGCCATGAAAACTTCAGAAATATAGTATATGGAGCAAGAAGTCGTAAAAGCAAGCTGGAACAAGGCATAAACCAAAAAACCACAAGGCAGAAAACATAACTCTCCAGATCGACCTGGATGTCGACCATTGGAACCCATAGGTCGACCCAAGGGCCGGCCTATGATGTCTCTGCGTCGACTTATAGGTTGACCCAGGTGGTCTTGTTGTCGACCAATGCCACGCAATTTTGTGCAAGCATTTTACAGGCTTCGAAGTGATTTTCTACTGACAATTTCAGGCAGCAAATGAATGTATAAAACTATGAAATTTTACACGCATGAACTACAATATATGGACTATTAGTAGGAAAAATTTCGGCAGCATTACGTGACCGGAATTGAAAGATATCAACAAGTAAAGGAGCAACCCGAAAAAGTTTTCACAGAAAAGAACAACTATAGAAACCAGTATCATAAGCTAAACTTTTGCACAGATTTTGGCTTTTAATGTTTTGCTTCAGGTATCAATTGTGAGTTACTAACTTACCTTACAATTTTTAAAGAGAGACTTGAATTAACTACTGAAAGATGGGAGCTTGGAGCAAGAAATAACTTTATATACCTGTAACTCAAAAGAACAGAGACATGCAAGAAGAGATAACGGTTACAAACAAACCCGAAATCTCAAACTAGAATTTTAATGAAATATTCTCATTTTGGAATTGATTACTTGTTAAAATTAGCTTTAGATTAATAGAAAACAACATATTTGGTGAAGAGATTGGAGATTGAAGCTTAGGTTAATAAAAGAGGAAAGTTTCTTTGTTTTTCTTTTACTAGTTTTTACTGTAAGTGATAAAATGAACATACAGTTAATAGAGAAGAGAAAATTTTCTCTTTTCTTTGTCTGGTTAAGTGATAATAGGCTTAGACCCAATATCAAAAGATTTAATTTGCCTAAGTAAACAAATTATCACTAAACATAAATATAACTTATGTAATTAATCAAAACAACATGTTTCAACAAAATTTCACATTAAAATTATGTAAACATTTTTTTCATGTTAAATAAAATATTTTACAACTAATAAAAAGATAATTTAGGTTATAAAAATGTTTTATTATCAAAAACTCTTATTTTTAAGTAAATATACAATTTATGCCCATATTCACATAAATCATGATTTTCAACACCAAAAATTACACAAAAATATTTTTTCTTGTGTAATAAAATATAACAAACCATTTTCCATCAAATTTTATAACCAAAAATTATTTTTAAATCAAATTTTACCTTGTTATTTAATATAAACACATTTGAAAAATCAAATACTTACTTTAAAAATTACTAAAAGAAGCATTCGGTAATAATTACAAGAATTATTGCATTGTCACTAAATAAAATTCATATTTCATTCATTTTCATCTCAAACAACCAAGATAAAGTTTTTAAAACGTTATTTTCACATTTTATTTCCAAAGTCCCTTGTTTATTTAAATAAACAATTTAAATCTCTAATTTATTTTTATTTCTCAATATTAAATTATAGCTATCTTTATACTTTAATATATAATGTAATCACCAAAACCAGGGTTGTTATATATGTGCATTACACTTAGGTCATCGCTAAATGGTGGGTACGAGTAAATAATCTCTTTTTATTTGTTGATATTCTTGGATAACAAGTTTAGATTAGGATAAAGACCACAGGTTAGTGGTTGTATTTGATACAATCGATAAAGTGTTATCTATCTCTTGTAGGTATATGATTTGTTGATATTCCTAAAGATCAGAATCCCAAGGATAGCAAGTTCTAACAACTACTAAAGAAATCAAATTATTTTTGTGTACTCTCTTAGGATTTAAGAACATAAAAATTAGGTGGAAGCCTTATTTAAAAAATAAAATGGCAACATTTAACCTTTCTAACATGGTAAGTACATTTGCTATAAAAGTTAAAATAATCTACATCGATAAATTTGTGCAACTAATAAAACCGATAAAATGTTTATTAGTTAAGATATACAAATGAACAAGATTAAAGATTGACAAAGAAACATAAAATATATTTACCTTAAATCTTTTGGTATATCATCGCTTCAAGACCCATACAAGAGCCTAACTATACACTATTAAACACATTCGTAACTTGGTCACCTAAATGTTTATTTGCCCAAGACATTGTATTTTTTCCATGAGTTTTGAACTCTTAAGCAATAAAAGAATATAGATATTTAATCTGTATTCGATTACATAAATTTTTTATATGATGAACAACTGCAATATCTAATGTATGAAATTTGAATGAAATTAATTCATTAGAAATAAGCAAATAAAGCATAATGCATACTCAATATGATTTGATTACAATAATAATTTTCTTTTTGAATGTTCGAACCATGTAGAAAAGAAAAGCTAATGTACAAGAGCGAATGTAACTTAGTGTAGTTGGGATGGAGAGAGTGAATAGTCAACTATGCTTCATGAAGTGATATCTGAATCGAGGATTGTATAAAATACTAGTGGATACTTAATATAAAATGAGAAAGGCAACTTTTATTCCAATTATGTTTTCATATAGAAAATAGTTTTCTATAAAAGTCATTTCTATGAGTTTAAGATATATGATCGAAAACTCTCGATCGTAAATTAGTTAAGTAAAGGAAATAAGCATCCTGTAACAAGTAATTGAATAGAGCCTTGTATTTCATAAGCTATTATAGTAATGGAAGAAATAGTGGAAGCATGCCGTATAGGACTTATTAGCGGATGCGTCAAAATATGAAAATTTGTTTTTGTAAATATATCAAATATTATTATGTAACAACCAAGAGTTTTATTGCTTTGATTTATGAATGTTTGATTAATTTTAAATATTCAATTAATAGTTTTTAATGTTTAAATAAACCTTTTTAATTGATAACTAATGATAGTAAACTTATTTTGAAAGTTTGTTTATAAAAATAGGTAGTTTGATGAAAAATTGAAAATATGACCGAAACTGTTTTTTGGATTTTTGACTTTTCATCGATCAAAAGTTGCTGGAACATGTTGTGTACACTAATGTACACATGTGTACAAATACAACTTTATTAACTTCATGGTTTAAATAAAAACAAGTTTAAAAAGATACTTAAGTAATTACATAAGAGTGAACTTTTCTTTTCTATTTAAAAAGAATAGAGTGCAAAAGTGTGCTAACAAAAGGACAATAGAAAATTGTCGATGTTATGGCTTAGTTCATAACATAATAAGAGGGTGGCATGTTGTCTAATTTCAAAAGAAAGATATTAACTTATTTTTAGGAAGGGTGGTTTAGTAATTAACCAATTTTCAATATTTATAAAAAGAACTCCCTCTTTCTTTTTTCATTTCCTTTTTCATTTCCATCTTCTTACTTTCTTCCTCACTTCTTCCATTAATGGCTTCCTCCTTTTTATTCTTTTCTTTCTTCAAATATTCTCCAAATCATTTCAAAACCACTCCTTTTTTCCTCTAATTTCTTAAGCAAGCCCAGAATAATATAGTTGAATTCTCTACACCCTAAAGTCATAAACTTTTATGTCCATTCCCTATTTTAGCCTATGGCCGTGAGCACCAAGGGAGGGGGATGGCTTGCATAGGCATGAGAGGGTAAGAGAAGATGGCTTGTTGTTATTTTTGTTATTGGTAGAGTTTGGTTAAAATAAAAGTGAGATTTCTCAATTTAAATTAGTTTAATTTGATAAAATGTTGTAATAATTTAGTATTTGCTTATATAGTTGTATGTATATGTTATTGTGTGCTAATGTTGTTGTTTGATTTTATTTTCCACTTGAAAGATGACATAAATAACCATTATGTTGCAGGGGCCAAAAGCAAAGTCAATGGAAATCGAAGTGTCTTCGTATCGAATAGGTTGCTATGAAAGCACTTCAAAATAATAATTTATAGAAGGATCCTAAAGTATTCCCTGCCTTGTTGATTTAAATATGTTATTGGTTTGTGTATATGGAAAGTAAATGTTGCTTAGTTATAGTTAATTTACTTGTTAGTTTTATTGTGACATTGAAATCCCATGCTCGCTTTTAAGCTGTTTACAGTCTTGTTTTTTGAAGTGCTTTGATAGGTTTTCGAACTCGACTTTTGTTTTTAAACCATTTTGCAAAGATATGGGGTGATTTAAATTTAGAAAGAAATGAGGTTTAAAATTTATTTGATTTACAAAAATGAAGTTTATAAGTTACGGTCCATATAGGGATAGTCGCTATGGATGGAGTTTTGAAATGAATGATTTTCGTAAAGCAAAAGAATTGTCTATTTTATATATTTTGAAAAGTATTTTCAAAAGTGTATATAAGTGTTTAAGAAGAGAATGAAGTTTTAAATAATTTTTTAAATATTTATTTGATTATTTAAAACAAGAGGTTTAAATTTTATACATTTGCTTTAAAAGTTAAGATTTGTTAAAAGCGATTATCTTTAAAGGGATGTTTTAAATACAAGCGCAAACTTGCTTTAAAGGGTTTAAAGGTATTTTTTAAAAAGAGGAAGAAAGCATGAAGTATAACACTATGGTGGTAATAAATTTCTTCAAGAAAGGGAAAGAAATTATGGCCTATAACATTCTTGTTATAGCAAAAGGATTCGGGAAATTTGAAAGCAAGTTTTGGTTTTTAACATTTTGTTATTATCAAACAAGCTATTTACTTTTAAAAAGGAAAGGTGTTGCCTTTTTAAATCAAACTTTTTTTTAAATAAATGATTTTTGAAAATGTTTTTAATAGCAATTATATTGGAACTCTTGATCTTATTTTAATTTCTAAACTTCGAGGTATAGAAACTTGTTTCTGTTTTGAAGTTATAAAAGTTATCGGGTCAAGGTTTGAGAGGTAATGATATCCCAACTTGAACGGTCTCATTTCTAGCCAATGAAAAGCTCTAGTTTGAAATCGAAGACTATAAATAAGTATACGAAGCTATTTTTCCTATTGTTTTAAAAAGATATTGTTTTATGCAAGGGTTTTCTTTGTCGGTGTCGTTAAGTAACATAAAACAAATATGATAAATAGTGCTAAAATGTTGGCATGTTTATGAAAATTAAGTCATTTTATATTTAGCACTAAAAGCCGATGAGTAAATTTTCCTTTATCTGTAAGATCTAGAATCGTAGTATTTTAACTAAGGCAAGGCTAGGCAACCAGTGCTCTGGCTTTCCTGAATTTAATTCTATATGAGGGATAGAAAAGTCAAAATGTCAGAAATGTGATAAGTACAAGAGGGTTAATTTTGATAAATATGTCATGATTAATTAAGTACATGAAAGGTACTTCATCTTACAATATATTAAATTTCGAGGTATGGAAGCCCGTTTCTATCTGCGAGAGTCTAAGAATGTATGTCGAGGTAAAGGTTGTTCTTTAACTTTTCTAACTTCATTGTTAATCGAAGGATAGCATGGGGTTGAAATCGAAAAGTGGTGATAAGCATATAATGTCTGATTTTCCATATGTAAGCTATATAACTACCCTAGATAGTGGTTTGTCCACTATCGATAACTTGACCAGTTTTTAACTTAGGAAGTATATAAAAGCTTCGCGATTTCATACGGTTTGAGATTCACTTGGGATAACCCATACTGATGAAACTTCTCTCGCTTTAAGGGGTATATTAGAGATCCCTTTGGGACTCTTATATAGTTCGCTTACTAATGAAAGAACTGGAATTAAGTCAACTAGATATTATTGGTTTTTGGTTTGAAGAAACCGGGATCGGATAAACATGAGTTATCCGAAAACCACTTTAAACAGGAATAATCATTCGAACTGGGACATCTTGAAGATAATCGAAATTGAAGATAGAGATCTTTGAAGTGCAAGGGTTACTTGCTATTAATCCTGAGGGTGATTCCAAAAGGGATGTAGTAGAAGTTGTTCCTTCGATTTGTTCATATTTGAATAACTTTTATGGATGAGTGCTGGCATTGCATTGTTTCCTAAAGGGCAACGTTAGCATTCCAAGTGGGATTTTCTAAAATGGTAATCATTATCTCAAGCATTATACCCTGTAATGAATAAAACAAGAGTTGTTCTGTAGGGATATGTGGGACGCAACTATTAGGGTATGGTCATCGCCTAATCCAGATTGATATTTATGGAATGTGTATGCTAAGCGTTGGTAAGGTTCTAAACTACAACTTAGGAATGATCATATTTGGTACTATCCAAAAAGGAGTAGGCCGGTCCTAATTCGTAGAGGTGCATTAGGTTTGCAGCCTTGGTACATTTTCTCTGGAGATGTACTATACGGAAGGTAGTCCATTACCTTGTTGTTGTATGTAATCCATTTTCGAATAAGTGCTTTAGGGACTTAGTTGTATACCAAATATGTTGGAATGTGAGATGCAAGCATTTCAGCTACGTTATATATTTATTTTAAACTCTAGACATTGTTATAATATCAGAGGATTTTCTAATGAAAACGGTTTGGTTATTGTAAGGTAAAAACCCATCAGTGTTTATTTGCGGTGTGGTCTTACGAGATACCTTTACCTTTGAAAGTGTTACATAAAATATAACAAGTCATAAGATTTGAGTTTCTCACGCTAATTTACCATACTGATCCCGGTGTTATTTTCTTATAATACTTAGGTCAGACCCGAATATTTTCCAAAGTTAGCTTTAGACGCTTGGAGCTTCAGAAGACAAGCCGAATGCTTCCGAGGCTTGACGTATTTTATTTTCGATGTATTTATTGTATGTATTTATCAACAATTATAAGGATATGCCATTATAACTATCCAGACTGATGATAGGTTGGACTTTGAATATTGTATGAATATTAAAGTTTTCATTTTGAAGATCATTTGGATATTATATATTATTCATCATCATGTGAGATTCTATTCTATCTTTTCTTTTCTTTTACCCTAACAATCTATTTTTCCGACACTCGGATAATCGACACATGAATACCACAGGGTCATAAAGGCAGATCATCACATTCGTATTAGAGCTGAAGATTAAGCAAGAACCTTGACTTTAGTGGGGTAAACTCTTTAAAGATAAGGTAAGAGACATCCTAGAATGAATTAGACTGTACTATATATGAAAACGCGTAATTGTTAGTGTTATAAAACTATTTTATATTATGGGTAAATTGGTAAATGGAATAATTTTACCGAGATTTTGTATTTTATATATAAAAGCAAAAAATCAAAAATAAAAATAGATATGGTTATTTTTGTTGTGATTGCTTGATAAGGAATTATATTTATTTATCATCACTTGTTGATTGATTAGTTTTTATTGGCCAATTTATGAGCATTTGTTGTTTGAGTTAATTTAAATACGAACACCTTATGGATTCAGTTTTATGATTTGACAATAAGGCATTCGTAAATAATACAGGTTTAACAAGTTTATTTCGTTAAAATGGTTACTATAATGAAGGAAGTTATCATATAAGGATAAATTTACATAAATTTGGTTTATAAGATGTGTCTTATATAGAATAAAGAGAATTTTTGAAAATATAAATCTCGATGTTTTTGAACGAAAATTCAAATGACTTTTGGAAAAAGTAATTACGTATTATTGAAATAATTTTTATGTATAAATATTCCAAAGAGAATTTTAAGTAAGATATATTTTCTTTGGATAGTTTGGGGAAAACATCTCGATTAATTTTATGGTAATTTCAATAGTCTTCTAAGTGACAATCGCATGTTTGCTCAGGTGAACGTTGTAGTGCCCTTAGTAAATTATTCCTTTTGTCATTGTGCTATCGAAATGAGCTCGAATCTAAAGCAAATTTTAGTAAATAAGTCCTAAAGCTATTTGTGTGTGTGTGTGTGTCTGTGGGAGAGAGAGAAATATATAGAGTATTATTCCAAAATGGGATTCGATTTTTTTTTTTTATGTTAACTAGTTCAGGTGGCTCAAAAATGACTAAAAATGGACAAGAGATTTATTTGGATGGTAAGCACTTCTCTTAAGTATTGCCCTTCTTGATAAGAGGATGTATGATTTTATTTGGTCGGATCTGGTTTCATGGTATCATTTTTGTGTTACTTGGCCTATATGTTTATTTTCTACGGATTAAAATACATTGTATTATTTCAAAGAGGTTTTGAAATAAAAATAGGGTATTTATTTCTTTGGTTTCCTTGAAGAAAATGGATTCAAAATAAAAAGGTATTTTGATAACGAATGTGTTGATAAATGAAAATTTTAATATGGGTTTATATCACTCTTGTTTAGAGAAGAAATAATTTAACACAAGTTTTAATGGGTTAAATTAAATAAGAAGATTTTAATAAGCTTTGTTTTATTAAAACCGTGTCGTCGGTCTTAACCTCTAAGTTGTGAAAACTATTTGATGTTATTAGGCCGGCTAATAAACATCTTTATCTTAGAACTGTCTAAAGAAAAGTAGAATCTAGGACTGAGTTTGGATACTGCCATCCTACTTGTAACGATATGTCTTTTCAACCCTCAGAAATCAACACTAATACATCCATATTATTCATATGCCGAAAACCAAGTGTCGAAAAGATAGATGGTTAGGGGAAAGAAGAAGAAAGAAGACAAAAAGAAATAAACAACATAGAATATCACATCGCAACACATAATCTATAATATGACAACGATCTTTACAAAAGAAAAACTTTTATATACACACATCCCTCACAGTACTAGCCTATCATCTATTTGATAGTTGTAACACATGTCCTTATAATTCCTGATAAATAAAAAAAAATCATGCAACGGAACATAAAGAAATATACGAAAGATATGTCTTGGACCTCTAGCTCGTCTCCTGAACTCGAAAGCATCCAAGGTTAATCTGAAAACATGCTTGGTCTGACCCCAACATTATAAGAAAACAATGCTCGGATCAGTCTAGTAAAATCAGCATGAGAACTCAAATCACATGAAATTTTATTATAACTTATAGAATCCTTTGAAATCAAAGGTATCCCGTAAGACTTCACCGTACATAAACACAGACAGGTTTTTACCTTACAATAACAAAAAAAATATTATAAAATTTAATGATATTTTAAAATGGCTAAGGGTTTAAAGTAAATATATCAAGTAGTTATGATGCATGTACTTGACAGCAGGTACACAATCAAAAACTGAAGGCACTTGTTGGAGAATGGATATCCATCAAATGGCAAGGTAAGGGACTACCTTTCGAAAATCTATACACCTCAAGATAAAATGTATAGTGAGATCAAAAACCTTTCGACCTCGGCATGACAAGACCAGCCTACCCATAGCTAGAAAGTACCGAATATGATCACCCCTTAACCATGGTTAACAACCAATGGTTCCTTAAGCATACATACAGATATTGACTCTAGATCTTGGTGACGATCATACCCTAATGGGAGCGACCCACTTAGCCTTGTGGCCTACCTGTTTTTTCCATTCTTAGAATGTGAGGTTTGAGAGGCCATGATTACCTTTTCCCTTATACCAGACCATCTTGGAATGCACTGCCCTCCAAGCGGAAATGCAATGCCAACATTCATCCGTACAAGTTATTCCATGATCAAACAAAAATTATTTAATTACTATTTTCTATTTTGGAATCACCCTCAAGAAGAAAAGTATGGCTCCATAGCATATTCATGACAATCTATCATGATCGTTATTAGTTTGGAGTGATTCAGATAAATCATACTTACTTAAAACCAGTGTCTTAACTAAGCGGTTATTTTCGACTAACTTAATTTCGGATCTGTCAAAGTATGTAATAAGTATTCAAGTCCTCACCGGGGAACTCAAATGTACACCACACACTTCCGGTTTAAATAAGTGAAGATTTGGAAGTCAATTATTTAACTATCAAATAAACAAACAAGCAACAATTCAGAGATTTAACTAGCCATAGCCACCACTCAGCCTCAAAATAAGTTTTCGCTTATTTAAATCTTTTTCCAAACATTTATCAAAACATTCATATATTTATCTCACAGACATTAGTATATTCACAAAACATTTGTGAAAGATTTCTTATTTAAAAATCATATTTAAAGTATCAAATAATTGTTATTTAAGTTAAAGATAAGAATAACCCCAACACTATTCCTTCGATGTTAAGCGTGGACCGGAAGTTCCACACCACCATAACTAGGAAGGTCTTTTAAGGAAAACCCCATCTCAAATTCCTTCTATAAATTTCTTCAATAAACCCTTTTAATAAATCATTTTCATTTATGAAATCTCTTCTGCTTAAATTCTAAATCATTTATAAATTATTTTATAATCTCCAAAATAATTTGTAAAACTCTCTATAAGTATCCAAATCATTTATAAAATTCTCTATAAATCTCCAAAAACATTCAAAACAATTAACCTTAAATTGATATAGAATTGAAGTCACTTTAAAGACCATAATGTTACAAATTTGAAAAGAGGCTTAGTGACCACAATGCTACTAAATCAATTACTATTTATTTAAATTTTGTCTTCCAAATCACATAACCACAACTTACATAAGTCATCATATATGTAAATACAATCCATAAATAAATCAAGGAATAACATGTCAATATAAACTAACTAGCAGATACATCTCCAAATAACATAATAGCAGGATGATGAATTGTCCTACTAAATATACGTCCAAAAAATTCTGTAAGTTTAATATAGTAGAACGGGGATTTATTCTGCTAACAGATGTCCACATAATTAAACAATTGAGTTATAGTAGAACGAGGATTTATTCTACTAAACAGATTCAAGTTTAGTATAACCTAATCACATTTGTGGTTACTTAATGGTATCAAAAATAGAATCCCATGTGTTCAAAACTATTCTTTATAAAAGAAAGATGCCTTAAAACAAATTGATCCTTGGAAAGCAAAGTAATTAAGAACTTAAACCTCTTTTTAAATAATTAATTACAAGTTAAATCCTTTTTAAAAACATAAGTATATCTTAATTATGTCTTAGCTTAACTGAATTATTAATTAAGAAATAACTAACCTTTAATAAATAAATTATTTATAAATTAAACCCTTAATTAATTTATAATTGGAATAATTAAACTCTTACTTAATAATTAATTAATAATTAACCCTATAAATCATATACTTAATTCATAATTAATTAAAAATTAATCTTAATTAATCAATAATTAATTAAAATTAACCTCACTTGTGAAAGATAATTAATTAGTAATTAATCTCTACTTAATTATAATTAATAAACATTATTTAATACTTAATTATTTATTAATAACCCAACTTAATTAATAAAATAATTAATTATTAAATCTTTAATTAAATTTTTAATCATTATTAATTAAGTTTTATAAAACATCTCCAAAGTATTGTAAGTATAGAAACTTAATTTGTAAAAATTATACTTCTTACGAAACTATATCCATAACGACTATTGCTATAGATACCATAACTAGAAAATTTGTGTTTTAGCTTTCTTTAGAAACTAATTAATATTGAATGTTTACTAACTTTTCTTAAACATAAAGTAAGAGATTTTAGAAGTAAAACAAGTTTGGAGCTTTGAAAAAAAAATTAATTTTTAAAAACTAAAACCATAGTTTCACACAAGGTGTAACAACTCGGTAATTTCCTGATTTTTATAACGTAATTAACTGAATTTTTCTTGAAATTTAAACAACAAAATTTTGGAATGAAAATTTGATATTTGGTATGCGTCTATTTAAACATAGCAAACAGAAGACTTCCATTGGTAAATATAAAAGATAGTTCTGTTGTGTAATTTTCAATTTCAATTTATAAAATTAGTTATGTTGTTGAAAATTAAATATTACCGAAATTTAAATATTTTTATATAATAAAAATGTAAATCATTTACTAAATGAGATGTCATTATTCTTTTCGCCAGTTTTGGACCGCTATAGCCTCATTTATCTTATTTTCGATGAGTTAGCAACAGTATGGCTGCGAAAAATCAAGTTTTGATAGGATAGTCGTATCTCTAATATCTATATACCATTCTTCTCATCTTGTCATGCTGATCTCCATAGTATATTCATTTGCGCTTTTTGGTGTTTGGTACACAGGGAAATCTGCAAAATGGTTAGCCGTATCGGTGCCGCATTTGATCTTTTGGGTTTCTATGACAATTCAGTTGTCCACCATGAAACAAATGGCCACATTATTATATTTCATGAATTCAAAAGTTGACTCTTTCTATTCCTAATGGTTGCTTTTATTACCTGATTGTTATTCAATTTGGTTCCTAACTTTTTATTTCCATTATTTCAGTTTATTTCATTTTAAATCTAAATTAAATTGATGTTCGTATACATTTCCTTTTCCTTTGCCACTATTACTTCTGTCCTTGTTTTTAAAAGAATAAAATAAACACATATATATTAGTTTGCTTCCATTTATCAGAGAGCCTGCTCCCCCTTTGTTGTAACAACCCGCATATTTTACGATTGTATATTTAAATGTTTTATTTAAATATAGCATCGTTAGTCGGATTTAAGTCCAAAATGCTACTTTTGTAAACAGTTGAATTAGGACTCGAGACCTTTTCCATTGAGTTCAAAATGGAGTTTGCGACCTTTTTGAGTATAGACATCAAGATGTTTGGAGTTGAGTAGAATTTTGCGATTTTTCCATTGGGCTTTGGGTTTGGGTTTCAGCCCATAAACTCATCTAATACCCTAACTCCTCCTCCAACTCCTCTTCATTCATTCTATTATTTCCTAACACTCAAGCTAAAGGAAAATGGGGAAAGAAAGGGAAAGTAAAATTTCTAAACCCTAGATTACTAGGAAATTCAAGATTCAAGCTCCAAAATCAAAGAGAAGCTTAGGTAAGCATCCTCTTCTTATTCGCCACCTCAATCTCTCTCCAATTTCTAGAAAATCCTATAACCTAATTTAGGTAATATTTGCATTTGATCATAGATTGATGGTTTTCGAAGTTAAGGGAAGGAGAGACTGATCTTGTCTTGTTTTAAAGCTTCTCATTCATTGTTTTTGGGTTTAAAGGCGAGTTCTTGAATTCATATCTATGTTTATACCTTTGATAGTTGTTATGTATGAATTCCTATCATCCATTTCATGTCCATTAGCTTTTGAACTGAATTGGTTTGGCGAATTTCCCAATTTTTGGCATTTTGAGGTCAAAATCAATTAAAACCCTTATATGGATGTTTGGACATGTTGTTCGGAGTGTATTGATGAGTCTATAGGGATGGGTTGTCGCTTGGCATAAATCCCTAACCATCGTCGCTCATTCGATCACTTCCGATATGATTGGGCCATCAATGGCCTAGGCTAATTTCTGCCCTAAGCTTCAGCTCAAACGTCTGGGCCATCGCAATAAAAATTCTAGATGTACAGCTCAGACATCTAAGCTCACTTCCCTGACGTCTAGGTGACCTGGAAGAAAATTCCGGACCTTCGTCTCAGATGTATGAGCTTACTTCCCAGATGTTTGGGTGATTTGGAAGAAAATTCTAGATCTTCATCTCAAACATCTGGGAAAAGCACCAGACGTATGACACTGTTAAATTAAGAGAAATTGCCTATTTCTATGTGACTCTTCATTTATATCGACTTTTGGTTGATCCGATTGGTCCTCGTCATTTATTGACTTTGATAACTTCTTTCTGGATTTTTTTGAATATCCATTTGATGGATTTGATACCGATTCTATGGTTTTGATTCACGTCATCGAATGTGAATTTTTGGTGATTGATTGTTTTTACAGTCATTTTTGTGATTTATCACTTTAAAATACAAAGGTTTCTATATTAGTGGTAAATACCCAAACTCTTTCACAAAAATGATTTCAATGTAACTTTTAATACAAAGCTCATTTTTAAAACCATTTTCCAATCTATTATTATATACAAACCTTTACCTCATTCGTATGAGAAATCTAATTAAATGACTTAGCAAAACAAGTGGAATGAAACGCTAGCGTTTACTTCGTCGGTTAATTGTTGAACTGGTTCGACTGAAATCTTGTGACAATTTTCGAGTTTCAATTTGTTCGTAAATATTTAAGTTAAGCAAGTGGTTAGGGACATGAAGCTAAACTCATTTATATACTAGCTTAGTGTAATTCACACTTTTTATTAATCAACGGCGATCATTTTATGGTTTAGACTAGCGATATGCGATGTCCCTGTGTCTACGTGTGGAACTGTACCTCGTTTTATTGAGCTTCATCTCATTTCTTTTATAGGCTAATGACCTATGGGTTCTTCGGAGTTTCGACTGATTTTTATGGGCTAGCGACCCATGTTCTTTTATGTAGTTTCAGGTTCATCGGGCGTACCGTTATTGTACTACGTCAATGTTTCGAATTATTTGAGTTTCAAGTTCATCGGGCGTACCATTATTGTACTACGTCATTGTTTCAAATTATTCGAGTTTCAGGTTCAACGGCGTACCGTTATTGTACTACATTGTTGTTCCAAATTATTTGAGTTTCAGGTTCTCGGGCGTACCATTATTGTACTACGTCGTTGCACCAGCTCTATCGTTAGCGACCATGCGATAGATTCTCGTTTGTGATACACGTGTTGGTGAGTTTTCATGCTTCCGTTTTTGATAGGCCTCCCCCTTTGTGATTTCTGGATTTCTAATTGATGATTTCTAGAATTTGTATTTCACCAATTTTTTCGCGACTGGCGTTAATATGTTTTGTCGATATTTATGGTTTGGTGAATAAAATAAAGAATATGACATTCTTTTTGGTGTTTGAGAAAATTTGAAATATTGTATGATTTTTGTTGTTATTTAATGTATACTTGTCACAGTATGGCATTATTGTTATCATACATTTTTTTCATATCTCTTATCATATCTCAGTTTATATGATATTTATAGCTAGACTGGTCCGTTTATTATTTTTCTTCTTAAATAATACTCGGGTCAGATCGAGGTATTTCAGGTGCTTCTACTTGACTTCTTATCAGGGTCCATCATCTTACTTTTGGCTAACTACTTAGCTTAGTAGTTTTTGCTTGTATACATTCGAGATAGAGACTCCTTGATGTATACATATTCTTTTATCTAGCACTTGTACCTATTCTTTTGTGTAGTGGATCTTGTATGACCACTACTTAGATGTACACTTTTATGTGTTATATTCATATCTGTTTTCGCCTTAGTGATATGAACATCTGTGTCTTATTTATGTTATGCCTATTTTATATTTGTTTCAGCCACTGTGTAATAGTTTTGAGTTTGTAATTGATGTGTCAGATTTCCTCTTGAAATGAAATGCGTATAATACTATCTGACGTATCCGTACTCGCACAAATCAATTACACAGATGGTCGCTCCTCAACAACCTTATTCTTCGTACTAGTCGACGACATTACTCTATAATGTCCTTGGCTAGTGTGAGTATAGAGGTGGGGCGTCACAACATGGTATTAGAGCCAAACTTCGAAACAATATAGAATATTACAACAAGGATCATCGTCCTAAGTCTTTCTTAGGAATCGTGCCTTAGGATTTAATTCGAGACTTAGGACCCGTTCTATCCTAAATTCTTTATGATGCCTTGTTTTATCAATCAAGTTTGTTTGATATTCATTCTGAGAATAACCTTTTTCCTCTTCTTTCTTTCTTTCTTAAAGAAGAGAAATGATTAGACCTGGCCATCCCAGTGTCGGTCAATCCAGTGCTACTCCTCAGGGAGGAGTATTTATGTCTGCCCAATAGCTTTTTGATCTTGTAAAGAATGCTCAAGCTGTCGGCCCCATTCCACAGCATACGCATGAATCTTGTTGATCGACATCGTGACCAAGTGGCTTCTAGCATGCTCCAGGAAAGAGCATTAGATTTGTATGAGCTTTTGGTTTCTATGATTATTGAAGCTGATCTTACTTGGAAGCAATTCCGGGAAAGGTTCGAGTTGAAGTTTGTGCCAGAAGCTGAAAAGGTAACTTTAGCTTGACGTTTTATTGACCATGTTCAAGGTGAATCTTCCGTGATGGATTACGTTGCATCTTTTGAATCTCTCTTTAAATATGGGGTCGTGTATATTAATACCTCATTGAAGAAAAATCAGTGGTTTGTCTATGGGTTGAATAAGAATCTCATTGAGGCTTAACTTTTGAAACTGGAAGTTTCTTTCGATCAGCTTGTTGATATCGCTCTTCGACTTGAAAAGGCCGATAAAGAAAGTGATTGAAGTTGTGGGCGCCAAACAAAACATCAACATCAACAAGAAGAGGCCTATTAAGTTCAAGCCTAATCCCTACATGAAAGGGAAGCAAGCAACTTTGGTAGCAAAGACTCCTACCCTTAGTAATGGACAATGCTACAATTGTGGTTCTAAAGACCATTATAATAATAGGTGTTTGAAACCCCTTTTTTGTCGTTATTGCAAAAGTTTGAGTCATCTTTATCTTCATGTCCCAAACTTCAAGTCAAGAAAGAGGGAAAACTAAATGTTGTGCAAGCCCCTAGTAACACTTCTCTTGGTTAAGGTATTTCTCATTCAATCCTTGATGGCATTATTATGTTTCGTGATCATCCTATTCGAGTTCTTTTTGAAACGGGTGAATCTCACTCTTTTATATCGAAAGAACTTGTTGATACCTTTTCTTTAAATGTTATATGCTTGATGACTTCGCTGAGAATTGTGAATTTGGTTCGTGGATCAACAACGCTTAGTTTTCTTTGTAAAGATGTCGAGATTATTTTATGTGATTATGCTTTCCAAGTTGATTTGCATGTTATGCATTACTTAGGCTTTCGAATGATTTTGGGAATGGATTGGCTTAACCGTTATGAAGCCCACATTCTATGTCCCGAGAGGACTATATATCTTTGACATCCTCAATCTATTAAGCAGATTTCTATTTTTCTTAAAGATTCGGATGCCAATTTGGTAGCATCCTTATATTCTCTAAACCCTCATGATGATAATGATGATGAGGACGGATCATTTCCCTCATTCACGTTGTTCGTGAATTTCTCGATATATTTGAGCTCGTTTTAGGATTACCCCCTAAGTGAGCAATTGAGTTTAGAATCAATCTAATTCCTGGATCTATACCTATCACTCGTCCTCCTTATCGTATATCCAATAAGGAAAATGAGAAGATGCATAAACAATTATCCGAATTGGAAGCGAAGCAATTTATTCGTTCTTGTTCCTCTCTTAGGGGAGCTTCAGCTATCTTTGTGAAGAAATCCGACGGTAAACTTAGGCTTTGCATTGACTACCGCAAGCTTAATGAACTTACCATTTAGAATAAATATCCCTTGCCTTTGATTGATGATCTATTCGATCAACTTTATGGTGCTAGAGTCTTTTCACAGTTAGACTTAGCAATCGGTTTTCATCAGCTTCATATTGTGGAGGATAGCAATCCGTTGACATCATTCTGTACTCGTTATGGATCTACTGAATGGCTTATTATGCCATTTGGTTTAACGAATGCCCCAGCTTATTTCGTTGACCTTATGAATCGAGTTTTCAAAGACTTCCTTGATCGATTTGTTCTCATCTTTATAGATGATATTCTTGTTTATTCTAAAACCGAGGAAGAGCATGAAAAACATCTTCAGATTGTATTGGAAACTCTTAGGAGTAATCAATTGAAAGAAAAATTTTCTAAGTGTCACTTTTGACAATCTCGTATGAAATTTTTAGGACATATTATTTCTGAATCCGAAATTTCCGTGGATCCTTCAAAGATTGAAGCGATTCAAAATTGGAAGAGACCGGAGAGTGTGACGGAAATTCGTAGCTTTCTTGGATTGGCGGGCTATTACCATCGGTTCATAAAAATCTTTTCTAAAATTTCCATACCTCTTACTAGTTTGACAAAGAAGGGAGTTAAGTACATTTGGTTAGACAAATGTGAAGCTGCTTTTCAGAAATTAAAAGAACTCCTTTTCAATGCTCCTATTCTTGTGATTCCCGAAGGCAACCAAGACTTTATTGTTTATACCGATGCTAGTCATAATTGTTTGGGCGCTGTTCTCATGCAAATGGAACATGTTATAGCTTATGCTTCTAGGCAATTAGAGCTCGTGGCCATTGTTTTCGCCATTAGAATTTGGCGTCATTATCTTTAGGGAGAGAAATTTGTTCTCTACACCGATCATAAATATTTGAAGTACTTATTTTGTCAAAAGGAAATTAATTTGCTCAACAACGTTGGCTCGAGTTCCTTGCATCTTATGATCTTGATATTCTATATATTCCCAAAAAGGGAAATTGTGTTGCCGATGCCCTTAGTCGTAAGCAACAAGCAATTGTTTCAATGATGATATCCGAATGGAATGACCTCGAGACTTTGTCTACTTGTGAGATTTGAGATTGTGAATCTGATTTATGTTCATCACTTGTTTTATATAGCCTTGAGGCTCATCCTGCTCTTTTAGACTGCATTCTTGAAGCTCAAAACCATGATCTCGAATTGGCTCATCTTGGCCAAAGTTGTAGGGATGGTAATATTGACGATTTAAAAGACTTTGAAATCGATGCTCGTGGCGCGTTCGAAAATTTGGTAAACTTATTGTGCCAAATATTAGTGATCTTCGTAAAGATATTTTAGAACACTCTCATTGTTCTAAATTTACCATTCATCCCAATAATAGTAAAATGTACGTGGATATGAAGCGATTTTATTATTGGAATGGAATGAAATCTGATATTGCTAAATTTATTAAGCGTTGCATGACTTGCCAACTCGTAAAGGCCGAGCATCAAAGGCCTGGTGGGTTATTGCAACCTTAAGACGTTCCCGTTTAAAAGTGGGATCAAGTCTCCGTGGACTTTATTGACGGTCTACCTCAATCTCGTTTGGGGGATGACAGTTTATAAGCGATTGTAGATAGACTAACAAAATCCACCCATTTTATTCCCGTCCGGTCCGATCGGACCGTACCTCTTTTGGCCAAACTTTATACTAAAGAGATTGTTAAATTTTATGGAGTTCCTACTTCTATTGTTAGCGAGGTTGATCCATTATTTACTAGTGGATTTTAGAAGAGTCTTCAAAAAGCTTTGGGAACGAAGCTTAATTTTAGAACCGCTTATCATCCTCAGTCCGTTGGACAAACCGAGCATGTGAATCAAACTCTTGAAGATCTTCTTCGTGCATTTGTTCTTGGTTTTGGTGGAAGTTGGGAAGATCATATTTCTCTTGTTTAGTTTTCCTATAATAATAGCTTCCAATCTAGCATTGGTATGGCACCTTTCGAGGCACTCTATGGAAGGCCAAGCCGGTCTCCTTTGCGTTGGCTTGAAGCCGGTGAAAAGCTGGTTTTAGGTCTAGATTTTATTCGTGATTCCACAGAAAATATTGACCTTATTCGTCATAGGATGAAAGAAGCTCAAAGTAGACAAAAATCCTATGCTGATAACTGTAGAAGGAATTTGGAATTTTCTGTGGAAGATTTGGTATTCATTCTTATTTCACATATGAAGGTCGTTGTGCATTTCAGTCGATCGGGAAAACTAACACCATGATATATTGGCCCATTTCTGTGACGACCCGGAATTTTGAGCAATATCAATTTAATAATCTTTGATAATAATTAAATTGATTTGATCATTTTATATTATAAATTGACAAGCTAAATTTATTTTAAAGGTTTATGATAATAAATTGTTAATATCTATCAATAAGTTTCTTGACTATATGAATTGGCAAGATTAAATTCTTTTGAAATTGATAATAATCTGATTTGGAATTATTTATTTTGATAAATAAGAAGTTTTTAATGTAATAAAACTTTGTATTCAAATTGTAATATATATGAATGTATATATTGTGATTTGATATTTGTTTTAAAATTTAATTTGGAAATTAATAAATATAATGTTAGAATATGTTTCTATTTGAAATGTGTATATATATTTGTATATATATGTTTGAAATAGGAATTATTAATTTGAATCTAATAAGAGTTTTCAAACTTGAATATATTTAGTTTAGAATTTAAAATGATAATTTGATTAAATGACTTTAAATTGATAATTGAGATTTAAATTTAAAATAACAAAGTTAATTCCTTATTTATGATAAATATGTACTTTAAGCTTTTAAATAAGATTTAAATTAAAATAGAAGTTTCAAACATATAAACATGATTGGATTAAAATGTAAATTACTTGTTTCATATGAATATCTATTAAAATATAAGTATGTACATTTTATATTACATAAATATATGTATATAAGGATTTAATAAATTATTAAAGATAAATACATTTAAAGGAAAAACATATAAATAATACTTATATAACACATGTAAGAATATTAATGTACATTAACAACACTTGTAAATTAATTGGTATAGGTGTAAGTTAATCAAAGCTTAAGATTGACAAATGTCTTTCTTTTGTAAACTTAAATTTAAAATTTATTTGTAAAATCAAAAGAAAAGATTTTATCCTTCAGCAAATTCTTTCTTCATTTCTCAAAGATGAATACAATCTAAAAAAGAAAAATAATTTCATTATCTTCAAACCAAAGTTCAAATAATCAAAAGAAGATCAGGAAAAATGAATAATCTGCAAATCTGAAAATTCAAAACAGAGGCTAAAACAAGATCTTCAAATGCAGCAGCAACAATTAAAACATTCAACATGCAAAGTTAGGAAACATCAAACAAAACTGGAATCAAGCAGACAACATATTCAATAACATGCAAATTAAATTGAAGCCTGGAAATCATCAACTGCAAGTAAAACACCAACATGCAAGAATCTGGAAATCAAATAAGCATCAGGATGTACAACATTAACATGCAAAGAATTCTATTTTCAACTTGAAAGATAAATTACAAGTCTGGAAAGCAAATTTAGTTTCTACAGCAATAAGATCAACATGCAACAAATTCTGGAAGAATGCAGAAAATTGCAAGTCTGGGAAGCTTTATGTGCAGTTCTATCTCCTTCCATTTTCAGGTGAGTAAATATAATCTTAAAAAAACAGTTTTAAATTTTAAATTTCCTCTTGTTTTTTTTTTATGTATGGAATTTGATGAATTGATTTGATTCTTGAATTTAAATGGTTGCATGGTTGAGAATGAGGAATTGAGGGTATTTAGATGTCTGTATTCATGAATGTGCTCTGTAAAGCATAGCAGGTTTCCAATAAATTCAATAACTTGGATTTGAATTCAAATCTGCTTGAGTCTTGTTTATAAATGTTGTTTGAAATCAAATAGGCTATCATCTAAAAATAATTTCAGGTTTTAAAATTGGATAATTAGTTTTAAAACTTTGAGTTTACAGTAAAATATAATATGGAGATGCCTGTAAACATAGAAGTATATTCTGTGTGCTATATCAGATATTCAATTTCATAGCAAAATAAAAATATAAATATTGAATTCGAGTTAGTTGATGAATTGTAACAAAGATGATTTTTAATCAATTGATTTTTAATCTAAAAATAGTTGTAGGCTGATAAACTTTGTATTCATCATAAATTTTAAAATTTACAGTACAAAGAATAAATTGGGGTAAAAATTATTAAAACAATTTTAGTTTTTGATTTCATAATTGAATTCTTAATGAAAAATCATGATTTTTGAGATAAGTTTCATGATTTTTAGATTTGGAATTTAAGAGAATTCTCGTGTTAATAGTTTTGGGCATTTCGGCAAATTAAGGGTGAACGACGTGAAATGGATTGTCGTGGTTGAGTATGGAGGTAGAGGAAGGGTTAATGTTCACCAGAAAAATGCAAAAGTATTTTTCTAATTGTTAAATCGATGGGGATGGATCGATTTAGGGTTATATGCCTGAGTTTTGGACGTCGTAATTTCTTGAGTTCCGCGACATCGTAGGGTAGCTGGTGTTGATCGCGGTGGTTGCCGAAGGTTAGGGAGGTTGTGATTGAGCTTCGGAAGTGACGGTGAGGTGCCTCGACGTTTGTGCTGCCGTAGATGATGGATTGCAGGCGGGGGAGTTTCGAACAGTGATGGGTTCGAGGGTCATTTTTCATACCTCGAGTGTTTTTGATTTTCTGGGTGATGAAGTTGGATGAGGAGGTCGAGAGTGACTTGGTAGAGGCCGGAGAGGGGATCGCCGATGACCAACGGCGATGTGCACGTTAACGTGCACAGAATCATGTTTTCTGTTGTGGGTTTGGACGAGAAGAGGGAAGACTCGAAGATGGCATCGGGTGATTGAGGGTTTGACTCGAAGCAGGGTGATTGCTTGGGAGACTCGGGGTATTCTCCGTGTTTGGGTTGTTTTGACTCGAGCAAGATGAAAGGTGGGAAGCTCGGAGTTAACGCATTAGTTCGTGGGTTAGCTCGTGTTGTGTTGAGCGTGTTTTTGTTGTGGGGTTCTGCAGTGCACTGTTGAATCTAAAAGTTTTAAAATATTCAACAGTAATGTTTCTAAAATTTAAAACAAAAATAATAAGATTTGTAAATGATTTTAGTTTTAAACAAAGTTAAATAAGTTTATATATAAAACTAAATTTGTTTTCAAAATTATGTTTAAACAAGTTTTATATATAATAAATATGAAAGTTTTAAATAGAATAAGTGGATTTTGAAATAAGGTTGTATTTAAACTTTATTAATCAAATTTGGAAAGGTTTTAAAGATTTCAAAGTTCAATTTAAAATATGTTTAAATTTAATTGATTTCTAAATTATTATATTTTATTTAAATAAAGTTTAATGATTTAGAATTTAATAATAAATTGTAATAAAGATTATCTTTAGTAAGTTTGAATTTGATTTAATTAAAGATAATTAAATTTGTAAAGATAATTGAGATAATTAAATTAATTTTAATTATCAAGTTTTAATTATGAATAAATGATTTAATTAAGATAAGGTTTCTTAATTAAGAATCTTTTAATATAATAAGTTAAGAATCATTTAATTTATTTTAAATGATTAAGTTAAATAGTTAATTAAATAATAAATTTGTGATTAATTAAAATAATCACTTATGGATTAATATAATATAATTACTTGGGAAGTAATTAAAGTAATTAAGTGATTAATTACCAAAGGTAATTAAGTAAAGAATAATCACTTTATGAAAAGTAATTAGGTAAATGTGATTAAGGAATAATCACTTTAGTTATTAATTAAAGAATTAATTATAATTAGTTAAAGGTTTAAATTATTTGATTAATTATTAATTACTTGATTAAGAGTAATTAATTAAGATAGAATTTTAATTAATGAGTAATCATTAATTAATGAAAATAATTAATTAATTATTAATTAATAATTTAAAAATAATTAATTTGTAATTAAGTTTAATTACTAAATGTAATTAGAGTAATTAATCAAAGGTGATTAATTAAAGGTAATTAATTAAGTATGATTAATTAAAAGTAATTAATCAAGTGTGGTTAATTAAAAGTAATTAATCAGGTATAATTAATTAAAGGTAATTAAGGAATAATTACCAGAATAATTAGAGAATAATTAATCAAGTATGATTAATTTTTAAAGGTAATTAAGAGGTAATTACTTAGTATAATTTGGAGTAATTAATCAAGGTGATTAATTAATATGGTAATTAACTAGTAATTACTTAAGTAATTAAGTGACAATTAATCAGGGAGGATTAATTGAAGTGGATAATTAAGTGATGGTTAGTTAATTAATTTGTAATTAATTAATGAATGAGAAGTTGGATTGAGGATAATCCAAGTGATTTAATTAAGGATTAATTTAATTTAAGGATTAATTAAATTAATCAAGGTTGAATCAAATTTGTTTATGAATGATTAATGATTGGATGATTTATATATCATTGGATGAGTTAATGATATTGATTGTTGTTGGATGATATTGATAGATGTGATGATGTGATTATGCTATATGTGATTGTGACATATATGCTGCTTTGTGATATGTATAGATGCATGTTATAATAGATGCTTATCTGTCTGTGTTATGAATACATCCATTTATGTTAAGTGATATTTTATGAAATATCTATTGTTTAAATCCCTTAAGTACAACTTGGACATTAAAATGGCGTTTGGTTTCGATGAGACCGGGATCGGGTTTCCATATTTGGATATCCGAAAACCACATCGATTCCAATTAAACGTTAGGTCGTTAATCCAAATGGAGCAAGTGAAGACTCGAGGTGTAAGGGCTATACGTCAGTATAACTCTGTGGGTGATTCCGTAATGAGTTTGACGGAATAGTGCTTATAGATTCGAGATGGTGAATCAGAGTGCAAGGGCTATGGTCGTTGACTCTGAGGGTGATTCCAAAATGAGTGCAACGAGATAGTGCCTTCGGTTTCGTTCGAACCCGGAACGAACTTGTATGGATTGAATGCTTTCAGAACATCGTCAGGCGGACGATGAGCATTCTAAGATAATTGGTCCTATAAAGGTAATCGCAGCCTCAAGCCTCATCAACCGGGAATGGCTAAAACAGGGGAGGTGCAGCAAGGCTTCGTGGGTCGCGCCCACTGGAGGGCAAGATACATCCCTGTCTAGAGGTCCCTTTATATTTCGGCTGTGTGGGTAGTTGGTCTGCAGCCAACTACGGGGTGGTCTTGTTCGGGACCGTTCAGTAAGGAACGGTGCCGGTCTTGTGTTGCAGGGGATGAAGGGAGTAATCCTCGGTACGGTGATCTAGGCCACGTACTGTGACGGGCGGTACCCCAGTAGCCCTGCCATTGTTGGAAACCCATTTTCCCTACGAGACCCTACGGTTTTGTTTGTATTACCCACTTTTGTGGCTAGTAGCTGGAATTTAATGAATGTAACAATTTCGGCTATTTCATATTTACTTGAAAACCCTAGACACTATTATAATATCACTGGATTTCCTATAAAATGTTTTGGTTAGCGTAAGGTAAAAACTTTTCCATGTTTATGTGTGGGAAGTCTTACGTGATACCTTTTCTTTTCAAAGGTTTTTCTAAAGTTAAGCAATCTTAAACCGTTTACTCACACCAGACCCCTGTCTGACCCGAGTGTTTATTTTCTGTTTTATTAAACTCTTGGGTACTCATATTATGTATGAGTAGTCAAGTGATTCAGGTTATCTCTTGACGAATTCTGGAGGAGCTTTGGAGCAGGAGGCTTCAGCGTGTAGATATATGGTTAGAGTTTCCGCCGTGTATTATGCTGTGTAATGTCTTGTATTGTATTAGACAGAAATGTTATAACTGTCTAAATTGAGATGTTTAGTTGTGTACTCTGATGTATATAATACTATGTATATGTTCTATATTATATTTAAATCGTTCCGCTGTGAGATTCTGATGTGTTGTTTTCTCTTTCTTCTCTTTCTTTTCTTCTTCTATCCCTTTCTTTCTTAATTAGTGATGCGATTTTCCGGTAGTGGAATTTCGGGTCGCTACAGCTGGTATCAGAGCGTTAGGTTGAGTGAATACCTAGGCTCTGAAGTTTGTCTTTCTTTAGGAAGCGTTAGGTTGAGTGAATACCTAGGCTCTGGAGTGGTGTCTATCTTGAGAGAGCGTACTTGTAATTTTTATATAAATATATATTTATATAACTACCTAATCTGTTGGGTTATCTGTTCAGATTTTCCAACATAGGCTATAAAGGTAAATAAGGTAGGAGTGTGTGGAACACGACTACCACTGTTGGTTGAGGCTTATATGTGGTGGTTGGAGATGTGTTTATCGAGATTGTAGACCTGATACTATCTCGAATAAGTTTTGAGGATTGGTGAAAGGATTCCTTTGAGTCCAAAGGAAGTCTTTTTCAAGAATTGGAGTATATTCTTGAAGTGTGAGGTTGATTTGCTCTCAAGTGAGCGGGATTTCCAAGAGTTGAGTTGTCAGCTTAATAGAAGCAAGTGGTGACTTCAAGAAGGAATAGCTGTGTGATGAGATGCAGTATCCACAGATGGTTCTGAAGATGTTTCTTTTGAAGCCAGTTTTAGATGGTGTTGGAAGAGCATTGATGTCTTCTACAAGGAAGGTTCAGATGTTTAGAGATTCTTTGGATCTCAAGTAAGGGTATCTTATCTTTGTTGAAGTAGGAGACTAAGGTCGATGAGTTACCTCATCTCAGACATGGTCTCATTTGTGATAAGTGGCTGGTGTTTGGTTTGGAGCCGAGTTTCTTGAGAAGATGTCTACTCGTCTCAAAGATGTTTTAGAGGAATTGGATGTTAATTTTGAGTTCAAGGAGCTTTTGGTTAAGGATGATCTTTTGGTTTAGCTGTATCATTGAAGTGAAGTTTGGAAGCAGCAGTGTGGATCTGTTTCTTCGATGATTCAGTAATCTGTGGGATTCTACTATCGGCAGAGCAGGCAGATAGTGAAGGCTTATTATTTTCTTTGGGAGGCTCAGCAGAGCGAGATATCTGTTGGAAGTGATCTATCAGTTTCTGATAGGTAAGCCATTCTTGAAGATTGGTCTTGGAAAGGAAAAGCTGTTCTGGTTGGGAGACAGTTCTTTGGAATCTGAACTGAGTGGATCGCAAAAGTGACTTGCGATTAGTTTGGGAATTTTGGAGTATTCTAGGTTTGATATTGAGGCATCTCAAGTAGAGGTGGAAGCTATGGAAGTAGTCGGAGGTTCTCTAGATGTTTTTGGGGAAAGCTGAAGTTGACCCAAATCGGAGATTGAGATTTCTTTTCAACTTGGATTTCCTAGAGCACTATTGATGGTTCAACCATATAGTGGGATGACTCTTGGAGCGAGAAGAGTTTGGTGAGGCAGCTCAGGATTCTTGGATTGATCATCTTATTCTGAGTTGAGATTCTGTTGAGATGTTTTGACCAAGTGGAATGGTCGTTGAGATTTTTATGAGTCGGATGAACTGTGTATGGAGAAAGATTGTGCTTGTGTTCTGTGATAGCATTTTTATCTGCTCTAGATCAGAGTTGTGCAGCGGAAGCGAGTTGGGAATTATTCTAGTATGGAACAACTTGATGTTGCAGTAGAGGATTTCTACTGGAAATTCTGGTATGAAGGAATTTTCTGGATTTGAAGGCAAGGTTGTCAAGTACAACTCTTTGGCTATTCAAATTTGAGATATAGGTTTGTAGTCCATTGATGTTTGTGGTATAGAGTTGTGGTTTGGATTTCAGCAAATTATTTTTGGGTAAGCCATTTTGTTGAGTAGAACCTGGAGATTTGGTTTGAGTTGGTGCTGTTGTTTCATGGAGCAATCAGCAAGGGTTAGGCTGATCAGGAATCTGGGGTGACTCAGAGCATCTGAAGAATTGTGCAGTTAAGTATTGAGAAATTTTGGAATGTGCAGTAGATTTTGAATATTGATTGGGTTTTATCCAATCAAAGGAGATACAAGAATGGGTATAACTGGAAAGTTAGCTCTGGAGGTATTTTGGAGTTGTTTCTGTGTTCTCTGAAGATTTGATTTTGATCTACAGGATTGAATTGCCAGTTTGGACAGCTGGAATTCATTGTATTTCACATATCTCTGAGGAATATGTGTATGATTCTTTGAGTAATAGAATCAGCAGTCCAGAAGGAATCTGGTAGTTGAGTTGGTTTTGAGCTTAGCCTGATATCTTGTTCAGATTTGTAGAATCAGGTGAGGGAGTTCTTGGTTTTAGTAGAGTAGTTAGTTAAGATTCTATAGAGCGAGTGTTCCAGTATAGGTATCTGGAAACTCTAGATAATATTAGGAAGTTCTATTCAGAATTTTGTCTGAATAGATAAAATTGTTATTTGAATTGGTTGCTATGATTGATAATGTATGATTGATTGTTTGATTGCTGATAAGAATTTAAATTCTTTAGCTGGGTTATTAAATTATCTTTGCTTTTAAATTTCGGGGACGAAATTCTTTTAAAGGGGGGAGGAATGTGACGACCCGGAATTTTGAGCAATATCAATTTAATAATCTTTGATAATAATTAAATTGATTTGATCATTTTATATTATAAATTGACAAGCTAAATTTATTTTAAAGGTTTATGATAATAAATTGTTAATATCTATCAATAAGTTTCTTGACTATATGAATTGGCAAGATTAAATTCTTTTGAAATTGATAATAATCTGATTTGGAATTATTTATTTTGATAAATAAGAAGTTTTTAATGTAATAAAACTTTGTATTCAAATTGTAATATATATGAATGTATATATTGTGATTTGATATTTGTTTTAAAATTTAATTTGGAAATTAATAAATATAATGTTAGAATATGTTTCTATTTGAAATGTGTATATATATTTGTATATATATGTTTGAAATAGGAATTATTAATTTGAATCTAATAAGAGTTTTCAAACTTGAATATATTTAGTTTAGAATTTAAAATGATAATTTGATTAAATGACTTTAAATTGATAATTGAGATTTAAATTTAAAATAACAAAGTTAATTCCTTATTTATGATAAATATGTACTTTAAGCTTTTAAATAAGATTTAAATTAAAATAGAAGTTTCAAACATATAAACATGATTGGATTAAAATGTAAATTACTTGTTTCATATGAATATCTATTAAAATATAAGTATGTACATTTTATATTACATAAATATATGTATATAAGGATTTAATAAATTATTAAAGATAAATACATTTAAAGGAAAAACATATAAATAATACTTATATAACACATGTAAGAATATTAATGTACATTAACAACACTTGTAAATTAATTGGTATAGGTGTAAGTTAATCAAAGCTTAAGATTGACAAATGTCTTTCTTTTGTAAACTTAAATTTAAAATTTATTTGTAAAATCAAAAGAAAAGATTTTATCCTTCAGCAAATTCTTTCTTCATTTCTCAAAGATGAATACAATCTAAAAAAGAAAAATAATTTCATTATCTTCAAACCAAAGTTCAAATAATCAAAAGAAGATCAGGAAAAATGAATAATCTGCAAATCTGAAAATTCAAAACAGAGGCTAAAACAAGATCTTCAAATGCAGCAGCAACAATTAAAACATTCAACATGCAAAGTTAGGAAACATCAAACAAAACTGGAATCAAGCAGACAACATATTCAATAACATGCAAATTAAATTGAAGCCTGGAAATCATCAACTGCAAGTAAAACACCAACATGCAAGAATCTGGAAATCAAATAAGCATCAGGATGTACAACATTAACATGCAAAGAATTCTATTTTCAACTTGAAAGATAAATTACAAGTCTGGAAAGCAAATTTAGTTTCTACAGCAATAAGATCAACATGCAACAAATTCTGGAAGAATGCAGAAAATTGCAAGTCTGGGAAGCTTTATGTGCAGTTCTATCTCCTTCCATTTTCAGGTGAGTAAATATAATCTTAAAAAAACAGTTTTAAATTTTAAATTTCCTCTTGTTTTTTTTTTATGTATGGAATTTGATGAATTGATTTGATTCTTGAATTTAAATGGTTGCATGGTTGAGAATGAGGAATTGAGGGTATTTAGATGTCTGTATTCATGAATGTGCTCTGTAAAGCATAGCAGGTTTCCAATAAATTCAATAACTTGGATTTGAATTCAAATCTGCTTGAGTCTTGTTTATAAATGTTGTTTGAAATCAAATAGGCTATCATCTAAAAATAATTTCAGGTTTTAAAATTGGATAATTAGTTTTAAAACTTTGAGTTTACAGTAAAATATAATATGGAGATGCCTGTAAACATAGAAGTATATTCTGTGTGCTATATCAGATATTCAATTTCATAGCAAAATAAAAATATAAATATTGAATTCGAGTTAGTTGATGAATTGTAACAAAGATGATTTTTAATCAATTGATTTTTAATCTAAAAATAGTTGTAGGCTGATAAACTTTGTATTCATCATAAATTTTAAAATTTACAGTACAAAGAATAAATTGGGGTAAAAATTATTAAAACAATTTTAGTTTTTGATTTCATAATTGAATTCTTAATGAAAAATCATGATTTTTGAGATAAGTTTCATGATTTTTAGATTTGGAATTTAAGAGAATTCTCGTGTTAATAGTTTTGGGCATTTCGGCAAATTAAGGGTGAACGACGTGAAATGGATTGTCGTGGTTGAGTATGGAGGTAGAGGAAGGGTTAATGTTCACCAGAAAAATGCAAAAGTATTTTTCTAATTGTTAAATCGATGGGGATGGATCGATTTAGGGTTATATGCCTGAGTTTTGGACGTCGTAATTTCTTGAGTTCCGCGACATCGTAGGGTAGCTGGTGTTGATCGCGGTGGTTGCCGAAGGTTAGGGAGGTTGTGATTGAGCTTCGGAAGTGACGGTGAGGTGCCTCGACGTTTGTGCTGCCGTAGATGATGGATTGCAGGCGGGGGAGTTTCGAACAGTGATGGGTTCGAGGGTCATTTTTCATACCTCGAGTGTTTTTGATTTTCTGGGTGATGAAGTTGGATGAGGAGGTCGAGAGTGACTTGGTAGAGGCCGGAGAGGGGATCGCCGATGACCAACGGCGATGTGCACGTTAACGTGCACAGAATCATGTTTTCTGTTGTGGGTTTGGACGAGAAGAGGGAAGACTCGAAGATGGCATCGGGTGATTGAGGGTTTGACTCGAAGCAGGGTGATTGCTTGGGAGACTCGGGGTATTCTCCGTGTTTGGGTTGTTTTGACTCGAGCAAGATGAAAGGTGGGAAGCTCGGAGTTAACGCATTAGTTCGTGGGTTAGCTCGTGTTGTGTTGAGCGTGTTTTTGTTGTGGGGTTCTGCAGTGCACTGTTGAATCTAAAAGTTTTAAAATATTCAACAGTAATGTTTCTAAAATTTAAAACAAAAATAATAAGATTTGTAAATGATTTTAGTTTTAAACAAAGTTAAATAAGTTTATATATAAAACTAAATTTGTTTTCAAAATTATGTTTAAACAAGTTTTATATATAATAAATATGAAAGTTTTAAATAGAATAAGTGGATTTTGAAATAAGGTTGTATTTAAACTTTATTAATCAAATTTGGAAAGGTTTTAAAGATTTCAAAGTTCAATTTAAAATATGTTTAAATTTAATTGATTTCTAAATTATTATATTTTATTTAAATAAAGTTTAATGATTTAGAATTTAATAATAAATTGTAATAAAGATTATCTTTAGTAAGTTTGAATTTGATTTAATTAAAGATAATTAAATTTGTAAAGATAATTGAGATAATTAAATTAATTTTAATTATCAAGTTTTAATTATGAATAAATGATTTAATTAAGATAAGGTTTCTTAATTAAGAATCTTTTAATATAATAAGTTAAGAATCATTTAATTTATTTTAAATGATTAAGTTAAATAGTTAATTAAATAATAAATTTGTGATTAATTAAAATAATCACTTATGGATTAATATAATATAATTACTTGGGAAGTAATTAAAGTAATTAAGTGATTAATTACCAAAGGTAATTAAGTAAAGAATAATCACTTTATGAAAAGTAATTAGGTAAATGTGATTAAGGAATAATCACTTTAGTTATTAATTAAAGAATTAATTATAATTAGTTAAAGGTTTAAATTATTTGATTAATTATTAATTACTTGATTAAGAGTAATTAATTAAGATAGAATTTTAATTAATGAGTAATCATTAATTAATGAAAATAATTAATTAATTATTAATTAATAATTTAAAAATAATTAATTTGTAATTAAGTTTAATTACTAAATGTAATTAGAGTAATTAATCAAAGGTGATTAATTAAAGGTAATTAATTAAGTATGATTAATTAAAAGTAATTAATCAAGTGTGGTTAATTAAAAGTAATTAATCAGGTATAATTAATTAAAGGTAATTAAGGAATAATTACCAGAATAATTAGAGAATAATTAATCAAGTATGATTAATTTTTAAAGGTAATTAAGAGGTAATTACTTAGTATAATTTGGAGTAATTAATCAAGGTGATTAATTAATATGGTAATTAACTAGTAATTACTTAAGTAATTAAGTGACAATTAATCAGGGAGGATTAATTGAAGTGGATAATTAAGTGATGGTTAGTTAATTAATTTGTAATTAATTAATGAATGAGAAGTTGGATTGAGGATAATCCAAGTGATTTAATTAAGGATTAATTTAATTTAAGGATTAATTAAATTAATCAAGGTTGAATCAAATTTGTTTATGAATGATTAATGATTGGATGATTTATATATCATTGGATGAGTTAATGATATTGATTGTTGTTGGATGATATTGATAGATGTGATGATGTGATTATGCTATATGTGATTGTGACATATATGCTGCTTTGTGATATGTATAGATGCATGTTATAATAGATGCTTATCTGTCTGTGTTATGAATACATCCATTTATGTTAAGTGATATTTTATGAAATATCTATTGTTTAAATCCCTTAAGTACAACTTGGACATTAAAATGGCGTTTGGTTTCGATGAGACCGGGATCGGGTTTCCATATTTGGATATCCGAAAACCACATCGATTCCAATTAAACGTTAGGTCGTTAATCCAAATGGAGCAAGTGAAGACTCGAGGTGTAAGGGCTATACGTCAGTATAACTCTGTGGGTGATTCCGTAATGAGTTTGACGGAATAGTGCTTATAGATTCGAGATGGTGAATCAGAGTGCAAGGGCTATGGTCGTTGACTCTGAGGGTGATTCCAAAATGAGTGCAACGAGATAGTGCCTTCGGTTTCGTTCGAACCCGGAACGAACTTGTATGGATTGAATGCTTTCAGAACATCGTCAGGCGGACGATGAGCATTCTAAGATAATTGGTCCTATAAAGGTAATCGCAGCCTCAAGCCTCATCAACCGGGAATGGCTAAAACAGGGGAGGTGCAGCAAGGCTTCGTGGGTCGCGCCCACTGGAGGGCAAGATACATCCCTGTCTAGAGGTCCCTTTATATTTCGGCTGTGTGGGTAGTTGGTCTGCAGCCAACTACGGGGTGGTCTTGTTCGGGACCGTTCAGTAAGGAACGGTGCCGGTCTTGTGTTGCAGGGGATGAAGGGAGTAATCCTCGGTACGGTGATCTAGGCCACGTACTGTGACGGGCGGTACCCCAGTAGCCCTGCCATTGTTGGAAACCCATTTTCCCTACGAGACCCTACGGTTTTGTTTGTATTACCCACTTTTGTGGCTAGTAGCTGGAATTTAATGAATGTAACAATTTCGGCTATTTCATATTTACTTGAAAACCCTAGACACTATTATAATATCACTGGATTTCCTATAAAATGTTTTGGTTAGCGTAAGGTAAAAACTTTTCCATGTTTATGTGTGGGAAGTCTTACGTGATACCTTTTCTTTTCAAAGGTTTTTCTAAAGTTAAGCAATCTTAAACCGTTTACTCACACCAGACCCCTGTCTGACCCGAGTGTTTATTTTCTGTTTTATTAAACTCTTGGGTACTCATATTATGTATGAGTAGTCAAGTGATTCAGGTTATCTCTTGACGAATTCTGGAGGAGCTTTGGAGCAGGAGGCTTCAGCGTGTAGATATATGGTTAGAGTTTCCGCCGTGTATTATGCTGTGTAATGTCTTGTATTGTATTAGACAGAAATGTTATAACTGTCTAAATTGAGATGTTTAGTTGTGTACTCTGATGTATATAATACTATGTATATGTTCTATATTATATTTAAATCGTTCCGCTGTGAGATTCTGATGTGTTGTTTTCTCTTTCTTCTCTTTCTTTTCTTCTTCTATCCCTTTCTTTCTTAATTAGTGATGCGATTTTCCGGTAGTGGAATTTCGGGTCGCTACAATTTCCCATCACCGGATGCATTGGTTCCATGGCTTATTGCCTTTTGTTACCGGCTCAATTTTCTGCTATTCATGACGTATTTCACATTTCTCAACTACAGAAATGCCTTAGGGATTCCATTTCTATTATTGAGCCGGTGTTATCGAAGAAATTGAAATTTCACCTAATTTGACTTATGAGCAGCATCTTATTCGTATCATTGCTACGGAGGTTAAACGCCTTTGAAATAAAGATGTTTCGCTTGTGAAAGTTCAATGGTCCTCAAATCTAAAGGATTGTTCTTGGGAATCCATAGAATTCATCGAGCGAACACATCTAGACTTACTCTCTCGTGCTCTTTAAGTTGAACTTCTCACTTCAAATTTTTCTTTTGTGTTGATATGCTTTTGTGGTTGTTACTCTTTATTTTTATCTAAGTATTGCAAGGATGCAATTTCTGTAAGGAGGGGAGTCTGTAACAACCCGAATATTTTACGATTGTATATTTAAATGTTTTATTTAAATATAGCATTGTTAGTCGAATTTAAGTCCGAAATGCTACTTTTTATAAACAGTCGAATTAGGACTCAAGACCCATTCCATTGAGTTTAAAATGGCGTTTGCAACCTTTTTGAGTATATACATCGATATGTTTGAAGTTGAGTAGAATTTTGCTATTTTTCTATTGGGCTTTGGGTTTGGGTTTCAGCCCACAAACTCATCTAATACCTTAACTCCTCCTCCAACTTCTGTTCATTCATTCTATTATTTCCTAACATTTAAGCTAAAGGAAAATGGGGGAAAGAAAGAGAAATTAAAATTCCTAAACCTTAGATTACTAGGAAATTCAAGACTCAAGCTCCAAAATCAAAGAGAAGCTTAGGTAAGCATCCTCTTCTTCTTCTCCACCTCAATCTCTCTCCAATTTCTTGAAAATCCTATAACCTAATTTAGGTAATATTTGCATTTGATCATAGATTGAGGGTTTTTGAAGTTAAGTGAAGGAGAGATTGATCTTGCCTTGTTTTAAAGCTTTTCATTCATTGTTTTTGGGTTTGAAGATGAGTTCTTGAAATCACATCTATGTCTATACATTTGATAGTTGTTAGGTATGAATTCCTAACATCTAGTTCATGTCATTTGCTTTTGAATTGAATTGGTTTGGCGAATTTTCCAATTTTTGGCATTTTGAGGTCAAAATCTATGAAAACCCTTATATGGATGTTTGGACATGTTGTTCAGAGTGTATTGATGAGTCTATAGGGCTGGGTTGTCGCTTGGTATAAATACTTAGCCATCGTCGCTCATTCGATCGCTTCCGATATGATTTGGCCATCAATGGCCTAGGCTAATTTCTGCCCTAAGCTTCAGCTCATACGTCTGGTATAACACTCAGACGTCTGGTATAACACTCAGACGTCTGGACCATCAGAATAAAAATTCTAGATGTACAACTCATACATCTGAGCTCATTTCCAAGACGACTAGACGATCTGGAATAAAATTCCAGACCTTCAGCTCAAACGTCTAAGCTTACTTCCCAGACGTCTGGGCGATCTAGAAGAAAATTCTAGACCTTTAGCTCAGACGTCTGGGAAAAGCTGCAGACATCTGACACTGTTAAATTCAAGGAAATTGCCTATTTCTATGTGACTTTTTGTTTATATCGATTTTTGGGATATCTGATTGGTCATCGTCATTTACTATCTACTTTGATGACTTCTTTCTGGATTTTTGGGAATGTCCATTATGGATTTTGTATCGATTTCTATGGTTTTGATTTACGTCATCGAATGTGAATTTTCGGTGATTGATTATTTTTACAATCATTTCTGTTATTTATCACTTTAAAATACAAAGGTTTCTATACTAGTAGTAAATACTCAAACTCTTTCACAAAAATGACTTCAACATTACTTTTAATGCAAAGCTCGTTTTTAAAACCGTTTTCCAATCTATTAGTATATACAAACCTTTACCTCATTCATATGAGAAATTTAATTAAACGACTTAGCAAAACAAGTGGTATGAAACACTTGCATTTACTTCGTCGGTTCATTCTTGGACTTGTTCAATTGAAATCTTGTGACAATTTTCGAGTGGAAATCTACAATTTGTTCGTAAATATTTAAGTTAAGCAAGTGGTTATGGGACATGAAGCTAAACTCATTTATTTACTAGCTTAGTGTAATTCACATTTTATATTGATCAATGGTGATCATTTTATAGTTTAGACTAGCGATATGCGATGTCTTTGTGTCCACATGGGGGACTGTACCTTGTTTTATTGAGCTTCATCTCATTTCTTTTATAGGCTAACGACCTATTGGTTCTTTGGAGTTTCGACTCATTTTTATGGGCTAGAAACCCATATTCTTTTATGGAGTTTCAGGTTCATCAGGCGTACCGTTATTATACTACATTGATGTTCTGAATTATTTGAGTTTCAGGTTCATCGTGCGCACCGTTATTGTACTATGTCGTTGTTCCAAATTATTTGAGTTTCAGGTTCATCGGGCGTACCGTTATTGTACTATGTCATTATTCCAAATTATTCGAGTTTCAGGTTCCTCGGGCGTACCGTTATTGTAATCTGTCGTTGCACCATCTCTATGGTTAGCGACCATAAGATAGTGTCCCGTTTGTGATACACGTGTTGGTGAGTTTTCGTGCTTTCGTTTTTGATGGGCCTTCCCTTTTGTGATTTCTGGATTTCTAATTAATGATTTCTAGAATTTGTGTTTCACCAATTTTCTCTCGATTGGCATAGATATGTTTTGTCAATATTTGTGATTTGGTGAATAAAATAAAGAATATGACATTCTTTTTGGTGTTTGAGAAAATTTGAGATATTGTATGATTTTTGTTGTTATTTAATGTATACTTGTTCACAGTATGGCATTATTGTTATCATACATTTTTGTCATATCTCTTATCCTATCTTAGTTTATATGATATTTATAGCTAGACTGATTCGTTTATTATTTTTCTTCTTAAATAATACTTGGGTCAGACCGAGGTATTTCATGTGCTTCTACTTGACTTCTTATAATCAGGGTCCGTTATCTGACTTTCGGCTAACTACTTAGCTTAGTAGTTTTTTTATTTTATACATTCGAGATAGAGACTCCTTGATGTATACATATTCTTTTGTCTAGCACTTGTACCTATTCTCTTGTGGTGTAATGGATCTTGTATGACCACTACTTAGATGTACACTTTTATGTGTTATATTCATATCTGTTTCTGCCTTAATGATATGAATATTTTGTCTGATTTATGTTATGCTTGTTTTATATTTGTTTTCGAACATCACACAGCCACTGTGTAGTAGTTTTGAGTTTGTAATTAATGTGTCAGATTTCCTCTTGAAACGAAATGCATATAATACTATCTAACATATCGGTATTCGAACAAAGCAATTACACAGATGGTCGCTCCTCAACAGCCTTATTCTTCATACTAGTCGATAGTATTACTCCATAGTGTCCTTGGCTAGTGTGAGTATAGAGGTGGGGCGTCACATTGTTAATTGACAAACACCTATACTTGCTTGTCCACTTAATCCTTACCTTTGCCTTCCCATTCCCCATCTCCATCGAAGCCGCTAACTCATAGCTAGTCAGACCAAACATTCGCCTATATAGAACCTTCCACTAGCGTCCGATCCAAATCTCTGAGCCTTCTCTCCATCATCACCACCCTTCGATCTAGCCTGCTCATCATGCAGCTACAACCACAACCACCTCCCGTCGATCACCCTCTCCGCCTTGCACCGAAGCCACCGTCTTCACATCGGCACCGAGATTCACCACTGCACCTTGACCCATCTCCACGTGGCCGCAGCCTGACAGCCCCCTCCTTGATAACCCACGTCCTCCTTCCCATATAGCAGCCTACGCAAAAACCTTCAACGGCCAGCATGCATCCACTGACCCACATCAAATTCAAACCCCCCTCACACCTTACATCGCAGCCACGCATCACCTTCTCTTCTACATGCTACACAACTCCACCATCCTCCAAGTCTCACTACCACCTGGAAACAACCACCAACAGTTTTCTCCAACCTACTCCCTTACACGCAAAGACCAACCTCTGCCTCCTCCTTAAACATATGTTCGCCAACCCATATGTTCGCATGAAAAAAATTTGTGCTCACGTATATATTCATATATCTATATTGATGTGAGATAGTTTGCTTCATTTCTTCCTTGCTTCATTATTGTGTGAAATATTGTGAGAGAAGACAGCCTCTCTCATTCTTCCCGTGGTCGAAGCTTCTCACCTGACATTCCCCACACAACAGACAACCCACCTTGGTTCTAGCTTGCATGCATCGGTATATTTTAAGTTGCATGCTTTGGTATATTTTAAGTTGCGTGCTTTGGTTCTGAAGATTACCTTCATTATTTGCACTCCATCCATCCCTTATCTTTTGTAAAAAAGGTGTATATATATTTCTAGAATCATGTTAGCATATATATATATATATATATATATATATATATATATATATAGCCTTCTTTTGCTTTATAGAAAGGTATATTGATTTTAAGTATTATATGATATATTGATTATATAATATTTTAATATGTGTTTAAATAAACTATAATATATGGGTAATTTGATTTAATATTTGTTTAAATCGAGTATTGATTTTATGAAAAAATTGTGTATGTTTTGTTTTAAATTAAAATAAATGTATAGGTTTTTATTCAAATATGATTTTAATATATATACAGTTTATATATATATATATATATATAGTTTCACTTAAATAATTGATCTTCACCGAATCTAGTTCATCGTGCTTTGCTGTTGTCTCGTTGCCGTCCAAAATTGGTCGCAACAGCCTTTTTGCTTTGTTCATGTCCGTACCCGTGTGCGCGTGCGTGTCACCATCTTCGTTATCGTTGTTCTCTAGCCTCAAAAGGTGAGCAATCACTCACGATTAACATTCTTATATTTGGTAAATTGATTTCACATGAAATGACATTTGAAATATGCTGTAAAAATTTGAACTGTTAAGTTGTTAAATTGTTAAATATGATATGTCATTAGTGCAATTGTTTACCAATGACATATGACACCATAACCTGTTGTATATACTGTATTCGAATTGTTGATGATGATGTTTGCCTGATATTGATGTGTATATCATTCTATAGTATTATTTTATTGTTATCACTCTACAAGTTCCCCGTTAGTTTAGATTTCCCTATGAGTTAAAATAATACATATCCGAACAATCTAATAGATTAGGGAAAAATAGTTATGGGTTGAAATGATAAACAAGAGGTTTTCATTGATTTTGAATTTTGGGATTGCGGGTTGAAATGATATATATCCATAAATATTAAATTTAAATTGTAGATTGAAATTGATAAATATCTGTATCACTTGACCATAGGATAGAAAATTTTATATGGACACCGTTGGTGTATTTTTGAAAAAAATGAATTCCAAGTTTGAAAGGAAATATATGGGCTCTAAAAAAACATTGGTTTTTAAATTATAATATAAATTTTTTATTTTGACATATGGATAAATTTTAGATTTTTAAATTATATGTTTTTGAAATTTTAAAATTATAAGTTAAGTTTTGAAATGTAAATTATAAATTTTACCTATACCTTTATTATTTTTAAAATATATAAATAAGATTTAAAATAGATTTACTTTAATAATAAGATTTAATTTAATAAAATTTAATTTACCTAATATAAATAATATGCGATTAAATATTTATTTAAATTTATGTTAATACTTTGAAAATAGATTTTGTAATAACCTTAATAAATTAAGGTTGGAAAGATAAAATGAAATTGATTTGTAATTTAATTTGTTCCAGAATTGTATTTAAATAGAAATTAATTTGAAAATTATTAATTTGAGATTTTTAGAGATATGATTCTATAACTTGATTTTGATTAAAAGTGAATAAATGAATATTTTCAGACTTAAATAAGATTGATATTGAATATTTAATGTTGATTTAGATTTGTAATTTAAGATTTCATTTAAATGCTATTAAAATGATGAAGTGAATATTTTCAAATTTAAATACAAATTTAAGTTGAATTTTGAAATATAAATGAGATTTATGAAATTGAGTTATTGTAAAATTGTTTGAATATTTAAAGTTTAAAATCTATTGAAATTTGAGGCGGTTTTAAATTGGTAATTCAAACCTGGATTTGAAATCGATATAAATTAAAATGGTTTAATGAGAATTTGAATTTGAATCTTTAACCTTTTAAATTGTTGAAGTGGGATTTAGTTTAAATTGAATTTGGAACTAAAGTTGATTTGAATTGATTTGTGAAATTGGATGAATTTTTTGTGTGTATAAACTATTTTAATATGTAAGCTATTTAATAAATAAACTATTTTAAATCTATAACCTATTTTAAATATAAACTATTTTAAATTTATAACTATTCTAATGCACATATACTAATTTCAGTATTTAAACCATTTAAGTTGGAAAGTGATATGAATTCAAAGGTGAATATGATTTCGGAAGTGAATACGATTTCGAAAGCTATATGATTTTAATGAATATGATATAATATGAAATATAAATGACTACGGTGTGAAATAAGTGTTTAGTTGTTAAAGAGACTGGAATCGAATATTGTCATACTCGATCTGCCAATACCGAAAACCACTTTAACAACTGTGTACGTGGTGGAGATTCAAGAACGAAGTAGGATGGTTTGGTGATGGTTCTGTATGACATATTTACATAGCCCTGACTCCCGTGAGTCAACTTAGATGTGACTAAAACATGAGCCATGCCGGGCCAAGTGAGGTCATTCCTCCTATCGGGCACATTTCTCCATTCCATTCTATTACTTTGTGATTTGATTGGGTGCACCTTTGATTTAGGAGTGTGTCTCGAGGTGGCCGGTAGTAGATGCTATGCATTACCACCAGTCTGGATCCGCAAATGGTATTTCTACCCGGGCATTGCCTCGCGTACCGTGTTCACATGCCCTATCGTGCCTTGTACGAGTTTGGTTTGTACCGTACCTATGGAGTGTCCTCTAGGTAAACCACCAGTTTGGTGGAGCTTACAGCATTGTATAGATTGCGGGAATATATAATGTGTTAATGGGGATATGGGTAACACCATAACGCTATTATAATAGTTTACTTTACTATAGACATTATATATCTAGCGTATTGTACTATGTATGTAGATAGTTTAACGGATCCTTAAAGGATGGGAATCCCAAACATCCTTTAAGTTATTTTGTATTCCAGTTGACATTTCAATTGAGTTGAATTTACTGGTACAAGAAAGTTAATCCTGACTCGAATGTTTTTTGTTTTTCTTTATGCTCGGGTTAGATGAGTGCCACAGCATTTGATTAATCTTTGGAGTTTGGAGCTTTGCTTGAAGATTTGTCTCTTATCTATTCATCTTTGCAGTCATCTCCGTTATTTCCAGTTGTTTATTTTAGGACTTGTCAATTACATTTGTATTTGAGACAACTATGTACTTGAGATTTCAATTTTATTTATTTCAGACTCTAATGTTTATATAATAGCTTCATGAACTACTGTTTATCTATTCCGCTGCTTATTGTTATATTACTCTATATTTGTGATTCTATGGTTGATTTATTTACTGTATATGCTAAGTTTTGCCAAATATAAATTAACAATATGTTGTTTTGAGCAATTCAAGTCTAACATGAGTGGATGATTATTGATTTGAATGGTTCGAAATGCCAGGTCATTACATAAGGATCCTTTATCGCCAAACCATACAAAAGTACTAACTTTTCTTAGCATATTATTACCTACACTTTTCCATAGAACATACAACACAACAATAACCACAAATAACTTAAAAATTCAAACTTTATTACATCCATAACACATTTAGATTATTTATCAAGTTTAACGCAATTTCCAAGCACAAGTGCATATAAAATCACATACAAGCATATTAGTAATCAATAACCAAGAAATATCATATACTAATGCTAACGTAACCTAAAGATGTAATTTGTACAAGAGAATTGTGTTTTAACTCACCAAACTTAAACAAATCTTTTTAAAACTTAGAGTTTGGAAACAAAACTTGAATATCCTAAGCAAAACTTGATCTTTAACCTAGAATGCATACACATGGGGTCGGTCTAGATGGTATGGGCTCGACCTAGGTGATTTTAGGCTTGGCCTAAGGTGGTGGAAGGAAATACGGTTTTTTTTTAGGAAGATAAGGGTCATAGAAGTAGAAAGAAGGTATTTTTAAGTTTTTTATAAATTAAAAAGAGGCAAAAAGAATTTTTTGAATTTTTTTAAAAGGAGATGGAAGCCATTAATGGACATAAGAAGCTTTAAGAAAGAAGTAGAGGATTTTGAAAAAAGTAAGAAATGAAAATGAAGAAGAAGCAGGAAAGTGGATTTGTTTTTATGGAAAAAGAGATGAGTGAAATTACCTTTAGGCCCTGAAGTACAATATCATCCACAAACTCATGCAATATCATCACACACCCCTTCCTCCTTGATCCACATGCTTAACCAAAGGTCACCCCCCTTTTGTCCACTAGACAGTGCCCAAATGTGTACTAGGATGTGAAAGAGAACATGGCACTACTTCTTACCTTTATTCTTTTATTTAAATCTTCTGAAAATGGTCACATCTTTTATTTTCTTTAAATACACATATATCTACACTTCAACATACTTAGTTAAATACATATTAGTTTTATAAATGATGTGTTTATATACACTAAGGAATTTACAACTTTTTTAACTACTTTTAAATGGTGACAAATTGAAATTTTTGAAAAGTTTTTCAGTTACCTTTTCTTTCAACTAATAGTTTTTGTAGACCAAATTTAAAAACGAATTTTCTATGTTATAAATTAAAAGAGGGATATATTAATTATTAAAATCATTATTTGAATATCTAAATTAATTAAATATTCACAAACCAAAGCGGTAAATTCTAGGCCGTTACATTCTCTCCCCTTAAAGAAATTTCATCCCTAAAATTTCACTACATGAATGACTCATACTATTCATAAGTCTGTAGGATATTCATAGACCATCCATATAAAAAAAATCAGATTCGATCCCTACTCGAATACATAACTTCACTTTCAAACTAGTATCGTTCACCTAATTCTCTAGTGCGGACTCTGGTCAGGCTCTTTGATCAGGACCTTTGTTCTCCTTGCATAACCATAGACTATGATAGAAAACTTTAATTCCCTATCAAAAAACCTCAACAAGAGTTTGCCGTCAAAAATCAAGCGATAGATCCTTATTTGGAATGGTGTAAAACATCTCAAGTCATGTACTCGGATCTTGGATCGAGAACTATATGAGAAAGGGAAATGATCGACATACAACCTACGTACTCTACTAAAGGTTCTTATCTACCCAAATTACTTTTAACCCTCTAAAAATATTTATGGAAATATTTCACCAAATCCTAATTTAGTCCAACATTTTAGAATGACATAACTTAATTATGAATCCTTTCATAAAATCAACTAAATTTATTGCCATCGGTAATACCCTGCTATATCCAAAGAATATATATATACACAAACATTTGATTTTTAATTCTCTTCACTCTTAACCATTCAGATGTAGGCCCAAAATAATTTTGGTTCTTCAAAAACTGAGTCGACCAATTCAACCTCTTTACCCATTTGATCTGGCAAGTAGCTAAGAAGAGTAGGATGTTAGTTCCAAACTCAGTCCTAGAGTCTACTTTTTCTTGGACACCTCTAAGGTAAAGGTGTTTATTAGCCGACCTAATAATATTAAATAATATTTAACCTCCTAAGTACTAAAACCCAAAAGACACTATCTAATAAAACTAAGTTTACTAAACTTTTTGATTAAATTAATTCTATTTTAAAGCTTCATTGATTAACCGATTTTAAAACAAGATACCTTTACATTCTAAAAACTTAGGAGCCAAATACTCGGTTTTTATTTTAAACATCTTTTGAAATGTTACTACACATTTGATCCATAGAAAATATACATATAGCTCGAGTAGCCCTAAAATGATTCTAAGAAGCTGGGTACTACCAAATAATATCATATATCCCCTTATCAAAAAGGGTAATAATCAAAAGAAGTGATTACCATTCAAACACATCTCCTTCCCATTTTAAGTTATTTTTGGGTCACTCGAACTAGTTAGTTATAAAATTACTTCTTATTTTCGAAATCCTCCTTTTTGAAACAGTACTTTACATATTTTCAACAAAATATTTATTACCAACATGCTTTAGGTTCGTTCGAACTTGAACGCGTTTCGATCGTATAATGATAAAGAAAATAATTTACTAAGCACCCTACAACATTCGCCTAGGAGAACATTCGATTGTCACTTAGAAAATTATTTCGATTATCCCAAAACAAATCGAGACTCATTACCTAAACAAGAAAATACTTCTAAAAATTTCCATTACCAAATTTTTACGCTTAAATCACAATACTTTCAAATAGTACCATTATTACTTTCCAAAACCTTAAAAACGATTTTCAAAGCACTGGGATTTTAGTCCTTAAGTTTCCTTCTTAAATTATTTTATTTTAACAACCCACCTTATAACTCAATCTTTATAAAACCATTTTCTTCTATACTATCATTCCTAAATATTCTAACTTTAATAAACATCTTTTATTAAACCGAATTCTTAGTCCAACATTAACATTGAATGCCTTATAGTCAAATTGTGAAACTTAATTCACAAAATGTTCATTTTAGTATTGCCCGCATTTCCTATTTTCCTAACCCATATTTTCAAAAGGACAACTATCTACACAAACACCCAACCCTTGCCAATACTCAACTCGATGAGCATAACTGATAAAACCCTAAATGATAATAATAGAATATTATCATTCCTTAACAACAATACATTAAATAACTATACTATTTTTTTGAAAATCATTCTTTTATACATAAAATATAATCCTAGGTAAAATTATTTCATTTACCCATTTTAGAAAAAAATACTGTGTCAATTGGCCTAATTCAAGTGTTTAGGAATCCCTATCAATAACGTTAGCTACTTGTATTGACCAGAATCCATATGCCACTCGGCAGATCAAATCAACACATTATAAAACATTTTTATATCACTAACATATACATGCTCTAATTAATATATACACACACTCAAGCTCATTCTGGGGTATTACTAACCCTATCTCTAATGAGTTTACCCCACCAAAGCCAAGGTTCTTGCTTAACCATTAGCTTTGATACTAAATGTAATGATTTGCCTTTTCGACCCTTAGAAGTCGACAGTATATATCCACGGTATTCATGTGCCAAACAACCAAGTGTCGGAAAGACAGATGGTTAGGGAAAAGAAGATGAAAGAAGAAAAGAAGAAATTAAATAACATAGAATCTTACATCGCAACGAATAATCTATAATATAACAATGATTTTTACAAACGAAAAACATTTAAATACATACAACCCTCAGCGTACTAGCCTATCATCTATCTGGACAGTTATAACACCTGTCCTTGTAATATTTGATAAATAAAACAAAACCATGCAGCAGAACATTAATAAATATACGAGATATATGTCTTAGACCTCCGCTCGTATCCTAAACTTGAAAGCATTCGAAGCTAATCTCAAAACATGCTTGGTCAGACCCCAAGCATTATAATAAAACAACGCCTGGGTAAGTCTGGTAAAACCAGCGTGAAAACTCAAATCATAAGAAATTTTATTATAACTTACAAAATCTTTTGAAATCAAAGGTATCTCATAAGACCTCGCCATACATAAACACGAAAGGGTTTTTACCTTACGATAACCAAATTATTTTTATTATAAAATCTAGTGATATAATAATAATGTCTAAGGGTTTAAAGTAAATATACCAAGTAATTGTGATGTGTGTACATGACAACAATACTAGGTATACAAACAAAAACTGAAGTCGCTTATTAGAGAATGGATTTCCATCAAATGGCAAGGAAGGGACTACCTTTCGAAAATCTATACACCTTTAGGTAGAATGTACAGCGAGATCAAAAAGCATTCAACTTCGGCATGATAAGACCGATCTACCCCTTACTCGATAGTACTGAATATGATCACCCTTTAGCTGTGATCAACAACCAAAAATGGGCCCCAAAGCATACATATAGATATCAACTCTAAATCATGGCGAAGATCATACCCTAATGCGAGCGATCCACTTAGCCTTATGGCCTACCCTACTTTTACCATTCTTGGGGTATGAGGTTTGAGAGGCCATGATTACCTTTTCTCTTATATCATACCATCTTAGAATACTAACACTATCATCCAAGCACAAATGCAATGTCAGCATTCATCCATACAAGTTGTTCTAGGATCGAACAAACATTCTTCAATTACTATCTTCCATTTTAAAAATCACATCTGGGAAAATAGTACATCTCTATAGCATATTTCATAATGATCTATCAGGAACATTATTAATTTGGAGTGGTTCGGATAAATCGTACTTATCCGAAACCGGTGTCTCCCAACTAAGCAGTAGTTTCCGATTAATTCAATTTCGGTTCCTTAGAAGTAGGTCATAAGTATTTGAGTTCCTCACCGGGGAACTTGAATATACACCACATATTTCCTGAGTTAAAATAGGTTAATATTTGATAGTCGGTTATTTAACTATCAAATAAACAAACAAGCAACGATTTAGAGATCTAATACCCATAGAAACCACTAACCCTAAAAATAAGTTTTCATCTAGTTAAATCTCTATTCAAAGGTTTATCAAAACATTTATATACTTATCTCACTAACATTAATATATTCACAAAACATTTGTGAAAGGTTTCTTATTTTAAAATCATATTAACAGGGTCAAACAATTATTATTGAATTAAAGATAAGGACAACCCTAACACCATACCTTTGGTGTTGAGCATGGAACCGAAGTTCCACACCATCATAATTAAGAAGGTTAGTTAAGTGAAACCCCATTTCAAATTCCTTATATAAATTTCTTTAATAAACCATTCTAATAAATCATTTCCATTTATGAAATCTCTTTTGCTTAAATTCTAAATAATTTATAAACCCTTTTGTAATCTTCGAAATCATTTATAAAACTCTTTTTGAATATCCAAAATCATTTGTAAAACTCTTATAAAACTCAAAAAACATTCAAAACACTTCACCTTAAATTGATATAGAATTGAAGTCACTTTAAAAACCACAATGTTACAAATTTGAAAAGAGGCTTAGTGACCATAATAGTACTAAATCAAGTTACTATTTATTTAAATTTTGTCTTCCAAATCACATAACAGTCAGTTACATAAGTCATCACATATATAAATAAAATCCATAAATAAATAAATAGTGAATAACATGTCAATATAAACAAACTAGAAAATACATGTCCAAATAACAAATAGCAGGATGGTGATTTGTTCTGCTAAATATATATCCCAATAATATATTAAGTTTAATATAGCAAAACGGGGATTTATTCTGCTAATAGATGTCTACATAATTAAACAATTGAGTTATAGCAGAATGGGGATTTATTCTGCTAAATAGATGTCAAGTTTAGTATAATATAATCACATTTGTATAGTTACTTAATTGTATTGACAATAGAATCCCTTGTGTTCAAAACTATTCTTTGTAAAAGAAAGTTGCATTTAAACAAATTGATCCTTGGAAAACAAGTAATTAAGAACTTTAACCTCTTTTTAAATAATTCATTACAAGTTAAATCCTTTTAAAAACATAATTAAATCTTACTTAAGTCTTAGCTTAACTTAACTATTAATTAAGAAATAATTAACCTTTAATAGACAATTTGTTTATAAATTAAACCCACTTAATTTATAATTAGCATAATTAAACACTTAACTAATAATTAGTTAAAAATGGATCATATACTTAATTTGTAATTAATTAAAAATTAATCTTAATTAACTGATAATTAATTAAAATTAATCTCACTTTTAAAAGATAATTAATTAGTAATTAATCTCCACTTAATTATAATTAATAAACTTTGTTCAGTACTTAATTACTTATTAATTACCCAACTTAATTAATACAATAATTAATTAATGAATCTTCAATTAACTTCTTAATTATTATTAATTAAGTTTTATAAAACATTTCCAAAGTGTTTTAAGTATAAATACTTAATTTGTAAAAAGTGGACTTTTTAGGGCAACTGCATTCATAGTGACTATTGTTATGGATACCATAAATAGAAAATTTGCATCTTAGCTTTCTTTAAAGACTTATCACTTTTGAAAGCTCGCTAACTTTTCATGAACATAAAGTAAGTGTTTTTAAAAGTAAAACAAGTTTGCAGCTTTGAAAAAGTTTTGATTTTTAAAAACTAAAACCATAGTTTTCATACAAGGATCCTTTATCGCTAAACGAAACAAAAGTGCTAACTTTTCTCAACATACTATTACCTACACTTATCCATAGAAGATGCACCACAATAATAACCACAAATAACTTAAAAATCCAAACTTTATTACATCCATAACACATTTAGACTTATTTATCAAGTTTAAGGGAATTTCCAAGCACAAGAAAATGTAAAATCACATACAAGCATGTAATAACCAATAACCAAGCAATATCACATACTAATGCTAAAATAACTTAAAGATGTAATTTTTACAAGAGGGTGTGATTTTTTACTCACCAAACCTAAGCAAATCTTTTTAAAACTTAGAGTTTGCAAGCAAAACTTGATTTTCTTAAGCAAACCTTGATCTTTTGCCTAGAATGCACATACATCGTCCCAGCCTAGATGATATGGGCTCGACCTAGGTGAGTTTTAGGCTTGGCCTAAAGTGGTGGAAGGAATTAGGTGCTTTTTTTAGGAAGAGGAGGGTTTTAAAAGTAGAAAGAAGTTATTTTTAAGTACTTCTATAAATTAAAAAAGTTAAAAAGAAAATTATAATTTTTTTAAAAAGGAGATGGAAGCCATTAATGGCATAAGAAGCTTTAAGAAAGAAGAGGATTTTGAAAAGGTAAGAAATGAAAATGAATAAGAAGGAGGACAGTGGATTTGTTTTTATGGAAAAAGAGATAAGTGAAATTACTTTTAAGCCCTTAAGTACAATACCCTCCATAAAACTCATGCCACATCATCACACACTCCTTCCTTCTTGATCCACATACCTAACCAAAGATCACCCCCTTTCTGTCTATTAGATAAGACCCAAATGTGTACTAGGATGTGAAAGAGAATGCAACATTACTTCTTATTTAATTTTTTTTGAATATGCTCACGACTTTTCATTTATTAGTACACATATATTTACACCTTCAACACGCTTAATTAAGTACATATTAATTTTATAAGTGCATGTTTAAATATATATTAGGGAATTTACAACCCTTTTAACAGCTTTTAAGTGGTGAAAATTGATTTGTGAATTAGTATGGCTTATTTCTGGTTGTTAGTCATTTAATATTTTTGGGAAAAAATGATTTACGAAAAATTGATATACAACACTGAATTAAATACACATTACCTGGAAGAACTCTAAGTTTGTTAGCCATTTAACATTTTTGGGAATTGTAAAGAATCATTATGTCTTGTTTCTTGGTTGTTTATTTGTGATGAAATTTTAGAGTCGAATTTTTTAAGGGGAGAACGTAATGGTCCGAAATCTTATCGCTTTGGATATTCAATTAATGGCTTTCAATAGTCAAATAATCCTTTTTTAATTGATAACTAATGATAGTAAACTTATTTTGAAAGTTCGTTTACCAAAATAGGTAGTTTGATGAAAAATTGAAAATGCGACAAAAAATCGTTTTTCGGATTTTCGACTTTTCAATGATCAAAAGTGTAAAGATCCTGAATTTCATTCATTTAAATTTGGAATATTTAATTGATTTTAAATATTGAAAAGATGGTTTCATAAGTTAAATAACTTGGATTTCAAATATGGAAATTTATTTGTTAATTAAATTATTTAATTAAATATTTGAAATTGTTTAAATAATTGAATTTTCGATTAAATACGAATGAAAACGACTTCAAAAATTTAATTTATTTCTATTTGAACAAGAAAGAAGATAGTAAACTTTTAAATTTGGATTAAAAGTGATTAGATCTAATAATTAATTGATTCAATTAACATGTAAAAATAGTCATTCTGGGCACTGTCTCTGATTTCAACGAAACTAGTTTCACTGGATCTGTAATAGTGAATTATTATATGCTGTCGAATTTCGTGACAATCGGATGTATTATTTGGTCGTACGAGTTCGAAACATGTAAAATTAGTTAAAGGAATTTAATTATAATAATTCGATTTTGAAAAGCTATCTTCTGTATATGATGGAATTGGCTTCCGATATATATTCCATTGTGCTCGAAATAGGTGTATAACATATAGAATGCTAAGCGGCACGCTTTGTTTGGAGTTCGAAATTTTGACGAATGAATAGTGCCATGGAAAATTTCTATAAATAGCCCTCAACTTTCTTCTATTTGCAAATCCTAACCCTAAATAATTTTTATCCACCATTAAAACTAATCCACCTATGGCTATTATCGATAGGAGCTTCTAGGAGCCGAATTAGCCTTCGACTTCAAATAGAGAAACGTAGAGCACGACGATACAAGCTTAACCAATGGTTGGATGGTCGAATCGACAACCGAGGCAGTGACCAATCGGTCATGTTTTGCTGTTGTTTTTATGGGTTTCTCAGTTCATATGCATACACACGCGCGTGGAGGGGGGCTAGAGCGGCAGCAGTCGTGGAGGGGAGATCGACGATGCGGCGGTTCAAGTGGCGACGGTGAAAACAGGTGGCACAATTCGTTGAGCAAAGTGAAAAAAAGGAAAAAAACCTTGTGGGCCTGGTATGCGTGCATGGAGAGTACGAACGTGAGGAAGAAGAGAATAGGTTTAATTTTTAAACTTATTTTTATTATTAAGTTAATTAGATTTTAATGATATGGAATGTTTATAAATTCATAGCTTTCTCGTTTTCGAGCGCGACAAGTTGCATTGCATACGCATCAGCGAGCACTATGCTATGGAGTGGGATTGGACAAATTTGGAGCTAGTTGGAATTTTTGAGTCAAAATTGGACGTTCATTTCAATTTTAATTCAAAACAAAGTGTTTCGACGACTACTAAAATTAAAGTGTGTTGATCTCACCTTTTTAGTTAACTAGGAATATAATTTAGTCGATAAAAATTAACTATTAGATGTTTGGATATTTATTATTGATAATGATTGACTTTTTGGGTAATTTACTAATTATTATTAGTTGGATTGGATATATTCCCGCCTATTGGATCAGACGAGACCCTATTACTTTCTCGTGTAAGAGCATATGACCCTTTGTACACGAATCCCACCTCGAAGCGGTTGATTTTTATATTATTGATTATATACTGCATATGACGTTGGGGGATAGGTTAGTGAGATCCAACGAGATTTCTCATACTGTTGATTTTATTTTCATATATATGGTGATATATGATTCATTGAATGCTATATTGATGACATAGGTATGATTTGCTTAATGTGCTTTAGTAGCACCGGGCCTCATTTTTGGCATTTTAAATACTATAAAAAGTGATTTGATTTAAAAAGGGATTTCAAGGTAATTTTGGAAATTTTATATGTTTTAATAATTTTTCTAAAATGAAAGTATGATTTTATATATTATAAATTGATATTTTTATAAAATATTCTAATAGAGGTTTCCGAACTATAAAATATCGATTTTTAAAATCTTGGAGAATTAGTCTATCTTTTATAATAAAGGGATGCGTTTTAAAAAAATTAGAAATATTTTGATATAATATTTATTAATCGTCTTTGTATAAAGTGATATGTATATGTGCATATATATGTATGTAAATAGGTATGTATATTATGATTTATTTATAAATGGAAAATTTATAAATGGAATAATTTACTAGAATGATTTTTACAAAGGAAGTAAAGATTTGTAAATCGTATATTGCTAATAAAAGTGTGAATTTATAAATGGGGTTTATAAATTAAAGGGAACTATTATCATTTAATAGATTAGAGAAATAAATCAACCAATGGATTTACTTTAAGACGTGGAATGATATTTTAGAAATAGTTGACTCTAATTTGAAAATTGGAAGTGAGGGTAAAATGGTTGTTAAAAAATATTTTATAAATTAAAAGAAATTTACAAAAGGAATTTAAACCTATGGAAGCAAAGTAAAATAAAAACGGTTGAAATTATGTTTTGAATGGGACTTTATAAATAAATGAGATTTATAAAGGAAATAGAGTTATAAATGGTATTCATAAATAAAGGATTTTTTGAAAGGAAGTTTCATAAAATAGAGGAGATTTATAAATATCGTTTATAAATATGGAGATAGTCATATAAAATTAAGTATGGATTTTATCATGGAAGTATAATTATGTTTTAAAAGTTATTAATTTATATTAATATTTTTTTTAAAATGATTTATCAATATTTTAAATATTTTGAAGGGTTAATTATTTGAAACTACTAGTATGGTTTGAAATTAAATATGATTATTTATAAATAATTATAAATAAAGTGTTGGAGATTAATTATTAATATTTATAAAAATGTTGAAGACAAATTATTATTGTTTTATTTGGGATGTTGGGAATTTATTAATTATTATTTTAAAATGTTTAAAGTTAATATTTATTAATTATAATGTTACTATTATATAATGATAGTGTTTTACGTAAATGATTAGAAATTATGTTTTAAATGTTTTTAAGATTTATAAATAGGGTTTTATAAATAGATGTGGATCATAAGAGGAATCTTATAATATGCTTGGAAAATGTAAAGGAAGATTGGTTAAAAGATAAAAGGTTTTATAAATGGTCTTGGATATTTATATAAGAATTTTAGAAACGGATTTGTATATTTATAAATGGTTTCGTAGATTTTTGTTGGAGTTATGAATGATTTTAGAATTAAATAAAAAAGGTAATCTTCTCAAATGTTGGTGAATATGCTTATACTGTTGAGATAAGTAAATGGATAATTTTGAGAAATCTAGGGTTTCCTATCAAGCCATGGGGAAAAACCAATTCCCTCACCAAATTTCTTCAAATTTCTCTTACTCTTCTTCTCAAATCAGACCACCTGAGGCTTCTCACATCAAAAAGCCATCAGGGGTTATCAATATTGATGAAGATGGTTTTAAATTGGTCCAATCCAAACAGCAAAAGAGGAAAGAGACCACGAAATCACAGGAGTTGCTATCGGCTTTTAACAGAGACAACATAAAAGGCCATGATGATCAGAATATGATCACCAATACCGCAAAGAAAGTTCAAGTGTTGTCGACACAGAAAAAACCGATAGCCATCTCACTGAATAGAGAACAAGGCCGTAAATCCTGGGCTGGTATTGTTGCTGATCAGCCTCAAGAACCCAATGATGAAGATTGCAATCTAAAGCATATTGCAGCAATCAAGATTAACAACAAGAAGTATGGTCTGGTAAAGGAAGAGGTATGTAAAAGGGCAACTGAATCATGAAACAGTTCTGTTCTTTTGTATGTAGTGGGTACCAAACCATACTACATGTTTTTAAATCATATATTCAAAGAGTTTGGAATCCGATTGGTGAATTTGAAATTTTTACTAGAGAGAATGGATTCTTTCTAATAAAATTCAAAGATTCTCAAGATTGCTCTTCAGTTTTGAAGAATGGACCATATTTTTTACAATGGCAAACTCATCATAGTGAGAAAGTGGTCTGATTCTTTGAAAATGGACAGAGACTTGTTAACGTCTATGCCCATTTGGGTAAGACTGCCTGTGTTAATCTAAAATTATGGGACAGAGAAGCCTTCAATGTCATGGCCAGTATTATAGGAAAACCCATCAAAATGGATGCAGCTACTACCTTAAAGACGAGATAGAATTACGCCCACCTTCTTGTGGAAGTTTCTACGACAGATGAATTTCCGGAGGAGATCAATATCACTCTCTACAATGGTGAAAACATCATACAAAAAGTGAAATACGAATGGGTTCCACCGAAATGTAATATATGTAAATGTTTCGGACACACTAGAGAGCAGTGCAACCCAAAACAGATGTGGATACCCAAAACTAGTAAACAAAAAAGAGATAATCCTCAAGAAGACAGCTCAGGTGAAACTCAAGAGCCAAATCTCAATAAAGAATTAATAACCCAGTCAAGAAGACAGTACAATGATCGAATCAATCAAGAATGTATCATTTCCGATCAAGAAAATATTATTGAGGCGCTCACCGATCAAGAAGATCAGATCACATCTATGGAAGTTCATCAGTTTAAAGATTCTGACAAAATGAATCAGCACAGTATAGTGGAGGGTAGTATTAATAAAAAGGTCTTTAGCTCTGAAACCCCTCCTCTCTCAGAGCCATGTTTAATTATAGAGAATGTTGGTACAAAAATATATAAAATCTTGCATCAAGATAATAGCCAGACTGGGAACAATCGATTGCAAGAGGAGTCTCCTTCGGATTTTGCTGCAGAAGTTGAGGACAGGGTAGGCATCGACTCAACATTGCCTCACAAAAAGGTCTCTCCTCCTAAGCGAGCTGCAATGGCTAAGTCTAATGACTTAGCATTGCCTCACACAACTAATTTTGATATTTCTCTGATTAAGGTCCCTGAATCGGAACAAAAGGGAGAAAATAAATTAGCTATGGTTGAAGCTGCCGACCAATTTGATATATCTAATCTACACATTCCAAAACCAAAGGCTACTGGTAAGCTAAAGGGAAATAAAGAGAAGAAAGCTTCAAACAAAAATACATTTCAATCAATCCAGAATGGGATGAGATGTCTACAAGATTAAAAGCTAAGAGTGTAGGTAATAAGAGAAGAGGTAAGAGTACTAAAGTGTCAGGTACCATTTAAATTTCCCTTTATTATTATATATATATATATATATGTCTATATTTTCTTGGAACGTCAGGGGTATGAATTCCCCTGCTAAACAGTCTGATATTTTCTATATGATAAACATCTATAAGCCTACTATAATTGCTCTCTTAGCAAATTAGTTGAATGATGAAAATCATGAGAATTTTTGTCTTAAACTGTCTAACAACTGGAAATCTATTAATAATAATGAATGTAACTGTAAAGGTAGAATTATACTTATTTGGGATTCTAATATTTGGACAAATTTAAAAATTAATAAAGATAAGCAATTTATAGATTGTCAATTTAAAAATGCAGGTGGATTTCTTACTCAAATTACTAATATTTATGGTAGTAATTTGGAAAGTGAAAGAAGTGATTTGTGGTGTAAATTAAATTTTTTTAATTTAAAATATAAATTCCCTTGGATTATTCTAGGTGATTTTAACACTGTTTTTCATGTGTCTGAAAAAATTGGAGGTAACAAAATTCCTCAAAGTAAGATTGAAAGGTTAAATAATTTCCTTATGGACACTGATCTTATTGAACCAATTATAAGTGGAAATAAGTATACTTGGAAATCTGGATTAGCTAAGAACATTCATTGTAAGCTGGATAGAATTTTAATTAATAAAGAATTTTCTAACACATTCCTAAACTTTATTTGCTCCACATTGGAACAAAATTCAAGTGATCATACACCTCTAATTATTAAACTTTTTTCCACTGGAATCTCAAATAATAAAGTTCCTCCTTTCAGATGTAAAAACAGTTGGGTATTAGAAGAGAATTATAATTCTTTGATGGACAATAGCCTAAATTTCTCTTGTAATGGTACAAAACTATTTCAGTTTAGTATGCTTCTGAAAAATATAAAACATAATATTAAAAATTGGGATAAAAATAATTATTTTAATAAAAATAATCTAACTAATTTAAGAAAGGAAAGAAAATGTTTACAAAATCTAGCAGATGAAAATCCAGAAGATATTGATACGGCTAGTAATTTTTTTAAGAATCAGGAAAGGTTATCTAATGAATAATATAAAAATGCAGTTAATGCTAGACAAAAGGCAAAGGTAGACTGGTTAACTTTAGGTGATGACTGTATAAAAAAATTTATGCTAAAATGAGTAGCAAAAAGCATATAAATAATAGTGGGAACATTATTGATAACAGAGGTAATATTTCCAATGAGTATGGAAAAGTTACTAAAGAAGCTATTGAGTACTATGAGAATTTATACTTTTCTGAGAATATGGAAAAAGATTTTCCCCATATTATATGCAAGAATATTTTAAAAGATAAAGCTGCTGATATTTTACTTGCTCCTGTATCATTAGAGGAAATAAAATATATTATTTTTAATGCCGATGATAATAAAAGTCCAGGTCCTGATGGGTTTAATGCTAAGTTTTACAGAAATCAATGGGACAACTTAAAGAATCAAATTTATGAAGTTGTGAATGAATTTATGAGTAAAGGTAAAATTTTTGTAAATGAATTTGTGAGTAAAGGTAAAATTTTGAGAAGTATCCATCATACTTTTATAACTCTAATACCTAAGAAGAATAACCCCAGTAATATTAGTGATTATAGACCCATATCTTGTTGTAATTTCATTTATAAAAGCATATCTACTGTGCTAGGTAATAGAATAAAATTATTTCTGCCTTTTCTAATTTCTGAAAACCAGAGTGCTTTTGTACCTGGTAGATTAATATCTGAAAATTCTATGCTAGCACATGAGATGGTGAGAAAATTTAATACCAAAAATGGTGATAATGTGTGTCTCAAAATAGATTTACAGAAAGCATATGATAAAGTGAATAGACATTTTATTTGTCATATAATGAGATGTATGGGGTTTCCTATTAAATTCTGTGACTTGATTATGGAATGTATTAATACATCTACCTTTTCCATTTTTATTCAAGGTAAACCAGAAGGTTTCATAAGCAGCAACAAGGGTATTAGACAAGGTGACCCATTGTCACCCTATCTTTTCACTATAGTTATGAAATATTTTTCTATATTAATGGATATAGAAACTATTAAGGGGAATATTAACCCTATAAATAGAGTTCAATCTTATATAAGACATCTCATTTATGCTGATGATCTAATGGTGTTTGTAAAAGCTAATAAAGTGAATGCAGAATCAATTAAAAATGTTTTTGACAGGCTAAACAATAATGCTGGGCTACAATTTAACAAAGATAAAAGCAAAGCTTATTTTAGTAAATATAGCAGATACAAAAATGACTTTTTAAATGTATTAAATATTTCTGAGGGCAATCTTCTTGTAAAATATTTAAGGCTTCCTTTGTCTATAAATCAACTCAAAGACTCAGACTGCTCCATTTTATTGGATAAAATACAAGAAAGAATGGAAACTTGGTCTTGTAAACTTCTCTCCATTACAGGTAGGTTCGAGTTAATCAAAACAGTGATATATGCAATTATTCTTTACTGGTTACAAACATTTCATATTCCTGCAGCTTCTATTAAAAAAATTGAGAAAAGATGTGCTGATTTTTTATGGAGGGGTAAATATCATAAACTTAGTTGGGATAAAGTTTGCAAACCAAAAAATAAAGGAGGGCTGGGTATCAGAAATTTGAATGACCTTAGTTTTACATGTCATTTAAAATTATTTTGGAGATTCTTAAGTTCAGACTCTTTATGGGCTAGATGGATGAAAAATAAGTATTTGAAAAAGGGTAAATTTTGAAACTTAGTTCCAAAAAATAATCAGTCTAACACTTGGAAGTAAATTTCAAATTGTAGAGAAATTGGTAAGTCTCTTTTAGAAAGAAATTTTAAGCTTGGTGAAGAAACAAGCCTATGGTTTGACCCCTGGTACAAAAATGACTCCTTTGTTAATAAAATAAGCTGGAGTAATTTAGTTATTTTTGGTGAACGTAATGCAACAATATCTTCTATAATTAAAAATAATCAATGGCAACCTCATTTTCATCCCATTACTAATCCTCATAAAGAGGACATATGTAAAATTCATATTGATTTAAGTGCAGATTGTGATTACTGGACTTGGAAATCAAGCAATAAAGGGAAGTTTTCTTTTAAACATACTTGGAATTTTATCAAAAATAAAGAAAACAAGGTTGATTGGTATGATTGCATTTGGAACAAGGTGAACAGTCCCAAGATGGCATTCTGCACTTTTTTTGCATTACATAATAGATTGCCAACTTGGGACAAAATCAATAAATGGTTCAATAACTCTAGTTCACTATGTTCCCTACACAATCTAGAAAATGAGGCTTCTCATCATCTGCTTTTTGAATGTAGTTATTCATATTTCATATGGAAGCATATACAAGCCAAACTGGGTATTCAAATTAATGGTCAAATGGATCTCAAGCAAGCCATCCATCATTTAAATTTCAAATTTAAAGCAAAATCTATGGAAAGGGATTTACCTTACATTCTAATTACTACGCTGTGTACCATATATGGAGAGAAAGAAATGCATGCTCTCATAATAAAACAACCAGCAGTAAAGAGAAGAAATGGCTGATAATTGAAATAGACAGTAATATTCTGCTACACAAATCGAAGAATAAAGTGAAAGATCAAACAACATTTACAAATTTAGCTGAAGACATTGAAATACCAAAGCAGGAAGTAAGCATCTAGAGCTATTCTTAGCCTGCTCGAATAACTTACAGTACAATGACTTAACAGATCATAAAAGTTCTAACCACAAATTAGTTCTTTTTCCCAAATCTAGAGATTATACTACTGAAAAGACCTCAAATTGAGATCGTGCCACTTCTCAAAGGATGAAATCAACAGATCTGAGTCATGTTGACTACAGCTCTGCTGATTTCTCGGGACTTAACTTTGCTCGAAAGAATATCTTCACTGACGAAGAGATGGAAGGTATGAGGGGTAAGTTTAATGAGGGGATGTCGTATTGGGAAAGAGGAGAGGCGAGCGGAGTGAAGAAAGGTGGAGAAGAAGACTGATTTTTACCGATCCACCATTATTTTCTCTGATAGTAGTAGCGGAGGTAGTATGTTGTAGTGTAGAGAGGATGTGTTTAGGGTTTAAGTGTGTTTGATCTCAAGCTTTTACCCGTTTCACTATGTATGGGCCGGGCCCTTTTACCTTGTATTCAAAAAAAGTAAATGGATATTTTTCTAAGTATTGAGAAATAGGGATTTTTGATGTGTGTGTATATTTTCTTCGAAAAGGATTCTGAGACGAATATTACAAAGTGAATTTAATCAATAAAAGATTTATTAATAAATCCCTAATGTTGCTTGGTGCTTAACCAATGTTGGTTTTTCCTATGGAGTTAAATTCCTAATTGAATGTTTGTTATTTGATAGTTCAATAACCGACCATCGAATTTGGACACAAATATAACTTTGGAAATATCTAGGAGAAATACGTGAGTTATGTGGCACGGTCATCTCCAATAATGCTGTACTGTGCATAAAAATCTTGTTTCGTTCTCCTAGGACAATGACAAGGAAATCCATCCACTAACACTTAGAGGTTGATTTTTGATCCTACCTTTGATTATTTATTTCCTAAAGAACTAGTGTTGAGTTTACCGAAAACTGTCGAATGTTGTTTCAAAGAGACCGGGATCGGATATGTTATCCGAAAACCACTTTAATCCAACTCAAGTGTTAGAAATGAAGACATCTTAAAGATGATGGAATTGGAGACGGAGTTCTCAAGCGTTTTGTTCAATGCTAGAATGAACTTGTATGGATGAATGCCGGTATTGCATTGGTTGATTGGAGGACAATATTAGCATTCCAAGGTGGTTTTCTAGGAGGAAATTAAATGGTAAGAGCATAGCCTCTTTGAGCCTCACTCATGGGAAATCCATAAAGCAGGGACATGCGGCAAGGCTAAGTGGGTCGCACCCAACAGGGCATGATCATCCCAAGTCTAGACCGATATTCAAGTATGTTATGGGATCCCATTGTATGGTTGTTGATAGCAACCAGGGGGTGATCATATTCGGTGCTACTCGAGAAGGCGGTAATGCTAGTCCTGAGTAGCAGAGATGCAATGTGTTGTAGCCTCTCGTACATTTTATCTAAAGGTGTACGGATTCGGTGGGTAGACCCTTACCCTTTCATAGTTAAAATTCATTATCCAATACGAGCCTTTGGTTTTGGTTGCAGAACCCAGTATGCTGAAATTTAATTAATATAACAATTTCGGCTATGATTAATAAGTACTTGTATATTAGACACTATTATAATATCGAAGGATTTCATATGAAATGTTTTGGTTATCCTAGGGTAAAAACCCGTCCGTATTTATATGCGGCATGGTCTTACAACATACTTTGATTTCTGAAAGGTTTTTATAACTTTAAAAGTCTATTTGGGTGCGTTTTCTCATGCTAGTTTTCTAGACTGACTCGGATATTATTTTATTATAATGCTCGAGTCAGACCAAGCATATTTGCAGATTGTTTTGGATGCATTAGAGCTCAGGAGATGAGTTGGAATCTTCAAGGCGTATACACGTTTATGCATATTTTTCGCTGCTTAGTTATAGAAATTATCAGCAATTGTGAGGACAAGATTTTATAACTGTCCAGGCTAATGATTTGGATTGTTGTTGTACTCTGATGGATATATGTATATAACAATTTCTCTTTTGTAAAGATCATTAATATTATATTATATATTGTTCCGCTGCAATTGTGAGATTCTATGTTGTTTTATTTTCTTTTCTCTTCTCCTTCTCTTCTCTACTTTCTTCTTTCTTTCCATTCAATTTGGATTGGACATGTGTGGTTTATTATTAACTTGAATTATATGGAAAAGCGGGTTGTTACACATGGTATCAGAGCGTAGGTGGAGCGAACACTTAGGCTTTGGTGGGAATTACTCATTTGAGATAGGGTAAGCGAGACCCTATGATGAGTTTGAGTGTGTATATATGAGCATGTATTTGTTAATAATTATAAAATTGTTTTATACTGTGTTAATTAATTTGTTGAGTGGCTTATGAATTCTGATCAGTACGTGGGACACTACGATATCGATAGGGGTTTCTAAGCGCTTAAACAAGGAAAAATGACATAGTTTGTTTTAAAAGTGAGTAAATGAAATACTTTTATCTAAATTATATTTTTTTACATATAAAGTAATAATTTTTCAAAAATTATTATAAGTTATATATGGTGTGTTTGGATGTTAATGAATGGTAATATTCGATTATTATCGTTTGTTGTTGTTCTGATAAAAGTTGTTATTGTTATAATCTAACAAAGACAAAACATTGTAAACTGAATTACATAAGAAGTGAGATTTTATAAATATGATTTATAAATGTGATTTATAAATGGAAAGGTAATGAAAATTTCTTAAGTATATTTATAAATATGATTTATTAATGAAAACGGGTTTAAAACAAGAAGTTCGAGAATTTAAAACCCATTAATTTAGGAATATTTTTCCAGAGGTTTGGAAAAATAATAATAGTATCATTTTGAAAATATTTTGATTATAAATATTTTAAAATGGAATTTAAAGGGAATAGTTAGCACTGAACACACTTCAGTCGCTGGAAAATAATTCTGGTGATGACTGCAGCATCATCACTATTCTTTTTCAAGTTTCTAAGTGAGGAATTACTACCATTGAAGTTTTGTTTTGATAAAACAAATTGATTTTAGATTCCAGAGGTGTAATTTGATATATAAAGGAGTTAAGTATGGATATGATTTCAAAATGATTTGAAAATAGAACCGGGTGTTAAAAACCTAAAATTTTATCTAAATGTTTTGAGAAAACATAAGATAATAAGTTTTTGAACTTATAATTTTAAAACAGTATATATAAGAACAAAATTTAGAATCAAAATATGAAACTAATATTTAACTTAGGTTAAGTTAAATAAATTAAGTAAAGGGTTAAATGATTTTGAAATGGGATTTAAAATGAATTGGATAAAATAATGAAATCAATATACACTTAAGTCGTAAAGTGGCTATATAACCCTAAAGTGTAAATAATATGTGAATAAACTTAAGTCAAATAAAATTCATGAAATTTTAAGTAAATAAGTTTGTATAACTTAGAGATTTGAGGAATATTGAGCTAATTTTTTTAAAAATTTGTTGGATATGAATGTTAAGGAATGAAAATCATAAATTGGGATAGGTAATTAAATTTCACTTAAGATAAGTTAGTATATGAATTTTGAAATGAAATTTAGCTAAAGCAAAGTTAAATGGAAGCGAAATTGAATTTAATTTGTAAAGAATTAATGAAATGGACTAATAAAATAAATTAGTGAAATGGAAATGAACTTGAGTTATAAAATGAATTGAATAGAAATAAATAAAATTGATTGTGGTAATGAAATAAATTATTGAAGTGAACTAGTAAAATGAATTAATGTAATGAATGAATTGAATTGAGGTAATGAAATGAGTTAGTGAATTGAATATGGTTTAAATTGTTGTTTCATAGTATTGAATACAAACTTAAGTTATGAAGTGAAAATAAACAGTATAAGTGTTATATAAATTTTTTATGATGAACTTAAGTAAAAACTTAATGGAATGGTTCTTAAATGACGTTAGTATTGAAAGAAAATACTAAGTGATAATGAAATAGGATTTAACTTAGGAAAAGTTTAAATGAAATCATTTTTATGAAATGATCCATCAATGAATAAAAAATTGAATGGAATGTTGTTAAACATAATGTGAATAATTGGATGCGAACCAATGAATGTAAATGGATCGAGCGTGAATAAAGTAAATGTAAATGATTTAATGGAAGTAAATTTAAATAAATATGTAAGTTGTACATACATTATTTTATTCACATAACTGTTTGATCTTGATTCGAGTATACGATTTCGAGGTGATTTACATCGATCCGATTTAGGATTTTTCACTCAATTTTTGACGGTGAACCGTGGATTTGGATTTTTGATTGATTTTGATTTTCTCTATCATAGTATGTGGCTATGCTAAAAAGAATGGCATTTTCAAATCAAGAAACCGAATCTGTGTTCACACTAGAGTGATCGAGTGAATGATACTAGTTCGAAACTGAAATTGGGTGATCGAGTGAGCGATCAGGTATGGTTTTGCGTACAGATGATATACGGGCTAAAATAAATTAAATATTGACATTGGAAGATGCAAAATGGTATGATTACGAATTAATTTGATGAGTATTAATTGTTTGATGGTTTCTCTTGTTGCATTTGCTATATTTGCGTATAGATATTTCATAATCTATGTTATATATTGATATTACTTTTCATATACATGTTCTCATTGGTTGTTGAGTGTTTAGTAGGTGCGAATGGCATATGCTTTGCATTTGAAGCTCGCTTTCGTGCTATATTGATTGTATATGCTTGCTAATACTAAAATCAGGTACACATCTCGGATTACATATCGTATTTTTATATTTTCCCTATAGGATGCCTCATCCTCGAAGATGAGATGCATATTTGTGATTACATATATTGTAAATTTTTATGACCGAATCGTGCAAAGGAGACGTTGGCCAAAAAAATTCGTAAATTAAGGCGTTAGAATTTTTTTTTGAGAATTTTGGAAAAAAAATTGGTAACTAAAATGTGGTTTTTAGTTATAAGTTCGAATTATATTAGTTAACAACTATGAATGAATTTTAAAGTCTTAGAAATTTTGTAACCTAGTTTTAACTAATTATTTTTGAAAAGTTAATGGGTTTTGTGACATTTTTCTTACTTGGCAATTTCATGGACGAAATTCTTTTTAAGGAGGGGAAGAATGTAACGACTCAGAATTTCAGTCGTTTAAATTTGGAATATTTAATTGATTTAAATATTGAAAAGATAATTTCATAAGTTAATTAACTTGGATTTCAAATATAGAGATTTATTCATGTAACATCGTCCTACTTAGAGGCCCAAAACTAACGACTACGGATGCTGTAGTCATCCATAGTTATTTATCCTCGGCGACCAAATACGGTGACATTAGATAAATTGATACATAGATACACAAGAATACAAAAAAATATTAAACAACAAAAAAATTCCACATTCCATTTTAAAATATTCCAAATTGATTACATAACCCTAATTCACAAACCACGTTCAAATAGCATATAATTATTACAAAATACGCCAAGAGCGACGTATGAAGATGCCCCCTTGTTAGATCAGAGTATATAGATAGGCAAGAAAATAATTTTCCTTTATAAACAAGACACATAACGGAAATAAAAGTACTCTAATAACAATCCTGCCTCCTGCACGTCCTCGAAAGCTTTTATTCGTCCAAAAGAACACCTGGAAACCTAAACTCTCAACCTACTCAAATTCAATTGAGTACCCGAGAGTTTAAGGAAAAAACAAAAACTTCGAGTCAAACATAAAGCCTAGTACGGAAAATAATTTACCATCTCAGACCATTTAGATATCTAGTGAGATCACGCCGCTTAACGGAACATATTTTCCCCTCGATAGTATCCTAAAACATTTAATAAACCATATATTGTGCTTCTGCATCCACAGTGGTTAAAACATAGTATTTCAAAACATTATGATGATATGCAAAACAAATAAATAAAAATCTGATTACCCATTCCCATTCATTCTAACTATCTATCTCAATTATAGTTTCTAGGGTTACTATTAACCAGTTAAATGTTAAAGACTATCTGTCCAATTACTTAATTTTCATAGGATCACTAAGAACCTATTGGTAGGGCCGACTAAGAACCTGTTGGCTGACTGCCAATATCTTAATCCAGATATAGTTTTCAAATCACCATTATAAAATATAGAGCTTCAAAACAAATGAAAGTACTCCTTTCGAAAGCGTTGGGCTTACTCTTTAAAAACATCATTAGGGTCAAAATGGTCTATGAAAGTATCTTTTTCGAAACCAACAAAATTTGTTTAGAGAAAAATTGATGGTGTCGTAACCATCTTAGTCAAAAGCAAAAGACTTTAGAAATAAAAAATTCAATGGACAGAGTAGAAACTCCCCTTCGACTCCATCACCTTCGAAACCCTCAACCCCTTCGAAAGCGTACAGGAAAAAGGCTTAAGTAAAACAAAGTAACCCCACCGACAACATAGATGACTTCAATTTAGTCGAAAGAGGGATTAACGGCTTAGTTTCGACTGGGACGAAACCTACCCGTTTGAAAGCGATAATTTAAAGGAAAACGTACTCTTTCGAAAGTAAACACTTTAACACAACATGGAAACCTTCTTCGAAAGCTAATTATAAAACCCTTTTCGAAAGCATTGCTTTTAACTGTGTCAAGCTTTAGGTAAAACTAGGCAAGGCTTTAACTTTAGAGAACAAAGTAGGGTTTCAACCTCATCAGTAGCTACCCCTTTCGACACTATGGCTTCCGCCTTCCTTCCAATCCACTACATACCACCTAAGTGATATCATGTGTATTGGTTTCGATTATTGTGGTTTCGACTGTGTATGAGGCGAAGTCAATGGAGTCGGAAGGTACTTACTAAGAGGGGTGAAACGCCTTTTTCTAATTAAAGGACGAATTATAGAAACTTTTAGTAATTTCTTTTTAATAACTTGCCTATTTGTAAAACACTTATTGGCCGCCATAAATCTTTTCAAATACTTTACCTTTTTTAAAACTGCCGCGGTTATCTAGATCCAAATTAAAGGATTTAAACGTTAAACCTTTCCATATAACCAAAAACTGACATTTTGTAGAAAAGCCCTTCCTTTAAAATAATTTATTTTCCCAATTAAACCAACTTGGAAAAATCCCCAAAAGTAAAAGAAAATCGATTTTATCATGTAATTAAACATATTAAAATTTTAGACCCAGTTTCGTCTTGAAATTCTCGAAATAAATTTTAAACCCAATTATATCATATTTTCATCAAAAATTCATATTAAAATTTCCATAGGTTGGAAAATTCTAAAAATTAAAACTCAATCTCCAAAATCATGTTTTATTTAACACAAAAATTTTCCATGGCGATTTGAAATCATATACTCTTGGTTTTATATTAAAACCATATAAATTCATTTGCTTATGAATAAAACAAGTCATCATAATATAACTCATGCATATCATCATCCATTTTATCACAAAAACAAATTTAGTTCATAAATTGGAGACTATATAATCATAGAACAAAAATAGAGATGGCAGAAGATTATTATTCACCTTAAACTTGATAAGGAATTTGAGATTTGTTGTTGATTAATCCTCCCTAGCTTTTGATCCTTAGCTTTAGATCAAAATTCATCGTCTCCTTTATTAATGACCGGCTCTATTATGATTTTGCGTTTATTTTGATTTAAGGAATAAAAATGAACGTGAATGGACAAAATGAGAAGTTATAACCGTGTACAGTTAATTGGTTAACTTACTAATATGCCCATGTGTAGTTTAATTAACTAATAAACCAATATAAAGCTCATTTATCTTATTAATAAGCATGGCCCTATGAAATTTCTTCAAATATCAATATCCTTATCATCATTATTCTATTTAATTTATCTAACTAAATCTTCTGAATAATGTTATCAAAAATTAGGGATGTTACAGGCTCCCCCCTTAAAGAATTTCATCTTTGAAATTCAGTAAGGACTAAATACTAAACATAGCGATCATCTGTAACAACTCTTAACAGCCATACTAGTCTAACTGACTACCAATTGTCTATATAAATCTAATATAGATATACCCTCAAAGCGGATCAAGATAAGTATCTCTAATCATGTCCTTTGTCTCCCAATACAGTCCTTCTCATTGTCGCTCCACTAAACTTTCACCAACCTGACTGTCTTGTTCCTTCATCTTTTCTCATCTCTAGCTACAACCTGAGCTGGTTGTCTAACAAAAGTCAAATTAGGCTCTACCACTAAGTCATCCAACTCTATCGGAGGAATAGTAATCTCTGGATCATGCATGTACTTGCGAAGATGAGATACATAAAATACATTGTAGACACCTGCCAAACTGCTCGGCAGCTCTATTCTGTATGCGAGCTTTCCAATCCTCTCTATAATCTAGAATGGACCTACGTATCTTAGAGCTAACTTCCCCGACTTTCCAAATCATATCACACCCTTCATAGGTGATACTTTAATGAAAACCTTATCTTCAACTGAGAATTCTCGGTCCTTACGCCTCTTATCAGCTTAACTCTTCTTTCTAGACTAAGCTTCCTTCACCCTTCCTCGGATCAACTCAATCTTCTCTGACATCTCTCTAACCAAATCTGGACTTAATACTAATCTATCTCTAGTCTCCAACCAACGTGCTGGTGATTTGCATGGTTTTCTATACAAAGTTTCAAATGGTGTAATTCCTATACTAGTCTGGTAACAATTATGATTGAAAAACTCAACCAAATGTAGGCGATTCTCCCAAGATACACAAAGTCCAATTCACAAGCTTTCAGTAAATCTTCGAGTACCTTATTGACTCTCTCTGTTTATCCATCTATCCGAGGATGATATGCAATACTCATATTAATTTTGTTACCCCTTACTTCTTGTAGACTCTTCCAGAATTCACCAGTGAAAAATGGATCTCTGTCACTAACTATACTACTAGGAACTCCATGCAGTCTAACTATGTTCTTCGGGAACAACTTAGCTAAAACAGGTGTTGTTCTGGTTGATCTAACTGGAATGAAATGGGCACTTTTGGTCAATCTATCCCTATAAGCCATATACTTTCATTACCTCTATTTGACCTTGGAAACCTGTCTATAAAATCCATAGACATTGACTCCCATTTCTAAACTGGAATTCCAAAGGCTGTAGTAACCCATTTGATTTCTAATGTTCAGCTTTCACTTGTTGGTAGTTGGTACATTGTCTAACCCATAAACCAACATCCCTTCTTAATAGAAGCTCCTCTTCATATCCTGGTACATCTTGGTTTCTCCAGGATGAATCATAAATTTGGATCGATGACATTCTCTAAGAATTTCTTTCCTTAAGTCCTCCATATTCAGATTACACAACCGTCCCTTCTTTCTTAGCCATCCTCTCTAGTCAAGGCTAAAATCCTTTAGATTACCGATATCCATTACAACCTCAAGTCTTCTAATCCTCTTTGCTAATACTAGATCATCCTTATGTTTAGAAGCAATTCTCTCAATCAATACTAGTTGAACTTCTAAACAAGACAACTTGGCGGTGCTCTGGCTAGAACTAGCAGTCAACCTTAACTGCATATCGCAACTGACTAAAGCTTCTAAATCTTCCACTCCTCCAACATAGCCAACACCACATTCTAATGTTTCCTGCTAAGGGCACCAGCCACTTTTTTACCTTTCCCTGGTGTATACTCTATACCAAAATCATAAGCAGCCAAAAACTCCAGCCACCTCTGCTGTCTCATATTCAACTCCTTCTGAGAGAATAAATACCGTAAAGACTTGTGATCAATATACAATTCAACTCTCTCCCCTAAGAGATAATGTCTCCAAATCTTCAATGCAAATATCATAGCTGCCATCTCCAAATCATAAGTATGATATCTAACTTCATGCGATCTAAGCTGCCTAGATGCGTAGGCAATAACTTTACCATTTTGCATCAACACCGCTCCTAATCCAGTTCCACATGCATCAGTATGCACCACCAGTCCTTGGTTTTCGTCTGGAACTACTAATATGGGTGCATTGTTCAACAAATGCTTCAACTTAAGGAATGCCTCCTCACAGTTGTTGGACCAAACAAATCTCACCTCCTTCTTGGTTAGCTTAGTTAAGGGTGTTGCTGTCTGCAAGAAATCCTTAATGAATCTTTGGTAGTAGCCAGCAAGTCCAAGAAAATGCCTGATCTCAGTCACTGTCTCTGGTCTCTCCTAATTATTCATAGCTTTGATCTTATCTATATTGACAGGAAATACTTTCTCTAAAATCATGTAACCAAGGAATTTTACCTCTTTCTTCCATAAATGACACTTGGTAAACTTCGCCTTTAGCTGATTCTGCCTCAGCATCTCAAGTACTACTCTAAGGTGAACTTTATGCTTTCTCTCATCCTTAGAGTATACTGGAATGTCATCTATAAGCACTGGTACAAACCTATCCAAGTACTCTTGAAAAATTCGGTTCATCAAATCTATGAAGAAAGATGGTGCATTCGTCAATCCAAATGGCATCACCAACCACTCATATAAACCATATCTAGTCCAAAATTTTGTCAAAGGAATACTATCCTCGACCACTCTCAACTGATGGAAACCTATTGCCAAATCCAATTGGGTAAACACTCTAGCTTTACTCAACCGATCAAACAGATCACCTATTCTTGGAAAAGGGTACTTATTCTAAACTGCCCTTTAATTTAACTTACGATAGTCAATACACATCCTTAACGACCCATCTGGTTTCTTCACGAACACCACGGACGCTCCCTAGGGCAAACTGCTTGGTCTAATAAAATTTCTTCCTTCTAGATCCACTAGCTGCACCTTTAATTCCTTCATCTCAGCAGGTGTCGTTCTGCTAGGTGGTCTAATTACAGGTTCAGCTCCTAGCGCATGATCTATTCTAAACTCAACAACTCTTTTCGAGGGTAGTCCAGTGACTGGCTTAAAGACATTTGCGAACTCTCTTGCTACCTAAACCTGATTTAACTCATTTCCTACCTCCATAGCATTGAGCATAGCACTAACACTGCGGTCAGTATTCTCTACTAAGAATATCACTCAGTTAAGACTATCAAGGTGTCTAAGTGACATTTCCTTATCCTAGCAAAATATTCTAGTCTCATAACTAGTCAACCAATCCATACCCAGAATGATCCGAAATCTACGAAATCAATAACATACAACCTGCATGCAAACTTATGACCTAAGAAGTCAACTTCTAACTGGTCACATCTTGATCCTAGAGTTGCATACCCTCATATTGGATTCGCAATCCTTAAAGAAGTAACAATGTAGGTAGGTTTTAGAAATAATCTATCAACCAAACACTGAGATATAAATGAATATGATGCACCGGTATCGAAAGGTACTCTAACTGAAATACTCTGAATCAAAGCGTACCTTCCATCACAGTCTTTCCCTTATCTGCTACAGTAGGCTTAGTTGGTCCTATAGCGAAAAAAATTTCCTTTATCCTCCCAGACTAGCTCTGGACACTAATTCTTGTAATGCCCAACTTGATCATAATTGAAGCATTTCACATTCTTCTTAACTGTAGCTTTCTTTCCAGTTCTTGACCGACATTCATTAGCAAAGTGACCTTTCTTGTCACACTTATAGCAAACTTCAGCCTTTGACTTCTTAGTTGTGTCTCCCCACTGGGCTCCCTTCTTTTTAAATAACTTCTTCTTCTTCCCTTGGGAACCCTGGGTTTCCACTGACTTCTCTTTAGCTAAATTAGCAAGCAACTCCTCATCGCGAATGGCCACCTCCACCAGTATACTACAAGGATCACGGACATGGGTCATGGTCATCCTAGCAAGCTCAGGCCTCAATCCCCAAATGAACTTCTCATTCCTTTTGATGTCAGTATAGCATATCCATATCTAGACAGCTCTTCAAACTTAGTAGCATACTCAACTACTGACATTTCTCCCTAAACTAAATCCGTAAACTTCCTCATTATCTCAGACTTAGCAAACTTAAATACAAACTTCTGCTCAAATCTCATCTTAAAATCATTTCATGTTAACTGCTCTTCCGGCACTCCAAGAGTGACACTATTCCACCAATATAATGCCAACCCCTATAACTGTCTAGAGGCCAACCTCCTCTTTTGTCCATCATTCAAACCCAAATCAGCAAATATACGCTCACGATGCAACAACCAATTATGAATTTCTACGGCACTCTTCATTCTCAAGAATGGCTTCCCACTCGAACTGGTGTAATCTTTACTCAACAAAGCAATGTTCCCAACTGGAGCCATATGATTGGCTCCTCCTCCATTTCCAGCAGCTCCTACTTGCATCAAACCAATTATCGTACTTCCTCCACCAAGATTTCCTCTTCTGTTTCCTGCTTCCATATCTCCTTTCTTGTAAATCTACATACGAGCCTTAGTAAGATATAGAAGAACGGTCTAAGAGAGTTGGGATGTGTACTCATATATATAAATATATATAGCAATTACAAGCACGTTACTATAGAATTAACCCAAACCCCAATCTTATTATCTGATTCATTGTATTATGTTTGGAAAATCTTTTAGGTTTAAGGTTCTTTTAAAGTTTCATAAACCTATGCTATGATACCAACTTGTAACATCCCCTACTTGGAGGCCAAAAACTAATGGCGACAGATGCTGCAGTCATCCATAGTTATTAATCCTCGACGATCAAATACGGTAACATTAGATACATTGATAAATAGATACATAAGAATGTGGAAAAGAAATTAAACAGCAAAGAAATTCCACATTCCATTTCAAAATATTCCAAATTGATTACATAATCCTAATTCGTAAACCACATTCAGGTAACATATAATTATTGCAAAATACACTAAGAGTGACATATGAAAACGCCCTAGGTGGATCAGAATATATAGACGGGCAAGAAAACAATTTGCCTTTATAAACAAGACACACAGTGGAAATAAAAGTAGTCTAATAACAATCCTGCCTCCTGCACATCCTCGGAAGCTTTTATACGTCTAAAAGAAGACTTGAAAACCTTAACTCTCAACCTACTCAAATTCAATTGAGTACCTAAGAGTTTAAGGGGAAAACAAAAACTTCGAGTCAGACATAAAGCCTGGCATAAATAATAATTTACCATCTTAAAACATTTAGATATCTAGTGAGACCACGCCGCTTAGCGGAATAGGTTTTCCCCTCACTAGTATCCTAAAATATTTATAAAACCATATATTGTACTCCTGAATCCATAGTGGTTAAACACATAGTATTTCAAAACATTATGATGATATGCGAAACAAATAAATAAAATCTGGATTACCCATCCCCATTCATTCTGACTATCTGTCTCAATTATAGTTTTCAGGGTTACTACTAACCTGTTAAATGTTAAGGACTACCTATCCAATTACTTAGTTTTCATGGGATCACTAAGAATCTATTGGTAGCTACAATACCTTATTTCTTATCCTAGTTTTCATGGGTTAACTAGGAAACTATTGGCTGGCTGCCAATATCTTAATCCAGATATAATTTTAATGGGCTAACTACAAACCCATTGGCCCATGCCAGTATCAAATCATAGTTTTCATGGGCTGACTATGAACCTATTAGCCTCTGCCAATATCATACAGTTTTCATGGGCTTACTGTAAACCTATTGACCCCTGCCAATATCTTTAATTAAAAAATTTCACATTCGTTAAGTTATATTCATTATTGGGTCAACCAAACTGGTTATTCTGCCCTTTTTCCAAAATGCAGTTATGGGTTAATAACAATGTGAAAAACATTTCAAAATCTTTATTTATGTCATGTTTATTACTTTAAATTGGTATTGGGTTTATGTTTTGAAATCATAAAACATCTCTTTCGAAACCTCTGGATAACCTCATTCGAAAGCAAAGACCTCTTTTCAAAACATTATATACATACCTTTCGAAGCTCATAGTAAATACTCTTTTTCGAAACCTGTTTTTACCTTTCGATGGTATCAAATCACTTTTATAAAATATAGAGCTTCAAAATAAATAAAAGTACCCCTTCCGAAAGCAATGGGTTTACTTTTTAAAAACATCATTTGGGTCAAAATGGTAATATATGAAAGTATCTATTTCGAAACCAATAAAATTTGTTTGGAAAAAAATTGATGGTGTCGGAACCAACTTAATCGAAAGCAAAAGACTTTAGAAATAAAATCTTTGATGGACAGAGTTGAAACACCCCTTCGACTCCATCACCTTCGAAACCCTCAATCCCTTCGAAAGCATATAGGAAAAGGCTTAAGTAAAATAGAAGTAACCCCTCCGACAGCATAGATGACTTCAATGCAGTCGAAATGGGGATTAGTGGCTTAGCTTCGACTGGGATGAAACCTACACATTTCAAAGCGATTATTTAAAAGAAAAGGTACTCTTTTGAAAGTAAACACTTTAATGCAAAATGGAAACCTTCTTCGAAAGATAATTATAAAACCCTTTTAGAAAGCATAGCTTTCCATTTTGTCAAAAGTTTTAGGTAAAACTAGGCAAGGCTTTAACTTTTGAGAACAAAGCAGGGTTTCGACCCCATCTAAAGCTACCCCTTTCGACACTATGGCTTACGCATTCCTTCCAATCCACTACAAACCACCTAAGTGATATCATGCGTATTGGTTTTGATTATAGTGGTTTCAACTATGTACGGGGCGTAGTCAATGGAGTCATAAGGTACTTTCTAACAGAGGCGAAACACCTTTTTCTAATTTAAAGGCTGAATTGTAGCAACTTTTAGTAATTTCTTTTTAACAACTTGCCTTTTTGTAAAATACTGATTGGCTTCCATAAATCTTTTCAAATACTCTACCTTTTTAAAACTGTGGCATTTATTCAGATCCAAGATAAAGGATTTGAATGTTAAACCTTTCCATATAACCGAAAATTGAAATTTTGCAGAAAAGCCCTTCCTTTAAAATAATTTATTTTCCCAATTATATCAACTGGGAAAAATCCCTGAAAATCACAGAAAATCAATTTTATCATGTAATCAAACATATTAAAATTTTAGACCCAGTTTCTTCCTGAAATCCTCAAAATAAATTTTAAACCCAATTATATCATATCTTTCATCAAAAATTCATAATAAAATTTTCATAGCTTAGATAATTCTAAAAATTAAATCCTATCTTAGAAATCATGTTCTATTCAACACCAAAATTTTCCATGGCGATCTGAAATCATATGCTCCTGGTTTTATACAAAAACATACAAATTCATTTTCTTATGAATAAAACAAATCATCATAATATAATTCATGCATATCATCATCCATTTTATCACAAAAACAAATTTAATACATAAATCTGAGACCATATAACCCTAGAACAAAAATAGAGATGGTAGAAGATTATTATTCACCTTAAACCTGATAAGGAATTTGTGATTTGTTGTTGATTAATCCTCCCTAGCTTTTGATCCTTAGCTTTAGATTAAAATTCCTCTTTTCCTTTGTTAATGGCCTGCTTTATTAGGGTTTTGCATTTATTATTATTTGAGAAGTAAAAATGAATTTGAATGGACAAAATGAGAAGTTATAGCCATGTATAATTAATTGGTTAATTTACTAATATGCCCATGTGTAGTTTAATTAACCAATAAACCAATTTAAAGCCCATTTATCTTATTAATAAGCACGACCCTATGAAAGTTATTCAAATCTCAGTCTCCTGATCATTATAATTTTATTTAATTTGTATAATTAAATCTTTTGAAAAATGTTATAAAAAATTAGGGATTTTACAGTCTGTTAATTAAATTACAGAATTTAATATTTGAAATTATTCAAATAATTGAATCTTCAATTTAGTATGAATGAAAACGACTTCAAAAGTTAAATTTATTTCTATTTGTACAAGAATGAAGATAGTAAAATTTTAAATTTGAATTAAAAGTGATTCGAATGGATTTAATAATTACTTGATTTAATTAACGTGTAAAAATAGTCTTTTTGGGCACTGTCTCGAATTTTGACAAAACTAGTTTCACCGGATCCGTAATGATGAATTATTATATGTTGTCGAACTTCATGGCGATCAAACGTATCGTTTGGTCGTACGAATTTGAAACGCGTAGAAATTAATTAAAGAAATTTGATTAAAATAATTCAATTTTGAAAAGCTATCTTTTGTATATGATGGAACTTGCTTCTGATATATATATTCCATTATGCTCGGAATAGGTGTATAACATATAGAATGTCAGGCGGCACGCTTCATTTGGAGTTTGAAATTTTAACGGATGAATAGTGCCATGGAAAATTTCTATAAATAGCCCTCAACTTTCTTCCATTTGCAAACCCTAACCCTAAATAATTTTCAACCGAAATTAAAATTAATCCATCTAATGGGTATCATCGATCGGAGTCTCTAGTGGCCGAATTACTTTGACTTTAACTAGAGAAACATAGTTCACGACAATATGAATTTAACCAATGGTTGGATCGTCAAATCGACGACCGAGGCAGTGGCAAATCCCTCGTGTTTCACTGCAGTTTTTATGGGTTTCCCGGTTTGTGCGCCTGTGGAGGGGGCTTGGAGCAGCGGCGGTCGCAGCAGGGGAGGTTGGCAGCGCGACGGTTCAAGTGGAGGTAGCGCAAATAGGTAGGCAATTTTTTAAGCGAAAGGAAAGATAGAAAAAAACCGAAATGCACGGGCCTGGTATGCATGCCTGGATAGTACAAACTTGAGGAAGAAGAGAATAGGTTTAAGTTTCAATTATTTTATTAAGTTAATTAGATTTTAGTGATATCGAATGTTTATAAATTCATAACTTTCTCGTACGAGGTCCGTTTTGAACGTAACAAGTAGCATTGCGTCGTATCAGTGAGCACTACGCTATAGAGTTGGATTGGAAAAATTCGAAGATATTTGGAATTTTTTGGTTAAAATTGGATGTTCGTTTAATTTTAATTCAAAACAAAGCGTTTCAGCGACTACTAAAATCAAAGTGAATTGATCTACCTTTTTGATTAACCAATAACATATTTTAGTCGAAAAATTATCTATTGGATGTTTGGATATTTATTATTGATAATAATTAACTATTTGAGTAATTTACTAATTATTATTAGTTGGATTGGATATATTCCCGCCTTTTGGAG